>OZ057415.1:54653501-55870250 GCA_964056705.1 Troilus luridus | reverse complement strand
GTGGAGTGTGAATTATCCGTTGTATTGTAACTGTAGTTGTAGCTCCGTTACTACAACTGCATAACTGATAGTTGACAAATAGTAGTTGCGCGCTGCCAACTACCAACTACTTAAAGTTATTTTCTTAAGTAGTTGTCAGAGCTTTTTTTTTTTTTTTTTTTTTTACGTTGGAAGGTGGAAATCTTTAAAAGACGCGGATAGGCCCGTACCTATCCGTGTGTGGGATTTTTACCCACTAAAACCACCTCCCTTACCACCCAACACCTGTTCTCCACCCTCCACGAACCGCCGTTAGGCATTACTTCGTGGAGGGGAATGGCGGGGTGCCGCCTCATGGGCCTTTCCAGCCCGGTTAGCTCAGTCGGTCTGTTCAAAAATATTATTTTTTTTGGAAGTGTGTGTCAGGTGACGGCTCAACTGAACATTGATCGTACATTCAATTATCTGCTCAGTATAGTGTTATCTCGTGGTTTCTAGAAGGTAATGCGGAACTCCCCGATGACTAGCCTCTCGGTCAAGATCCGCTTCTGGGCTCCTCGAATCACCGCGGCTGTTTCAAAAAAGGTGTCTACAAGCCAAAGCGGAACTTTCCGAAGACTAGCTTGTTTTTGTTTTTTAGAACCTCCTTTTTTATTATATGAAATTACGATTACAAATAGTAAAAACTCAAAAAACCCGATTTAAAGGCTCCTGAATAAAAACGTTTGCGAGAGTTAAATTAACATCTTAAATCTATATTGCCAAGTAGCAGAACAATGTATATGAATCAGAAAATATATCTTAAACAAATTAAATTATTTTTATTAGAATTCATTTTTTTAAATATTACGCACATAAAAATTAAACTATTTAACCTATTTAAGATGCCCTTCTTTAAAATATCTTAAATTCAAATAGGTTATTTGACTAACTGGCTAGAACGAACCAAAGACAAAACAAAGGACTTTGCAGAAAGTAGAGATATAGGTAGATAAAGTAGTTCCAACTGCTAGCTAGTAACCTCCTTTCTAGTAGTAATAATTTATTGAGAATCGTCGATTGGACCTATTTTATCCTTGCAACTTTTTACAAACAAAAGCTAAAAGTTTGCAAAAACTTGGAGTGTGAATTATCCGTTGTATTGTAACTGTAGTTGTAGCTCCGTTACTACAACTGCATAACTGATAGTTGACAAATAGTAGTTGCGCGCTGCCAACTACCAACTACTTAAAGTTATTTTCTTAAGTAGTTGTCGGTGTTTTTTTTTTTTTTTTGTTTTTTTTTTTTGTTTTGTTTTTTACGTTGGAAGGTGGAAATCTTCAAAAGACGCGGATAGGCCCGTACCTATCCGTGTGTGGGATTTTTACCCACTAAAACCACCTCCCTTACCACCCAACACCTGTTCTCCACTCTCCACGAACCGCCGTTAGGCATTACTTCGTGGAGGGGAATGGCGGGGTGCCGCCTCATGGGCCTTTCCAGCCCGGTTAGCTCAGTCGGTCTGTTCAAAAATATTATTTTTTTTGGAAGTGTGTGTCAGGTGACGGCTCAACTGAACATTGATCGTACATTCAATTATCTGCTCAGTATAGTGTTATCTCGTGGTTTCTAGAAGGTAATGCGGAACTCCCCGATGACTAGCCTCTCGGTCAAGATCCGCTTCTGGGCTCCTCGAATCACCGCGGCTGTTTCAAAAAAGGTGTCTACAAGCCAAAGCGGAACTTTCCGAAGACTAGCTTGTTTTTGTTTTTTAGAACCTTCTTTTTTATTATATGAAATTACGATTACAAATAGTAAAAACTCAAAAAACCCGATTTAAAGGCTCCTGAATAAAAACGTTTGCGAGAGTTAAATTAACATCTTAAATCTATATTGCCAAGTAGCAGAACAATGTATATGAATCAGAAAATATATATATCTTAAACAAATTAAATTATTTTTATTAGAATTCATTTTTTTAAATATTACGCACATAAAAATTAAACTATTTAACCTATTTAAGATGCCCTTCTTTAAAATATCTTAAATTCAAATAGGTTATTTGACTAACTGGCTAGAACGAACCAAAGACAAAACAAAGGACTTTGCAGAAAGTAGAGATATAGGTAGATAAAGTAGTTCCAACTGCTAGCTAGTAACCTCCTTTCTAGTAGTAATAATTTATTGAGAATCGTCGATTGGACCTATTTTATCCTTGCAACTTTTTACAAACTAAAGCTAAAAGTTTGCAAAAACGTGGAGTGTGAATTATCCGTTGTATTGTAACTGTAGTTGTAGCTCCGTTACTACAACTGCATAACTGATAGTTGACAAATAGTAGTTGCGCGCTGCCAACTACCAACTACTTAAAGTTATTTTCTTAAGTAGTTGTCGGTGTTTTTTTTTTTTTTTTGTTTTTTTTTTTGTTTTGTTTTTTACGTTGGAAGGTGGAAATCTTCAAAAGACGCGGATAGGCCCGTACCTATCCGTGTGTGGGATTTTTACCCACTAAAACCACCTCCCTTACCACCCAACACCTGTTCTCCACTCTCCACGAACCGCCGTTAGGCATTACTTCGTGGAGGGGAATGGCGGGGTGCCGCCTCATGGGCCTTTCCAGCCCGGTTAGCTCAGTCGGTCTGTTCAAAAATATTATTTTTTTTGGAAGTGTGTGTCAGGTGACGGCTCAACTGAACATTGATCGTACATTCAATTATCTGCTCAGTATAGTGTTATCTCGTGGTTTCTAGAAGGTAATGCGGAACTCCCCGATGACTAGCCTCTCGGTCAAGATCCGCTTCTGGGCTCCTCGAATCACCGCGGCTGTTTCAAAAAAGGTGTCTACAAGCCAAAGCGGAACTTTCCGAAGACTAGCTTGTTTTTGTTTTTTAGAACCTTCTTTTTTATTATATGAAATTACGATTACAAATAGTAAAAACTCAAAAAACCCGATTTAAAGGCTCCTGAATAAAAACGTTTGCGAGAGTTAAATTAACATCTTAAATCTATATTGCCAAGTAGCAGAACAATGTATATGAATCAGAAAATATATATATCTTAAACAAATTAAATTATTTTTATTAGAATTCATTTTTTTAAATATTACGCACATAAAAATTAAACTATTTAACCTATTTAAGATGCCCTTCTTTAAAATATCTTAAATTCAAATAGGTTATTTGACTAACTGGCTAGAACGAACCAAAGACAAAACAAAGGACTTTGCAGAAAGTAGAGATATAGGTAGATAAAGTAGTTCCAACTGCTAGCTAGTAACCTCCTTTCTAGTAGTAATAATTTATTGAGAATCGTCGATTGGACCTATTTTATCCTTGCAACTTTTTACAAACTAAAGCTAAAAGTTTGCAAAAACGTGGAGTGTGAATTATCCGTTGTATTGTAACTGTAGTTGTAGCTCCGTTACTACAACTGCATAACTGATAGTTGACAAATAGTAGTTGCGCGCTGCCAACTACCAACTACTTAAAGTTATTTTCTTAAGTAGTTGTCGGTGTTTTTTTTTTTTTTTGTTTTTTTTTTGTTTTGTTTTTTACGTTGGAAGGTGGAAATCTTCAAAAGACGCGGATAGGCCCGTACCTATCCGTGTGTGGGATTTTTACCCACTAAAACCACCTCCCTTACCACCCAACACCTGTTCTCCACCCTCCACGAACTGCCGTTAGGCATTACTTCGTGGAGGGGAATGGCGGGGTGCCGCCTCATGGGCCTTTCCAGCCCGGTTAGCTCAGTCGGTCTGTTCAAAAATATTATTTTTTTTGGAAGTGTGTGTCAGGTGACGGCTCAACTGAACATTGATCGTACATTCAATTATCTGCTCAGTATAGTGTTATCTCGTGGTTTCTAGAAGGTAATGCGGAACTCCCCGATGACTAGCCTCTCGGTCAAGATCCGCTTCTGGGCTCCTCGAATCACCGCGGCTGTTTCAAAAAAGGTGTCTACAAGCCAAAGCGGAACTTTCCGAAGACTAGCTTGTTTTTGTTTTTTAGAACCTCCTTTTTTATTATATGAAATTACGATTACAAATAGTAAAAACTCAAAAAACCCGATTTAAAGGCTCCTGAATAAAAACGTTTGCGAGAGTTAAATTAACATCTTAAATCTATATTGCCAAGTAGCAGAAGAATGTATATGAATCAGAAAATATATCTTAAACAAATTAAATTATTTTTATTAGAATTCATTTTTTTAAATATTACGCACATAAAAATTAAACTATTTAACCTATTTAAGATGCCCTTCTTTAAAATATCTTAAATTCAAATAGGTTATTTGACTAACTGGCTAGAACGAACCAAAGACAAAACAAAGGACTTTGCAGAAAGTAGAGATATAGGTAGATAAAGTAGTTCCAACTGCTAGCTAGTAACCTCCTTTCTAGTAGTAATAATTTATTGAGAATCGTCGATTGGACCTATTTTATCCTTGCAACTTTTTACAAACTAAAGCTAAAAGTTTGCAAAAACGTGGAGTGTGAATTATCCGTTGTATTGTAACTGTAGTTGTAGCTCCGTTACTACAACTGCATAACTGATAGTTGACAAATAGTAGTTGCGCGCTGCCAACTACCAACTACTTAAAGTTATTTTCTTTTTTTGTTTTGTTTTTTACGTTGGAAGGTGGAAATCTTCAAAAGACGCGGATAGGCCCGTACCTATCCGTGTGTGGGATTTTTACCCACTAAAACCACCTCCCTTACCACCCAACACCTGTTCTCCACCCTCCACGAACCGCCGTTAGGCATTACTTCGTGGAGGGGAATGGCGGGGTGCCGCCTCATGGGCCTTTCCAGCCCGGTTAGCTCAGTCGGTCTGTTCAAAAATATTATTTTTTTTGGAAGTGTGTGTCAGGTGACGGCTCAACTGAACATTGATCGTACATTCAATTATCTGCTCAGTAAGTGTTATCTCGTGGTTTCTAGAAGGTAATGCGGAACTCCCCGATGACTAGCCTCTCGGTCAAGATCCGCTTCTGGGCTCCTAGAATCACCGCGGCTGTTTCAAAAAAGGTGTCTACAAGCCAAAGCGGAACTTTCCGAAGACTAGCTTGTTTTTGTTTTTTAGAACCTCCTTTTTTATTATATGAAATTACGATTACAAATAGTAAAAACTCAAAAAACCCGATTTAAAGGCTCCTGAATAAAAACGTTTGCGAGAGTTAAATTAACATCTTAAATCTATATTGCCAAGTAGCAGAAGAATGTATATGAATCAGAAAATATATCTTAAACAAATTAAATTATTTTTATTAGAATTCATTTTTTTAAATATTACGCACATAAAAATTAAACTATTTAACCTATTTAAGATGCCCTTCTTTAAAATATCTTAAATTCAAATAGGTTATTTGACTAACTGGCTAGAACGAACCAAAGACAAAACAAAGGACTTTGCAGAAAGTAGAGATATAGGTAGATAAAGTAGTTCCAACTGCTAGCTAGTAACCTCCTTTCTAGTAGTAATAATTTATTGAGAATCGTCGATTGGACCTATTTTATCCTTGCAACTTTTTACAAACTAAAGCTAAAAGTTTGCAAAAACGTGGAGTGTGAATTATCCGTTGTATTGTAACTGTAGTTGTAGCTCCGTTACTACAACTGCATAACTGATAGTTGACAAATAGTAGTTGCGCGCTGCCAACTACCAACTACTTAAAGTTATTTTCTTTTTTTGTTTTGTTTTTTACGTTGGAAGGTGGAAATCTTCAAAAGACGCGGATAGGCCCGTACCTATCCGTGTGTGGGATTTTTACCCACTAAAACCACCTCCCTTACCACCCAACACCTGTTCTCCACCCTCCACGAACCGCCGTTAGGCATTACTTCGTGGAGGGGAATGGCGGGGTGCCGCCTCATGGGCCTTTCCAGCCCGGTTAGCTCAGTCGGTCTGTTCAAAAATATTATTTTTTTTGGAAGTGTGTGTCAGGTGACGGCTCAACTGAACATTGATCGTACATTCAATTATCTGCTCAGTATAGTGTTATCTCGTGGTTTCTAGAAGGTAATGCGGAACTCCCCGATGACTAGCCTCTCGGTCAAGATCCGCTTCTGGGCTCCTAGAATCACCGCGGCTGTTTCAAAAAAGGTGTCTACAAGCCAAAGCGGAACTTTCCGAAGACTAGCTTGTTTTTGTTTTTTAGAACCTCCTTTTTTATTATATGAAATTACGATTACAAATAGTAAAAACTCAAAAAACCCGATTTAAAGGCTCCTGAATAAAAACGTTTGCGAGAGTTAAATTAACATCTTCAATCTATATTGCCAAGTAGCAGAACAATGTATATGAATCAGAAAATATATCTTAAACAAATTAAATTATTTTTATTAGAATTCATTTTTTTAAATATTACGCACATAAAAATTAAACTATTTAACCTATTTAAGATGCCCTTCTTTAAAATATCTTAAATTCAAATAGGTTATTTGACTAACTGGCTAGAACGAACCAAAGACAAAACAAAGGACTTTGCAGAAAGTAGAGATATAGGTAGATAAAGTAGTTCCAACTGCTAGCTAGTAACCTCCTTTCTAGTAGTAATAATTTATTGAGAATCGTCGATTGGACCAAAAACGTGGAGTGTGAATTATCCGTTGTATTGTAACTGTAGTTGTAGCTCCGTTACTACAACTGCATAACTGATAGTTGACAAATAGTAGTTGCGCGCTGCCAACTACCAACTACTTAAAGTTATTTTCTTAAGTAGTTGTCAGAGCTTTTTTTTTTTTTTTTTTTTTTTACGTTGGAAGGTGGAAATCTTCAAAAGACGCGGATAGGCCCGTACCTATCCGTGTGTGGGATTTTTACCCACTAAAACCACCTCCCTTACCACCCAACACCTGTTCTCCACCCTCCACGAACCGCCGTTAGGCATTACTTCGTGGAGGGGAATGGCGGGGTGCCGCCTCATGGGCCTTTCCAGCCCGGTTAGCTCAGTCGGTCTGTTCAAAAATATTATTTTTTTTGGAAGTGTGTGTCAGGTGACGGCTCAACTGAACATTGATCGTACATTCAATTATCTGCTCAGTATAGTGTTATCTCGTGGTTTCTAGAAGGTAATGCGGAACTCCCCGATGACTAGCCTTTCGGTCAAGATCCGCTTCTGGGCTCCTCGAATCACCGCGGCTGTTTCAAAAAAGGTGTCTACAAGCCAAAGCGGAACTTTCCGAAGACTAGCTTGTTTTTGTTTTTTAGAACCTCCTTTTTTATTATATGAAATTACGATTACAAATAGTAAAAACTCAAAAAACCCGATTTAAAGGCTCCTGAATAAAAACGTTTGCGAGAGTTAAATTAACATCTTAAATCTATATTGCCAAGTAGCAGAACAATGTATATGAATCAGAAAATATATCTTAAACAAATTAAATTATTTTTATTAGAATTCATTTTTTTAAATATTACGCACATAAAAATTAAACTATTTAACCTATTTAAGATGCCCTTTTTAAAAATATCTTAAATTCAAATAGGTTATTTGACTAACTGGCTAGAACGATCCAAAGACAAAACAAAGGACTTTGCAGAAAGTAGAGATATAGGTAGATAAAGTAGTTCCAACTGCTAGCTAGTAACCTCCTTTCTAGTAGTAATAATTTATTGAGAATCGTCGAATGGACCTATTTTATCCTTGCAACTTTTTACAAACAAAAGGTAAAAGTTTGCAAAAACGTGGAGTGTGAATTATCCGTTGTATTGTAACTGTAGTTGTAGCTCCGTTACTACAACTGCATAACTGATAGTTGACAAATAGTAGTTGCGCGCTGCCAACTACCAACTACTTAAAGTTATTTTCTTAAGTAGTTGTCAGTGTTTTTTTTTTTTTTTTTTTTTTTTTTTTGTTTGTTTTTTTACGTTGGAAGGTGGAAATCTTCAAAAGACGCGGATAGGCCCGTACCTATCCGTGTGTGGGATTTTTACCCACTAAAACCACCTCCCTTACCACCCAACACCTGTTCTCCACCCTCCACGAACCGCCGTTAGGCATTACTTCGTGGAGGGGAATGGCGGGGTGCCGCCTCATGGGCCTTTCCAGCCCGGTTAGCTCAGTCGGTCTGTTCAAAAATATTATTTTTTTTGGAAGTGTGTGTCAGGTGACGGCTCAACTGAACATTGATCGTACATTTAATTATCTGCTCAGTATAGTGTTATCTCGTGGTTTCTAGAAGGTAATGCGGAACTCCCCGATGACTAGCCTCTCGGTCAAGATCCGCTTCTGGGCTCCTCGAATCACCGCGGCTGTTTCAAAAAAGGTGTCTACAAGCTAAAGCGGAACTTTCCGAAGACTAGCTTGTTTTTGTTTTTTAGAACCTCCTTTTTTATTATATGAAATTACGATTACAAATAGTAAAAACTCAAAAAACCCGATTTAAAGGCTCCTGAATAAAAACGTTTGCGAGAGTTAAATTAACATCTTAAATCTATATTGCCATGTAGTAGAACAATGTATATGAATCAGAAAATATATCTTATACAAATTAAATTATTTTTATTAGAATTCATTTTTTTAAATATTACGCACATAAAAATTAAACTATTTAACCTATTTAAGATGCCCTTTTTTAAAATATCTTAAATTCAAATAGGTTATTTGACTAACTGGCTAGAACGAACCAAAGACAAAACAAAGGACTTTGCAGAAAGTAGAGATATAGGTAGATAAAGTAGTTCCAACTGCTAGCTAGTAACCTCCTTTCTAGTAGTAATAATTTATTGAGAATCGTCGATTGGACCTATTTTATCCTTGCAACTTTTTACAAACAAAAGCTAAAAGTTTGCAAAAACGTGGAGTGTGAATTATCCGTTGTATTGTAACTGTAGTTGTAGCTCCGTTACTACAACTGCATAACTGATAGTTGACAAATAGTAGTTGCGCGCTGCCAACTACCAACTACTTAAAGTTATTTTCTTAAGTAGTTGTCAGAGCTTTTTTTTTTTTTTTTTTTTTTTACGTTGGAAGGTGGAAATCTTCAAAAGACGCGGATAGGCCCGTACCTATCCGTGTGTGGGATTTTTACCCACTAAAACCACCTCCCTTACCACCCAACACCTGTTCTCCACCCTCCACGAACCGCCGTTAGGCATTACTTCGTGGAGGGGAATGGCGGGGTGCCGCCTCATGGGCCTTTCCAGCCCGGTTAGCTCAGTCGGTCTGTTCAAAAATATTATTTTTTTTGGAAGTGTGTGTCAGGTGACGGCTCAACTGAACATTGATCGTACATTCAATTATCTGCTCAGTATAGTGTTATCTCGTGGTTTCTAGAAGGTAATGCGGAACTCCCCGATGACTAGCCTTTCGGTCAAGATCCGCTTCTGGGCTCCTCGAATCACCGCGGCTGTTTCAAAAAAGGTGTCTACAAGCCAAAGCGGAACTTTCCGAAGACTAGCTTGTTTTTGTTTTTTATAACCTCCTTTTTTATTATATGAAATTACGATTACAAATAGTAAAAACTCAAAAAACCCGATTTAAAGGCTCCTGAATAAAAACGTTTGCGAGAGTTAAATTAACATCTTAAATCTATATTGCCAAGTAGCAGAACAATGTATATGAATCAGAAAATATATCTTAAACAAATTAAATTATTTTTATTAGAATTAATTTTTTTAAATATTACGCACATAAAAATTAAACTATTTAACCTATTTAAGATGCCCTTTTTAAAAATATCTTAAATTCAAATAGGTTATTTGACTAACTGGCTAGAACGATCCAAAGACAAAACAAAGGACTTTGCAGAAAGTAGAGATATAGGTAGATAAAGTAGTTCCAACTGCTAGCTAGTAACCTCCTTTCTAGTAGTAATAATTTATTGAGAATCGTCGAATGGACCTATTTTATCCTTGCAACTTTTTACAAACAAAAGGTAAAAGTTTGCAAAAACGTGGAGTGTGAATTATCCGTTGTATTGTAACTGTAGTTGTAGCTCCGTTACTACAACTGCATAACTGATAGTTGACAAATAGTAGTTGCGCGCTGCCAACTACCAACTACTTAAAGTTATTTTCTTAAGTAGTTGTCAGAGCTTTTTTTTTTTTTTTTTTCACGTTGGAAGGTGGAAATCTTCAAAAGACGCGGATAGGCCCGTACCTATCCGTGTGTGGGATTTTTACCCACTAAAACCACCTCCCTTACCACCCAACACCTGTTCTCCACCCTCCACGAACCGCCGTTAGGCATTACTTCGTGGAGGGGAATGGCGGGGTGCCGCCTCATGGGCCTTTCCAGCCCGGTTAGCTCAGTCGGTCTGTTCAAAAATATTATTTTTTTTGGAAGTTTGTGTCAGGTGACGGCTCAACTGAACATTGATCGTACATTCAATTATCTGCTCAGTATAGTGTTATCTCGTGGTTTCTAGAAGGTAATGCGGAACTCCCCGATGACTAGCCTCTCGGTCAAGATCCGCTTCTGGGCTCCTCGAATCACCGCGGCTGTTTCAAAAAAGGTGTCTACAAGCCAAAGCGGAACTTTCCGAAGACTAGCTTGTTTTTGTTTTTTAGAACCTTCTTTTTTATTATATGAAATTACGATTACAAATAGTAAAAACTCAAAAAACCCGATTTAAAGGCTCCTGAATAAAAACGTTTGCGAGAGTTAAATTAACATCTTAAATCTATATTGCCATGTAGTAGAACAATGTATATGAATCAGAAAATATATCTTATACAAATTAAATTATTTTTATTAGAATTCATTTTTTTAAATATTACGCACATAAAAATTAAACTATTTAACCTATTTAAGATGCCCTTTTTTAAAATATCTTAAATTCAAATAGGTTATTTGACTAACTTGCTAGAACGAACCAAAGACAAAACAAAGGACTTTGCAGAAAGTAGAGATATAGGTAGATAAAGTAGTTCCAACTGTTAGCTAGTAACCTCCTTTCTAGTAGTAATAATTTATTGAGAATCGTCGAATGGACCTATTTTATCCTTGCAACTTTTTACAAACAAAAGCTAAAAGTTTGCAAAAACGTGGAGTGTGAATTATCCGTTGTATTGTAACTGTAGTTGTAGCTCCGTTACTACAACTGCATAACTGATAGTTGACAAATAGTAGTTGCGCGCTGCCAACTACCAACTACTTAAAGTTATTTTCTTAAGTAGTTGTCAGAGCTTTTTTTTTTTTTTTTTTTTTACGTTGGAAGGTGGAAATCTTCAAAAGACGCGGATAGGCCCGTACCTATCCGTGTGTGGGATTTTTACCCACTAAAACCACCTCCCTTACCACCCAACACCTGTTCTCCACCCTCCTCGAACCGCCGTTAGGCATTACTTCGTGGAGGGGAATGGCGGGGTGCCGCCTCATGGGCCTTTCCAGCCCGGTTAGCTCAGTCGGTCTGTTCAAAAATATTATTTTTTTTGGAAGTGTGTGTCAGGTGACGGCTCAACTGAACATTGATCGTACATTTAATTATCTGCTCAGTATAGTGTTATCTCGTGGTTTCTAGAAGGTAATGCGGAACTCCCCGATGACTAGCCTCTCGGTCAAGATCCGCTTCTGGGCTCCTCGAATCACCGCGGCTGTTTCAAAAAAGGTGTCTACAAGCCAAAGCGGAACTTTCCGAAGACTAGCTTGTTTTTGTTTTTTAGAACCACCTTTTTTATTATATGAAATTACGATTACAAATAGTAAAAACTCAAAAAACCCGATTTAAAGGCTCCTGAATAAAAACGTTTGCGAGAGTTAAATTAACATCTTAAATCTATATTGCCAAGTAGCAGAACAATGTATATGAATCAGAAAATATATCTTAAACAAATTAAATTATTTTTATTAGAATTCATTTTTTTAAATATTACGCACATAAAAATTAAACTATTTAACCTATTTAAGATGCCCTTCTTTAAAATATCTTAAATTCAAATAGGTTATTTGACTAACTGGCTAGAACGAACCAAAGACAAAACAAAGGACTTTGCAGAAAGTAGAGATATAGGTAGATAAAGTAGTTCCAACTGCTAGCTAGTAACCTCCTTTCTAGTAGTAATAATTTATTGAGAATCGTCGAATGGACCTATTTTATCCTTGCAACTTTTTACAAACAAAAGCTAAAAGTTTGCAAAAACGTGGAGTGTGAATTATCCGTTGTATTGTAACTGTAGTTGTAGCTCCGTTACTACAACTGCATAACTGATAGTTGACAAATAGTAGTTGCGCGCTGCCAACTACCAACTACTTAAAGTTATTTTCTTAAGTAGTTGTCAGTGTTTTTTTTTTTTTTTTTTTTTTTTTTTTTTGTGTTTTTACGTTGGAAGGTGGAAATCTTCAAAAGACGCGGATAGGCCCGTACCTATCCGTGTGTGGGATTTTTACCCACTAAAACCACCTCCCTTACCACCCAACACCTGTTCTCCACCCTCCACGAACCGCCGTTAGGCATTACTTCGTGGAGGGGAATGGCGGGGTGCCGTCTCATGGGCCTTTCCAGCCCGGTTAGCTCAGTCGGTCTGTTCAAAAATATTATTTTTTTTGGAAGTGTGTGTCAGGTGACGGCTCAACTGAACATTGATCGTACATTTAATTATCTGCTCAGTATAGTGTTATCTCGTGGTTTCTAGAAGGTAATGCGGAACTCCCCGATGACTAGCCTCTCGGTCAAGATCCGCTTCTGGGCTCCTCGAATCACCGCGGCTGTTTCAAAAAAGGTGTCTACAAGCCAAAGCGGAACTTTCCGAAGACTAGCTTGTTTTTGTTTTTTAGAACCTCCTTTTTTATTATATGAAATTACGATTACAAATAGTAAAAACTCAAAAAACCCGATTTAAAGGCTCCTGAATAAAAACGTTTGCGAGAGTTAAATTAACATCTTAAATCTATATTGCCATGTAGTAGAACAATGTATATGAATCAGAAAATATATCTTATACAAATTAAATTATTTTTATTAGAATTCATTTTTTTAAATATTACGCACATAAAAATTAAACTATTTAACCTATTTAAGATGCCCTTTTTTAAAATATCTTAAATTCAAATAGGTTATTTGACTAACTGGCTAGAACGAACCAAAGACAAAACAAAGGACTTTGCAGAAAGTAGAGATATAGGTAGAAAGTAGTTCCAACTGCTAGCTAGTAACCTCCTTTCTAGTAGTAATAATTTATTGAGAATCGTCAAATGGACCTATTTTATCCTTGCAACTTTTTACAAACAAAAGCTAAAAGTTTGCAAAAACGTGGAGTGTGAATTATCCGTTGTATTGTAACTGTAGTTGTAGCTCCGTTACTACAACTGCATAACTGATAGTTGACAAATAGTAGTTGCACGCTGCCAACTACCAACTACTTAAAGTTATTTTCTTAAGTAGTTGTCAGTGTTTTTTTTTTTTTTTTTTTTTTTTTTTTGTTTGTGTTTTTACGTTGGAAGGTGGAAATCTTCAAAAGACGCGGATAGGCCCGTACCTATCCGTGTGTGGGATTTTTACCCACTAAAACCACCTCCCTTACCACCCAACACCTGTTCTCCACCCTCCACGAACCGCCGTTAGGCATTACTTCGTGGAGGGGAATGGCGGGGTGCCGCCTCATGGGCCTTTCCAGCCCGGTTAGCTCAGTCGGTCTGTTCAAAAATATTATTTTTTTTGGAAGTGTGTGTCAGGTGACGGCTCAACTGAACATTGATCGTACATTCAATTATCTGCTCAGTATAGTGTTATCTCGTGGTTTCTAGAAGGTAATGCGGAACTCCCCGATGACTAGCCTCTCGGTCAAGATCCGCTTCTGGGCTCCTCGAATCACCGCGGCTGTTTCAAAAAAGGTGTCTACAAGCCAAAGCGGAACTTTCCGAAGACTAGCTTGTTTTTGTTTTTTAGAACCTCCTTTTTTATTATATGAAATTACGATTACAAATAGTAAAAACTCAAAAAACCCGATTTAAAGGCTCCTGAATAAAAACGTTTGCGAGAGTTAAATTAACATCTTAAATCTATATTGCCAAGTAGCAGAACAATGTATATGAATCAGAAAATATATCTTAAACAAATTAAATTATTTTTATTAGAATTCATTTTTTTAAATATTACGCACATAAAAATTAAACTATTTAACCTATTTAAGATGCCCTTCTTTAAAATATCTTAAATTCAAATAGGTTATTTGACTAACTGGCTAGAACGAACCAAAGACAAAACAAAGGACTTTGCAGAAAGTAGAGATATAGGTAGATAAAGTAGTTCCAACTGCTAGCTAGTAACCTCCTTTCTAGTAGTAATAATTTATTGAGAATCGTCGATTGGACCTATTTTATCGTTGCAACTTTTTACAAACAAAAGCTAAAAGTTTGCAAAAACGTGGAGTGTGAATTATCTGTTGTATTGCAACTGTAGTTGTAGCTCCGTTACTACAACTGCATAACTGATAGTTGACAAATAGTAGTTGCGCGCTGCCAACTACCAACTACTTAAAGTTATTTTCTTAAGTAGTTGTCAGAGCTTTTTCTTTTTTTTTTTTTTTTTTACGTTGGAAGGTGGAAATCTTCAAAAGACGCGGATAAGCCCGTACCTATCCGTGTGTGGGATTTTTACCCACTAAAACCACCTCCCTTACCACCCAACACCTGTTCTCCACCCTCCACGAACCGCCGTTAGGCATTACTTCGTGGAGGGGAATGGCGGGGTGCCGCCTCATGGGCCTTTCCAGCCCGGTTAGCTCAGTCGGTCTGTTCAAAAATATTATTTTTTTTGGAAGTGTGTGTCAGGTGACGGCTCAACTGAACATTGATCGTACATTCAATTATCTGCTCAGTATAGTGTTATCTCGTGGTTTCTAGAAGGTAATGCGGAACTCCCCGATGACTAGCCTTTCGGTCAAGATCCGCTTCTGGGCTCCTCGAATCACCGCGGCTGTTTCAAAAAAGGTGTCTACAAGCCAAAGCGGAACTTTCCGAAGACTAGCTTGTTTTTGTTTTTTAGAATCTCCTTTTTTATTATATGAAATTACGATTACAAATAGTAAAAACTCAAAAAACCCGATTTAAAGGCTCCTGAATAAAAACGTTTGCGAGAGTTAAATTAACATCTTAAATCTATATTGCCAAGTAGCAGAACAATGTATATGAATCAGAAAATATATCTTAAACAAATTAAATTATTTTTATTAGAATTCATTTTTTTAAATATTACGCACATAAAAATTAAACTATTTAACCTATTTAAGATGCCCTTTTTAAAAATATCTTAAATTCAAATAGGTTATTTGACTAACTGGCTAGAACGATCCAAAGACAAAACAAAGGACTTTGCAGAAAGTAGAGATATAGGTAGATAAAGTAGTTCCAACTGCTAGCTAGTAACCTCCTTTCTAGTAGTAATAATTTATTGAGAATCGTCGAATGGACCTATTTTATCCTTGCAACTTTTTACAAACAAAAGGTAAAAGTTTGCAAAAACGTGGAGTGTGAATTATCCGTTGTATTGTAACTGTAGTTGTAGCTCCGTTACTACAACTGCATAACTGATAGTTGACAAATAGTAGTTGCGCGCTGCCAACTACCAACTACTTAAAGTTATTTTCTTAAGTAGTTGTCAGTGCTTTTTTTTTTTTTTTTTTTTTACGTTGGAAGGTGGAAATCTTCAAAAGACGCGGATAGGCCCGTCCTATCCGTGTGTGGGATTTTTTACCCACTAAAACCACCTCCCTTACCACCCAACACCTGTTCTCCACCCTCCACGAACCGCCGTTAGGCATTACTTCGTGGAGGGGAATGGCGGGGTGCCGCCTCATGGGCCTTTCCAGCCCGGTTAGCTCAGTCGGTCTGTTCAAAAATATTATTTTTTTTGGAAGTGTGTGTCAGGTGACGGCTCAACTGAACATTGATCGTACATTCAATTATCTGCTGAGTATAGTGTTATCTCGTGGTTTCTAGAAGGTAATGCGGAACTCCCCGATGACTAGCCTCTCGGTCAAGATCCGCTTCTGGGCTCCTCGAATCACCGCGGCTGTTTCAAAAAAGGTGTCTATAAGCCAAAGCGGAACTTTCCGAAGACTAGCTTGTTTTTGTTTTTTAGAACCTCCTTTTTTATTATATGAAATTACGATTACAAATAGTAAAAACTGTAGATAAAGTAGTTCCAACTGCTAGCTAGTAACCTCCTTTCTAGTAGTAATAATTTATTGAGAATCGTCGAATGGACCTATTTTATCCTTGCAACTTTTTACAAACAAAAGCTAAAAGTTTGCAAAAACGTGGAGTGTGAATTATCCGTTGTATTGTAACTGTAGTTGTAGCTCCGTTACTACAACTGCATAACTGATAGTTAACCAATAGTAGTTGCGCGCTGCCAACTACCAACTACTTAAAGTTATTTTCTTAAGTAGTTGTCGGTGTTTTTTTTTTTTGTTTTTGTTTTTTTTTTTTTTGTTTTTTTACGTTGGAAGGTGGAAATCTTCAAAAGACGCGGATAGGCCCGTACCTATCCGTGTGTGGGATTTTTACCCACTAAAACCACCTCCCTTACCACCCAACACCTGTTCTCCACCCTCCACGAACCGCCGTTAGGCATTACTTCGTGGAGGGGAATGGCGGGGTGCCGCCTCATGGGCCTTTCCAGCCCGGTTAGCTCAGTCGGTCTGTTCAAAAATATTATTTTTTTTGGAAGTGTGTGTCAGGTGACGGCTCAACTGAACATTGATCGTACATTCAATTATCTGCTCAGTATAGTGTATCTCGTGGTTTCTAGAAAGTAATGCGGAACTCCCCGATGACTAGCCTCTCGGTCAAGATCCGCTTCTGGGCTCCTCGAATCACCGCGGCTGTTTCAAAAAAGGTGTCTACAAGCCAAAGCGGAATTTTCCGAAGACTAGCTTGTTTTTGTTTTTTAGAACCTCCTTTTTTATTATATGAAATTACGATTACAAATAGTAATAACTCAAAAAACCCGATTTAAAGGCTCCTGAATAAAAACGTTTGCGAGAGTTAAATTAACATCTTAAATCTATATTGCCAAGTAGTAGAACAATGTATATGAATCAGAAAATATATCTTAAACAAATTAAATTATTTTTATTAGAATTCATTTTTTTAAATAAGAATCGTCGAATGGACCTATTTTATCCTTGCAACTTTTTACAAACAAAAGCTAAAAGTTTGCAAAAACGTGGAGTGTGAATTAAACGTTGTATTGTAACTGTAGTTGTAGCTCCGTTACTACAACTGCATAACTGATAGTTGACAAATAGTAGTTGCGCGCTGCCAACTACCAACTACTTAAAGTTATTTTCTTAAGTAGTTTTCAGTGTTTTTTTTTTTTTTTTGTTTTTTTTTTGTTTGTTTTTTTACGTTGGAAGGTGGAAATCTTCAAAAGACGCGGATAGGCCCGTACCTCCGCGGCTGTTTCAAAAAAGGTGTCTACAAGCCAAAGCGGAATTTTCCGAAGACTAGCTTGTTTTTGTTTTTTAGAAGCTCCTTTTTTATTATATGAAATTACGATTACAAATAGTAAAAACTCAAAAAACCCGATTTAAAGGCTCCTGAATAAAAACGTTTGCGAGAGTTAAATTAACATCTTAAATCTATATTGCCAAGTAGTAGAACAATGTATATGAATCAGAAAATATATCTTAAACAAATTAAATTATTTTTATTAGAATTCATTTTTTTAAATATGACGCACATAAAAATTAAACTATTTAACCTATTTAAGATGCTCTTTTTTAAAATATCTTAAATTCAAATAGGTTATTTGACTAACTGGCTAGAACGAACCAAAGACAAAACAAAGGACTTTGCAGAAAGTAGAGATATAGGTAGATAAAGTAGTTCCAACTGCTAGCTAGTAACCTCCTTTCTAGTAGTAATAATTTATTGAGAATCGTCGAATGGACCTATTTTATCCTTGCAACTTTTTACAAACAAAAGCTAAAAGTTTGCAAAAACGTGGAGTGTGAATTATCCGTTGTATTGTAACTGTAGTTGTAGCTCCGTTACTACAACTGCATAACTGATAGTTGACAAATAGTAGTTGCGCGCTGCCAACTACCAACTACTTAAAGTTATTTTCCTAAGTAGTTGTCAGTGTTTTTTTTTTTTTTTTTTGTTTTTTTTTTGTTTGTTTTTTTACGTTGGAAGGTGGAAATCTTCAAAAGACGCGGATAGGCCCGTACCTATCCGTGTGTGGGATTTTTACCCACTAAAACCACCTCCCTTACCACCCAACACCTGTTCTCCACCCTCCACAACCGGCCGCCTCATGGGCCTTTCCAGCCCGGTTAGCTCAGTCAGTCTGTTCAAAAATATTATTTTTTTTGGAAGTGTGTGTCAGGTGACGGCTCAACTGAACATTGATCGTACATTCAATTATCTGCTCAGTATAGTGTTATCTCGTGGTTTCTAGAAGGTAATGCGGAACTCCCCGATGACTAGCCTCTCGGTCAAGATCCGCTTCTGGGCTCCTCGAATCACCGCGGCTGTTTCAAAAAAGGTGTCTACAAGCCAAAGCGGAATTTTCCGAAGACTAGCTTGTTTTTGTTTTTTAGAACCTCCTTTTTTATTATATGAAATTACGATTACAAATAGTAAAAACTCAAAAAACCCGATTTAAAGGCTCCTGAATAAAAACGTTTGCGGGTTATTTGACTAACTGGCTAGAACGAACCAAAGACAAAACAAAGAACTTTGCAGAAAGTAGAGACATAGGTAGATAAAGTAGTTCCAACTGCTAGCTAGTAACCTCCTTTCTAGTAGTAATAATTTATTGAGAATCGTCGAATGGACCTATTTTATCCTTGCAACTTTTTACAAACAAAAGCTAAAAGTTTGCAAAAACGTGGAGTGTGAATTATCCGTTGTATTGTAACTGTAGTTGTAGCTCCGTTACTACAACTGCATAACTGATAGTTGACAAATAGTAGTTGCGCGCTGCTAACTACCAACTACTTAAAGTTATTTTCTTAAGTAGTTGTCAGTGCTTTTTTTTTTTTTTTTTTTTTTTACGTTGGAAGGTGGAAATCTTCAAAAGACGCGGATAGGCCCGTACCTATCCGTGTGTGGGATTTTTACCCACTAAAACCACCTCCCTTACCACCCAACACCTGTTCTCCACCCTCCACGAACCGCCGTTAGGCATTACTTCGTGGAGGGGAATGGCGGGGTGCCGCCTCATGGGCCTTTCCAGCCCGGTTAGCACAGTCGGTCTGTTCAAAAATATTATTTTTTTTGGAAGTGTGTGTCAGGTGACGGCTCAACTGAACATTGATCGTACATTCAATTATCTTCTCAGTATAGTGTTATCTCGTGGTTTCTAGAAGGTAATGCGGAACTCCCCGATGACTAGCCTCTCGGTCAAGATCCGCTTCTGGGCTCCTCGAATCACCGCGGCTGTTTCAAAAAAGGTGTCTACAAGCCAAAGCGGAACTTTCCGAAGACTAGCTTGTTTTTGTTTTTTAGAACCTCCTTTTTTATTATATGAAATTACGATTACAAATAGTAAAAACTCAAAAAACCCGATTTAAAGGCTCCTGAATAAAAACGTTTGCGAGAGTTAAATTAACATCTTAAATCTATATTGCCAAGTAGCAGAACAATGTATATGAATCAGAAAATATATCTTAAACAAATTAAATTATTTTTATTAGAATTAATTTTTTTAAATATTACGCACATAAAAATTAAACTATTTAACCTATTTAAGATGCCCTTTTTTAAAATATCTTAAATTCAAATAGGTTATTTGACTAACTGGCTAGAACGAACCAAAGACAAAACAAAGGACTTTGCAGAAAGTAGAGATATAGGTAGATAAAGTAGTTCCAACTGCTAGCTAGTAACCTCCTTAAAAGTTTGCAAAAACGTGGAGTGTGAATTATGCGTTGTATTGTAACTGTAGTTGTAGCTCCGTTACTACAACTGCATAACTGATAGTTGACAAATAGTAGTTGCGCGCTGCTAACTACCAACTACTTAAAGTTATTTTCTTAAGTAGTTGTCAGTGCTTTTTTTTTTTTTTTTTTTTTTTACGTTGGAAGGTGGAAATCTTCAAAAGACGCGGATAGGCCCGTACCTATCCGTGTGTGGGATTTTTACCCACTAAAACCACCTCCCTTACCACCCAACACCTGTTCTCCACCCTCCACGAACCGCCGTTAGGCATTACTTCGTGGAGGGGAATGGCGGGGTGCCGCCTCAAGGGCCTTTCCAGCCCGGTTAGCTCAGTCAGTCTGTTCAAAAATATTATTTTTTTTGGAAGTGTGTGGCAGGTGACGGCTCAACTGAACATTGATCGTACATTCAATTATCTGCTCAGTATAGTGTTATCTCGTGGTTTCTAGAAGGTAATGCGGAACTCCCCGATGACTAGCCTCTCGGTCAAGATCCGCTTCTGGGCTCCTCGAATCACCGCGGCTGTTTCAAAAAAGGTGTCTACAAGCCAAAGCGGAATTTTCCGAAGACTAGCTTGTTTTTGTTTTTTAGAACCTCCTTTTTTATTATATGAAATTACGATTACAAATAGTAAAAACTCAAAAAACCCGATTTAAAGGCTCCTGAATAAAAACGTTTGCGGGTTATTTGACTAACTGGCTAGAACGAACCAAAGACAAAACAAAGAACTTTGCAGAAAGTAGAGATATAGGTAGATAAAGTAGTTCCAACTGCTAGCTAGTAACCTCCTTTCTAGTAGTAATAATTTATTGAGAATCGTCGAATGGACCTATTTTATCCTTGCAACTTTTTACAAACAAAAGCTAAAAGTTTGCAAAAACGTGGAGTGTGAATTATCCGTTGTATTGTAACTGTAGTTGTAGCTCCGTTACTACAACTGCATAACTGATAGTTGACAAATAGTAGTTGCGCGCTGCCAACTACCAACTACTTAAAGTTATTTTCTTAAGTAGTTGTCGGTGTTTTTTTTTTTTTTTTTTTTTTTTGTTTTTTTTTTTTTTTTTGTTTTTTTTTTACTTTGGAAGGTGGAAATCTTCAAAAGACGCGGATAGGCCCGTACCTATCCGTGTGTGGGATTTTTACCCACTAAAACCACCTCCCTTACCACCCAACACCTGTTCTCCACCCTCCACGAACCGCCGTTAGGCATTACTTCGTGGAGGGGAATGGCGGGGTGCCGCCTCATGGGCCTTTCCAGCCCGGTTAGCTCAGTCGGTCTGTTCAAAAATATTATTTTTTTTGGAAGTGTGTGTCAGGTGACGGCTCAACTGAACATTGATCGTACATTCAATTATCTGCTCAGTATAGTGTTATCTCGTGGTTTCTAGAAGGTAATGCGGAACTCCCCGATGACTAGCCTTTCGGACAAGATCCGCTTCTGGGCTCCTCGAATCACCGCGGCTGTTTCAAAAAAGGTGTCTACAAGCCAAAGCGGAACTTTCCGAAGACTAGCTTGTTTTTGTTTTTTAGAACCTCCTTTTTTATTATATGAAATTACGATTACAAATAGTAAAAACTCAAAAAACCCGATTTAAAGGCTCCTGAATAAAAACGTTTGCGAGAGTTAAATTAACATCTTAAATCTATATTGCCAAGTAGCAGAACAATGTATATGAATCAGAAAATATATCTTAAACAAATTAAATTATTTTTATTAGAATTCATTTTTTTAAATATGACGCACATAAAAATTAAACTATTTAACCTATTTAAGATGCCCTTTTTTAAAATATCTTAAATTCAAATAGGTTATTTGACTAACTGGCTAGAACGAACCAAAGACAAAACAAAGGACTTTGCAGAAAGTAGAGATATAGGTAGATAAAGTAGTTCCAACTGCTAGCTAGTAACCTCCTTTCTAGTAGTAATAATTTATTGAGAATCGTCGAATGGACCTATTTTATCCTTGCAACTTTTTACAAACAAAAGCTAAAAGTTTGCAAAAACGTGGAGTGTGAATTATCTGTTGTATTGCAACTGTAGTTGTAGCTCCGTTACTACAACTGCATAACTGATAGTTGACAAATAGTAGTTGCGCGCTGCCAACTACCAACTACTTAAAGTTATTTTCTTAAGTAGTTGTCAGTGCTTTTTTTTTTTTTTTTTTTTTTTCTTCGTTGGATGGAGGAAATCTTCAAAAGACGCGGATAGGCCCGTACCTATCCGTGTGTGGGATTTTTACCCACTAAAACCACCTCCCTTACCACCCATCACCTGTTCTCCACCCTCCACGAACCGCCGTTAGGCATTACTTCGTGGAGGGGAATGGCGGGGTGCCGCCTCATGGGCCTTTCCAGCCCGGTTAGCTCAGTCGGTCTGTTCAAAAATATTATTTTTTTTGGAAGTGTGTGTCAGGTGACGGCTCAGTATAGTGTTATCTCGTGGTTTCTAGAAGGTAATGCGGAACTCCCCGATGACTAGCCTCTCGGTCATCTTAAATTCAAATAGGTTATTTGACTAACTGGCTAGAACGAACCAAAGACAAAACAAAGGACTTTGCAGAAAGTAGAGATATAGGTAGATAAAGTAGTTCCAACTGCTAGCTAGTAACCTCCTTTCTAGTAGTAATAATTTATTGAGAATCGTCGAATGGACCTATTTTATCCTTGCATCTTTTTACAAACAAAAGCTAAAAGTTTGCAAGAACGTGGAGTGTGAATTATTCGTTGAAGTGTAACTGTAGTTGTAGCTCCGTTACTACAACTGCATAACTGATAGTTGACAAATAGTAGTTGCGCGCTGCCAACTACCAACTACTTAATGTTATTTTCTTAAGTAGATTTCAGTGTTTTTTTTTTGTTTGTTTTTTTTTTGTTTGTTTTTTTACGTTGGAAGGTGGAAATCTTTAAAAGACGCGGATAGTGAACATTGATTGTTTTTTAGAACCTCCTTTTTTATTATATGAAATTACGATTACAAATAGTAAAAACTCAAAAAACCCGATTTAAAGAATAATAACGATTGCGAGAGTTAAATTAACATCTTAAATCTATATTGCCAAGTAGCAGAACAATGTATATGAATCAGAAAATATATCTTAAACAAATTAAATTATTTTTATTAGAATTCATTTTCTTAAATATTACGCACATAAAAATTAAACTATTTAACCTATTTAAGATGCCCTTTTTTAAAATATCTTAAATTCAAATAGGTTATTTCACTAACTGGCTAGAACGAACCAAAGATAAAACAAAGGACTTTGCAGAAAGTAGAGATATAGGTAGATAAAGTAGTTCCAACTGCTAGCTAGTAACCTCCTTTCTAGTAGTAATAATTTATTGAGAATCGTCGAATGGACCTATTTTATCCTTGCAACTTTTTACAAACAAAAGCTAAAAGTTTGCAAGAACGTGGAGTGTGAATTATTCGTTGAAGTGTAACTGTAGTTGTAGCTCCGTTACTACAACTGCATAACTGATAGTTGACAAATAGTAGTTGCGCGCTGCCAACTACCAACTACTTAAAGTTATTTTCTTAAGTAGTTTTCAGTGTTTTTTTTTTTTTTTTTTTTTTTTTGTTTGTTTTTTTACGTTGGAAGGTGGAAATCTTCAAAAGACGCGGATAGGCCCGTACCTATCCGTGTGTGGGATTTTTACCTACTAAAACCACCTCCCTTACCACCCAACACCTGTTCTCCACCCTCCACGAACCGCCGTTAGGCATTACTTCGTGGAGGGGAATGGCGGGGTGCCGCCTCATGGGCCTTTCCAGCCCGGTTAGCTCAGTCGGTCTGTTCGAAAATATTATTTTTTTTGGAAGTGTGTGTCAGGTGACGGCTCAACTGAACATTGATTGTTTTTTAGAACCTCCTTTTTTATTATATGAAATTACGATTACAAATAGTAAAAACTCAAAAAACCCGATTTAAAGAATAAAAACGATTGCGAGAGTTAAATTAACATCTTAAATCTATATTGCCAAGTAGCAGAACAATGTATATGAATCAGAAAATATATCTTAAACAAATTAAATTATTTTTATTAGAATTCATTTTTTTAAATATTACGCACATAAAAATTAAACTATTTAACCTATTTAAGATGCCCTTTTTTAAAATATCTTAAATTCAAATAAGTTATTTGACTAACTGGCTAGAACGAACCAAAGACAAAACAAAGGACTTTGCAGAAAGTAGAGATATAGGTAGATAAAGTAGTTCCAACTGCTAGCTAGTAACCTCCTTTCTAGTAGTAATAATTTATTGAGAATCGTCGAATCCTATTTTATCCTTGCAACTTTTTACAAACAAAAGCTAAAAGTTTGCAAAAACGTGGAGTGTGAATTATTCGTTGAAGTGTAACTGTAGTTGTAGTTCCGTTACTTAAACGGCGTAACTGATAGTTGACAAATAGTAGTTGCGCGCTGCCAATTACCAACTACTTAAAGTTATTTTCTTAAGTAGTTGTCAGTGCTTTTTTTTTTTTTTTTTTTGTTTTTTTACGTTGGAAGGTGGAAATCTTCAAAAGACGTGGATAGGCCCGTACCTATCCGTGTGTGGGATTTTTACCCACTAAAACCACCTCCCTTACCACCCAACACCTGTTCTCCACCCTCCACGAACCGCCGTTAGGCATTACTTCGTGGAGGGGAATGGCGGGGTGCCGCCTCATGGGCCTTTCCAGCCCGGTTAGCTCAGTCGGTCTGTTCAAAAATATTATTTTTTTTGGAAGTGTGTGTCAGGTGACGGCTCAACTGAACTTTGATCGTACATTCAATTATCTGCTCAGTATAGTGTTATCTCGTGGTTTCTAGAAGGTAATGCGGAACTCCCCGATGACTAGCCTCTCGGTCAAGATCCGCTTCTGGGCTCCTCGAATCACCGCGGCTGTTTCAAAAAAGGTGTCTACAAGCCAAAGCGGAACTTTCCGAAGACTAGCTTGTTTTTGTTTTTTAGAACCTCCTTTTTTATTATATGAAATTACGATTACAAATAGTAAAAACTCAAAAAACCCGATTTAAAGGCTCCTGAATAAAAAGGTTTGCGAGAGTTAAATTAACATCTTAAATCTATATTGCCAAGTAGCAGAACAATGTATATGAATCAGAAAATATATCTTAAACAAATTAAATTATTTTTATTAGAATTCATTTTTTTAAATATTACGCACATAAAAATTAAACTATTTAAAATAGGTTATTTGACTAACTGGCTAGAACGAACCAAAGACAAAACAAAGGACTTTGCAGAAAGTAGAGATATAGGTAGATAAAGTAGTTCCAACTGCTAGCTAGTAACCTCCTTTCTAGTAGTAATAATTTATTGAGAATCGTCGAATGGACCTATTTTATCCTTGCAACTTTTTAGAAACAAAAGCTAAAAGTTTGCAAAAACGTGGAGTGTGAATTATTCGTTGAAGTGTAACTGTAGTTGTAGTTCCGTTACTAAAACGGCATACCTGATAGTTGACAAATAGTAGTTGCGCGCTGCCAATTACCAACTACTTAAAGTTATTTTCTTAAGTAGTTGTCAGTGCTTTTTTTTTTTTTTTTTTTTTTTACGTTGGAAGGTGGAAATCTTCAAAAGACGCGGATAGGCTCGTACCTATCCGTGTGTGGGATTTTTACCCACTAAAACCACCTCCCTTACCACCCAACACCTGGGCTTTTCCAGCACGGTTAGCTCAGTCGGTCTGTTCAAAAATAATATTTTTTTTGGAAGTGTGTGTCAGGTGACGGCTCAACTGAACATTGATCGTACATTCAATTATCTGCTCAGTATAGTGTTATCTCGTGGTTTCTAGAAGGTAATGCGGAACTCCCCGATGACTAGCTTGTTTTTGTTTTTTAGAACCTCCTTTTTTATTATATGAAATTACGGTTACAAATAGTAAAAACTCAAAAAACCCGATTTAAAGGCTCCTCTGTAACTGTAGTTGTAGCTCCGTTACTACAACTGCATAACTGATAGTTGACAAATAGTAGTTGAGCGCTGCCAACTACCAACTACTTAAAGTTACTTTCTTAAGTAGTTTTCAGTGTTTTTTTTTTTTTTTTTTTTTTTTTTTACGTTGGAAGGTGGAAATCTTCAAAAAACGCGGATAGGCCCGTACCTATCTGTGTGTGGGATTTTTACCCACTAAAACCACCTCCCTTACCACCCAACACCTGTTCTCCACCCTCCACGAACCGCCGTTAGGCATTACTTCGTGGAGGGGAATGGCGGGGTGCCGCCTCATGGGCCTTTCCAGCCCGGTTAGCTCAGTCGGTCTGTTCAAAAATATTATTTTTTTTGGAAGTGTGTGTCAGGTGACGGCTCAACTGAACATTGATCGTACATTCAATTATCTGCTCAGTATAGTGTTATCTCGTGGTTTCTAGAAGGTAATGCGGAACTCCCCGATGACTAGCCTCTCGGTCAAGATCCGCTTCTGGGCTCCTCGAATCACCGCGGCTGTTTCAAAAAAGGTGTCTACAAGCCAAAGCGGAACTTTCCGAAGACTAGCTTGTTTTTGTTTTTTAGAACCTCCTTTTTTATTATATGAAATTACGATTACAAATAGTAAAAACTCAAAAAACCCGATTTAAAGGCTCCTGAATAAAAAGGTTTGCGAGAGTTAAATTAACATCTTAAATCTATATTGCCAAGTAGCAGAACAATGTATATGAATCAGAAAATATATCTTAAACAAATTTTTTTTATTTTTTTTTTATTTAATTCAATGATATTTACAACTATAATGGTATTATATCAAGTAAATGTGCAAAAATGTAGAATATGACATGAAAACACTTGTGGAGAAACTACCCATCGATAGCACTCCAATAAAGTTCTATAGTAGATGATCTCGAGGCCATCTTCTTTTCAGGCGCCTCGGAGGGTTATCAGGAATAGTATGGGAAGCAAGCTGAGAGACTAGCGGATTCAAGTGCGTATGGAGCTTGTTATGGAAGGATAGGTATCTAGTTTGGGCCAAATCAGTAACATATGGGATATTAAGATCATGATGGATGAGTTTGTTTGTGACATAATAAGGAGCATTGAGGATTTTACGAAGGATTTTGGATTGCAAGGATTGGATACGAGATGAATTGGATGGTTTAGTAGAGCCCCAAAGCTCAACTCCGTATGCCCAAATAGGTCTGATGACTGTCATGTAAATAAGTCTTTTGTAATTAATTGGTAGCTTAGAGCGTTTGTCCAGTAAGTGTTGAAGTAGGCGAAAACGTCGAGCAGTTTCTTGTCTTTTCAGTCTTGTATGAGGATTCCAAGTGAGACGTTTATCCAGATGGAGTCCTAGGTAACGTATCTGTTCGACAGGGTTCAGTGGTGTATTATTAAACGAAACAGTAGGACAGGAATTCGTAGGTTTACGACGAAGGGTGAAGGTAATTTGATGGGATTTGTTAGGATTTATTTTAATCCTCCAATTTTGACACCATTCTTGTAGGTGTGAGATATGGGATTGAAGAGATTGGGATGCAACAAATGGATCCTTATTAACTGATAACACACATGTGTCATCAGCGTAAGTAGTGAGGACAGTGCTTGGATGGGTTGGGATGTCAGCTGTATATATCGTGTATAGGATGGGCCCCAGGATACTGCCTTGAGGAACACCGGCAGACTGGGTGAAGAGGGAAGAGTAGGAACAATTATGGTTTACTTTAAAGGTTCTATTACTGAGGTAGGAACTGATAATAAGGAAGTAAGTTGAAGGTAAGAATTTACGGAGTTTGTACAGCAGTCCTGGATGCCAGACTCGATCAAAAGCCTGCTCTACATCGAGAAAAGCTCCCGTGCAGTACATTCCGCGCTCTAATGCAGATGAGACAACGTCCACCACACGATGGCATTGCTGGATGGTGGAGTGTGATGTTCGGAAACCAAATTGGTGATCTGGGATTATTTGATTGGATTCTATGATAGGATGAAGACGTTTCAGAATGAGTTTTTCAAGTATTTTCCCCATTATGGGCAAGAGAGATATAGGACGATAAGAGGATGGGAGTTCTGGTGGTTTTTTAGGTTTTGGAATCATCTTAATTATGGATAATTTCCAGGAATCAGGAAAATATGTGGTGCGGAGTACGGCATTGTATATATATGTAAGGAGTAGGATCGCTTTCCGAGGAAGGCGTTTTAGAATCTGGGATGTGATTAGGTCGTGTCCAGGGGCTTTGTTGGCGGGTAATCTATGAATAATGTTTGATATTTCGGAAGGATGGAATGCTTTAGGAGGAGGGGACAACTGAAGAGGAATACTTAATTCTGCTCCAATGCATTCAGAATGGGTTTGATTAAGGATATCTGGATGAGGGTTAAATGTTTTGAATAGGTGCTGGCCGAAAATTTGTGATTTTTCTTCATCAGACCTTGACCAGGTTTGGGATTCGGTTAAAAGTGGATGGTTGAATTTTTTATAGGTTAGGAGTTTTCTAGTGGTATTCCATAAGGATTTGTCAGTAGTACTGAGATTTTCTGTACGGTAATACAAATTTTGAATTTTGAATGTTCTGATCTCTGATTTTAATTTGTTGGTCAGTTTGGTATAATGACTCTTGTCCGATGGATATCTCGTGCGGTGCCACTTTGCTCTTGCCCGTCGTTTTTCTTTTAATAACTCGCGAATATGAAGTGGCCAGTTATTCTGTTGATAATGATTTTTACTTGGTAAAGTGTTATATTTTATATTGACTTGTATTGCTTCTGTTAGTTTGTCTATTGCAGAATTAATGTCTCCTTTTGTTTTAAGCGGAATTTTGAGGTCTAAATTATTTTCTAGATTTGATCGGAATTTATCCCAGTCTACACGTCCTGTAATCAGTCGGGGAAGAGAGGGCTTAGGAATGGGAATCGAATGCACTTGAAGCAGAACTGGGCTGTGATCAGAGGAAAGGTCATCCAAGTAGTAATAATTTATTGAGAATCGTCGAATGGACCTATTTTATCCTTGCAACTTTTTACAAACAAAAGCTAACATTTAACATTTCAGTGAAATTAACATCTTAAATCTATATTGCTAAGCAGCAGAACAATGTATATGAATCAGAAAATATATCTTAAACAAACTAAATTATTTTTATTAGAATTCATTTTTTTAAATATTACGCACATAAAAATAAAACTATTTAACCTATTTAAGATGCCCTTTTTTAAAATATCTTAAATTCAAATAGGTTATTTGACTAACTGGCTAGAACGAACCAAAGACAAAACAAAGGACTTTGCAGAAAGTAGAGATATAGGTAGATAAAGTAGTTCCAACTGCTAGCTAGTAACCTCCTTTCTAGTAGTAATAATTTATTGAGAATCGTCGAATGGACCTATTTTATCCTTACAACTTTTTACAAACAAAAGCTAAAAGTTTGCAAAAACGTGGAGTGTGAATTATTCGTTGAAGTGTAACTGTAGTTGTAGTTCCGTTACTAAAACGGCATAACTGATAGTTGACAAATAGTAGTTGCGCGCTGCCAATTACCAACTACTTAAAGTTATTTTCTTAAGTAGTTGTCAGTGCTTTTTTTTTTTTTTTTTTTTTTTTTTACGTTGGAAGGTGGAAATCTTCAAAAGACGCGGATAGGCTCGTACCTATCCGTGTGTGGGATTTTTACCCACTAAAACCACCTCCCTTACCACCCAACACCTGGGCTTTTCCAGCACGGTTAGCTCAGTCGGTCTGTTCAAAAATAATATTTTTTTTGGAAGTGTGTGTCAGGTGACGGCTCAACTGAACATTGATCGTACATTCAATTATCTGCTCAGTATAGTGTTATCTCGTGGTTTCTAGAAGGTAATGCGGAACTCCCCGATGACTAGCTTGTTTTTGTTTTTTAGAACCTCCTTTTTTATTATATGAAATTACGGTTACAAATAGTAAAAACCCAAAAAACCCGATTTAAAGGCTCCTGTGTAACTGTAGTTGTAGCTCCGTTACTACAACTGCATAACTGATAGTTGACAAATAGTAGTTGCGCGCTGCCAACTACCAACTACTTAAAGTTATTTTCTTAAGTAGTTGTCAGAGCTTTTTTTTTTTTTTTTTTTTTTACGTTGGAAGGTGGAAATCTTCAAAAGACGCGGATAGGCCCGTACCTATCCGTGTGTGGGATTTTTACCCACTAAAACCACCTCCCTTACCACCCAACACCTGTTCTCCACCCTCCACGAACCGCCGTTAGGCATTACTTCGTGGAGGGGAATGGCGGGGTGCCGCCTCATGGGCCTTTCCAGCCCGGTTAGCTCAGTCGGTCTGTTCAAAAATATTATTTTTTTTGGAAGTGTGTGTCAGGTGACGGCTCAACTGAACATTGATCGTACATTCAATTATCTGATCAGTATAGTGTTATCTCGTGGTTTCTAGAAGGTAATGCGGAACTCCCCGATGACTAGCCTTTCGGTCAAGATCCGCTTCTGGGCTCCTCGAATCACCGCGGCTGTTTCAAAAAAGGTGTCTACAAGCCAAAGCGGAACTTTCCGAAGACTAGCTTGTTTTTGTTTTTTAGAACCTCCTTTTTTATTATATGAAATTACGATTACAAATAGTAAAAACTCAAAAAACCCGATTTAAAGGCTCCTGAATAAAAACGTTTGCGAGAGTTAAATTAACATCTTAAATCTATATTGCCAAGTAGCAGAACAATGTATATGAATCAGAAAATATATCTTAAACAAATTAAATTATTTTTATTAGAATTAATTTTTTTAAATATTACGCACATAAAAATTAAACTATTTATCCTATTTAAGATGCCCTTTTTTAAAATATCTTAAATTCAAATAAGTTATTTGACTAACTGGCTAGAACGAACCAAAGGCAAAACAAAGGACTTAGCAGAAAGTAGAGATATAGGTAGATAAAGTAGTTCCAACTGCTAGCTAGTAACAACCTCCTTTCTAGTAGTAATAATTTATTGAGAATCGTCGAATGGACCTATTTTATCCTTGCAACTTTTTACAAACAAAAGGAAAAAGTTTGCAAAAACGTGGAGTGTGAATTATCCGTTGTATTGTAACTGTAGTTGTAGCTCCGTTACTACAACTGCATAACTGATAGTTGACAAATAGTAGTTGCGCGCTGCCAACTACCAACTACTTAAAGTTATTTTCTTAAGTAGTTGTCAGAGCTTTTTTTTTTTTTTTTTTTTACGTTGGAAGGTGGAAATCTTCAAAAGACGCGGATAGGCCCGTACCTATCCGTGTGTGGGATTTTTACCCACTAAAACCACCTCCCTTACCACCCAACACCTGTTCTCCACCCTCCACGAACCGCCGTTAGGCATTACTTCGTGGAGGGGAATGGCGGGGTGCCGCCTCATGGGCCTTTCCAGCCCGGTTAGCTCAGTCGGTCTGTTCAAAAATATTATTTTTTTTGGAAGTGTGTGTCAGGTGACGGCTCAACTGAACATTGATCGTACATTCAATTATCTGCTCAGTATAGTGTTATCTCGTGGTTTCTAGAAGGTAATGCGGAACTCCCCGATGACTAGCCTCTCGGTCAAGATCCGCTTCTGGGCTCCTCGAATCACCGCGGCTGTTTCAAAAAAGGTGTCTACAAGCCAAAGCGGAACTTTCCGAAGACTAGCTTGTTTTTGTTTTTTAGAACCTCCTTTTTTATTATATGAAATTACGATTACAAATAGTAAAAACTCAAAAAACCCGATTTAAAGGCTCCTGAATAAAAAGGTTTGCGAGAGTTAAATTAACATCTTAAATCTATATTGCCAAGTAGCAGAACAATGTATATGAATCAGAAAATATATCTTAAACAAATTAAATTATTTTTATTAGAATTAATTTTTTTAAATATTACGCACATAAAAATTAAACTATTTAACCTATTTAAGATGCCCTTTTTTAAAATATCTTAAATTCAAATAGGTTATTTGACTAACTGGCTAGAACGAACCAAAGACAAAACAAAGGACTTTGCAGAAAGTAGAGATATAGGTAGATAAAGTAGTTCCAACTGCTAGCTAGTAACCTCCTTTCTAGTAGTAATAATTTATTGAGAATCGTCGAATGGACCTATTTTATCCTTGCAACTTTTTACAAACAAAAGCTAAAAGTTTGCAAAAACGTGGAGTGTGAATTATTCGTTGAAGTGTAACTGTAGTTGTAGTTCCGTTACTAAAACGGCATAACTGATAGTTGACAAATAGTAGTTGCGCGCTGCCAATTACCAACTACTTAAAGTTATTTTCTTAAGTAGTTGTCGGTGCTTTTTTTTTTTTTTTTTTTTTTTTTACGTTGGAAGGTGGAAATCTTCAAAAGACGCGGATAGGCTCGTACCTATCCGTGTGTGGGATTTTTACCCACTAAAACCACCTCCCTTACCACCCAACACCTGGGCTTTTCCAGCACGGTTAGCTCAGTCGGTCTGTTCAAAAATAATATTTTTTTTGGAAGTGTGTGTCAGGTGACGGCTCAACTGAACATTGATCGTACATTCAATTATCTGCTCAGTATAGTGTTATCTCGTGGTTTCTAGAAGGTAATGCGGAACTCCCCGATGACTAGCTTGTTTTTGTTTTTTAGAACCTCCTTTTTTATTATATGAAATTACGGTTACAAATAGTAAAAACTCAAAAAACCCGATTTAAAGGCTCCTGTGTAACTGTAGTTGTAGCTCCGTTACTACAACTGCATAACTGATAGTTGACAAATAGTAGTTGCGCGCTGCCAACTACCAACTACTTAAAGTTACTTTCTTAAGTAGTTTTCAGTGTTTTTTTTTTTTTTTTTTTTTTTTTACGTTGGAAGGTGGAAATCTTCAAAAAACGCGGATAGGCCCGTACCTTTGCCAAGTAGCAGAACAATGTATATGAATCAGAAAATATATCTTAAACAAATTAAATTATTTTTATTAGAATTCATTTTTTTATAAGATGCCCTTCTTTAAAATATCTTAAATTCAAATAGGTTATTTGACTAACTGGCTAGAACGAACCAAAGACAAAACAAAGGACTTTGCAGAAAGTAGAGATATAGGTAGATAAAGTAGTTCCAACTGCTAGCTAGTAACCTCCTTTCTAGTAGTAATAATTTATTGAGAATCGTCGATTGGACCTATTTTATCCTTGCAACTTTTTACAAACAAAAGCTAAAAGTTTGCAAAAACGTGGAGTGTGAATTATCCGTTGTATTGTAACTGTAGTTGTAGCTCCGTTACTACAACTGCATAACTGATAGTTGACAAATAGTAGTTGCGCGCTGCCAACTACCAACTACTTAAAGTTATTTTCTTAAGTAGTTGTCAGAGCTTTTTTTTTTTTTTTTTTTTTTACGTTGGAAGGTGGAAATCTTCAAAAGACGCGGATAGGCCCGTACCTATCCGTGTGTGGGATTTTTACCCACTAAAACCACCTCCCTTACCACCCAACACCTGTTCTCCACCCTCCACGAACCGCCGTTAGGCATTACTTCGTGGAGGGGAATGGCGGGGTGCCGCCTCATGGGCCTTTCCAGCCCGGTTAGCTCAGTCGGTCTGTTCAAAAATATTATTTTTTTTGGAAGTGTGTGTCAGGTGACGGCTCAACTGAACATTGATCGTACATTCAATTATCTGATCAGTATAGTGTTATCTCGTGGTTTCTAGAAGGTAATGCGGAACTCCCCGATGACTAGCCTTTCGGTCAAGATCCGCTTCTGGGCTCCTCGAATCACCGCGGCTGTTTCAAAAAAGGTGTCTACAAGCCAAAGCGGAACTTTCCGAAGACTAGCTTGTTTTTGTTTTTTAGAACCTCCTTTTTTATTATATGAAATTACGATTACAAATAGTAAAAACTCAAAAAACCCGATTTAAAGGCTCCTGAATAAAAACGTTTGCGAGAGTTAAATTAACATCTTAAATCTATATTGCCAAGTAGCAGAACAATGTATATGAATCAGAAAATATATCTTAAACAAATTAAATTATTTTTATTAGAATTAATTTTTTTAAATATTACGCACATAAAAATTAAACTATTTAACCTATTTAAGATGCCCTTTTTAAAAATATCTTAAATTCAAATAGGTTATTTGACTAACTGGCTAGAACGATCCAAAGACAAAACAAAGGACTTTGCAGAAAGTAGAGATATAGGTAGATAAAGTAGTTCCAACTGCTAGCTAGTAACCTCCTTTCTAGTAGTAATAATTTATTGAGAATCGTCGAATGGACCTATTTTATCCTTGCAACTTTTTACAAACAAAAGGTAAAAGTTTGCAAAAACGTGGAGTGTGAATTATCCGTTGTATTGTAACTGTAGTTGTAGCTCCGTTACTACAACTGCATAACTGTAGTTGACAAATAGTAGTTGCGCGCTGCCAACTACCAACTACTTAAAGTTATTTTCTTAAGTAGTTGTCAGAGCTTTTTTTTTTTTTTTTTTTTACGTTGGAAGGTGGAAATCTTCAAAAGACGCGGATAGGCCCGTACCTATCCGTGTGTGGGATTTTTACCCACTAAAACCACCTCCCTTACCACCCAACACCTGGGCTTTTCCAGCACGGTTAGCTCAGTCGGTCTGTTCAAAAATAATATTTTTTTTGGAAGTGTGTGTCAGGTGACGGCTCAACTGAACATTGATCGTACATTCAATTATCTGCTCAGTATAGTGTTATCTCGTGGTTTCTAGAAGGTAATGCGGAACTCCCCGATGACTAGCTTGTTTTTGTTTTTTAGAACCTCCTTTTTTATTATATGAAATTACGGTTACAAATAGTAAAAACTCAAAAAACCCGATTTAAAGGCTCCTGTGTAACTGTAGTTGTAGCTCCGTTACTACAACTGCATAACTGATAGTTGACAAATAGTAGTTGCGCGCTGCCAACTACCAACTACTTAAAGTTACTTTCTTAAGTAGTTTTCAGTGTTCTTTTTTTTTTTTTTTTTTTTTTTTTTTTTTTTTTTTTTTTTTTTTTTTTTTTTTTACGTTGGAAGGTGGAAATCTTCAAAAGACGCGGATAGGCCCGTACCTATCCGTGTGTGGGATTTTTACCCACTAAAACCACCTCCCTTACCACCCAACACCTGTTCTCCACCCTCCACGAACCGCCGTTAGGCATTACTTCGTGGAGGGGAATGGCGGGGTGCCGCCTCATGGGCCTTTCCAGCCCGGTTAGCTCAGTCGGTCTGTTCAAAAATATTATTTTTTTTGGAAGTGTGTGTCAGGTGACGGCTCAACTGAACATTGATCGTACATTCAATTATCTGCTCAGTATAGTGTTATCTCGTGGTTTCTAGAAGGTAGGAACTCCCCGATGACTAGCCTCTCGGTCAAGATCCGCTTCTGGGCTCCTCGAATCACCGCGGCTGTTTCAAAAAAGGTGTCTACAAGCCAAAGCGGAACTTTCCGAAGACTAGCTTGTTTTTGTTTTTTAGAACCTCCTTTTTTATTATATGAAATTACGATTACAAATAGTAAAAACTCAAAAAACCCGATTTAAAGGCTCCTGAATAAAAAGGTTTGCGAGAGTTAAATTAACATCTTAAATCTATATTGCCAAGTAGCAGAACAATGTATATGAATCAGAAAATATATCTTAAACAAATTAAATTATTTTTATTAGAATTCATTTTTTTAAATATTACGCACATAAAAATTAAACTATTTATCCTATTTAAGATGCCCTTTTTTAAAATATCTTAAATTCAAATAAGTTATTTGACTAACTGGCTAGAACGAACCAAAGGCAAAACAAAGGACTTAGCAGAAAGTAGAGATATAGGTAGATAAAGTAGTTCCAACTGCTAGCTAGTAACCTCCTTTCTAGTAGTAATAATTTATTGAGAATCATCGAATAGACCTATTTTATCCTTGCAACTTTTTACAAACAAAAGCTAAAAGTTTGCAAAAACGTGGAGTGTGAATTATTCGTTGAAGTGTAACTGTAGTTGTAGTTCCGTTACTAAAACGGCATAACTGATAGTTGACAAATAGTAGTTGCGCGCTGCCAATTACCAACTACTTAAAGTTATTTTCTTAAGTAGTTTTCAGTGTTTTTTTTTGTTTTTTTTTTTTTTTTTTTTTACGTTGGAAGGTGGAAATCTTCAAAAGACGCGGATAGGCCCGTACCTATCCGTGTGTGGGATTTTTACCCACTAAAACCACCTCCCTTACCACCCAACACCTGTTCTCCACCCTCCACGAACCGCCGTTAGGCATTACTTCGTGGAGGGGAATGGCGGGGTGCCGCCTCATGGGCCTTTCCAGCCCGGTTAGCTCAGTCGGTCTGTTCAAAAATATTATTTTTTTTGGAAGTGTGTGTCAGGTGACGGCTCAACTGAACATTGATCGTACATTCAATTATCTGCTCAGTATAGTGTTATCTCGTGGTTTCTAGAAGGTAATGCGGAACTCCCCGATGACTAGCCTCTCGGTCAAGATCCGCTTCTGGGCTCCTCGAATCACCGCGGCTGTTTCAAAAAAGGTGTCTACAAGCCAAAGCGGAACTTTCCGAAGACTAGCTTGTTTTTGTTTTTTAGAACCTCCTTTTTTATTATATGAAATTACGATTACAAATAGTTAAAACTCAAAAAACCCGATTTAAAGGCTCCTGAATAAAAAGGTTTGCGAGAGTTAAATTAACATCTTAAATCTATATTGCCAAGTAGCAGAACAATGTATATGAATCAGAAAATATATCTTAAACAAATTAAATTATTTTTATTAGAATTCATTTTTTTAAATATCACGCACATAAAAATTAAACTATTTAACCTATTTAAGATGCCCTTTTTTAAAATATCTTAAATTCAAATAGGTTTGAGAATCGTCGAATGGACCTATTTTATCCTTGCAACTTTTTACAAACAAAAGCTAAAAGTTTGCAAAAACGTGGAGTGTGAATTATTCGTTGAAGTGTAACTGTAGTTGTAGTTCCGTTACTAAAACGGCATAACTGATAGTTGACAAATAGTAGTTGCGCGCTGCCAATTACCAACTACTTAAAGTTATTTTCTTAAGTAGTTTTCAGTGTTTTTTTTTTTTTTTTTTTTTTTTTTTTTTACGTTGGAAGGTGGAAATCTTTAAAAGACGCGGATAGGCCCGTACCTATCCGTGTGTGGGATTTTTACCCACTAAAACCACCTCCCTTACCACCCAACACCTGTTCTCCACCCTCCACGAACCGCCGTTAGGCATTACTTCGTGGAGGGGAATGGCGGAGTGCCGCCTCATGGGCCGTTCCAGCCCGGTTAGCTCAGTCGGTCTGTTCAAAAATATTATTTTTTTTGGAAGTGTGTGTCAGGTGACGGCTCAACTGAACATTGATCGTACATTCAATTATCTGCTCAGTATAGTGTTATCTCGTGGTTTCTAGAAGGTAGGAACTCCCCGATGACTAGCCTCTCGGTCAAGATCCGCTTCTGGGCTCCTCGAATCACCGCGGCCGTTTCAAAAAAGGTGTCTACAAGCCAAAGCGGAACTTTCCGAAGACTAGCTTGTTTTTGTTTTTTAGAACCTCCTTTTTTATTATATGAAATTACGATTACAAATAGTAAAAACTCAAAAAACCCGATTTAAAGGCTCCTGAATAAAAAGGTTTGCGAGAGTTAAATTAACATCTTAAATCTATATTGCCAAGTAGCAGAACAATGTATATGAATCAGAAAATATATCTTAAACAAATTAAATTATTTTTATTAGAATTCATTTTTTTAAATATTACGCACATAAAAATTAAACTATTTATCCTATTTAAGATGCCCTTTTTTAAAATATCTTAAATTCAAATAAGTTATTTGACTAACTGGCTAGAACGAACCAAAGGCAAAACAAAGGACTTAGCAGAAAGTAGAGATATAGGTAGATAAAGTAGTTCCAACTGCTAGCTAGTAACAACCTCCTTTCTAGTAGTAATAATTTATTGAGAATCGTCGAATGGACCTATTTTATCCTTGCAACTTTTTACAAACAAAAGCTAACATTTAACATTTCAGTGAAATTAACATCTTAAATCTATATTGCTAAGCAGCAGAACAATGTATATGAATCAGAAAATATATCTTAAACAAACTAAATTATTTTTATTAGAATTCATTTTTTTAAATATTACGCACATAAAAATAAAACTATTTAACCTATTTAAGATGCCCTTTTTTAAAATATCTTAAATTCAAATAGGTTATTTGACTAACTGGCTAGAACGAACCAAAGACAAAACAAAGGACTTTGCAGAAAGTAGAGATATAGGTAGATAAAGTAGTTCCAACTGCTAGCTAGTAACAACCTCCTTTCTAGTAGTAATAATTTATTGAGAATCATCGAATAGACCTATTTTATCCTTGCAACTTTTTACAAACAAAAGCTAAAAGTTTGCAAAAACGTGGAGTGTGAATTATTCGTTGAAGTGTAACTGTAGTTGTAGTTCCGTTACTAAAACGGCATAACTGATAGTTGACAAATAGTAGTTGCGCGCTGCCAATTACCAACTACTTAAAGTTATTTTCTTAAGTAGTTTTCAGTGTTTTTTTTTTTTTTTTTTTACGTTGGAAGGTGGAAATCTTCAAAAGACGCGGATAGGCCCGTACCTATCCGTGTGTGGGATTTTTACCCACTAAAACCACCTCCCTTACCACCCAACACCTGTTCTCCACCCTCCACGAACCGCCGTTAGGCATTACTTCGTGGAGGGGAATGGCGGGGTGCCGCCTCATGGGCCTTTCCAGCCCGGTTAGCTCAGTCGGTCTGTTCAAAAATATTATTTTTTTTGGAAGTGTGTGCAGGTGACGGCTCAACTGAACATTGATCGTACATTCAATTATCTGCTCAGTATAGTGTTATCTCGTGGTTTCTAGAAGGTAGGAACTCCCCGATGACTAGCCTCTCGGTCAAGATCCGCTTCTGGGCTCCTCGAATCACCGCGGCTGTTTCAAAAAAGGTGTCTACAAGCCAAAGCGGAACTTTCCGAAGACTAGCTTGTTTTTGTTTTTTAGAACCTCCTTTTTTATTATATGAAATTACGATTACAAATAGTAAAAACTCAAAAAACCCGATTTAAAGGCTCCTGAATAAAAAGGTTTGCGAGAGTTAAATTAACATCTTAAATCTATATTGCCAAGTAGCAGAACAATGTATATGAATCAGAAAATATATCTTAAACAAATTAAATTATTTTTATTAGAATTCATTTTTTTAAATATTACGCACATAAAAATTAAACTATTTATCCTATTTAAGATGCCCTTTTTTAAAATATCTTAAATTCAAATAAGTTATTTGACTAACTGGCTAGAACGAACCAAAGGCAAAACAAAGGACTTAGCAGAAAGTAGAGATATAGGTAGATAAAGTAGTTCCAACTGCTAGCTAGTAACCTCCTTTCTAGTAGTAATAATTTATTGAGAATCATCGAATAGACCTATTTTATCCTTGCAACTTTTTACAAACAAAAGCTAAAAGTTTGCAAAAACGTGGAGTGTGAATTATTCGTTGAAGTGTAACTGTAGTTGTAGTTCCGTTACTAAAACGGCATAACTGATAGTTGACAAATAGTAGTTGCGCGCTGCCAATTACCAACTACTTAAAGTTATTTTCTTAAGTAGTTTTCAGTGTTTTTTTTTGTTTTTTTTTGTTTTGTTTTTTACGTTGGAAGGTGGAAATCTTCAAAAGACGCGGATAGGCCCGTACCTATCCGTGTGTGGGATTTTTACCCACTAAAACCACCTCCCTTACCACCCAACACCTGTTCTCCACCCTCCACGAACCGCCGTTAGGCATTACTTCGTGGAGGGGAATGGCGGGGTGCCGCCTCATGGGCCTTTCCAGCCCGGTTAGCTCAGTCGGTCTGTTCAAAAATATTATTTTTTTTGGAAGTGTGTGTCAGGTGACGGCTCAACTGAACATTGATCGTACATTCAATTATCTGCTCAGTATAGTGTTATCTCGTGGTTTCTAGAAGGTAATGCGGAACTCCCCGATGACTAGCCTCTCGGTCAAGATCCGCTTCTGGGCTCCTCGAATCACCGCGGCTGTTTCAAAAAAGGTGTCTACAAGCCAAAGCGGAACTTTCCGAAGACTAGCTTGTTTTTGTTTTTTAGAACCTCCTTTTTTATTATATGAAATTACGATTACAAATAGTTAAAACTCAAAAAACCCGATTTAAAGGCTCCTGAATAAAAAGGTTTGCGAGAGTTAAATTAACATCTTAAATCTATATTGCCAAGTAGCAGAACAATGTATATGAATCAGAAAATATATCTTAAACAAATTAAATTATTTTTATTAGAATTCATTTTTTTAAATATCACGCACATAAAAATTAAACTATTTAACCTATTTAAGATGCCCTTTTTTAAAATATCTTAAATTCAAATAGGTTTGAGAATCGTCGAATGGACCTATTTTATCCTTGCAACTTTTTACAAACAAAAGCTAAAAGTTTGCAAAAACGTGGAGTGTGAATTATTCGTTGAAGTGTAACTGTAGTTGTAGTTCCGTTACTAAAACGGCATAACTGATAGTTGACAAATAGTAGTTGCGCGCTGCCAATTACCAACTACTTAAAGTTATTTTCTTAAGTAGTTTTCAGTGTTTTTTTTTTTTTTTTTTTTTTTTTTTTTTACGTTGGAAGGTGGAAATCTTTAAAAGACGCGGATAGGCCCGTACCTATCCGTGTGTGGGATTTTTACCCACTAAAACCACCTCCCTTACCACCCAACACCTGTTCTCCACCCTCCACGAACCGCCGTTAGGCATTACTTCGTGGAGGGGAATGGCGGAGTGCCGCCTCATGGGCCGTTCCAGCCCGGTTAGCTCAGTCGGTCTGTTCAAAAATATTATTTTTTTTGGAAGTGTGTGTCAGGTGACGGCTCAACTGAACATTGATCGTACATTCAATTATCTGCTCAGTATAGTGTTATCTCGTGGTTTCTAGAAGGTAGGAACTCCCCGATGACTAGCCTCTCGGTCAAGATCCGCTTCTGGGCTCCTCGAATCACCGCGGCCGTTTCAAAAAAGGTGTCTACAAGCCAAAGCGGAACTTTCCGAAGACTAGCTTGTTTTTGTTTTTTAGAACCTCCTTTTTTATTATATGAAATTACGATTACAAATAGTAAAAACTCAAAAAACCCGATTTAAAGGCTCCTGAATAAAAAGGTTTGCGAGAGTTAAATTAACATCTTAAATCTATATTGCCAAGTAGCAGAACAATGTATATGAATCAGAAAATATATCTTAAACAAATTAAATTATTTTTATTAGAATTCATTTTTTTAAATATTACGCACATAAAAATTAAACTATTTATCCTATTTAAGATGCCCTTTTTTAAAATATCTTAAATTCAAATAAGTTATTTGACTAACTGGCTAGAACGAACCAAAGGCAAAACAAAGGACTTAGCAGAAAGTAGAGATATAGGTAGATAAAGTAGTTCCAACTGCTAGCTAGTAACAACCTCCTTTCTAGTAGTAATAATTTATTGAGAATCGTCGAATGGACCTATTTTATCCTTGCAACTTTTTACAAACAAAAGCTAACATTTAACATTTCAGTGAAATTAACATCTTAAATCTATATTGCTAAGCAGCAGAACAATGTATATGAATCAGAAAATATATCTTAAACAAACTAAATTATTTTTATTAGAATTCATTTTTTTAAATATTACGCACATAAAAATAAAACTATTTAACCTATTTAAGATGCCCTTTTTTAAAATATCTTAAATTCAAATAGGTTATTTGACTAACTGGCTAGAACGAACCAAAGACAAAACAAAGGACTTTGCAGAAAGTAGAGATATAGGTAGATAAAGTAGTTCCAACTGCTAGCTAGTAACAACCTCCTTTCTAGTAGTAATAATTTATTGAGAATCATCGAATAGACCTATTTTATCCTTGCAACTTTTTACAAACAAAAGCTAAAAGTTTGCAAAAACGTGGAGTGTGAATTATTCGTTGAAGTGTAACTGTAGTTGTAGTTCCGTTACTAAAACGGCATAACTGATAGTTGACAAATAGTAGTTGCGCGCTGCCAATTACCAACTACTTAAAGTTATTTTCTTAAGTAGTTTTCAGTGTTTTTTTTTTTTTTTTTTTTTTTTTTTTTTTACGTTGGAAGGTGGAAATCTTCAAAAGACGCGGATAGGCCCGTACCTATCCGTGTGTGGGATTTTTACCCACTAAAACCACCTCCCTTACCACCCAACACCTGTTCTCCACCCTCCACGAACCGCCGTTAGGCATTACTTCGTGGAGGGGAATGGCGGGGTGCCGCCTCATGGGCCTTTCCAGCCCGGTTAGCTCAGTCGGTCTGTTCAAAAATATTATTTTTTTTGGAAGTGTGTGTCAGGTGACGGCTCAACTGAACATTGATCGTACATTCAATTATCTGCTCAGTATAGTGTTATCTCGTGGTTTCTAGAAGGTAGGAACTCCCCGATGACTAGCCTCTCGGTCAAGATCCGCTTCTGGGCTCCTCGAATCACCGCGGCTGTTTCAAAAAAGGTGTCTACAAGCCAAAGCGGAACTTTCCGAAGACTAGCTTGTTTTTGTTTTTTAGAACCTCCTTTTTTATTATATGAAATTACGATTACAAATAGTAAAAACTCAAAAAACCCGATTTAAAGGCTCCTGAATAAAAAGGTTTGCGAGAGTTAAATTAACATCTTAAATCTATATTGCCAAGTAGCAGAACAATGTATATGAATCAGAAAATATATCTTAAACAAATTAAATTATTTTTATTAGAATTCATTTTTTTAAATATTACGCACATAAAAATTAAACTATTTATCCTATTTAAGATGCCCTTTTTTAAAATATCTTAAATTCAAATAAGTTATTTGACTAACTGGCTAGAACGAACCAAAGGCAAAACAAAGGACTTAGCAGAAAGTAGAGATATAGGTAGATAAAGTAGTTCCAACTGCTAGCTAGTAACAACCTCCTTTCTAGTAGTAATAATTTATTGAGAATCGTCGAATGGACCTATTTTATCCTTGCAACTTTTTACAAACAAAAGCTAACATTTAACATTTCAGTGAAATTAACATCTTAAATCTATATTGCTAAGCAGCAGAACAATGTATATGAATCAGAAAATATATCTTAAACAAACTAAATTATTTTTATTAGAATTCATTTTTTTAAATATTACGCACATAAAAATAAAACTATTTAACCTATTTAAGATGCCCTTTTTTAAAATATCTTAAATTCAAATAGGTTATTTGACTAACTAGCTAGAACGAACCAAAGACAAAACAAAGGACTTTGCAGAAAGTAGAGATATAGGTAGATAAAGTAGTTCCAACTGCTAGCTAGTAACAACCTCCTTTCTAGTAGTAATAATTTATTGAGAATCATCGAATAGACCTATTTTATCCTTGCAACTTTTTACAAACAAAAGCTAAAAGTTTGCAAAAACGTGGAGTGTGAATTATTCGTTGAAGTGTAACTGTAGTTGTAGTTCCGTTACTAAAACGGCATAACTGATAGTTGACAAATAGTAGTTGCGCGCTGCCAATTACCAACTACTTAAAGTTATTTTCTTAAGTAGTTTTCAGTGTTTTTTTTTTTTTTTTGTTTTTTTTTACGTTGGAAGGTGGAAATCTTCAAAAAACGCGGATAGGCCCGTACCTATCCGTGTGTGGGATTTTTACCCACTAAAACCACCTCCCTTACCACCCAACACCTGTTCTCCACCCTCCACGAACCGCCGTTAGGCATTACTTCGTGGAGGGGAATGGCGGGGTGCCGCCTCATGGGCCTTTCCAGCCCGGTTAGCTCAGTCGGTCTGTTCAAAAATATTATTTTTTTTGGAAGTGTGTGTCAGGTGACGGCTCAACTGAACATTGATCGTACATTCAATTATCTGCTCAGTATAGTGTTATCTCGTGGTTTCTAGAAGGTAGGAACTCCCCGATGACTAGCCTCTCGGTCAAGATCCGCTTCTGGGCTCCTCGAATCACCGCGGCTGTTTCAAAAAAGGTGTCTACAAGCCAAAGCGGAACTTTCCGAAGACTAGCTTGTTTTTGTTTTTTAGAACCTCCTTTTTTATTATATGAAATTACGATTACAAATAGTAAAAACTCAAAAAACCCGATTTAAAGGCTCCTGAATAAAAAGGTTTGCGAGAGTTAAATTAACATCTTAAATCTATATTGCCAAGTAGCAGAACAATGCATATGAATCAGAAAATATATCTTAAACAAATTAAATTATTTTTATTAGAATTCATTTTTTTAAATATTACGCACATAAAAATTAAACTATTTATCCTATTTAAGATGCCCTTTTTTAAAATATCTTAAATTCAAATAAGTTATTTGACTAACTGGCTAGAACGAACCAAAGGCAAAACAAAGGACTTAGCAGAAAGTAGAGATATAGGTAGATAAAGTAGTTCCAACTGCTAGCTAGTAACAACCTCCTTTCTAGTAGTAATAATTTATTGAGAATCGTCGAATGGACCTATTTTATCCTTGCAACTTTTTACAAACAAAAGCTAACATTTAACATTTCAGTGAAATTAACATCTTAAATCTATATTGCTAAGCAGCAGAACAATGTATATGAATCAGAAAATATATCTTAAACAAACTAAATTATTTTTATTAGAATTCATTTTTTTAAATATTACGCACATAAAAATAAAACTATTTAACCTATTTAAGATGCCCTTTTTTAAAATATCTTAAATTCAAATAGGTTATTTGACTAACTAGCTAGAACGAACCAAAGACAAAACAAAGGACTTTGCAGAAAGTAGAGATATAGGTAGATAAAGTAGTTCCAACTGCTAGCTAGTAACAACCTCCTTTCTAGTAGTAATAATTTATTGAGAATCATCGAATAGACCTATTTTATCCTTGCAACTTTTTACAAACAAAAGCTAAAAGTTTGCAAAAACGTGGAGTGTGAATTATTCGTTGAAGTGTAACTGTAGTTGTAGTTCCGTTACTAAAACGGCATAACTGATAGTTGACAAATAGTAGTTGCGCGCTGCCAATTACCAACTACTTAAAGTTATTTTCTTAAGTAGTTTTCAGTGTTTTTTTTTTTTTTTTGTTTTTTTTTACGTTGGAAGGTGGAAATCTTCAAAAAACGCGGATAGGCCCGTACCTATCCGTGTGTGGGATTTTTACCCACTAAAACCACCTCCCTTACCACCCAACACCTGTTCTGCACCCTCCACGAACCGCCGTTAGGCATTACTTCGTGGAGGGGAATGGCGGGGTGCCGCCTCATGGGCCTTTCCAGCCCGGTTAGCTCAGTCGGTCTGTTCAAAAATATTATTTTTTTTGGAAGTGTGTGTCAGGTGACGGCTCAACTGAACATTGATCGTACATTCAATTATCTGCTCAGTATAGTGTTATCTCGTGGTTTCTAGAAGGTAGGAACTCCCCGATGACTAGCCTCTCGGTCAAGATCCGCTTCTGGGCTCCTCGAATCACCGCGGCTGTTTCAAAAAAGGTGTCTACAAGCCAAAGCGGAACTTTCCGAAGACTAGCTTGTTTTTGTTTTTTAGAACCTCCTTTTTTATTATATGAAATTACGATTACAAATAGTAAAAACTCAAAAAACCCGATTTAAAGGCTCCTGAATAAAAAGGTTTGCGAGAGTTAAATTAACATCTTAAATCTATATTGCCAAGTAGCAGAACAATGTATATGAATCAGAAAATATATCTTAAACAAATTAAATTATTTTTATTAGAATTCATTTTTTTAAATATTACGCACATAAAAATTAAACTATTTATCCTATTTAAGATGCCCTTTTTTAAAATATCTTAAATTCAAATAAGTTATTTGACTAACTGGCTAGAACGAACCAAAGGCAAAACAAAGGACTTAGCAGAAAGTAGAGATATAGGTAGATAAAGTAGTTCCAACTGCTAGCTAGTAACAACCTCCCAACCTCCTTTCTAGTAGTAATAATTTATTGAGAATCATCGAATAGACCTATTTTATCCTTGCAACTTTTTACAAACAAAAGCTAAAAGTTTGCAAAAACGTGGAGTGTGAATTATTCGTTGAAGTGTAACTGTAGTTGTAGTTCCGTTACTAAAACGGCATAACTGATAGTTGACAAATATTAGTTGCGCGCTGCCAATTACCAACTACTTAAAGTTATTTTCTTAAGTAGTTGTCAGTGTTTTTTTTTTTTTTTTTTTTTTTTTTTTTTTTTTTTTTTTTTTTTTTTTTTTTTTTTTTTACGTTGGAAGGTGGAAATCTTCAAAAGACGCGGATAGGCCCGTACCTATCCGTGTGTGGGATTTTTACCCACTAAAACCACCTCCCTTACCACCCAACACCTGTTCTCCACCCTCCACGAACCGCCGTTAGGCATTACTTCGTGGAGGGGAATGGCGGGGTGCCGCCTCATGGGCCTTTCCAGCCCGGTTAGCTCAGTCGGTCTGTTCAAAAATATTATTTTTTTTGGAAGTGTGTGTCAGGTGACGGTTCAACTGAACATTGATCGTACATTCAATTATCTGCTCAGTATAGTGTTATCTCGTGGTTTCTAGAAGGTAGGAACTCCCCGATGACTAGCCTCTCGGTCAAGATCCGCTTCTGGGCTCCTCGAATCACCGCGGCTGTTTCAAAAAAGGTGTCTACAAGCCAAAGCGGAACTTTCCGAAGACTAGCTTGTTTTTTTTTTTTAGAACCTCCTTTTTTATTATATGAAATTACGATTACAAATAGTAAAAACTCAAAAAACCCGATTTAAAGGCTCCTGAATAAAAAGGTTTGCGAGAGTTAAATTAACATCTTAAATCTATATTGCCAAGTAGCAGAACAATGTATATGAATCAGAAAATATATCTTAAACAAATTAAATTATTTTTATTAGAATTCATTTTTTTAAATATTACGCACATAAAAATTAAACTATTTATCCTATTTAAGATGCCCTTTTTTAAAATATCTTAAATTCAAATAAGTTATTTGACTAACTGGCTAGAATGAACCAAAGGCAAAACAAAGGACTTAGCAGAAAGTAGAGATATAGGTATAAAGTAGTTCCAACTGCTAGCTAGTAACAACCTCCTTTCTAGTAGTAATAATTTATTGAGAATCGTCGAATGGACCTATTTTATCCTTGCAACTTTTTACAAACAAAAGCTAACATTTAACATTTCAGTGAAATTAACATCTTAAATCTATATTGCTAAGCAGCAGAACAATGTATATGAACCAGAAAATATATCTTAAACAAACTAAATTATTTTTATTAGAATTCATTTTTTTAAATATTACGCACATAAAAATAAAACTATTTAACCTATTTAAGATGCCCTTTTTTAAAATATCTTAAATTCAAATAGGTTATTTGACTAACTAGCTAGAACGAACCAAAGACAAAACAAAGGACTTTGCAGAAAGTAGAGATATAGGTAGATAAAGTAGTTCCAACTGCTAGCTAGTAACAACCTCCTTTCTAGTAGTAATAATTTATTGAGAATCATCGAATAGACCTATTTTATCCTTGCAACTTTTTACAAACAAAAGCTAAAAGTTTGCAAAAACGTGGAGTGTGAATTATTCGTTGAAGTGTAACTGTAGTTGTAGTTCCGTTACTAAAACGGCATAACTGATAGTTGACAAATAGTAGTTGCGCGCTGCCAATTACCAACTACTTAAAGTTATTTTCTTAAGTAGTTTTCAGTGTTTTTTTTTTTTTTTGTTTTTTTTTACGTTGGAAGGTGGAAATCTTCAAAAAACGCGGATAGGCCCGTACCTATCCGTGTGTGGGATTTTTACCCACTAAAACCACCTCCCTTACCACCCAACACCTGTTCTCCACCCTCCACGAACCGCCGTTAGGCATTACTTCGTGGAGGGGAATGGCGGGGTGCCGCCTCATGGGCCTTTCCAGCCCGGTTAGCTCAGTCGGTCTGTTCAAAAATATTATTTTTTTTGGAAGTGTGTGTCAGGTGACGGCTCAACTGAACATTGATCGTACATTCAATTATCTGCTCAGTATAGTGTTATCTCGTGGTTTCTAGAAGGTAGGAACTCCCCGATGACTAGCCTCTCGGTCAAGATCCGCTTCTGGGCTCCTCGAATCACCGCGGCTGTTTCAAAAAAGGTGTCTACAAGCCAAAGCGGAACTTTCCGAAGACTAGCTTGTTTTTGTTTTTTAGAACCTCCTTTTTTATTATATGAAATTACGATTACAAATAGTAAAAACTCAAAAAACCCGATTTAAAGGCTCCTGAATAAAAAGGTTTGCGAGAGTTAAATTAACATCTTAAATCTATATTGCCAAGTAGCAGAACAATGTATATGAATCAGAAAATATATCTTAAACAAATTAAATTATTTTTATTAGAATTCATTTTTTTAAATATTACGCACATAAAAATTAAACTATTTATCCTATTTAAGATGCCCTTTTTTAAAATATCTTAAATTCAAATAAGTTATTTGACTAACTGGCTAGAACGAACCAAAGGCAAAACAAAGGACTTAGCAGAAAGTAGAGATATAGGTAGATAAAGTAGTTCCAACTGCTAGCTAGTAACAACCTCCTTTCTAGTAGTAATAATTTATTGAGAATCGTCGAATGGACCTATTTTATCCTTGCAACTTTTTACAAACAAAAGCTAACATTTAACATTTCAGTGAAATTAACATCTTAAATCTATATTGCTAAGCAGCAGAACAATGTATATGAATCAGAAAATATATCTTAAACAAACTAAATTATTTTTATTAGAATTCATTTTTTTAAATATTACGCACATAAAAATTAAACTATTTAACCTATTTAAGATGCCCTTTTTTAAAATATCTTAAATTCAAATAGGTTATTTGACTAACTGGCTAGAACGAACCAAAGACAAAACAAAGGACTTTGCAGAAAGTAGAGATATAGGTAGATAAAGTAGTTCCAACTGCTAGCTAGTAACAACCTCCTTTCTAGTAGTAATAATTTATTGAGAATCATCGAATAGACCTATTTTATCCTTGCAACTTTTTACAAACAAAAGCTAAAAGTTTGCAAAAACGTGGAGTGTGAATTATTCGTTGAAGTGTAACTGTAGTTGTAGTTCCGTTACTAAAACGGCATAACTGATAGTTGACAAATAGTAGTTGCGCGCTGCCAATTACCAACTACTTAAAGTTATTTTCTTAAGTAGTTTTCAGTGTTTTTTTTTTTTTTTTGTTTTTTTTTTACGTTGGAAGGTGGAAATCTTCAAAAAACGCGGATAGGCCCGTACCTATCCGTGTGTGGGATTTTTACCCACTAAAACCACCTCCCTTACCACCCAACACCTGTTCTCCACCCTCCACGAACCGCCGTTAGGCATTACTTCGTGGAGGGGAATGGCGGGGTGCCGCCTCATGGGCCTTTCCAGCCCGGTTAGCTCAGTCGGTCTGTTCAAAAATATTATTTTTTTTGGAAGTGTGTGTCAGGTGACGGCTCAACTGAACATTGATCGTACATTCAATTATCTGCTCAGTATAGTGTTTGTTATCTCGTGGTTTTTAGAAGGTAATGCGGAACTCCCCGATGACTAGCCTCTCGGTCAAGATCCGCTTCTGGGCTCCTCGAATCACCGCGGCTGTTTCAAAAAAGGTGTCTACAAGCCAAAGCGGAACTTTCCGAAGACTAGCTTGTTTTTGTTTTTTAGAACCTCCTTTTTTATTATATGAAATTACGATTACAAATAGTAAAAACTCAAAAAACCCGATTTAAAGGCTCCTGAATAAAAAGGTTTGCGAGAGTTAAATTAACATCTTAAATCTATATTGCCAAGTAGCAGAACAATGTATATGAATCAGAAAATATATCTTAAACAAATTAAATTATTTTTATTAGAATTCATTTTTTTAAATATTACGCACATAAAAATTAAACTATTTATCCTATTTAAGATGCCCTTTTTTAAAATATCTTAAATTCAAATAAGTTATTTGACTAACTGGCTAGAACGAACCAAAGGCAAAACAAAGGACTTAGCAGAAAGTAGAGATATAGGTAGATAAAGTAGTTCCAACTGCTAGCTAGTAACAACCTCCTTTCTAGTAGTAATAATTTATTGAGAATCGTCGAATGGACCTATTTTATCCTTGCAACTTTTTACAAACAAAAGCTCACATTTAACATTTCAGTGAAATTAACATCTTAAATCTATATTGCTAAGAAGCAGAACAATGTATATGAATCAGAAAATATATCTTAAACAAACTAAATTATTTTTATTAGAATTCATTTTTTTAAATATTACGCACATAAAAATTAAACTATTTAACCTATTTAAGATGCCCTTTTTTAAAATATCTTAAATTCAAATAGGTTATTTGACTAACTGGCTAGAACGAACCAAAGACAAAACAAAGGACTTCGCAGAAAGTAGAGATATAGGTAGATAAAGTAGTTCCAACTGCTAGCTAGTAACAACCTCCTTTCTAGTAGTAATAATTTATTGAGAATCATCGAATAGACCTATTTAACCTTGCAACTTTTTACAAACAAAAGCTAAAAGTTTGCAAAAACGTGGAGTGTGAATTATTCGTTGAAGTGTAACTGTAGTTGTAGTTCCGTTACTAAAACGGCATAACTGATAGTTGACAAATATTAGTTGCGCGCTGCCAATTACCAACTACTTAAAGTTATTTTCTTAAGTAGTTGTCAGTGTTTTTTTTTTTTTTTTTTTTTTTTTTTTTTTTTTTTTTTTTTTTTTTTTTTTTTTTTTTACGTTGGAAGGTGGAAATCTTCAAAAGACGCGGATAGGCCCGTACCTATCCGTGTGTGGGATTTTTACCCACTAAAACCACCTCCCTTACCACCCAACACCTGTTCTCCACCCTCCACGAACCGCCGTTAGGCATTACTTCGTGGAGGGGAATGGCGGGGTGCCGCCTCATGGGCCTTTCCAGCCCGGTTAGCTCAGTCGGTCTGTTCAAAAATATTATTTTTTTTGGAAGTGTGTGTCAGGTGACGGCTCAACTGAACATTGATCGTACATTCAATTATCTGCTCAGTATAGTGTTATCTCGTGGTTTCTAGAAGGTAGGAACTCCCCGATGACTAGCCTCTCGGTCAAGATCCGCTTCTGGGCTCCTCGAATCACCGCGGCTGTTTCAAAAAAGGTGTCTACAAGCCAAAGCGGAACTTTCCGAAGACTAGCTTGTTTTTGTTTTTTAGAACCTCCTTCTTTATTATATGAAATTACGATTACAAATAGTAAAAACTCAAAAAACCCGATTTAAAGGCTCCTGAATAAAAAGGTTTGCGAGAGTTAAATTAACATCTTAAATCTATATTGCCAAGTAGCAGAACAATGTATATGAATCAGAAAATATATCTTAAACAAATTAAATTATTTTTATTAGAATTCATTTTTTTAAATATTACGCACATAAAAATTAAACTATTTAACCTATTTAAGATACCCTTTTTTAAAATATCTTAAATTCAAATAGGTTTGAGAATCGTCGAATGGACCTATTTTATCCTTGCAACTTTTTACAAACAAAAGCTAAAAGTTTGCAAAAACGTGGAGTTTGAATTATTCGTTGAAGTGTAACTGTAGTTGTAGCTCCGTTACTAAAACGGCATAGCTGATAGTTGACAAATATTAGTTTTGCGCTGCCAATTACCAACTACTTAAAGTTATTTTCTTAAGGAGTTGTCAGTGTTTTTTTTTTTTTTTTTTTTTGTTTTTTTACGTTGGAAGGTGGAAATCTTCAAAAGACGCGGATAGGCCCGTACCTATCCGTGTGTGGGATTTTTACCCACTAAAACCACCTCCCTTACCACCCAACACCTGTTCTCCACCCTCCACGAACCGCCGTTAGGCATTACTTCGTGGAGGGGAATGGCGGGGTGCCGCCTCATGGGCCTTTCCAGCCCGGTTAGCTCAGTCGGTCTGTTCAAAAATATTATTTTTTTTGGAAGTGTGTGTCAGGTGACGGCTCAACTGAACATTGATCGTACATTCAATTATCTGCTCAGTATAGTGTTATCTCGTGGTTTCTAGAAGGTAATGCGGAACTCCCCGATGACTAGCCTCTCGGTCAAGATCCGCTTCTGGGCTCCTCGAATCACCGCGGCTGTTTCAAAAAAGGTGTTTACAAGCCAAAGCGGAACTTTCCGAAGACTAGCTTGTTTTTGTTTTTTAGAACCTCCTTTTTTATTATATGAAATTACGATTACAAATAGTAAAAACTCAAAAAACCCGATTTAAAGGCTCCTGAATAAAAACGTTTGCGAGAGTTAAATTAACATCTTAAATCTATATTGCTAAGCAGCAGAACAATGTATATGAATCAGAAAATATATCTTAAACAAACTAAATTATTTTTATTAGAATTCATTTTTTTAAATATTACGCACATAAAAATTAAACTATTTAACCTATTTAAGATGCCCTTTTTTAAAATATCTTAAATTCAAATAGGTTATTTGACTAACTGGCTAGAACGAACCAAAGACAAAACAAAGGACTTTGCAGAAAGTAGAGATATAGGTAGATAAAGTAGTTCCAACTGCTAGCTAGTAACAACCTCCTTTCTAGTAGTAATAATTTATTGAGAATCATCGAATAGACCTATTTTATCCTTGCAACTTTTTACAAACAAAAGCTAAAAGTTTGCAAAAACGTGGAGTGTGAATTATTCGTTGAAGTGTAACTGTAGTTGTAGTTCCGTTACTAAAACGGCATAACTGATAGTTGACAAATAGTAGTTGCGCGCTGCCAATTACCAACTACTTAAAGTTATTTTCTTAAGTAGTTGTCAGTGCTTTTTTTTTTTTTTTTTTTTAATTTTACGTTGGAAGGTGGAAATCTTCAAAAGACGCGGATAGGCCCGTACCTATCCGTGTGTGGGATTTTTACCCACTAAAACCACCTCCCTTACCAAACAACACCTGGGCTTTTCCAGCACGGTTAGCTCAGTCGATCTGTTCAAAAATAATATTTTTTTTGGAAGTGTGTGTCAGGTGACGGCTCAACTGAACATTGATCGTACATTCAATTATCTGCTCAGTATAGTGTTATCTCGTGGTTTCTAGAAGGTAATGCGGAACTCCCCGATGACTAGCCTCTCGGTCAAGATCCGCTTCTGGGCTCCTCGAATCACCGCGGCTGTTTCAAAAAAGGTGTCTACAAGCCAAAGCGGAACTTTCCGAAGACTAGCTTGTTTTTGTTTTTTAGAACCTCCTTTTTTATTATATGAAATTACGATTACAAATAGTAAAAACTCAAAAAACCCGATTTAAAGGCTCCTGAATAAAAAGGTTTGCGAGAGTTAAATTAACATCTTAAATCTATATTGCCAAGTAGCAGAACAATGTATATGAATCAGAAAATATATCTTAAACAAATTAAATTATTTTTATTAGAATTCATTTTTTTAAATATTACGCACATAAAAATTAAACTATTTAACCTATTTAAGATACCCTTTTTTAAAATATCTTAAATTCAAATAGGTTTGAGAATCGTCGAATGGACCTATTTTATCCTTGCAACTTTTTACAAACAAAAGCTAAAAGTTTGCAAAAACGTGGAGTTTGAATTATTCGTTGAAGTGTAACTGTAGTTGTAGCTCCGTTACTAAAACGGCATAGCTGATAGTTGACAAATATTAGTTTTGCGCTGCCAATTACCAACTACTTAAAGTTATTTTCTTAAGGAGTTGTCAGTGTTTTTTTTTTTTTTTTTTTTTGTTTTTTTACGTTGGAAGGTGGAAATCTTCAAAAGACGCGGATAGGCCCGTACCTATCCGTGTGTGGGATTTTTACCCACTAAAACCACCTCCCTTACCACCCAACACCTGTTCTCCACCCTCCACGAACCGCCGTTAGGCATTACTTCGTGGAGGGGAATGGCGGGGTGCCGCCTCATGGGCCTTTCCAGCCCGGTTAGCTCAGTCGGTCTGTTCAAAAATATTATTTTTTTTGGAAGTGTGTGTCAGGTGACGGCTCAACTGAACATTGATCGTACATTCAATTATCTGCTCAGTATAGTGTTATCTCGTGGTTTCTAGAAGGTAATGCGGAACTCCCCGATGACTAGCCTCTCGGTCAAGATCCGCTTCTGGGCTCCTCGAATCACCGCGGCTGTTTCAAAAAAGGTGTTTACAAGCCAAAGCGGAACTTTCCGAAGACTAGCTTGTTTTTGTTTTTTAGAACCTCCTTTTTTATTATATGAAATTACGATTACAAATAGTAAAAACTCAAAAAACCCGATTTAAAGGCTCCTGAATAAAAACGTTTGCGAGAGTTAAATTAACATCTTAAATCTATATTGCTAAGCAGCAGAACAATGTATATGAATCAGAAAATATATCTTAAACAAACTAAATTATTTTTATTAGAATTCATTTTTTTAAATATTACGCACATAAAAATTAAACTATTTAACCTATTTAAGATGCCCTTTTTTAAAATATCTTAAATTCAAATAGGTTATTTGACTAACTGGCTAGAACGAACCAAAGACAAAACAAAGGACTTTGCAGAAAGTAGAGATATAGGTAGATAAAGTAGTTCCAACTGCTAGCTAGTAACAACCTCCTTTCTAGTAGTAATAATTTATTGAGAATCATCGAATAGACCTATTTTATCCTTGCAACTTTTTACAAACAAAAGCTAAAAGTTTGCAAAAACGTGGAGTGTGAATTATTCGTTGAAGTGTAACTGTAGTTGTAGTTCCGTTACTAAAACGGCATAACTGATAGTTGACAAATAGTAGTTGCGCGCTGCCAATTACCAACTACTTAAAGTTATTTTCTTAAGTAGTTGTCAGTGCTTTTTTTTTTTTTTTTTTTTAATTTTACGTTGGAAGGTGGAAATCTTCAAAAGACGCGGATAGGCCCGTACCTATCCGTGTGTGGGATTTTTACCCACTAAAACCACCTCCCTTACCAAACAACACCTGGGCTTTTCCAGCACGGTTAGCTCAGTCGATCTGTTCAAAAATAATATTTTTTTTGGAAGTGTGTGTCAGGTGACGGCTCAACTGAACATTGATCGTACATTCAATTATCTGCTCAGTATAGTGTTATCTCGTGGTTTCTAGAAGGTAATGCGGAACTCCCCGATGACTAGCCTCTCGGTCAAGATCCGCTTCTGGGCTCCTCGAATCACCGCGGCTGTTTCAAAAAAGGTGTCTACAAGCCAAAGCGGAACTTTCCGAAGACTAGCTTGTTTTTGTTTTTTAGAACCTCCTTTTTTATTATATGAAATTACGTTTACAAATAGTAAAAACTCAAAAAACCCGATTTAAAGGCTCCTGAATGAAAACGTTTGCGAGAGTTAAATTAACATCTTAAATCTATATTGCCAAGTAGCAGACAATGTATATGAATCAGAAAATATATCTTAAACAAATTAAATTATTTTTATAAAATTCATTTTTTTAAATATTACGCACATAAAAATTAAACTATTTAACCTATTTAAGATGCCCTTTTTTAAAATATCTTAAATTCAAATAGGTTATTTGACTAACTGGCTAGAACGAACCAAAGACAAAACAAAGGACTTTGCAGAAAGTAGAGATATAGGTAGATAAAGTAGTTCCAACTGCTAGCTAGTAACAACCTCCTTTCTAGTGGTAATAATTTATTGAGAATCGTCGAATGGACCTATTTTATCCTTGCAACTTTTTACAAACAAAAGCTAAAAGTTTGCAAAAACGTGGAGTGTGAATTAACCGTTGTATTGTAACTGTAGTTGTAGCTCCGTTACTACAACTGCATAACTGATAGTTGACAAATAGTAGTTGCGCGCTGCCAACTACCAACTACTTAAAGTTATTTTCTTAAGTAGTTGTCAGTGTTTTTTTTTTTTTTTTTTTTTGTTTTTTTACGTTGGAAGGTGGAAATCTTCAAAAGACGCGGATAGGCCCGTACCTATCCGTGTGTGGGATTTTTACCCACTAAAACCACCTCCCTTACCAAACAACACCTGGGCTTTTCCAGCACGGTTAGCTCAGTCGGTCTGTTCAAAAATAATATTTTTTTTTGGAAGTGTGTGTCAGGTGACGGCTCAACTGAACATTGATCGTACATTCAATTATCTGCTCAGTATAGTGTTATCTCGTGGTTTCTAGAAGGTAATGCGGAACTCCCCGATGACTAGCCTCTCGGTCAAGATCCGCTTCTGGGCTCCTCGAATCACCGCGGCTGTTTCAAAAAAGGTGTCTACAAGCCAAAGCGGAACTTTCCGAAGACTAGCTTGTTTTTGTTTTTTAGAACCTCCTTTTTTATTATATGAAATTACGTTTACAAATAGTAAAAACTCAAAAAACCCGATTTAAAGGCTCCTGAATGAAAACGTTTGCGAGAGTTAAATTAACATCTTAAATATATATCTTAAACAAATTAAATTATTTTTATTAGAATTCATTTTTTTAAATATTACGCACATAAAAATTAAACTATTTAACCTATTTAAGATGCCCTTTTTTAAAATATCTTAAATTCAAATAGGTTATTTGACTAACTGGCTAGAACGAACCAAAGACAAAACAAAGGACTTTGCAGAAAGTAGAGATATAGGTAGATAAAGTAGTTCCAACTGCTAGCTAGTAACAACCTCCTTTCTAGTAGTAATAATTTATTGAGAATCGTCGAATGGACCTATTTTATCCTTGCAACTTTTTACAAACAAAAGCTAACATTTAACATTTCAGTGAAATTAACATCTTAAATCTATATTGCTAAGCAGCAGAACAATGTATATGAATCAGAAAATATATCTTAAACAAACTAAATTATTTTTATTAGAATTCATTTTTTTAAATATTACGCACATAAAAATTAAACTATTTAACCTATTTAAGATGCCCTTTTTTAAAATATCTTAAATTCAAATAGGTTATTTGACTAACTGGCTAGAACGAACCAAAGACAAAACAAAGGACTTTGCAGAAAGTAGAGATATAGGTAGATAAAGTAGTTCCAACTGCTAGCTAGTAACAACCTCCTTTCTAGTAGTAATAATTTATTGAGAATCATCGAATAGACCTATTTTATCCTTGCAACTTTTTACAAACAAAAGCTAAAAGTTTGCAAAAACGTGGAGTGTGAATTATTCGTTGAAGTGTAACTGTAGTTGTAGTTCCGTTACTAAAACGGCATAACTGATAGTTGACAAATAGTAGTTGCGCGCTGCCAATTACCAACTACTTAAAGTTATTTTCTTAAGTAGTTGTCAGTGCTTTTTTTTTTTTTTTTTTTTTTTTTTTACGTTGGAAGGTGGAAATCTTCAAAAGACGCGGATAGGCCCGTACCTATCCGTGTGTGGGATTTTTACCCACTAAAACCACCTCCCTTACCAAACAACACCTGGGCTTTTCCAGCACGGTTAGCTCAGTCGGTCTGTTCAAAAATAATATTTTTTTTGGAAGTGTGTGTCAGGTGACGGCTCAACTGAACATTGATCGTACATTCAATTATCTGCTCAGTATAGTGTTATCTCGTGGTTTCTAGAAGGTAATGCGGAACTCCCCGATGACTAGCCTCTCGGTCAAGATCCGCTTCTGGGCTCCTCGAATCACCGCGGCTGTTTCAAAAAAGGTGTCTACAAGCCAAAGCGGAACTTTCCGAAGACTAGCTTGTTTTTGTTTTTTAGAACCTCCTTTTTTATTATATGAAATTACGATTACAAATAGTAAAAACTCAAAAAACCCGATTTAAAGGCTCCTGAATAAAAACGTTAGCGAGAGTTAAATTAACATCTTAAATCTATATTGCCAAGTAGCAGAACAATGTATATGAATCAGAAAATATATCTTAAACAAATTAAATTATTTTTATTAGAATTCATTTTTTTAAATATTACGCACATAAAAATTAAACTATTTAACCTATTTAAGATGCCCTTTTTTAAAATATCTTAAATTCAAATAGGTTATTTGACTAACTGGCTAGAACGAACCAAAGACAAAACAAAGGACTTTGCAGAAAGTAGAGATATAGGTAGATAAAGTAGTTCCAACTGCTAGCTAGTAACAACCTCCTTTCTAGTAGTAATAATTTATTGAGAATCGTCGAATGGACCTATTTTATCCTTGCAACTTTTTACAAACAAAAGCTAAAAGTTTGCAAAAACGTGGAGTGTGAATTAACCGTTGTATTGTAACTGTAGTTGTAGCTCCGTTACTACAACTGCATAACTGATAGTTGACAAATAGTAGTTGCGCGCTGCCAACTACCAACTACTTAAAGTTATTTTCTTAAGTAGTTGTCAGTGTTTTTTTTTTTTTTTTTTTGTTTTTTTACGTTGGAAGGTGGAAATCTTCAAAAGACGCGGATAGGCCCGTACCTATCCGTGTGTGGGATTTTTACCCACTAAAACCACCTCCCTTACCACCCAACACCTGTTCTCCACCCTCCACGAACCGCCGTTAGGCATTACTTCGTGGAGGGGAATGGCGGGGTGCCGCCTCATGGGCCTTTCCAGCCCGGTTAGCTCAGTCGGTCTGTTCAAAAATATTATTTTTTTTGGAAGTGTGTGTCAGGTGACGGCTCAACTGAACATTGATCGTACATTCAATTATCTGCTCAGTATAGTGTTATCTCGTGGTTTCTAGAAGGTAATGCGGAACTCCCCGATGACTAGCCTCTCGGTCAAGATCCGCTTCTGGGCTCCTCGAATCACCGCGGCTGTTTCAAAAAAGGTGTCTACAAGCCAAAGCGGAACTTTCCGAAGACTAGCTTGTTTTTGTTTTTTAGAACCTCCTTTTTTATTATATGAAATTACGATTACAAATAGTAAAAACTCAAAAAACCCGATTTAAAGGCTCCTGAATAAAAAGGTTTGCGAGAGTTAAATTAACATCTTAAATCTATATTGCCAAGTAGCAGAACAATGTATATGAATCAGAAAATATATCTTAAACAAATTAAATTATTTTTATTAGAATTCATTTTTTTAAATATTACGCACATAAAAATTAAACTATTTATCCTATTTAAGATGCCCTTTTTTAAAATATCTTAAATTCAAATAAGTTATTTGACTAACTGGCTAGAACGAACCAAAGGCAAAACAAAGGACTTAGCAGAAAGTAGAGATATAGGTAGATAAAGTAGTTCCAACTGCTAGCTAGTAACAACCTCCTTTCTAGTAGTAATAATTTATTGAGAACCGTCGAATGGACCTATTTTATCCTTGCAACTTTTTACAAACAAAAGCTAACATTTAACATTTCAGTGAAATTAACATCTTAAATCTATATTGCTAAGCAGCAGAACAATGTATATGAATCAGAAAATATATCTTAAACAAACTAAATTATTTTTATTAGAATTCATTTTTTTAAATATTACGCACATAAAAATTAAACTATTTAACCTATTTAAGATGCCCTTTTTTAAAATATCTTAAATTCAAATAGGTTATTTGACTAACTGGCTAGAACGAACCAAAGACAAAACAAAGGACTTTGCAGAAAGTAGAGATATAGGTAGATAAAGTAGTTCCAACTGCTAGCTAGTAACAACCTCCTTTCTAGTAGTAATAATTTATTGAGAATCGTCGAATGGACCTATTTTATCCTTGCAACTTTTTACAAACAAAAGCTAAAAGTTTGCAAAAACGTGGAGTGTGAATTAACCGTTGTATTGTAACTGTAGTTGTAGCTCCGTTACTACAACTGCATAACTGATAGTTGACAAATAGTAGTTGCGCGCTGCCAACTACCAACTACTTAAAGTTATTTTCTTAAGTAGTTGTCAGTGTTTTTTTTTTTTTTTTTTTGTTTTTTTACGTTGGAAGGTGGAAATCTTCAAAAGACGCGGATAGGCCCGTACCTATCCGTGTGTGGGATTTTTACCCACTAAAACCACCTCCCTTACCACCCAACACCTGTTCTCCACCCTCCACGAACCGCCGTTAGGCATTACTTCGTGGAGGGGAATGGCGGGGTGCCGCCTCATGGGCCTTTCCAGCCCGGTTAGCTCAGTCGGTCTGTTCAAAAATATTATTTTTTTTGGAAGTGTGTGTCAGGTGACGGCTCAACTGAACATTGATCGTACATTCAATTATCTGCTCAGTATAGTGTTATCTCGTGGTTTCTAGAAGGTAATGCGGAACTCCCCGATGACTAGCCTCTCGGTCAAGATCCGCTTCTGGGCTCCTCGAATCACCGCGGCTGTTTCAAAAAAGGTGTCTACAAGCCAAAGCGGAACTTTCCGAAGACTAGCTTGTTTTTGTTTTTTAGAACCTCCTTTTTTATTATATGAAATTACGATTACAAATAGTAAAAACTCAAAAAACCCGATTTAAAGGCTCCTGAATAAAAAGGTTTGCGAGAGTTAAATTAACATCTTAAATCTATATTGCCAAGTAGCAGAACAATGTATATGAATCAGAAAATATATCTTAAACAAATTAAATTATTTTTATTAGAATTCATTTTTTTAAATATTACGCACATAAAAATTAAACTATTTATCCTATTTAAGATGCCCTTTTTTAAAATATCTTAAATTCAAATAAGTTATTTGACTAACTGGCTAGAACGAACCAAAGGCAAAACAAAGGACTTAGCAGAAAGTAGAGATATAGGTAGATAAAGTAGTTCCAACTGCTAGCTAGTAACAACCTCCTTTCTAGTAGTAATAATTTATTGAGAACCGTCGAATGGACCTATTTTATCCTTGCAACTTTTTACAAACAAAAGCTAACATTTAACATTTCAGTGAAATTAACATCTTAAATCTATATTGCTAAGCAGCAGAACAATGTATATGAATCAGAAAATATATCTTAAACAAACTAAATTATTTTTATTAGAATTCATTTTTTTAAATATTACGCACATAAAAATTAAACTATTTAACCTATTTAAGATGCCCTTTTTTAAAATATCTTAAATTCAAATAGGTTATTTGACTAACTGGCTAGAACGAACCAAAGACAAAACAAAGGACTTTGCAGAAAGTAGAGATATAGGTAGATAAAGTAGTTCCAACTGCTAGCTAGTAACAACCTCCTTTCTAGTAGTAATAATTTATTGAGAATCATCGAATAGACCTATTTTATCCTTGCAACTTTTTACAAACAAAAGCTAAAAGTTTGCAAAAACGTGGAGTGTGAATTATTCGTTGAAGTGTAACTGTAGTTGTAGTTCCGTTACTAAAACGGCATAACTGATAGTTGACAAATAGTAGTTGCGCGCTGCCAATTACCAACTACTTAAAGTTATTTTCTTAAGTAGTTGTCAGTGCTTTTTTTTTTTTTTTTTTTTTTTTTTTTACGTTGGAAGGTGGAAATCTTCAAAAGACGCGGATAGGCCCGTACCTATCCGTGTGTGGGATTTTTACCCACTAAAACCACCTCCCTTACCAAACAACACCTGGGCTTTTCCAGCACGGTTAGCTCAGTCGGTCTGTTCAAAAATAATATTTTTTTTGGAAGTGTGTGTCAGGTGACGGCTCAACTGAACATTGATCGTACATTCAATTATCTGCTCAGTATAGTGTTATCTCGTGGTTTCTAGAAGGTAATGCGGAACTCCCCGATGACTAGCCTCTCGGTCAAGATCCGCTTCTGGGCTCCTCGAATCACCGCGGCTGTTTCAAAAAAGGTGTCTACAAGCCAAAGAGGAACTTTCCGAAGACTAGCTTGTTTTTGTTTTTTAGAACCTCCTTTTTTATTATATGAAATTACGTTTACAAATAGTAAAAACTCAAAAAACCCGATTTAAAGGCTCCTGAATGAAAACGTTTGCGAGAGTTAAATTAGCATCTTAAATCTATATTGCCAAGTAGCAGACAATGTATATGAATCAGAAAATATATCTTAAACAAATTAAATTATTTTTATTAGAATTCATTTTTTTAAATATTACGCACATAAAAATTAAACTATTTAACCTATTTAAGATGCCCTTTTTTAAAATATCTTAAATTCAAATAGGTTATTTGACTAACTGGCTAGAACGAACCAAAGACAAAACAAAGGACTTTGCAGAAAGTAGAGATATAGGTAGATAAAGTAGTTCCAACTGCTAGCTAGTAACAACCTCCTTTCTAGTAGTAATAATTTATTGAGAACCGTCGAATGGACCTATTTTATCCTTGCAACTTTTTACAAACAAAAGCTAACATTTAACATTTCAGTGAAATTAACATCTTAAATCTATATTGCTAAGCAGCAGAACAATGTATATGAATCAGAAAATATATCTTAAACAAACTAAATTATTTTTATTAGAATTCATTTTTTTAAATATTACGCACATAAAAATTAAACTATTTAACCTATTTAAGATGCCCTTTTTTAAAATATCTTAAATTCAAATAGGTTATTTGACTAACTGGCTAGAACGAACCAAAGACAAAACAAAGGACTTTGCAGAAAGTAGAGATATAGGTAGATAAAGTAGTTCCAACTGCTAGCTAGTAACAACCTCCTTTCTAGTAGTAATAATTTATTGAGAATCATCGAATAGACCTATTTTATCCTTGCAACTTTTTACAAACAAAAGCTAAAAGTTTGCAAAAACGTGGAGTGTGAATTATTCGTTGAAGTGTAACTGTAGTTGTAGTTCCGTTACTAAAACGGCATAACTGATAGTTGACAAATAGTAGTTGCGCGCTGCCAATTACCAACTACTTAAAGTTATTTTCTTAAGTAGTTGTCAGTGCTTTTTTTTTTTTTTTTTTTTTTTTTTTACGTTGGAAGGTGGAAATCTTCAAAAGACGCGGATAGGCCCGTACCTATCCGTGTGTGGGATTTTTACCCACTAAAACCACCTCCCTTACCAAACAACACCTGGGCTTTTCCAGCACGGTTAGCTCAGTCGGTCTGTTCAAAAATAATATTTTTTTTGGAAGTGTGTGTCAGGTGACGGCTCAACTGAACATTGATCGTACATTCAATTATCTGCTCAGTATAGTGTTATCTCGTGGTTTCTAGAAGGTAATGCGGAACTCCCCGATGACTAGCCTCTCGGTCAAGATCCGCTTCTGGGCTCCTCGAATCACCGCGGCTGTTTCAAAAAAGGTGTCTACAAGCCAAAGCGGAACTTTCCGAAGACTAGCTTGTTTTTGTTTTTTAGAACCTCCTTTTTTATTATATGAAATTACGTTTACAAATAGTAAAAACTCAAAAAACCCGATTTAAAGGCTCCTGAATGAAAACGTTTGCGAGAGTTAAATTAACATCTTAAATCTATATTGCCAAGTAGCAGACAATGTATATGAATCAGAAAATATATCTTAAACAAATTAAATTATTTTTATTAGAATTCATTTTTTTAAATATTACGCACATAAAAATTAAACTATTTAACCTATTTAAGATGCCCTTTTTTAAAATATCTTAAATTCAAATAGGTTATTTGACTAACTGGCTAGAACGAACCAAAGACAAAACAAAGGACTTTGCAGAAAGTAGAGATATAGGTAGATAAAGTAGTTCCAACTGCTAGCTAGTAACAACCTCCTTTCTAGTGGTAATAATTTATTGAGAATCGTCGAATGGACCTATTTTATCCTTGCAACTTTTTACAAACAAAAGCTAAAAGTTTGCAAAAACGTGGAGTGTGAATTAACCGTTGTATTGTAACTGTAGTTGTAGCTCCGTTACTACAACTGCATAACTGATAGTTGACAAATAGTAGTTGCGCGCTGCCAACTACCAACTACTTAAAGTTATTTTCTTAAGTAGTTGTCAGTGTTTTTTTTTTTTTTTTTTTTTTTTTTTTTTTTTTTTTTTTTTTAAACGTTCGAAGGTGGAAATCTTCAAAAGACGCGGATAGGCCCGTACCTATCCGTGTGTGGGATTTTTACCCACTAAAACCACCTCCCTTACCACCCAACACCTGTTCTCCACCCTCCACGAACCGCCGTTAGGCATTACTTCGTGGAGGGGAATGGCGGGGTGCCGCCTCATGGGCCTTTCCAGCCCGGTTAGCTCAGTCGGTCTGTTCAAAAATATTATTTTTTTTGGAAGTGTGTGTCAGGTGACGGCTCAACTGAACATTGATCGTACATTCAATTATCTGCTCAGTATAGTGTTATCTCGTGGTTTCTAGAAGGTAATGCGGAACTCCCCGATGACTAGCCTCTCGGTCAAGATCCGCTTCTGGGCTCCTCGAATCACCGCGGCTGTTTCAAAAAAGGTGTCTACAAGCCAAAGCGGAACTTTCCGAAGACTAGCTTGTTTTTGTTTTTTAGAACCTCCTTTTTTATTATATGAAATTACGATTACAAATAGTAAAAACTCAAAAAACCCGATTTAAAGGCTCCTGAATAAAAAGGTTTGCGAGAGTTAAATTAACATCTTAAATCTATATTGCCAAGTAGCAGAACAATGTATATGAATCAGAAAATATATCTTAAACAAATTAAATTATTTTTATTAGAATTCATTTTTTTAAATATTACGCACATAAAAATTAAACTATTTATCCTATTTAAGATGCCCTTTTTTAAAATATCTTAAATTCAAATAAGTTATTTGACTAACTGGCTAGAACGAACCAAAGGCAAAACAAAGGACTTAGCAGAAAGTAGAGATATAGGTAGATAAAGTAGTTCCAACTGCTAGCTAGTAACAACCTCCTTTCTAGTAGTAATAATTTATTGAGAACCGTCGAATGGACCTATTTTATCCTTGCAACTTTTTACAAACAAAAGCTAAAAGTTTGCAAAAACGTGGAGTTTGAATTATTCGTTGAAGTGTAACTGTAGTTGTAGCTCCGTTACTAAAACGGCATAACTGATAGTTGACAAATATTAGTTGCACGCTGCCAATTACCAACTTAAAGTTATTTTCTTAAGTAGTTGTCAGTGTTTTTTTTTTTTTTTTTTTTTTTTTTTTTAAACGTTGGAAGGTGGAAATCTTCAAAAGACGCGGATAGGCCCGTACCTATCCGTGTGTGGGATTTTTACCCACTAAAACCACCTCCCTTACCACCCAACACCTGTTCTCCACCCTCCACGAACCGCCGTTAGGCATTACTTCGTGGAGAGGAATGGCGGGGTGCCGCCTCATGGGCCTTTCAAGCCCGGTTAGCTCAGTCGGTCTGTTCAAAAATATTATTTTTTTTGGAAGTGTGTGTCAGGTGACGGCTCAACTGAACATTGATCGTACATTCAATTATCTGCTCAGTATAGTGTTATCTCGTGGTTTCTAGAAGGTAATGCGGAACTCCCCGATGACTAGCCTCTCGGTCAAGATCCGCTTCTGGGCTCCTCGAATCACCGCGGCTGTTTCAAAAAAGGTGTCTACAAGCCAAAGCGGAACTTTCCGAAGACTAGCTTGTTTTTGTTTTTTAGAACCTCCTTTTTTATTATATGAAATTACGATTACAAATAGTAAAAACTCAAAAAACCCGATTTAAAGGCTCCTGAATAAAAACGTTTGCGAGAGTTAAATTAACATCTTAAATCTATATTGCCAAGTAGCAGAACAATGTATATGAATCAGAAAATATATCTTAAACAAATTAAATTATTTTTATTAGAATTCATTTTTTTAAATATTACGCACATAAAAATTAAACTATTTAACCTATTTAAGATGCCCTTTTTTAAAATATCTTAAATTCAAATAGGTTATTTGACTAACTGGCTAGAACGAACCAAAGACAAAACAAAGGACTTTGCAGAAAGTAGAGATATAGGTAGATAAAGTAGTTCCAACTGCTAGCTAGTAACCTCCTTTCTAGTAGTAATAATTTATTGAGAATTGTCGAATGGACCTATTTTATCCTTGCAACTTTTTACAAACAAAAGCTAAAAGTTTGCAAAAACGTGGAGTTTGAATTATTCGTTGAAGTGTAACTGTAGTTGTAGCTCCGTTACTAAAACGGCATAACTGATAGTTGACAAATAGTAGTTGCGCGCTGCCAATTACCAACTTAAAGTTATTTTCTTAAGTAGTTGTCAGTGCTTTTTTTTTTTTTTTTTTTTTTTTTTTACGTTGGAAGGTGGAAATCTTCAAAAGACGCGGATAGGCCCGTACCTATCCGTGTGTGGGATTTTTACCCACTAAAACCACCTCCCTTACCACCCAACACCTGGGCTTTTCCAGCACGGTTAGCTCAGTCGGTCTGTTCAAAAATAATATTTTTTTTGGAAGTGTGTGTCAGGTGACGGCTCAACTGAACATTGATCGTACATTCAATTATCTGCTCAGTATAGTGTTATCTCGTGGTTTCTAGAAGGTAATGCGGAACTCCCCGATGACTAGCCTCTCGGTCAAGATCCGCTTCTGGGCTCCTCGAATCACCGCGGCTGTTTCAAAAAAGGTGTCTACAAGCCAAAGCGGAACTTTCCGAAGACTAGCTTGTTTTTGTTTTTTAGAACCTCCTTTTTTATTATATGAAATTACGTTTACAAATAGTAAAAACTCAAAAAACCCGATTTAAAGGCTCCTGAATAAAAACGTTTGCGAGAGTTAAATTAACATCTAAAATCTATATTGCCAAGTAGCAGACAATGTATATGAATCAGAAAATATATCTTAAACAAATTAAATTATTTTTATTAGAATTCATTTTTTTAAATATTACGCACATAAAAATTAAACTATTTAACCTATTTAAGATGCCCTTTTTTAAAATATCTTAAATTCAAATAGGTTATTTGACTAACTGGCTAGAACGAACCAAAGACAAAACAAAGGACTTTGCAGAAAGTAGAGATATAGGTAGATAAAGTAGTTCCAACTGCTAGCTAGTAACCTCCTTTCTAGTAGTAATAATTTATTGAGAATTGTCGAATGGACCTATTTTATCCTTGCAACTTTTTACAAACAAAAGCTAAAAGTTTGCAAAAACGTGGAGTTTGAATTATTCGTTGAAGTGTAACTGTAGTTGTAGCTCCGTTACTAAAACGGCATAACTGATAGTTGACAAATAGTAGTTGCGCGCTGCCAATTACCAACTTAAAGTTATTTTCTTAAGTAGTTGTCAGTGCTTTTTTTTTTTTTTTTTTTTTTTTTTACGTTGGAAGGTGGAAATCTTCAAAAGACGCGGATAGGCCCGTACCTATCCGTGTGTGGGATTTCTACCCACTAAAACCACCTCCCTTACCACCCAACACCTGGGCTTTTCCAGCACGGTTAGCTCAGTCGGTCTGTTCAAAAATAATATTTTTTTTGGAAGTGTGTGTCAGGTGACGGCTCAACTGAACATTGATCGTACATTCAATTATCTGCTCAGTATAGTGTTATCTCGTGGTTTCTAGAAGGTAATGCGGAACTCCCCGATGACTAGCCTCTCGGTCAAGATCCGCTTCTGGGCTCCTCGAATCACCGCGGCTGTTTCAAAAAAGGTGTCTACAAGCCAAAGCGGAACTTTCCGAAGACTAGCTTGTTTTTGTTTTTTAGAACCTCCTTTTTTATTATATGAAATTACGTTTACAAATAGTAAAAACTCAAAAAACCCGATTTAAAGGCTCCTGAATAAAAACGTTTGCGAGAGTTAAATTAACATCTTAAATCTATATTGCCAAGTAGCAGACAATGTATATGAATCAGAAAATATATCTTAAACAAATTAAATTATTTTTATTAGAATTCATTTTTTTAAATATTACGCACATAAAAATTAAACTATTTAACCTATTTAAGATGCACTTTTTTAAAATATCTTAAATTCAAATAGGTTATTTGACTAACTGGCTAGAACGAACCAAAGACAAAACAAAGGACTTTGCAGAAAGTAGAGATATAGGTAGATAAAGTAGTTCCAACTGCTAGCTAGTAACAACCTCCTTTCTAGTAGTAATAATTTATTGAGAATCGTCGAATGGACCTATTTTATCCTTGCAACTTTTTACAAACAAAAGCTAAAAGTTTGCAAAAACGTGGAGTGTGAATTAACCGTTGTATTGTAACTGTAGTTGTAGCTCCGTTACTACAACTGCATAACTGATAGTTGACAAATAGTAGTTGCGCGCTGCCAACTACCAACTACTTAAAGTTATTTTCTTAAGTAGTTGTCAGTGTTTTTTTTTTTTTTTTTTTTTTTTTTAAACGTTGGAAGGTGGAAATCTTCAAAAGACGCGGATAGGCCCGTACCTATCCGTGTGTGGGATTTTTACCCACTAAAACCACCTCCCTTACCACCCAACACCTGTTCTCCACCCTCCACGAACCGCCGTTAGGCATTACTTCGTGGAGAGGAATGGCGGGGTGCCGCCTCATGGGCCTTTCCAGCCCGGTTAGCTCAGTCGGTCTGTTCAAAAATATTATTTTTTTTGGAAGTGTGTGTCAGGTGACGGCTCAACTGAACTTAGTAAAAACTCAAAAAACCCGATTTAAAGGCTCCTGAATAAAAACGTTTGCGAGAGTTAAATTAACATCTTAAATCTATATTGCCAAGTAGCAGACAATGTATATGAATCAGAAAATATATCTTAAACAAATTAAATTATTTTTATTAGAATTCATTTTTTTAAATATTACGCACATAAAAATTAAACTATTTAACCTATTTAAGATGCACTTTTTTAAAATATCTTAAATTCAAATAGGTTATTTGACTAACTGGCTAGAACGAACCAAAGACAAAACAAAGGACTTTGCAGAAAGTAGAGATATAGGTAGATAAAGTAGTTCCAACTGCTAGCTAGTAACAACCTCCTTTCTAGTAGTAATAATTTATTGAGAATCGTCGAATGGACCTTTTTTATCCTTGCAACTTTTTACAAACAAAAGCTAAAAGTTTGCAAAAACGTGGAGTGTGAATTAACCGTTGTATTGTAACTGTAGTTGTAGCTCCGTTACTACAACTGCATAACTGATAGTTGAAAATAGTAGTTACGCGCTGCCAACTACCAACTACTTAAAGTTATTTTCTTAAGTAGTTGTCAGTGTTTTTTTTTTTTTTTTTTTTTTTTTTTTTTAAACGTTGGAAGGTGGAAATCTTCAAAAGACGCGGATAGGCCCGTACCTATCCGTGTGTGGGATTTTTACCCACTAAAACCACCTCCCTTACCACCCAACACCTGTTCTCCACCCTCCACGAACCGCCGTTAGGCATTACTTCGTGGAGAGGAATGGCGGGGTGCCGCCTCATGGGCCTTTCCAGCCCGGTTAGCTCAGTCGGTCTGTTCAAAAATATTATTTTTTTTGGAAGTGTGTGTCAGGTGACGGCTCAACTGAACTTTGATCGTACATTCAATTATCTGCTCAGTATAGTGTTATCTCGTGGTTTCTAGAAGGTAATGCGGAACTCCCCGATGACTAGCCTCTCGGTCAAGATCCGATTCTGGGCTCCTCGAATCACCGCGGCTGTTTCAAAAAAGGTGTCTACAAGCCAAAGCGGAACTTTCCGAAGACTAGCTTGTTTTTGTTTTTTAGAACCTCCTTTTTTATTATATGAAATTACGTTTACAAATAGTAAAAACTCAAAAAACCCGATTTAAAGGCTCCTGAATAAAAACGTTTGCGAGAGTTAAATTAACATCTTAAATCTATATTGCCAAGTAGCAGACAATGTATATGAATCAGAAAATATATCTTAAACAAATTAAATTATTTTTATTAGAATTCATTTTTTTAAATATTACGCACATAAAAATTAAACTATTTAACCTATTTAAGATGCACTTTTTTAAAATATCTTAAATTCAAATAGGTTATTTGACTAACTGGCTAGAACGAACCAAAGACAAAACAAAGGACTTTGCAGAAAGTAGAGATATAGGTAGATAAAGTAGTTCCAACTGCTAGCTAGTAACAACCTCCTTTCTAGTAGTAATAATTTATTGAGAATCGTCGAATGGACCTTTTTTATCCTTGCAACTTTTTACAAACAAAAGCTAAAAGTTTGCAAAAACGTGGAGTGTGAATTAACCGTTGTATTGTAACTGTAGTTGTAGCTCCGTTACTACAACTGCATAACTGATAGTTGAAAATAGTAGTTACGCGCTGCCAACTACCAACTACTTAAAGTTATTTTCTTAAGTAGTTGTCAGTGTTTTTTTTTTTTTTTTTTTTTTTTTTTTTTAAACGTTGGAAGGTGGAAATCTTCAAAAGACGCGGATAGGCCCGTACCTATCCGTGTGTGGGATTTTTACCCACTAAAACCACCTCCCTTACCACCCAACACCTGTTCTCTACCCTCCACGAACCGCCGTTAGGCATTACTTCGTGGAGGGGAATGGCGGGGTGCCGCCTCATGGGCCTTTCCAGCCCGGTTAGCTCAGTCGGTCTGTTCAAAAATATTATTTTTTTTGGAAGGGTGTGTCAGGTGACGGCTCAACTGAACATTGATCGTACATTCAATTATCTGCTCAGTATAGTGTTATCTCGTGGTTTCTAGAAGGTAATGCGGAACTCCCCGATGACTAGCCTCTCGGTCAAGATCCGCTTCTGGGCTCCTCGAATCACCGCGGCTGTTTCAAAAAAGGTGTCTACAAGCCAAAGCGGAACTTTCCGAAGACTAGCTTGTTTTTGTTTTTTAGAACCTCCTTTTTTATTATATGAAATTACGATTACAAATAGTAAAAACTCAAAAAACCCGATTTAAAGGCTCCTGAATAAAAAGGTTTGCGAGAGTTAAATTAACATGTTAAATCTATATTGCCAAGTAGCAGAACAATGTATATGAATCAGAAAATATATCTTAAACAAATTAAATTATTTTTATTAGAATTCATTTTTTTAAATATTACGCACATAAAAATTAAACTATTTAACCTATTTAAGATGCCCTTTTTTAAAATATCTTAAATTCAAATAGGTTATTTGACTAACTGGCTAGAACGAACCAAAGACAAAACAAAGGACTTTGCAGAAAGTAGAGATATAGGTAGATAAAGTAGTTCCAACTGCTAGCTAGTAACCTCCTTTCTAGTAGTAATAATTTATTGAGAATTGTCGAATGGACCTATTTTATCCTTGCAACTTTTTACAAACAAAAGCTAAAAGTTTGCAAAAACGTGGAGTTTGAATTATTCGTTGAAGTGTAACTGTAGTTGTAGCTCCGTTACTAAAACGGCATAACTGATAGTTGACAAATAGTAGTTGCGCGCTGCCAATTACCAACTTAAAGTTATTTTCTTAAGTAGTTGTCAGTGCTTTTTTTTTTTTTTTTTTTTTTTTTTACGTTGGAAGGTGGAAATCTTCAAAAGACGCGGATAGGCCCGTACCTATCCGTGTGTGGGATTTCTACCCACTAAAACCACCTCCCTTACCACCCAACACCTGGGCTTTTCCAGCACGGTTAGCTCAGTCGGTCTGTTCAAAAATAATATTTTTTTTGGAAGTGTGTGTCAGGTGACGGCTCAACTGAACATTGATCGTACATTCAATTATCTGCTCAGTATAGTGTTATCTCGTGGTTTCTAGAAGGTAATGCGGAACTCCCCGATGACTAGCCTCTCGGTCAAGATCCGCTTCTGGGCTCCTCGAATCACCGCGGCTGTTTCAAAAAAGGTGTCTACAAGCCAAAGCGGAACTTTCCGAAGACTAGCTTGTTTTTGTTTTTTAGAACCTCCTTTTTTATTATATGAAATTACGTTTACAAATAGTAAAAACTCAAAAAACCCGATTTAAAGGCTCCTGAATAAAAACGTTTGCGAGAGTTAAATTAACATCTTAAATCTATATTGCCAAGTAGCAGACAATGTATATGAATCAGAAAATATATCTTAAACAAATTAAATTATTTTTATTAGAATTCATTTTTTTAAATATTACGCACATAAAAATTAAACTATTTAACCTATTTAAGATGCACTTTTTTAAAATATCTTAAATTCAAATAGGTTATTTGACTAACTGGCTAGAACGAACCAAAGACAAAACAAAGGACTTTGCAGAAAGTAGAGATATAGGTAGATAAAGTAGTTCCAACTGCTAGCTAGTAACAACCTCCTTTCTAGTAGTAATAATTTATTGAGAATCGTCGAATGGACCTATTTTATCCTTGCAACTTTTTACAAACAAAAGCTAAAAGTTTGCAAAAACGTGGAGTGTGAATTAACCGTTGTATTGTAACTGTAGTTGTAGCTCCGTTACTACAACTGCATAACTGATAGTTGACAAATAGTAGTTGCGCGCTGCCAACTACCAACTACTTAAAGTTATTTTCTTAAGTAGTTGTCAGTGTTTTTTTTTTTTTGTTTTTTTTTTTTAAACGTTGGAAGGTGGAAATCTTCAAAAGACGCGGATAGGCCCGTACCTATCCGTGTGTGGGATTTTTACCCACTAAAACCACCTCCCTTACCACCCAACACCTGTTCTCCACCCTCCACGAACCGCCGTTAGGCATTACTTCGTGGAGAGGAATGGCGGGGTGCCGCCTCATGGGCCTTTCCAGCCCGGTTAGCTCAGTCGGTCTGTTCAAAAATATTATTTTTTTTGGAAGTGTGTGTCAGGTGACGGCTCAACTGAACTTTGATCGTACATTCAATTATCTGCTCAGTATAGTGTTATCTCGTGGTTTCTAGAAGGTAATGCGGAACTCCCCGATGACTAGCCTCTCGGTCAAGATCCGATTCTGGGCTCCTCGAATCACCACGGCTGTTTCAAAAAAGGTGTCTACAAGCCAAAGCGGAACTTTCCGAAGACTAGCTTGTTTTTGTTTTTTAGAACCTCCTTTTTTATTATATGAAATTACGTTTACAAATAGTAAAAACTCAAAAAACCCGATTTAAAGGCTCCTGAATAAAAACGTTTGCGAGAGTTAAATTAACATCTTAAATCTATATTGCCAAGTAGCAGACAATGTATATGAATCAGAAAATATATCTTAAACAAATTAAATTATTTTTATTAGAATTCATTTTTTTAAATATTACGCACATAAAAATTAAACTATTTAACCTATTTAAGATGCACTTTTTTAAAATATCTTAAATTCAAATAGGTTATTTGACTAACTGGCTAGAACGAACCAAAGACAAAACAAAGGACTTTGCAGAAAGTAGAGATATAGGTAGATAAAGTAGTTCCAACTGCTAGCTAGTAACAACCTCCTTTCTAGTAGTAATAATTTATTGAGAATCGTCGAATGGACCTTTTTTATCCTTGCAACTTTTTACAAACAAAAGCTAAAAGTTTGCAAAAACGTGGAGTGTGAATTAACCGTTGTATTGTAACTGTAGTTGTAGCTCCGTTACTACAACTGCATAACTGATAGTTGAAAATAGTAGTTACGCGCTGCCAACTACCAACTACTTAAAGTTATTTTCTTAAGTAGTTGTCAGTGTTTTTTTTTTTTTTTTTTTTTTTTTTTTTAAACGTTGGAAGGTGGAAATCTTCAAAAGACGCGGATAGGCCCGTACCTATCCGTGTGTGGGATTTTTACCCACTAAAACCACCTCCCTTACCACCCAACACCTGTTCTCTACCCTCCACGAACCGCCGTTAGGCATTACTTCGTGGAGGGGAATGGCGGGGTGCCGCCTCATGGGCCTTTCCAGCCCGGTTAGCTCAGTCGGTCTGTTCAAAAATATTATTTTTTTTGGAAGGGTGTGTCAGGTGACGGCTCAACTGAACATTGATCGTACATTCAATTATCTGCTCAGTATAGTGTTATCTCGTGGTTTCTAGAAGGTAATGCGGAACTCCCCGATGACTAGCCTCTCGGTCAAGATCCGCTTCTGGGCTCCTCGAATCACCGCGGCTGTTTCAAAAAAGGTGTCTACAAGCCAAAGCGGAACTTTCCGAAGACTAGCTTGTTTTTGTTTTTTAGAACCTCCTTTTTTATTATATGAAATTACGATTACAAATAGTAAAAACTCAAAAAACCCGATTTAAAGGCTCCTGAATAAAAAGGTTTGCGAGAGTTAAATTAACATGTTAAATCTATATTGCCAAGTAGCAGAACAATGTATATGAATCAGAAAATATATCTTAAACAAATTAAATTATTTTTATTAGAATTCATTTTTTTAAATATTACGCACATAAAAATTAAACTATTTAACCTATTTAAGATGCCCTTTTTTAAAATATCTTAAATTCAAATAGGTTATTTGACTAACTGGCTAGAACGAACCAAAGACAAAACAAAGGACTTTGCAGAAAGTAGAGATATAGGTAGATAAAGTAGTTCCAACTGCTAGCTAGTAACAACCTCCTTTCTAGTAGTAATAATTTATTGAGAATCGTCGAATGGACCTTTTTTATCCTTGCAACTTTTTACAAACAAAAGCTAAAAGTTTGCAAAAACGTGGAGTGTGAATTAACCGTTGTATTGTAACTGTAGTTGTAGCTCCGTTACTACAGCTGCATAACTGATAGTTGACAAATAGTAGTTGCGCGCTGCCAACTACCAACTACTTAAAGTTATTTTCTTAAGTAGTTGTCAGTGTTTTTTTTTTTTTTTTTTTTTTTTTTTTTTAAACGTTGGAAGGTGGAAATCTTCAAAAGACGCGGATAGGCCCGTACCTATCCGTGTGTGGGATTTTTACCCACTAAAACCACCTCCCTTACCACCCAACACCTGTTCTCCACCCTCCACGAACCGCCGTTAGGCATTACTTCGTGGAGGGGAATGGCGGGGTGCCGCCTCATGGGCCTTTCCAGCCCGGTTAGCTCAGTCGGTCTGTTCAAAAATATTATTTTTTTTGGAAGGGTGTGTCAGGTGACGGCTCAACTGAACATTGATCGTACATTCAATTATCTGCTCAGTATAGTGTTATCTCGTGGTTTCTAGAAGGTAATGCGGAACTCCCCGATGACTAGCCTCTCGGTCAAGATCTGATTCTGGGCTCCTCGAATCACCGCGGCTGTTTCAAAAAAGGTGTCTACAAGCCAAAGCGGAACTTTCCGAAGACTAGCTTGTTTTTGTTTTTTAGAACCTCCTTTTTTATTATATGAAATTACGATTACAAATAGTAAAAACTCAAAAAACCCGATTTAAAGGCTCCTGAATAAAAAGGTTTGCGAGAGTTAAATTAACATGTTAAATCTATATTGCCAAGTAGCAGAACAATGTATATGAATCAGAAAATATATCTTAAACAAATTTAATTATTTTTATTAGAATTCATTTTTTTAAATATTACGCACATAAAAATTAAACTATTTATCCTATTTAAGATGCCCTTTTTTAAAATATCTTAAATTCAAATAAGTTATTTGACTAACTGGCTAGAACGAACCAAAGGCAAAACAAAGGACTTAGCAGAAAGTAGAGATATAGGTAGATAAAGTAGTTCCAACTGCTAGCTAGTAACCTCCTTTCTAGTAGTAATAATTTATTGAGAATCATCGAATGGACCTATTTTATCCTTGCAACTTTTTACAAACAAAAGCTAACATTTAACATTTCAGTGAAATTAACATCTTAAAACTATATTGCTAAGCAGCAGAACAATGTATATGAATCAGAAAATATATCTTAAACAAATTTAATTATTTTTATTAGAATTCATTTTTTTAAATATTACACAAATAAAAATTAAACTATTTATCCTATTTAAGATGCCGTTTTTTAAAAAATCTTAAATTCAAATAGGTTAATTGACTAAACAAAGGACTTAGCAGAAAGTAGAGATATAGGTAGATAAAGTAATTCCTACTGCTAGCTAGTAACCTCCTTTCTAGTAGTAATAATTAATTGAGAATCATCGAATGGACCTATTTATTTATCCTTGCAACTTTTTACAAACAAAAGCTAACATTTAACATTTCAGTGAAATTAACATCTTAAATCTATATTGCCAAGTAGCAGAACAATGTATATGAATCAGAAAATATATCTTAAACAAATTAAATTATTTTTATTAGAATTCATTTTTTTAAATATTACGCACATAAAAATTAAACTATTTAACCTATTTAAGATGCCCTTTTTTAAAATATCTTAAATTCAAATAGGTTATTTGACTAACTGGCTAGAACGAACCAAAGACAAAACAAAGGACTTTGCAGAAAGTAGAGATATAGGTAGATAAAGTAGTTCCAACTGCTAGCTAGTAACCTCCTTTCTAGTAGTAATAATTTATTGAGAATTGTCGAATGGACCTATTTTATCCTTGCAACTTTTTACAAACAAAAGCTAAAAGTTTGCAAAAACGTGGAGTTTGAATTATTCGTTGAAGTGTAACTGTAGTTGTAGCTCCGTTACTAAAACGGCATAACTGATAGTTGACAAATAGTAGTTGCGCGCTGCCAATTACCAACTTAAAGTTATTTTCTTAAGTAGTTGTCAGTGCTTTTTTTTTTTTTTTTTTTTTTACGTTGGAAGGTGGAAATCTTCAAAAGACGCGGATAGGCCCGTACCTATCCGTGTGTGGGATTTTTACCCACTAAAACCACCTCCCTTACCACCCAACACCTGGGCTTTTCCAGCACGGTTAGCTCAGTCGGTCTGTTCAAAAATAATATTTTTTTTGGAAGTGTGTGTCAGGTGACGGCTCAACTGAACATTGATCGTACATTCAATTATCTGCTCAGTATAGTGTTATCTCGTGGTTTCTAGAAGGTAATGCGGAACTCCCCGATGACTAGCCTCTCGGTCAAGATCCGCTTCTGGGCTCCTCGAATCACCGCGGCTGTTTCAAAAAAGGTGTCTACAAGCCAAAGCGGAACTTTCCGAAGACTAGCTTGTTTTTGTTTTTTAGAACCTCCTTTTTTATTATATGAAATTACGTTTACAAATAGTAAAAACTCAAAAAACCCGATTTAAAGGCTCCTGAATAAAAACGTTTGCGAGAGTTAAATTAACATCTTAAATCTATATTGCCAAGTAGCAGACAATGTATATGAATCAGAAAATATATCTTAAACAAATTAAATTATTTTTATTAGAATTCATTTTTTTAAATATTACGCACATAAAAATTAAACTATTTAACCTATTTAAGATGCCCTTTTTTAAAATATCTTAAATTCAAATAGGTTATTTGACTAACTGGCTAGAACGAACCAAAGACAAAACAAAGGACTTTGCAGAAAGTAGAGATATAGGTAGATAAAGTAGTTCCAACTGCTAGCTAGTAACAACCTCCTTTCTAGTAGTAATAATTTATTGAGAATCGTCGAATGGACCTTTTTTATCCTTGCAACTTTTTACAAACAAAAGCTAAAAGTTTGCAAAAACGTGGAGTGTGAATTAACCGTTGTATTGTAACTGTAGTTGTAGCTCCGTTACTACAACTGCATAACTGATAGTTGACAAATAGTAGTTGCGCGCTGCCAACTACCAACTACTTAAAGTTATTTTCTTAAGTAGTTGTCAGTGTTTTTTTTTTTTTTTTTTTTTTTTTTTTTTAAACGTTGGAAGGTGGAAATCTTCAAAAGACGCGGATAGGCCCGTACCTACCCGTGTGTGGGATTTTTACCCACTAAAACCACCTCCCTTACCACCCAACACCTGTTCTCCACCCTCCACGAACCGCCGTTAGGCATTACTTCGTGGAGGGGAATGGCGGGGTGCCGTCTCATGGGCCTTTCCAGCCCGGTTAGCTCAGTCGGTCTGTTCAAAAATATTATTTTTTTTGGAAGGGTGTGTCAGGTGACGGCTCAACTGAACATTGATCGTACATTCAATTATCTGCTCAGTATAGTGTTATCTCGTGGTTTCTAGAAGGTAATGCGGAACTCCCCGATGACTAGCCTCTCGGTCAAGATCCGCTTCTGGGCTCCTCGAATCACCGCGGCTGTTTCAAAAAAGGTGTCTACAAGCCAAAGCGGAACTTTCCGAAGACTAGCTTGTTTTTGTTTTTTAGAACCTCCTTTTTTATTATATGAAATTACGATTACAAATAGTAAAAACTCAAAAAACCCGATTTAAAGGCTCCTGAATAAAAAGGTTTGCGAGAGTTAAATTAACATGTTAAATCTATATTGCCAAGTAGCAGAACAATGTATATGAATCAGAAAATATATCTTAAACAAATTAAATTATTTTTATTAGAATTCATTTTTTTAAATATTACGCACATAAAAATTAAACTATTTAACCTATTTAAGATGCCCTTTTTTAAAATATCTTAAATTCAAATAGGTTATATGACTAACTGGCTAGAACGAACCAAAGACAAAACAAAGGACTTTGCAGAAAGTAGAGATATAGGTAGATAAAGTAGTTCCAACTGCTAGCTAGTAACAACCTCCTTTCTAGTAGTAATAATTTATTGAGAATCGTCGAATGGACCTTTTTTATCCTTGCAACTTTTTACAAACAAAAGCTAAAAGTTTGCAAAAACGTGGAGTGTGAATTAACCGTTGTATTGTAACTGTAGTTGTAGCTCCGTTACTACAACTGCATAACTGATAGTTGACAAATAGTAGTTGCGCGCTGCCAACTACCAACTACTTAAAGTTATTTTCTTAAGTAGTTGTCAGTGTTTTTTTTTTTTTTTTTTTTTTTTTTTTTTTTAAACGTTGGAAGGTGGAAATCTTCAAAAGACGCGGATAGGCCCGTACCTACCCGTGTGTGGGATTTTTACCTACTAAAACCACCTCCCTTACCACCCAACACCTGTTCTCCACCCTCCACGAACCGCCGTTAGGCATTACTTCGTGGAGGGGAATGGCGGGGTGCCGCCTCATGGGCCTTTCCAGCCCGGTTAGCTCAGTCGGTCTGTTCAAAAATATTATTTTTTTTGGAAGGGTGTGTCAGGTGACGGCTCAACTGAACATTGATCGTACATTCAATTATCTGCTCAGTATAGTGTTATCTCGTGGTTTCTAGAAGGTAATGCGGAACTCCCCGATGACTAGCCTCTCGGTCAAGATCCGCTTCTGGGCTCCTAGAATCACCGCGGCTGTTTCAAAAAAGGTGTCTACAAGCCAAAGCGGAACTTTCCGAAGACTAGCTTGTTTTTGTTTTTTAGAACCTCCTTTTTTATTATATGAAATTACGATTACAAATAGTAAAAACTCAAAAAACCCGATTTAAAGGCTCCTGAATAAAAAGGTTTGCGAGAGTTAAATTAACATGTAAAATCTATATTGCCAAGTAGCAGAACAATGTATATGAATCAGAAAATATATCTTAAACAAATTTAATTATTTTTATTAGAATTCATTTTTTTAAATATTACGCACATAAAAATTAAACTATTTATCCTATTTAAGATGCCCTTTTTTAAAATATCTTAAATTCAAATAAGTTATTTGACTAACTGGCTAGAACGAACCAAAGGCAAAACAAAGGACTTAGCAGAAAGTAGAGATATAGGTAGATAAAGTAGTTCCAACTGCTAGCTAGTAACCTCCTTTCTAGTAGTAATAATTTATTGAGAATCATCGAATGGACCTATTTTATCCTTGCAACTTTTTACAAACAAAAGCTAACATTTAACATTTCAGTGAAATTAACATCTTAAAACTATATTGCTAAGCAGCAGAACAATGTATATGAATCAGAAAATATATCTTAAACAAATTTAATTATTTTTATTAGAATTCATTTTTTTAAATATTACACAAATAAAAATTAAACTATTTATCCTATTTAAGATGCCGTTTTTTAAAAAATCTTAAATTCAAATAGGTTAATTGACTAAACAAAGGACTTAGCAGAAAGTAGAGATATAGGTAGATAAAGTAATTCCTACTGCTAGCTAGTAACCTCCTTTCTAGTAGTAATAATTAATTGAGAATCATCGAATGGACCTATTTTTTTATCCTTGCAACTTTTTACAAACAAAAGCTAACATTTAACATTTCAGTGAAATTAACATCTTAAATCTATATTGCCAAGTAGCAGAACAATGTATATGAATCAGAAAATATATCTTAAACAAATTTAATTATTTTTATTAGAATTCATTTTTTTAAATATTACGCACATAAAAATTAAACTATTTATCCTAATTCATTTTTTTAAATATTACGCACATAAAAATTAAACTATTTATCCTATTTAAGATGCCCTTTTTTAAAATATCTTAAATGTTATTTGACTAACTGGGTAAAACGAACCAAAGGCAAAACAAAGGACTTAGCAGAAAGTAGAGATATAGGTAGATAAAGTAGTTCCAACTGCTAGCTAGTAACCTCCTTTCTAGTAGTAATAATTAATTGAGAATCATCGAATGGACCTATTGTTTTATCCTTGCAACTTTTTACAAACAAAAGCTAACATTTAACATTTCAGTGAAATTAACATCTTAAATCTTTATTGCTAAGCAGCAGAAAAATGTATATGAATCAGAAAATATATCTTAAACAAATTTAATTATTTTTATTAGAATTCATTTTTTTAAATATTACGCACATAAAAATTAAACTATTTAACCTATTTAAGATGCCCTTTTTTAAAATATCTTAAATTCAAATAGGTTATTTGACTAACTGGCTAGAACGAACCAAAGACAAAACAAAGGACTTTGCAGAAAGTAGAGATATAGGTAGATAAAGTAGTTCCAACTGCTAGCTAGTAACCTCCTTTCTAGTAGTAATAATTTATTGAGAATTGTCGAATGGACCTATTTTATCCTTGCAACTTTTTACAAACAAAAGCTAAAAGTTTGCAAAAACGTGGAGTTTGAATTATTCGTTGAAGTGTAACTGTAGTTGTAGCTCCGTTACTAAAACGGCATAACTGATAGTTGACAAATAGTAGTTGCGCGCTGCCAATTACCAACTTAAAGTTATTTTCTTAAGTAGTTGTCAGTGCTTTTTTTTTTTTTTTTTTTTTTTTTTTTACGTTGGAAGGTGGAAATCTTCAAAAGACGCGGATAGGCCCGTACCTATCCGTGTGTGGGATTTTTACCCACTAAAACCACCTCCCTTACCACCCAACACCTGGGCTTTTCCAGCACGGTTAGCTCAGTCGGTCTGTTCAAAAATAATATTTTTTTTGGAAGTGTGTGTCAGGTGACGGCTCAACTGAACATTGATCGTACATTCAATTATCTGCTCAGTATAGTGTTATCTCGTGGTTTCTAGAAGGTAATGCGGAACTCCCCGATGACTAGCCTCTCGGTCAAGATCCGCTTCTGGGCTCCTCGAATCACCGCGGCTGTTTCAAAAAAGGTGTCTACAAGCCAAAGCGGAACTTTCCGAAGACTAGCTTGTTTTTGTTTTTTAGAACCACCTTTTTTATTATATGAAATTACGTTTACAAATAGTAAAAACTCAAAAAACCCGATTTAAAGGCTCCTGAATAAAAACGTTTGCGAGAGTTAAATTAACATCTTAAATCTATATTGCCAAGTAGCAGACAATGTATATGAATCAGAAAATATATCTTAAACAAATTAAATTATTTTTATTAGAATTCATTTTTTTAAATATTACGCACATAAAAATTAAACTATTTAACCTATTTAAGATGCCCTTTTTTAAAATATCTTAAATTCAAATAGGTTATTTGACTAACTGGCTAGAACGAACCAAAGACAAAACAAAGGACTTTGCAGAAAGTAGAGATATAGGTAGATAAAGTAGTTCCAACTGCTAGCTAGTAACAACCTCCTTTCTAGTAGTAATAATTTATTGAGAATCGTCGAATGGACCTTTTTTATCCTTGCAACTTTTTACAAACAAAAGCTAAAAGTTTGCAAAAACGTGGAGTGTGAATAAACCGTTGTATTGTAACTGTAGTTGTTGCTCCGTTACTACAACTGCATAACTGATAGTTGACAAATAGTAGTTGCGCGCTGCCAACTACCAACTACTTAAAGTTATTTCCTTAAGTAGTTGTCAGTGTTTTTTTTTTTTTTTTTTTTTTTTTTTTTAAACGTTGGAAGGTGGAAATCTTCAAAAGACGCGGATAGGCCCGTACCTATCCGTGTGTGGGATTTTTACCCACTAAAACCACCTCCCTTACCACCCAACACCTGTTCTCCACCCTCCACGAACCGCCGTTAGGCATTACTTCGTGGAGGGGAATGGCGGGGTGCCGCCTCAGCCCGGTTAGCTCAGTCGGTCTGTTCAAAAATATTATTTTTTTCGGAAGGGTGTGTCAGGTGACGGCTCAACTGAACATTGATCGTACATTCAATTATCTGCTCAGTATAGTGTTATCTCGTGGTTTCTAGAAGGTAATGCGGAACTCCCCGATGACTAGCCTCTCGGTCAAGATCCGCTTCTGGGCTCCTCGAATCACCGCGGCTGTTTCAAAAAAGGTGTCTACAAGCCAAAGCGGAACTTTCCGAAGACTAGCTTGTTTTTGTTTTTTAGAACCTCCTTTTTTATTATATGAAATTACGATTACAAATAGTAAAAACTCAAAAAAACCGATTTAAAGGCTCCTGAATAAAAAGGTTTGCGAGAGTTAAATTAACATGTTAAATCTATATTGCCAAGTAGCAGAACAATGTATATGAATCAGAAAATATATCTTAAACAAATTTAATTATTTTTATTAGAATTCATTTTTTTAAATATTACGCACATAAAAATTAAACTATTTATCCTATTTAAGATGCCCTTTTTTAAAATATCTTAAATTCAAATAAGTTATTTGACTAACTGGCTAGAACGAACCAAAGGCAAAACAAAGGACTTAGCAGAAAGTAGAGATATAGGTAGATAAAGTAGTTCCAACTGCTAGCTAGTAACCTCCTTTCTAGTAGTAATAATTTATTGAGAATCATCGAATGGACCTATTTTATCCTTGCAACTTTTTACAAACAAAAGCTAACATTTAACATTTCAGTGAAATTAACATCTTAAAACTATATTGCTAAGCAGCAGAACAATGTATATGAATCAGAAAATATATCTTAAACAAATTTAATTATTTTTATTAGAATTCATTTTTTTAAATATTACACAAATAAAAATTAAACTATTTATCCTATTTAAGATGCCGTTTTTTAAAAAATCTTAAATTCAAATAGGTTAATTGACTAAACAAAGGACTTAGCAGAAAGTAGAGATATAGGTAGATAAAGTAATTCCTACTGCTAGCTAGTAACCTCCTTTCTAGTAGTAATAATTAATTGAGAATCATCGAATGGACCTATTTATTTATCCTTGCAACTTTTTACAAACAAAAGCTAACATTTAACATTTCAGTGAAATTAACATCTTAAATCTATATTGCCAAGTAGCAGAACAATGTATATGAATCAGAAAATATATCTTAAAAAAATTTAATTATTTTTATTAGAATTCATTTTTTTAAATATTACGCACATAAAAATTAAACTATTTATCCTAATTCATTTTTTTAAATATTACGCACATAAAAATTAAACTATTTATCCTATTTAAGATGCCCTTTTTTAAAATATCTTAAATGTTATTTGACTAACTGGCTAAAACGAACCAAAGGCAAAACAAAGGACTTAGCAGAAAGTAGAGATATAGGTAGATAAAGTAGTTCCAACTGCTAGCTAGTAACCTCCTTTCTAGTAGTAATAATTAATTGAGAATCATCGAATGGACCTATTGTTTTATCCTTGCAACTTTTTACAAACAAAAGCTAACATTTAACATTTCAGTGAAATTAACATCTTAAATCTTTATTGCTAAGCAGCAGAAAAATGTATATGAATCAGAAAATATATCTTAAACAAATTTAATTATTTTTATTAGAATTCATTTTTTTAAATAATACGCACATAAAAATTAAACTATTTAACCTATTTAAGATGCCCTTTTTTAAAATATCTTAAATTCAAATAGGTTATTTGACTAACTGGCTAGAACGAACCAAAGACAAAACAAAGGACTTTGCAGAAAGTAGAGATATAGGTAGATAAAGTAGTTCCAACTGCTAGCTAGTAACAACCTCCTTTCTAGTAGTAATAATTTATTGAGAATCATCGAATAGACCTATTTTATCCTTGCAACTTTTTACAAACAAAAGCTAAAAGTTTGCAAAAACGTGGAGTGTGAATTATTCGTTGAAGTGTAACTGTAGTTGTAGCTCCGTTACTAAAACGGCATAACTGATAGTTGACAAATAGTAGTTGCGCGCTGCCAATTACCAACTACTTAAAGTTATTTTCTTAAGTAGTTGTCAGTGCTTTTTTCTTTTTTTTTTTTTTTTTTTTTTACGTTGGAAGGTGGAAATCTTCAAAAGACGCGGATAGGCCCGTACCTATCCGTGTGTGGGATTTTTACCCACTAAAACCACCTCCCTTACCACCCAACACCTGGGCTTTTCCAGCACGGTTAGCTCAGTCGGTCTGTTCAAAAATAATATTTTTTTTGGAAGTGTGTGTCAGGTGACGGCTCAACTGAACATTGATCGTACATTCAATTATCTGCTCAGTATAGTGTTATCTCGTGGTTTCTAGAAGGTAATGCGGAACTCCCCGATGACTAGCCTCTCGGTCAAGATCCGCTTCTGGGCTCCTCGAATCACCGCGGCTGTTTCAAAAAAGGTGTCTACAAGCCAAAGCGGAACTTTCCGAAGACTAGCTTGTTTTTGTTTTTTAGAACCACCTTTTTTATTATATGAAATTACGTTTACAAATAGTAAAAACTCAAAAAACCCGATTTAAAGGCTCCTGAATAAAAACGTTTGCGAGAGTTAAATTAACATCTTAAATCTATATTGCCAAGTAGCAGACAATGTATATGAATCAGAAAATATATCTTAAACAAATTAAATTATTTTTATTAGAATTCATTTTTTTAAATATTACGCACATAAAAATTAAACTATTTAACCTATTTAAGATGCCCTTTTTTAAAATATCTTAAATTCAAATAGGTTATTTGACTAACTGGCTAGAACGAACCAAAGACAAAACAAAGGACTTTGCAGAAAGTAGAGATATAGGTAGATAAAGTAGTTCCAACTGCTAGCTAGTAACAACCTCCTTTCTAGTAGTAATAATTTATTGAGAATCGTCGAATGGACCTTTTTTATCCTTGCAACTTTTTACAAACAAAAGCTAAAAGTTTGCAAAAACGTGGAGTGTGAATAAACCGTTGTATTGTAACTGTAGTTGTTGCTCCGTTACTACAACTGCATAACTGATAGTTGACAAATAGTAGTTGCGCGCTGCCAACTACCAACTACTTAAAGTTATTTCCTTAAGTAGTTGTCAGTGTTTTTTTTTTTTTTTTTTTTTTTTTTTTTAAACGTTGGAAGGTGGAAATCTTCAAAAGACGCGGATAGGCCCGTACCTATCCGTGTGTGGGATTTTTACCCACTAAAACCACCTCCCTTACCACCCAACACCTGTTCTCCACCCTCCACGAACCGCCGTTAGGCATTACTTCGTGGAGGGGAATGGCGGGGTGCCGCCTCAGCCCGGTTAGCTCAGTCGGTCTGTTCAAAAATATTATTTTTTTCGGAAGGGTGTGTCAGGTGACGGCTCAACTGAACATTGATCGTACATTCAATTATCTGCTCAGTATAGTGTTATCTCGTGGTTTCTAGAAGGTAATGCGGAACTCCCCGATGACTAGCCTCTCGGTCAAGATCCGCTTCTGGGCTCCTCGAATCACCGCGGCTGTTTCAAAAAAGGTGTCTACAAGCCAAAGCGGAACTTTCCGAAGACTAGCTTGTTTTTGTTTTTTAGAACCTCCTTTTTTATTATATGAAATTACGATTACAAATAGTAAAAACTCAAAAAAACCGATTTAAAGGCTCCTGAATAAAAAGGTTTGCGAGAGTTAAATTAACATGTTAAATCTATATTGCCAAGTAGCAGAACAATGTATATGAATCAGAAAATATATCTTAAACAAATTTAATTATTTTTATTAGAATTCATTTTTTTAAATATTACGCACATAAAAATTAAACTATTTATCCTATTTAAGATGCCCTTTTTTAAAATATCTTAAATTCAAATAAGTTATTTGACTAACTGGCTAGAACGAACCAAAGGCAAAACAAAGGACTTAGCAGAAAGTAGAGATATAGGTAGATAAAGTAGTTCCAACTGCTAGCTAGTAACCTCCTTTCTAGTAGTAATAATTTATTGAGAATCATCGAATGGACCTATTTTATCCTTGCAACTTTTTACAAACAAAAGCTAACATTTAACATTTCAGTGAAATTAACATCTTAAAACTATATTGCTAAGCAGCAGAACAATGTATATGAATCAGAAAATATATCTTAAACAAATTTAATTATTTTTATTAGAATTCATTTTTTTAAATATTACACAAATAAAAATTAAACTATTTATCCTATTTAAGATGCCGTTTTTTAAAAAATCTTAAATTCAAATAGGTTAATTGACTAAACAAAGGACTTAGCAGAAAGTAGAGATATAGGTAGATAAAGTAATTCCTACTGCTAGCTAGTAACCTCCTTTCTAGTAGTAATAATTAATTGAGAATCATCGAATGGACCTATTTATTTATCCTTGCAACTTTTTACAAACAAAAGCTAACATTTAACATTTCAGTGAAATTAACATCTTAAATCTATATTGCCAAGTAGCAGAACAATGTATATGAATCAGAAAATATATCTTAAAAAAATTTAATTATTTTTATTAGAATTCATTTTTTTAAATATTACGCACATAAAAATTAAACTATTTATCCTAATTCATTTTTTTAAATATTACGCACATAAAAATTAAACTATTTATCCTATTTAAGATGCCCTTTTTTAAAATATCTTAAATGTTATTTGACTAACTGGCTAAAACGAACCAAAGGCAAAACAAAGGACTTAGCAGAAAGTAGAGATATAGGTAGATAAAGTAGTTCCAACTGCTAGCTAGTAACCTCCTTTCTAGTAGTAATAATTAATTGAGAATCATCGAATGGACCTATTGTTTTATCCTTGCAACTTTTTACAAACAAAAGCTAACATTTAACATTTCAGTGAAATTAACATCTTAAATCTTTATTGCTAAGCAGCAGAAAAATGTATATGAATCAGAAAATATATCTTAAACAAATTTAATTATTTTTATTAGAATTCATTTTTTTAAATAATACGCACATAAAAATTAAACTATTTAACCTATTTAAGATGCCCTTTTTTAAAATATCTTAAATTCAAATAGGTTATTTGACTAACTGGCTAGAACGAACCAAAGACAAAACAAAGGACTTTGCAGAAAGTAGAGATATAGGTAGATAAAGTAGTTCCAACTGCTAGCTAGTAACAACCTCCTTTCTAGTAGTAATAATTTATTGAGAATCATCGAATAGACCTATTTTATCCTTGCAACTTTTTACAAACAAAAGCTAAAAGTTTGCAAAAACGTGGAGTGTGAATTATTCGTTGAAGTGTAACTGTAGTTGTAGCTCCGTTACTAAAACGGCATAACTGATAGTTGACAAATAGTAGTTGCGCGCTGCCAATTACCAACTACTTAAAGTTATTTTCTTAAGTAGTTGTCAGTGCTTTTTTCTTTTTTTTTTTTTTTTTTTTTTACGTTGGAAGGTGGAAATCTTCAAAAGACGCGGATAGGCCCGTACCTATCCGTGTGTGGGATTTTTACCCACTAAAACCACCTTCCTTACCACCCAACACCTGTTCTCCACCCTCCACGGACCGCCGTTAGGCATTACTTCGTGGAGGGGAATGGCTGGGTGCCGCCTCATGGGCATTTCCAGCCCGGTTAGCTTTATCCGGTTAGCTTAGTCGGTCTGTTCAAAAATAATATTTTTTTTGGAAGTGTGTGTCAGGTGACGGCTCATCTGAACATTGATCGTACATTCCATTATCTGCTCAGTATAGTGTTATCTCGTGGTTTCTAGAAGGTAATGCGGAACTCCCCGATGACTATCCTCTCGGTCAAGATCCGCTTCTGGGCTCCTCGAATCACCGCGGCTGTTTCAAAAAAGGTGTCTACAAGCCAAAGCGGAACTTTCCGAAGACTAGCTTGTTTTTGTTTTTTAGAACCTCCTTTATTATATGAAATTACGATTACAAATAGTAAACACTAAGGCTTCTAAATAAACAAAAACCTTCTGTTACCTTTCTTTTTACAATATAAATATTGAAAAGAAATTTAAAATAAATCTGGCCAAAACATTCGTAAATAAAGCCTCAAAAAAACCGATTTTAAGGCTCCTGAATAATAACGGTTGCGAGAGTTAAATTAACATCTTAAATCTATACATCTGATAGTTGACAAGCGCGCAACTACTATGCCAACTACCAACTACTTAAAGTTATTTTCTTATGTAGTTGTCTGTGCTTTTTTTTTATATTTTTTTTTTTTTTTTACGTTGGAAGGTGGAAATCTTCGAAAGACGCGGATAGGCCCGTACATATCCGGGTGTGGGATTTTTACCTACTAAAACCACCTCCCTACTCGACTTGAAAATTATATTTTCTCTGGGGTGTAACAAATCCTTTAGTCCAAAACATTTATTTTACCTCATTTACACATTATACGTTTCGACCAAAAACGTGGTCATTTTCAATATATTATTTCATCAGTCAACATCATAAAAACTCTGTAAAAAAATTATCTGTAAAAAAATTAAAATGATAAATTTAAAAAAATCAAAATAATTAGAAATTAAATAATTATAAAAATCATCACTTAAAAATAACAATTTTAGTACTTTAAGTAGTTATACAATTATACAAGGTACTACAACACTATATTCCATAACCGTTACAATTCATATATGTGTATTGTCCTTACAAGCAGTACAAAAGAAGGATACCTTTTCTGTAATTTAAAGATGTCATCATTTAGAACATGCTGGGTGCGTATCATCCCATAGTCAGTTAGCTAATAAGTAGAGCTGGGTGTAGATGAGGTAAAATAAATGTTTTGGACTAAAGGTTTTGTTACACCCCAGAGAAAAAATAAATAAAACTAGTTCAATTATAGTTTTTAATATCATGTTATTACTTTCAGTATTTATGAAAACAATTTTAATATAACCTTTTCGCATTTTCAACTTTTTATTTATATATTAAGAAATTTTTGGATTTGTTTTTACTTTTATAATTTCAATAGAATAAAGTACATTAGCTGGGATGGGGAGAAAGAAAATCAAGACTCCCAAAGAAGCCTAACCAATTATATTCACGTGGGCCTTAGTGGCAGGTACGTGATAAAAAATGCATTACACAGACAAATTGTGTAGGCGTAATATACCTCATTACCCAATTAAAGCTGGAGTAGGTCGCTAGTACCTTATATATATATATATATATATATATATATATATATATATATATATATATATATATACTAGCTGGACCGGCCACGCGTTGCTGTGGCTGTTGTAAAATTTTTAAAAAATACTACGTTAAAATTTGAATTTTAAAGAAACAATGAATGAATGGAAAGAATGAAATAAATAGATTTTTGGTTTTACATTTTATTCATCTTATATCTATGTATAGTATAATAATAATAATTATTATTAATAATAAAAACTATTCCTATTATACTCTAATCAAATTTAATTAAGATTCCTATCTAATAATATTTTTTTAAATTATAACTATTTATTTCAATTTAGTTGAGCGCTAATCGATGGACAATATTTTTTATTAATCTGTCCTTTGCTAATACAAATAGATTAGATGGTTTACTGGCACGTGGCCATCCAATATATAATTGTCCATGGGAGAATCATGGGTGTTCTAGGTCCAAATAGACCTCGTCTGGCCTTGAGACTTATTGATGGTCATAGCAAAACCCAAGCGTATATAAATTGAAGTCTTTTGAACGATATTATGGGTTTTGATGGTATCATTGGAATACGTTGCTACAGGACGATTTCTCCTTTATAGATTCCATTCAACATTGCTGCTTCAATAACATTCCCAGTTATATTTTTGATGACCAAACGTGAACCATTCCATAATTGGTGGATTCAAATTACACATAATCAATAATAATGACCGACACATATCCCTTAGGGGTATTAAAAATAGTTTACATCCTATTCACAGACCTACTGAATATACACACGAAGTCATAAGTCATAAGTCATATAATATATAGACGGATTATTATTTCAATTAAGTCAGTATATTTTTTCTATCATCGTGTTTCTGTCTAAACCCTTTCTTTTGTTTATACCATTCTGTATGCATAAGAAAATAAAGACTGAATTGTGCTTCCCAGAAAAAAAACAAAATATTTATTTACAATACATTTTTACAAGTCTTAAATAATTACAATAATGTCCATTCACTCACCTAAAAAAAAAAGAAATACCATTTAAACCCTTTCCTTCGTGTTTTGTATCTTTCAGCAGATTAGTTGTATAATAATAATAATAGTAACGCATAATCAATAATAATGGCCGACACATATCCCTTAGGGGTATTAAAATTAGTTTACATCCTATTCACAGACCTACTGAATATACACGAAATTTCATAAGAAACGGTCAAGTCCTTTCCGAAGAATTTTGTAACAAACACTGTGACACGACAATCAATAAGGCACAGAGCCACATGTGATGACAGTCCTTTTTATGATTCACACTGATATTGAATGAACCACGAAACAGTTCTTTTACTCACCTGAAAACCGGTGTTTTCACTTCAATACTCAGCATTTGTATCTACGAAGTATTCGTGTACATAGAAGGAGTACAGTCTAAAAATTAATATATTTTAGATAACCATTCTTTACTTTATAAGCAACAAAACATTCAAATAACTATGGTCCAATCTTTTTTCAAAGCAAAATTTCATTTATTTATTTTAAGGAAGGTACGATAACATAGAAACTATTCATGATACTTTAGATCTAACTGCCCTTCCATAAAGTAGATAAGGGTTTCTTTAAGAAAAATAATTTTCCTCAACTAAATCCATTATACTGGAGCTTTCAGGAGGTCAAAAGTAAAAAGTCTTATTTTGAAATCATAACTTACTCGTGTTTTCCTCATTCGCCTGCAGGGCTACAGTTGCTAAACCTTCCAGAAAACTTTTATTAACCTTCAATAAAATTAAGTTTCTTTTTGGCTTGGTCTAGAATCGGTAGTTAATTCAAAAGTGAAACCTGAAATTGGGTTAATCGCGCTAAAACTCTATTAAACAAACTTGGAAATTATTATTCAATAAATATAATTCGCAACTTTCTTGTTCGCTTTTTACCTTTTATTGAAACTCCAAAAGTTCAAACGCCATTAAGGCAGCAGTAGATTTAATCAATGGACACAGCAATGAATTGAAGGGGTCCCCTTGGGGAACTCCATCATGTAACTGGTTATAACTAGTTATAATTTAACTAGAGTTAACTAGTTGTGAGAGGGAACCAATATTAATCCAACAAGGCTGAGTGAATATTGCATTTTTTTTTTAAATGTGATGTTACACATTTGAGTATTTTTTTCCAATTCACTGTATAATTTTTAACATAGCCAAATATACCAATAGTGTTAAGAAAGTCAAAGTGTAATCGAGTTTTTTTTTACTTTATACATATTTTAACAAACATCAATGATTTTATACTGCTTATAGTGATAAAAAAAATCTTTCGTTGGATTTGTCAACAGCAAAGATACATTATCATAAACAAGGGATTTTTTTTTACAAAACAATGATTTTAATACAAGCTCATCAAGTAATAATATTTTTTCAATTTGTTTTCCGACAACATAATGATGTTTAAAACATTATACCCTTTGATTATTCATACTGATGCATAATATTAATATTATAAAATTAAAATAATTTAAAGCAGCCTTTATAAAGTTTCCCTCCAATATTAGTTCGAAGGCAAATTTTTTATTTTAAGCTCATAATAGCTAAACTAAAAATAAATTTAATGATAGCTAAAAGTTAAAAATATGTTATTTCATTGGAAGTGCTCTTTAAGTAAATCATTATTGCATTTATAGCTGATTCATCACGTTTTAATACTAAAACATTATAATCCGAAATTTAAAAAAAAAGTCTGGTTGCCGTACAATCTCGTTTTTTAATAGTATATTATTTTTAAAGGGTTTTATCAGTCAATTATGAGTGAAACTTTTCATAGCCATACTTATTGGGCTAGCCAAAGCAAAAACATTAACTGTATTCCAACGAACACACTTTAGTAAACTTCGTCATTAGTCGAAAACATTGAAGAAGTTATTCTGACCATACTGAAAGTCCAACATGGATATCACAACTGACCTAGAACCTCCTTATCAAGTAACATATATTAAATAATTAACATTTACACATATAGTAACGATATGTAAATATCAGTCTGGCGCCAGAACAATACAGCATATAGCAATATTCCTTCCACTATGACTGAAGCTCCCGTATATTTTGACGGACGGAATAATTCTAAATACAAAACAGATGTTTACAGAGTAGCTACGCTCTAGGTCCCGTGTTCAAATCCGACTATGACAGATAAATCATTTAATCTGTTAACTGGCACTGGACCCTCCTTGGGCTCACCCACCTCTATAAACTGGAGTATACCAAATTAGAAGAAAAAAAAAATTACTATTAATACTGATATTGGACAAATCGCCTTCCTGCACAAGTTTTTTTTCCTTTACTAGTAATTTTAATGCACGTATTTGTTAAGAAAGCAAATAAATGTTTTTCAATTAATAACTAATATAAATAAGATTAACATAAAAGATCTTTACTTACTTTCATGGAAGGAACCAATGGGCGTGGTTCACTGAAGTAGACAAAGATTTGCAAGAAGCGGGAGTTTCACTGGACGATATTCGAGAGCGCAAACCCTTGAAGGTGAGCTTGCAGCTCACAGGAGTTTCCAAGAAGAAGAGGACTGAAGAAAGAAGGCGAGAACATAGGGAGTCCATGCACCAGTACTGGGCTGATGTTAAAGCTTAATGGAGAAAGCAGTTGGAATAACATGGTCCTATGATGGCCGAAACTCAAGAAGAAGAAGAACCGATATAAATTTGATAATTTAAGTATTTTATTCTAAAATATTAACTCATCCTTCTCATTATAAAACCCAGTGAAGCTCCAATGAAAATACTTGCAATTACAAGTATTAATTTGAGCACCCAAATGAAATTTACATTACAATTTTTATCGCGTAATTATCAGCGGTTTTAATATGAACCGATATACTATATTGACATGATGAATAATAACTTATCGGTGCCTTGTATGCCTTAATGTCTTGAAGAAGACATTCTGCTTTTTGTAGTTACTTGTTTGAAATAGAAGAAAAACTTTGCGAGTTATTAATATATATAACTATGATTTTATGAATTTTTGTAGGTGCTCCAGTTATGTCATAACAAGCTGACTAAAATTGAAAATGTGTAACTTATTCAGCTTCTATTAAAATTTGTATACTTGATGATAAAATTTATAAATATATGTTATCCAAACAGTGAGAGTAATTGGTATGCTTTCTGTAACATGATACGACCTGAGGAGGAAACTGTACTGACAGTTGACGGTTTCACAAGTTACCTTGCTGTGATTTGTTTAGAATTAGACTACGGATCTATTATTTACAGCTCTGCCCGTTGTTTAACACTTGTTAAACTAGATTATATACATAATAATGGAATTCCGATTCCAACTGGCGCTTTTAGATCTAGCTCTGTCCTTATTTTTACCCCATGCAGCACCATAATAAAAAATCTGTACTATTGCGTATTAAGTCTGGGGTTCAGTACATGATAGTGACTGTACTGTTTCTTGGACAAAGGAGTCACAGGGAGATGATTTGTACTAAATCACGCTCAACCGCCAGATTTTCCCACGTTATTTTGGGTACCCACTTCATAGAGGCTGGGAGAGCCCCAGGAGGGTCCTAGATCCCATAGTATTCATTTCCAGCCGCTAACTGATTAAACAAAAGTCCGACAACGAGCGGGATCGTAACTTTTACATAATAAATTTCGGCATTGTAAATCAACGCTCTACCAATTAGCCACTCAGCTCCAGTATCCAGAAAACAAACATCGGCTATATATTTTTTTTAATTTTTACTTTTTTATTTAATAGCAATAAATATTATCGGAATAATTATTAGTGATTTATGAACACATTCAGATTATATGAAATATTTCTACTCTGCTCAAGAGATCTCCGAGCCCTTTTCCACCCTCTCACGTGTGGAGGGGAGAGCGAGACCCAGGAGATCCCAGTGCTTCTTTCCCAGCCGCATCATTGTTTAGACTGAATACGAGCATAATTGGAGAAGCAGACCTCCGCCATTGAATTCAAATGGAATATTAACAATAGGTCTCTTTTCCTGATATAATTTAAATCTCAAAATTATTTCCGCAGACATACCACCACACTTACAGAAAGACCAATATTTTTTTATAATTATTAAACATCGCATTTCATATAGCGAACCATGAGCGTTGATGACCTAAGGGTTTTACACCTTTATACACCAACAAACAACAAAGACAACCTAACTCCAATACGCTATAAGCTTCAAAACAATCTTTATAATTATACCTGCATAGGACTAAAATATGAGGGAAAAAACGTAACTCGTATCTCCTCAGAGATCTTATTCTATTACAGAATAAACGGCAGAATAATTACAGAATAAATAAGCACAATAGTCGAAAAAGGTTTTTGTGATGCTGTAGAGATTTTTTTTAAACAATCTCTCAGGTAGTTTTTCATTGAGAAGATAATGAGCTAACACCAGTAGGTCATTAGAAAATTTAGTTCCTCATTATTACTCCATTTTTGCAACTAAACTACGTACACTGTTTAGTGAACAAAAACAAACTAACATTCCAAACAGCCCGATGAAAATATGGACAACCAGAATCAAAGATAGTTGTAGAGACAAATCCAAGCAAAGCGAAGGAAAACCATGAAAACTGTGGAAGAAAAAATAAAAATATGGAAAGAAAATGCTATAATTAATATAAATTAATTAGATAAATTACTTTTTCAAGTTAAGACATTAGTGGGAAAATTCCAACCGAAAAGCCTCAAGTCTCTAAACTGAAACAAGAAACAAAAATACCTGTTAATATTTTTGTTTCCTGTTTAAAGACTTAAGACTTTGTTTTGTTGAAAATTATCCACTGATGATTCACGTATTTTATGTCTCTTTTAAGTTTATGCTCTAGACTTAGTTATGTGACTGTTATAAGACCTATATGGACTTACGGAATTGAACTATGGGGCTCCACCAAACCATCGAATTCCTCTCGTATTTAATCCTTGCAATCCAAAATCCTTCGCAAAATTCTAAACGCTCCTTATTTTCTCACAAATAAAACCATCCATACTGATCTTAACGTTCCATATGTTAGCGGTTCAATAAAGACTTTATTATTATTATTATTATTGCTGTACGGAGATAGTAGTAGAAAGAGAGTTGCTATCGTGAAGGTTCCAAGTACAATTTCGGCTGTGGCAGGTAATTTATTTACTTGATTAACAACCGTGGTTGAATTCTTTGGGATCCGAGTAACCTGTAATGTAAGTAGCCTTAATTGGGGGAAAATTCTGGCAGTTGATTTTAAGTTCATTCAATTTTCTTCCAATTTAAAATTTAGTATATCAATTTTTTCGTTCCGTGGATGTTTGTAAAAAAAATAAAATTAAATAGGCTGTCAGAAGGACTGCTAGAAGCTTGATCTCGGACAAACCACCTCCCTTCACAACCAGTGTCCTTCAAACAGTAAGGTCTCTACCATGTACTGAGACCATTCAAGATCATTCATAGGTTGTAGCGATGCAGGTTTTTATAATAAATACTGCCTAAATCTATATTTAAGACCTTTCATTTCATCCATTTAAGTTATTTATACCATCAATTTATCTTAATTTCAAATTGCAAGATAGAAGCAAAAAAAAGAATTGCTAAGCCAACATCAAACAGGGAAAAAATCAAAAAGCTCTGAAGCAACAAATGAATTTGCTGTTATTAAATTTTCATCAAGATCAGAAATACCTTGATTCCAACTTAAATATTTGAGAGGCTCCGTTGTTTATTCAAGATTATACCGTGATAGCAGTGCCGGTGGACTGAAAAGAAGATTGGAGTCAACAATGAATGTTTCGGTTTGTTCTTCGTCCTCTGCGAGTGTTGTTACAAATACATCTCTTTCCACTCTTCTTTTATTCATTGCTTTCACTTCCTCAAAGAGGCGAGGACAGGCACATGCTCAACATTTTTTCTGCCTTCTAACCTGTTACATAACACATCAACAGCGAACTGGATGAAAATGTATTTTGCATACATAGTCGCAATACTAAGAGGTTGGCGATTAATTATTACTATTATTGTTGTCAATTGTTGGTGAGCAGAACTTACTTTAATTTATTATTACGTATTTTATATTATATAACCGATGTTTCAAATATATAATAAATCGTTATTATAAAATATATAATGAACGAATTGTAGTATTTAGTAAAGAAATGTTGCAAGTATTTCTCAGCTTACTAATATGTAACACTTAAAATATAAAGTACTCAGCGTAGTGCTATTAATAGATAATTATTGAAATATTATATATAGATTTTATATAGTTATATACATCTGAAATTAAAAACACATATTTATATTTTTGTATAGCTTGGTCTCGAAAATTTTTGTTTATTAACAAGAAAAACATATAAAACAACCCGTACTGTTTGTGCCAATACAGCCCGTGAACCGGTCTGAGGCTCAGTACATGGTAGAGACTGTACTGTTTCCTGGACAACGGTTATGCAAGGAGGTGACTTGTTGTAGGTCACGCTCAACTGCCACAATTTTCTTCATTATTTTGGATATCCACTTTAAAGAGGCTGGGTAAGCCCCCGGAGGGTCCTAGATCTCATATGATCCATCTCTGGCTGCAAACAGACTAAAGAAAAGTCTTGCCAGCAGCGGGATTTGAACCAGGGTTTTCGGCATGGCAACTCAGTGCTCTACCACTGAGCCACTCCGCTCTCTCAAAAAGTTGTTTGCATGCACCTTTGATGCTTCTTGCAATCAAATAGATGCTTCACTAAAAATAAGTTCTATATTATCACAAATTTGGCAGGTTGGTTGATACAGCCCAATTCTTTTGACAATCGAGGGATCCTGAATCATGAATTAACATCAATGCATAACAATTCTTCTAAAAATTATCAGCGAAAAATAAATATTATTTCAATTGATTATCTTAAATATATTAAAGTTTGTATTTATAGTTTTATTCTTGAAATATGTTAATATTGTTTTTTTTTTAATGTTTATTATTCGTTTTCTATTTTTTCGCTATGTGGAATTATAAAAATAACATCTTCATTTGATTAGATTTTTACATTTTATAAAATATTACAGTTTAATCTTGGTTTATTCATTTCCAGTGAATAGTTGAAATTAATAATTATTTCGTTGCCATTTTACGGTGCAATTATAATTTATATATAATTATTCTTCTTATATTCAACTTCCGGGATGGACCGTGTCTTGTTGATGTTATGAACCAAGCTTTCGCTCATCGTGCTGTGAGCTTCTTCAGGATTAGTCAGTTAATGAAGAGCGGATGGTTGGAGTCGGGGTATTTATATCTGGGGGGCGTGGTCTGGATCGAAGTCGGCCTTCCCATTGGTTCGCTTGTGTCGGTCGTGTTGTGTTCGGGTGTGTTCGTGTGTACACACGAATTAGTAACAACTAAAATAAAATAAATTACAATAATTATAATGACGTAAGTCAACTAGATCCAAATTAAAATAATGTTCAAAGAACATTCTTCCTCTCGTGTACTTCGCAAAATGGGGAGGCCAATGGGAAGGCCGACTTCGATCCAGACCACGCCCCCCAGATATAAATACCCCGACTCCAACCATCCGCTCTTCATTAACTGACTAACCCTGAAGAAGCTCACAGCACGATGAGCGAAAGCTTGGTTCATAACATCAACAAGACACGGTCCATCCCGGATGTTGAATATAAGAAGAATAATAATGACCGTGGAAGCCTACGTGAACATATATATAATTACTTTTATGTAAAATTTAGATTGTTATATAAATATTGTATTCCCATCCATCCATCAGAATGTGACATTGTAATTCAGTTCATATTTATTTATTTAGTATGAAATAGGAAATTTAGTATATGTTTTAATAGATGAATATTGATAAGGTTTGAGCATTGCTATTTCAATCAACAACTTTAAAATTACTAAAATCGGACAATATAGTTTTTCTACAATACTATTAATGATGGAAATTCGTTCAATTGATATTTTAGTTAATTTATAAGTCCTAGGGAACACATTTCGCCAATTCAAACATTTTAACAAAATATAAACACGTATTTCTCAACTTAGAACTTGTAATTGAAACTGGCTGAACTGGCTGAGGCTGAAATATTTACATAATTATCAGACAAAATTGGGATAGAAGATAAAATTTGAGAGTACTTAATTTCAACCTTCTGTATACAGTTCCTTGAGATGTATTCTTAATTGTTCTCTTTACAAACTTACTTTTGAATTTTATCACAGTTTTATAATATTTTAGAACCTACAAATAAAAACATAAAAATATTTGAACTAGGTCCTGTACCAACATGGCTGTTTTACATTTCAGTTGTCTATCTGTCAGTCTGTCGGTTTGTTAATCTAGAAATGAGCATATCTTTCAATTATTTTTTACCAAATGGGTGATATTTACGAAAATATGAGAAAGATTAATTGAAGTGCTGGTGGAGCAGCGTGATTTAGGACAAATCACCTCACTACACAACTGTTGTGAAAAACAGTACATTTCTCAACTCAGAACTGAACCCAAGACCTTATGAATGAATGAAGGAAACCTTCAAGAACTAGGTTCGTTGCTCGACAGAAGTAAAACCATGAAAAGAAATCGACCCGAATCCATAGTGAGGGTGAGTGAGTTGTTTGTGGAACTTCGTTTGAAGTAAAACCGGCAAATGTGAGGTAAAAGTAAGCCCCTTGAAGAAGGGTCACTTCGATTATTGATACTGAGGTTTAACGGAGCGTAGAACCCTTCAATAAAAAGAGCTTCCAGGAAATGTACATGGGATCTTATTCAGTCTACACTTGAGCCCGGTTGAAAAAGCCAATAACTGGGGGAGGGATCATCACATCTTTTTCTGATTGGCTATCGCCACCTCCCTTACACTGATCCCAAACAGTTTTATTTTTATTTTATTTTTTATTTTTTACTTTCTTTACCGTGAAACGCGGGTATGAATATTTAGTGGATTATACCTTTGTAAATACCTCATCAAAGCTGCTTCTCCTTCCGTGTTGAATCAACCAATAAGAGATTACCGTGATCTTTTTTTTATTCGATCCAATATTTATAAATTTATCCAAATATTTGTTTATTGTGAATCATTGATATATGTTTTTAAGTTATAAGCACGGTTTTAAAGCTGTATAAATACTCGTATATGGTAACTCCGAACATTTCGAGGTTTTTCGGGCACCAAAAGTTTTCCCATCCGTTTTTTCGCTTGCAATCTTAGATTTACCCTACTCAGACATGCCCTTACAGCATATCAAAAATGCAGCATCATCAAGCGTCACTGCTACGATTGACGCATAATCAATAATAAAGGCCGACTCATATCACTTAGGGGTATGAAAAATAGTTGACGTCCTAGTCTACGACCTACTGAATATAAACTTCATATTCAAAATTTCATAAGAATCGGTCAAGTCATTTCGGAGGAGTTTTGTTACACGAAAATTTTATACATTAGAAGATTAGATTCAATTAAGTCAGTTTATTTTTTCGATCATCGTGTTTCTATCTAAACCCTTTCTATTTTTTTACCATTCTGTATGCATAAGAAAATAAAGACTGAATTGTGTTTCCCAGAAAAAAACAAAAGATTCATTTACAATACATTTTTACAAGTCGTAAATAATTACAATAATGTCCAACAAAACATTCACTTAACTAAAAAAAAAACACCATTTAAAATCTTTACTTCGTGTTTCTTTTATATTTCAGGAGATTAGTTGTAGTTTACTCAACATATAATATTATGAAAACAATTTTTAACCGTACGTTAAAACTGTAGCCTCTCATATATTTTATTTATAACATATATCAAGTGTCGCTATCACGGCATATACAAAATTAAGAAAAGTGTTCATATGTCAGCGACGAGGTTTTATATATATAAGTTAAGATGAGACTAATAGCTGTATTACCACTAATGCCAAACTATTGTATACAAACATTGTAAACACTATATATAGAGGATTAATAGACGAATAAAGTCAGTGTTTAAACAGCCTTCGTGAGCGTTATTTCTAGCCCAACTTCTTCTTTTTTTTACATTCTGTGTCCCAAAGCTCTTAAGTGGTGCCGAAACCCGGGAACGTTTAAGCAGTACAGTAAGAATATTTTTTATTCTCTCTTTCTTTATCTTTCGTTCTCTCTTTTCTTCACGAAAAGACAGTTCGGGTTTTTTTTCTTTTTTTTCAAAATCTAAAATGGCCACTAACATGAATGAACCGGGACAGAGTATCCTCAGACCGGCAACGTTATCATTAGAGCCAGCGCAAACAGAACAGGCGAACCCTAAGTTCCCGCCTTATCCATCGACTACTTTAGCAATGGCGCGGGCGGACATAACCGCACATGAAGCAAACAGAATCGCGCAAGAAACCAACGAACTAGAAAATATGAAGTTAAAGAATGCGAACGCGCAAGACATCAGAAGAGAGAGATCCGACCTGGATAAGTTCAACGGCGATATCGGGGAACTGAGCCACTCCATTAAAGGCGGGGACGGAATAATGAGCAGTATCCAATCCCAAGTGGCAGTAGATCTTTTAGAAGAAACGGACGCTAAAAGAATACGAGTGGCCCTGGCACGTCGGGTCAGGAGGAGCGTCCTGAACTTAAGAGACTTGTGAAGAGACTTCATGCCCGGTGACCAAGGAAAGGTTAAAGAAGACTTATGGAGGAGGGTGATGGGCTCCCGAAGAGGACATGCTTCAGATGTTTCGTGAAGTAAAGAGGACGAACCAGTGAAACGGCCAGTACGCCACAGGACTCATTGCAAAGTTAAACAAAATTGGGTGGAGCAAAGTGTCATACCGTAGAAACGAAGCTGGAAGGATCCGAACCAGACCAGACCTGGAGAGAAGAAGAGATAGAGATTTCGGCAGGAGAGAAAGGGCACCGAGAGAGAAGAGACAATTCACAGATAGAAGGAATGTGAAAAAAGATGATAGGAGATGTCACGAATGTGGTAAGACAGGGCATCTGATAGCCCAGCGCCCACGCACGCGCTTCTACGAGTGTAACAGTGAGGGGCATATGGCACGGCAATACCCATACATAAGCCGGAGAGAACATGATCGGGGAGAACCGATGGAGGTCAATAAGAAAAGGATATGGAGGAGGGGCAGAAGGCCATCCGATTCATCTAGATCTTCCGAGGCTTCAGGATCCGAGACGGAAGGCAGCGAACCAGGCGCCAGAGCAACCTCCGGAGGAAAAAGCAGGCAGCGGAGTGCAGGGAGGAGAACCGAGGAGGTAAGGAGAGAATGAGGATGGTGTGAAAGGAGGGGCAACCTTTTGAGTGTAAATACTATTGTGAAAAAGTATGAGCGGTTGCCTATAATAGAATTTTGTAAAGGGTGGAGATGTCGGTGGATACGGGAAGTTCGTGTAGTTTAGTAAGTAGGAGTAGTTTAAGAACGATATTTAAACGGAAGGGTAAACAAGAGTTTTGGAAGTGCCTGTGTAAATTAATCACTTTGAGTGGTCCCTGTACAGTGGAGGGAGAAATAGAATGGGCATTGGATAGATGGGGAAAGAAGGGGGAGGTAATAACCTTGCATGTGATAGAGAACATGGCGCGGAAGTACGGGGGGATTCTGGGGTGTGATCTACTCAGAAAACTAGGTGCAAAATTGCGTAATTCAGAGGGTGAATGGGTAATAAAAATCGGGAAAAAGAAATATAAAACCGTGGAGGACGTGAAGAGTGACGTGAGGTGTGTAGGGGTGATTACCCAGGACAGGGAGTGGCGGACAAGGGTTATGGAAGAATATGCGAACATCTTTTTTCGCGAAGGGGAGTCTCTGAGCGTGACAGGGGAAACACTTCATGAAATCAACCTGAAGTCAGAGAAGATTACATACGTAAAGGAAAGAAGATACCCGCAACCATTGAGAACACACATCCGGGAGGAGCTGGAGGAGTTGAAAAGACAGGGTATAATTGTCGATAGTAAATTGCCCTTTAATAGCCCCTTATGGGCTGTGAAGAAGAAAACCATGGAGGGCGAGACTGAGGGACGTTATAGGGTAGTGATCGACTATCGACAACTGAATGACAGTTGTACCAGAAAAGTACCCCATCCCGCGATTAGAGGATATCCTGGATAGGTTAGGTGGGGCGGTGATCTTTAGCACGTTGGACCTGAAATCCGGGTATCATCAAATACGTATGCACCCTAGAGACCAGTGCAAGACAGTATTTACGTTCGAAAGGGGGCACTGCGAATTTACGCGCATGCCTTTTGGTCTTAAAAACGCGCCCATAACGTTCCAGAAACTAATGGACGAGTTCCTACGTGGACTAGACGAGAATATGTGCCAAGTATACATGGACGGCCTACTGGTTTTCAGTAGAATTTAGGGACAGCATGTTGAGGACTTGAGACGGGTTTTTAATCGAATTAAACAGTTTGGGTTAAAACTTTCAAGAGAGAAGTCGATTTTAGGGCAAACAAATATCAACTTTCTAGGACGCACGATATCAGAGGACGGTGTGCGTCCGGATAGTAAGAAAGTTGAGGCAATCGCCAAAATGGCGGTTCCAAGTGACGTTAAATGAATCAGACGCTTGTTAGGAACCCTCAACTATTATCGACGTTTTGTACCGGAGATAGCTGAGAACTTGGTTCCTTTGAACGAACTGTTGCGAAAGGGGCGCACAGTTAAGATCACGCCAGAAATCGAAGCAAAGGTCAGAAGGTCCATGCTACAGTTGCGAACGGAACCAATCCTTGCATCCCCAGACTTCAGAAAACCATTTGCGATCACCAAAGACGCCAGCGAATATGCACTGGGGGCGGTTTTATAGCAGGACAGTAGAAAAGGGGACCGACCCGTGGCATACGCGAGTAGGAGACTCACAGACGCGGTATCATTAAGGTAAGACAAACCACAGAGGTATCAATGAGACGTTGGGGGCTCTAAAAAGGAAGTATTACTGAGTGGGGATGCGAAAGACGGTGGAAGAGTTAATAAGGGACTGCCACATTTGCCATACGGCTAAATATGACCGCCACTCTCCCGTAGGATTACAAACCGAGACGCGGACACCGACGGTACCGCTGACAGATCTTCAAATAGATACCTTTACGTGGAGAGGGTTTAAATGGGTTACGATATTGGATACCTTCAGCAAAACGGCCATGGCCCATCCAGCAAAAGTCGGCAGCGACGGTGAATGGCGCCCTACAGACATGGTACCAGTGTTATGAGGTGCCAAACACGATCTCCTCGGACGGGGGCAGGGAGTTCGATAACGCGCTCTTGTGACAGGAGATGAAACGGTTGGGAATAGAGTGGCACTGGAACACGCCGGGGCATCCAAAAAGTAGGGGAGGGATTGAACGTCTCCATAATACGCTTGGGGAACATCTCCGAGTATTCCACGTAGATAAAGTGTTGGAAGCGGATGAGGCGATGCCTCGAGCAATAGCAGCATACAACCACTCCGTACATATGCCAACCGGGTTTTCCCCTTTCGAAGCTCTTTTTGGGTTACGCGCACGAAGGAGAAACGAGGGAGATACGGTCGTGGACGAGGGCATGGCCGAACAGTTAAATATAAACAGAGTAGAGCTCGAGAGACATTGGGGTAAAGCGCATGGACGAATGGCCGCGGAGAAGAGTAGGAGAGTAGCGCGTGAGAACGAGGGGGTAAAAGATATCATGGGTACGATCAGAATAGGCACGATTGTTTATAGAAAGATCGTGTCGAATCGCGCGAAGGAGGTCCTCAGGTACGAGAGTCCATTCAAAGTGATTACGATTAGGGAGCATAATCTTGTCACTGTTCAGAGTCTGGTTGAGCCCAGGAAACCGTTCATATCGAACAACTGAAAGTTCCGGTAGGGGAGGCCCGATCTTAAATTGTATTTATTTCATTTTGTTAGTGGATATTTTTTTTTTTTGTTTATGTTTGTTTCTCTCTCTTGTTTTTTGGAATATAGCGATATATAGAAGTATATTTTTTTTTTGGTTTTGTTTCGTTGTCGTTGTAAAAAATAAAGTTTCAATATAAGACTTATATTGTGTATATCCAGTGATGTTAGAGATTAAGATAGTATTTACTTGGTTTGTAAATTTGTTATTATTTTTTTTTTGGTTGAGTTTAGCTTATACTATGTTGTACCAATTTTTTTTAATAGTTTACGAAGATGTTTGTAAACTGGCAGGGGGAGTTAAGATGAGACTAATAGCTGTATTACCACTAATGCCAAACTATTGTATACAAACATTGTAAACACTATATAAAGAGGATTAATAGACGAATAAAGTCAGTGTTGAAACAGCCTTCGTGAGCGTTATTTCTAGCCCAACTTCTTCTTTTTTTACATTCTGTGTCCCGAAGCTCTTAAGTTATATATATATGTATATATATGTTCGTACATCCCTAGTAAGTAGTTCCACCTAAATAATAAATTCCGGTTGACATTAATCTTATACTCTAAAACTCCTAAACATAAATGTTAGGAGGGCCCACAGGATACATCCCTACATATTCAACATTTCACCTATCGTGATCGGATTTTAACCCGTATCTTCCAGGACAGCAATTTACCAGTTTTTTCACTTAGCTACTCTAAACATAAAACCAATCCGAAAATAAAATTAATGTACAAAATGTCCTTTTGTTTTTATTCGTAAACCACAAGAAATGGTAACTTAAGAGTTGTTTCTGGACCTATAAACTAAGCAATGCGTTAATATACCATAAATTGAGAAATGAAATAAATCTTATAAAAAGTGAAATTTAATTTTCCACTATTTCTTATCACTGAATTTTATCAATAATGGTTAGAGCTGTTAAGAGAATAATTTAATTTTTTTTTAACTTTTGTCTTTTATAAAACCGAAATCTTAGATTTTGATGACATTATCAAGGGGTTAAAAACCATTATGTAAACAGTAGACATTGGAAGAAAAAAAAATCTTCAGCGAAATTGAATGGACTTCAGGAATGGTAAAAACGAATCTTAAATGTTTATTTTTTTCTCAAACTCCTTATTTAATCTAATCTTGAAACATCTTTCGGTTGAAGAAAAAAAATCTATTATGTTTTCCTTACAGGAGGGCGCAAAAACATTTCAATTTGATGCTTAGATAAATAACATCTGTTTGAATATAACACTAACATATCGAATAAAATATCAATATTATATTGAATTAAAAATGAATGAAACATTGTCAAAGCACAAAATCCAATAAAATAATATTTTTGGCGTGATAGCACAGAATGCCTCATTTATGTGATTATAGAATAGATAAAAACAGTTATCTTCAAGCTAATTTATAATACATTTTCGACCATGAAACTAATAATGCTCCTCTTTCTTAAGCTCGATTAAAAAAAAAAAAAAACTTACGAAGCTGCAAAATCAACACAAACCACATAATTCCTAATTACAAAAATGAAGTGTCAGTGTCATATGATTCGTAAATTACCATTTGAAAATACAACAAAAAAAGTGTCTTTTTTCCTTTTTTGGATTGAAAAATCGATTTTTCATCTTTCCAATTACTGAATTAAAAAAAAAATGAAAATTCATTTATTGATTTTCCTTCCACGTTCAGACCCGTTGTTATAACTTATTTTTAACCGAAAGTGGTACATAAATTACTTATTTTGTCAAGAGCAACGTATGGATCCTTCGTTATCTACGGACAGTTGAGCATTACTTCAGACAAATCATCTCACTGCACAATTCCTTTCCTTGCAAATATGCATTCTTTACCATATACTGAACCCAAGACCCTTAATAGGTTATTGTGTTAATTTTTTTTACTACCCTCTTGATGTTTTTTTTTGTTTATACATTTAATTTTTTGATAGATTATTCGTAATGGTGATAACTAATGATGGATTATTAATAAATCCACGACGTGAGGCTGAGTAATGGACCAGAAGAGAAGAATACCTCCCCCATCGTTGCCAACTATAGCGGCACGCCGGTCGCAGAAAGGATCTTGTTCCTTTATTCAGGACCCGAAAGGGGGTTGTCCTCCCACCTCGCCCCCCCCCCAAAGGCAGGGACCTTGGAACTGTTCCAATCGGGGCCATCCCTTATCGGCACTCCACGCACCTAAACTGAGATTTATGTTGAGTCAGTTCTACTGTTTAGTCACAGAATCTATTCCCTAATCGCCTGTTGGGTAATTTCGGATGACGGCATTAATTTATGAATATGCGATAATAGTCTTCTCTAAAAATGAGCACGGCGCAGGAATAAATCAAACTATGCGAGTTATAAACGATAATGTTTTAGGCAACCTTGACCTAATGGAGGGAACATTTGTTTAAATAAAATGGAATAAAGACTCAAATAAAGATACGGTGCGACCTGTGGTCTAGTGGTCAATATAGCAGCCTAATAAGCCCAAGATTGCGGGTTAGAATTTTTTAAAGAGAGTAAAATATCCTTGGTTATGCTTTCCCTCGGAAGGGACGTAAAACGGGGGGACCGAGCCTTTATGATCTTGGTACTCGTTAAAAATCATTATACTAATTAAATCTGGATAGGCAAAATTTAGAGCTCCAACTGTAGCATAGCTCGATTAGCCATAGCAGCATAAAAGTGACGTTATATAAAGAAACAAACAATATATCTCACAAAATCCCTTTTACATTAACTCATTTTAGAACGTTTTATGTCCGAAAGATATCGCACTTTTCAAGTTTCCGATTATGAAGGATCATCAGACAAAAACTATCTAAAACACCAGTTTATATCAGGAATTTTACTACCGCTATAATTTATTAAGGTCAAATTATTTTGATGAAGAGTTGCGATTTAATATATACTTTTATTCGACTTATTATTTACAATAGGAAACTATAGTTTTCATTACAATTACCTCGGTATGTGGAAGAAAGTATTCCTCTTGAAGATGTGATTCAAGAACAAGTGGATTGAAGATTGAGAGTAGGATATTACATTGATGTATGTTTATTTTGTATTTAGTTTGTCACATTTTGTCTTTTAATTAAAAATGTGGGCAACATTGCTATTTAATACGGCTAAATTAAAAAAAAAAATGAAATTGAGGCTGTTATTATAAAAACGTATTACCCTTTCAAATGACATTTTTCCAAATGACTAAATGGGAGAATGACAAAGTTATATCTGACTTTTTATTTTTTATTTTTCTCTTTTTTTTTTATTCTCTTTATTTCCAGATCGGCTATTCCTAGCCTTACATGGTTTTTTTAATAATGAAATTTTAAGATTTAACACTTAGTGAAAGTGTGGGTTTCGTCTCATGCAAGAGACACCCCTAACTGTACATTATCAGATTATTTACAGAGAAGATGTAAATATATAATAGCGTTTTTTCATATAAAAGAATAATAGTAGTTTGAATATAAAGCATGTACATAAGTAAACAAAAATAGCATTAATGTAATAATAAACAGAACTATAGTACTATAAAACGGAAAACTGAAAGAGAACAGGATTATATTACATTTTGTTAAAACGATTGGTGAGAAACGTTATCTATTGAGATCACATCAGAATATCTTTCAAGAGTTTTAGTCTTGGGGATGAAATAGGTTCGCCTATGTTGAATGCTACAGCTCCTTGGACTGCTGGTAATCCGGTCTTAAATCTGCTGTAACGTTTTTTAATAAATTCATCAATCGACTCTAGGTTTAGCTCTCGGTGAAGTTGACTGTTTCGTACAAACCAAGGCGCGTTTACTGCGATCCGTAGGATTTTATTTTGAAAAGTTTGCAATTTTTTTTTCTTTGTTGTAGACACTGCACCCCACACTTCACAACCGTACATTAGTAGAGGTCTAATTATGGTTTTATAAATTAATAAGGCTGTTTCTGGTTTTAATCTGGATTTTCTATTAATTATGGGATAAAGTAGAGCTAGTCTTGCGTAGGCCTGTGTTAATTTAGTGTTGATATGCTGGTTCCAGGTAAGGCGACGATCTAAATAAATTCCGAGATATTTTACAGCTTCCTTATTCCACGGGAGGTTGCTACCATTGAGCACTAGCTCAGGTGGGTCTGAAGGGCGTCTAAGGGTGAAAATTTTTGCGCACCATTTTTGAACGTTAAGGTTATATCTGACTGAAAATTTAAGACGTACTCTTTACTGTAGTATGCTATAATATGTATTTATAAAAACATACACTGAGGTAAGATCAGATACCAATTTCTTGTAGTTTTTTTCAGATTGTCTGCAGTAAACATTGTATTGAGAATGAGAGTGATATACACATTTTTGTTCCAATTTCAGCACGTTTGTAGTAAATTTCTATTACGTTAATTGTGACGCATATGCAATTTCATTGGTGACAATTTCCATTATTCCACGCATTTGATGGTACAAAACTGAGTCCTATTACGTGCATTTGTAAGCATCTTAAAACATTAAAAAATTATCGGTTGTATCCAAGAAAACTGCTTGTTGAGCCTCCTTTAAGACATCAAGCGGAAGTTTCAGACTCTCAATGCCCTCTACTATTTTGTTAATCAGTTTATTTGTGGATATTATAATTGGTGTTACCACCACGCTTTCCATAAAGTAGAGTTCACTTATTTCAGCCGCCAGCTTCTGATATTTCTTTAGTTTCTCTCGAACAGTTGAGTTGATATTATCGTTAAAGATCGCAATGTCTATAATATTTCTTTTCTTCTCTCTCAACGTTATATGGAGGATATAAGGCCCATTACGAATCACCGTATGGTCAGTGATAATAGATTTATCGCTTGAGAGAATCTTTTTTTAAATTATAAGTTACATCTGTAAGACAAGCGACTATTAAATAAATATTTTTTTCTTCACCCGAGCGAAATTAGTCGCTGATTTACGATACATTAATGTTTAGAATAAAATATCTAAAACTTTATTTATGCCATAAAAATATGCGATTGAAATAATTTATTTAAATGTTTCTTACTTGCAAAACAAACCGTTCTCCTAAAATATAAAGCATGTATATACATAAGATCTTATTGGAGGAATTTTAACACCATAAAAAAATATTCAGCATTATATATGATTAATATGATAGCCTTCACTTTCCTATATAAAGGGGTCTGGAGTTTAATATTATTCAATTTATGATCGGAGCACCTTTAATATCAGCGGGGTTTAATATCGAACAAATTAGGACTATTTAAGTCAAGAGTTCTTATTTTTCTCATATCGATGACGCAATATGAATAAGATTAAGAATTAAGAGTTTTTATTTGTTTAAGGATAAAAAAAGAATAAAAATATAAGAGTTCTTAGTCTTCTCGTCATCAACATGAGAAGAATATTCCTGCAACGGCCCAGATAATAAGTGATTTGTTCAAAAAAGTAGGTGAGAAAACATGTTAATGCATTAAGAGTTAGTAATAACAGATGTTACATTGTTACAATTCAATCCACCATTTAAAAAATATTGAGAATAGTGTAATGGAAGGTTTTTTCTCAGTCTGTTCTATTTCCTTAGAAAAAAGGTTACTACACTGAAATAAACCGTGCAAAAATTAATTGGGATATCACTAATTTTGTTATATTTACTCTACCTAGCATTTTAGTATTAAAAAACATTAATATTTATTAGAAATTATAATACATCAAATATTATTAAGTGTAAACATTTCTATAATAATATAAATAAATGCAAGGTAAAGTATATACCATAAAATTAGCAATATCCCTTTTTTTTTTCCTTCTGACCCTCCTTTATTTACAAAATTACAGACCACATATGCATGTATATATATATATATATATATATATATATATATATATATATATATATATATATACATGTATAGCCAGGAGGCTTCTGATCCTACAGGCTTCATCCCTGGTCTTAACAGATTAAATCTACCACAGCTAAATTTGGATCCCACGTCCTTAATTATAATTATTTAATTTAAATATTTAGGTAAATGAGTAATATTGAGGTGAGAACAGTTAAGAACAATGATAATTAGAATTATAAGTATTTAAATGGCATATATATGTATATACGATGTATATGTTTGCGCAGTATATAATGAAAACCTTTAAAAGATAAAAATAATCTCCCCGGGTAGATACAATTTTTTTTTTAAATTGAATTATCTTTCGAAAAACAAAAATTACCTTCTTACAGAAATAAAAATATTTTAACTCACTTAAAATGAACAAATTTCCATTTATTTTTCCTACTCCCTCCGTCTGACGCTTCTCAGTTGGCACAGTGTTTTGTAACTTATAGGAATTCGTTCGTTTTTAAGCCCAGCAACCTTACAAGCCCATCTTATCTTCGCAAAGCTATCACTTGTATAATATTAACCGGGTATATGCTTCGCAATTCAATGTTGTTTATTCTCCTAAAAATTTAAACTAAGGCAAGGAAAAAATATGTGGTGAGGCATTATCAAGGACACGGAATTCAGGGAAAAATCAAGTTGTTTGTTGTTGCTTAGAGGCGTAAAACCCTAGGGTCATCAACGCCTGTAGATTTTTGAGTTTTATAATTATTGATCTTTAAAAATAAAATTATACATATTCATATACACACACATACTAACAAATAATATATCTATAATAAGGAAATAAAACAATCGGAAAAACAGCAAATGCATCTATAAAAGGGACAATGGATGATCAAATATTGGTTATTAATTTACAGTTTGTAATGAATTTCACCACTTCAATTTCAGATTTGCTGTCTCTAAGTGCTTCTCTAACATCGGGTGGTATTTTTTGAGCTGATTTAGTATTTTTTTATTGGAGTAGCATTCCGCAAATATATGTCTGATATAAAGATTTTTATTACACCTAGGGCATATCGGAGGTGCATCCCTTGTAATGAGATGTGCGTGGGTAAGCCGGGATGTCCTATTCTAAGGCGAGCAATAGCCACCTCTTCATGGCGTTTACTGCGATTAGATGTAGCCCAAGGCTTTACTTTCCTTTTTATATATTTCAATTTACGGACTGGACTTTCATCGTACATTGCTTGCTATCTTTCATCTACACATTCTTTAAGGGGGCGAGCAAGTTCTTGGGCGGTTAGAATAGCTGTGCCTATACCTGGGAGGGTTAGAGCTGCTCGAACTGATCAGCGATCTCATTCCCGACAATACCCACATGTCGCGGGGCCCAGATGAAGAACATTTATATATAGGATTAATAAATTAATATTTATATATAGGAAAAATCAAGTAAAAAAATAGTTCAAAATACAACTTTATCAAGATAGGTCTATTTGACTCGATCATATGGTGATTAATTGTTACCATTCGATTGAGAATCCCTTTCCGACCGTTTACGATCTCTGAATCTGGATTTGGCTTTTCTACACGTATAGGCCGACATAAATACTTTTGATAATATATTTTTTATTCTAACACCTTAATATGTTTACTGTCACTATTTTACACTAATGTTTTATATAAAATCGATAGATTTTGACTATAGCTGACGAATGGAACCTAAACGAACGTCGTAGCTTCTCCGAGTCTAAAGTTTTACTAAATGGTAATCTCGATTCGCAGCAAAATGCTCTCAAAATGTTGGCGAATCCTCCTCCACCACGCGCCATTCCCGTTCCCCCAGTCCTAACTTAACGTATATGAATCGTTTGCCGTTATTTCTGTTATAGTTATAACAATTTTTTATATCTATTTATATGATCACGGACACAAATCCGTTTCTTACAGCAACTTATAGATCTCCAGAACAAACACAGGGAAGGATGAGAAGGTTCCAAAAACCAATTTAGTTCCGAGAACAAATCGCAAGGTAAAGTAAGATGGCTATCAAGACACCGGCGCTGTAATTCAGCTATCTTCGTATATAACTTTAGCCGTAGGTGAGTAATGCCGTAGATTTAGCGGGCGCTCTTGCCCAGGAAATATTGCCGAGACCCTGCGCCTCGCCGACCGGTCATTTCTCGGGGCAACATCCCTCCCGCTCTGTCTTCGATATTTTATTGTGCCTGTCTCTCTGCAATCAGTCTCTTTTATACCTTGTCATCCATTTCTAGCCGGAATCTCCGCTCCTTAGTTACCTCTTTAGTAACCCATGTCTTCCACCTGCGCAAGAGAGTAATAAATCAAGGCCTATTGCCTCCAGCCCTCGGGATTACCATATAAGAGAAGTATGTCATCAGTTTTAGCGCAGTACACATGCCTCAGGATGATTTTAAGCTTCAGATCTAATAAAAAAATTATTACTTTATTAGCCCTATCCTATTTCTAATCTTTCAGTAGTACAATAAATCAGCTATTTATGTTTATTCAGCAAGCATTGGCACACTAACTTTTCAAATTCTTCTGAGATTTATTTTCCGCAGAAGATATGGCATCGTCTATATCCCTGTTACCAAAAACTAGAGGATCTGTTTAAAATTGTTTAAAATTTTAATAAAACAAAGAATAAAAAATGTTTGGGAGGCGCTTATCTGTTAAAAATAAGTTTCAGTGCTTATCGGGAATTGTTGAGATAAAATCGCTTGATGGACTATATTTTTAGAAATCTACATTAGCAACTTGTGTATCTAGAATCGTTTGTAAATATAAAATAAAAACTTTTTCTTCCTCAAATCTATTTCAGAAATTACCTCCTATGTATTGTTTAATAATGCAATAATTGATTAATAATAAAGTATGCTTACTGGTTCGAATATGGTGAAGCCTAAAAACAGTCTTGATCAGCAACAATAGTCTTAGAGATGAATCTTGAACTGTTATGAGTTATCTCCACAAAAGATACCTGAATAAGTGGACCTTTTGAAATCATTATCTGCAGAAAGCCAGCTAGTCCACTTTTCTAAATATTACAAGAAAGATAAAAAAGGATCTTGTCCCTCACTAGTTCCCCATCTGCAATAAACAACATATTAAAGGCCGTTCTCAAGAATATCCAATCTTGGGGACAAATGTCCTTTCTATATTGAAGGATGTATTATAACTGGTAAAATTTAAAGATTTTACAACAAAAATACCAAAACGTAAAGTAATTGTCTTTCATTTTCTTTATAAGGTCTTTCATATATACTGGACTATCTTTTGAAATCATATGATTCACTAATGAACAAAAAAACCTTTATTCCAGTCAGATAAATCTTGTTAAAACATTAACGAAGGATTAAAAAATACGTTTCGACAAATTCATTTGTCATTTTCAATTCTTCCTTTAAACATCCTTTAAAATTCATAAGTAAAAACATCACTTGAGGTCAAAACGGATCTAAAATCAATTTTACAATAAAGTCCTGGAAGTTAACCTTCTTCCATGGTCAAATGTACAAATATTAAATTGATTTTAGATCCGTTTTGACCTCAAGTGATGTTTTTACTTATGAATTTTAAAGGATGTTACGAAGAACAAGAATTGAAAATGACAAATGAATTTGTCGAAACGTATTTTTTAATCCTTCGTTAATGTTTTAACAAGATTTATCTTTTTATTTTTTTTTGTTCATTAGTGAATTATGTAATTGTCTTTCTGCGGTTAGAGATTCGTTTGTAGGTGTAGTGTATATTATTAATGTTAATATAATTTTTATAATATTTTCTTTGTCTTTAATATTAAAAGCAACGACAGGTTGTTGCGCCAGCATTATTTAGAGAACATGTACCCAAGATTATAAATAATTTTTCAATCGTTCATTTATTTTCATAATTCATTTTTCATCATAATTACAAGCGCTTGAAAGCGGAATTTCTGATCTCTGGAACAAAGCGATAAAATTCGGATTTCGTGACTTCTAACTTGTTTACGGATATAGGACTTGTGCCCATTTCAGTACTTTATGGGCCCTAACCCTTTCGCATGTTACGTGTGAATCGGTGGAGTCGTGTTTATAGCAGATATGTGATTTTCGAATAAAACTTTAGTAAAAAAATATATATTTGTATTGTTATGTAAATACATATTTAGATGTTTTGAAGTAATTGAAACTCTAGATAAAAATATTCATTCCTAATAATAAATTTTACCGTACGTTACTTAGAGGCCTGACCTCGTGTTATGGTCGCACAGTTTTGTGATTTTCGAATACAAATCTAATAAAACAAAATTTTGTTTAATTTTTCTCTCATATAAGTTCATATATTTAGAGGTAAGAAAGATGAATGGAAATTAATTAGGAAGATTCTGGGAACGAAGAAGGGTATAAATTACAGAATACATCTAAAATTGAAGAATATTCTAACGTAGCGATAGACATGAAGAAAAGTCGTTTTAAATTCTGTAGACACATAAGGAGGCATCCCGATCACAGACTTAAAAATAAATAATAAAATACATATCATATCTTGTTAATGGAGGGGGAGTGGTCCAAAATATTCCAGATTGATCCAAAAAACAAGAACATAATAAATAATTTTAAACTTTTTTTTTTTTTAATATTTTATTGAATTGTACAACTGTAATATATACATCTAGTACAAGGGCTGTATGAATAAATAAATACATGAAAGGACATGTAGAGGCACTACCCATTGGCAGCACTCTAATTACATTTCTATTATAGAAGGTCCCGAGGCCATCTTCTCTTCAGACGCCTAGGAGGATTGTCCGGGATGGAATTGGATGCAAGGATGGAAACTAGTGGGTTTGGATGGGCCTGGAGTTTATTATGGAATGATAGGCATCTGGAATGGGCTAAATCGGTAACATATGGAACGTTAAGGTCATTATGGATGGTTTTATTTGTGACAAAATAAGCAGCGTTTAGGATTTTGTGAAGGATTTTGGATTGCAAGGATTGAATACGAGAGGAATTTGATGGTTTGGTGGAGCCCCATGTTTTAAACTTAAAGTTGAAAAATGGGAGGTTAAGCCAGAGACAAAAGCGTCAAGAAATGGGACAAAATGGAGCGAAGAAAGAAAATGTAAATTCTCGAAAATAATGAAAACCTGGTTGGCAAATAGGAAGAGCAAGAACTACCATTTCGAAGTAAAAAATAGAATATAAAAATAATTTTATTTTGGGATCAAGACCCTTAAGAATAACAGAAGTGAACAAAATTTAATAAAAATATATCTGGCTAAAGGGCTACATTATTAGAATAATACAATATTTGCATAATAACATGAAAATAAATATAAACTAAAAGGTATGTTCTTATAGAGAATTAAAAAAAGTAATACAAAAAATAGCATACAAATTACAATAAAAATAAATAGGCTATTAGAAAAATAAATAAGAGCATATAATAATATAAACAAATAATATCATTGTGAGTGAGGAATATTTAAAGTAATTCATCAGTTGATTATGTTGAATATAGCTATAATGTTTTATTGATTAGAGAGCATCTGTTTGGGTATTGAGGAATATTAGGAAAAGTTAGGATTTGAATGTGGATAAAGAAGACGCATGACGGATATCGGGTGGGAGTGAGTTCCAAAGAGAGGTAGAACGGGCGAGAAAGGATCGCTCAAATGTTATGGTTCTGTGGGGCTTCGAAGACAAATCAACCTGAGCAGTTCATAATTCGCCTCAATCGTTCCTTGAGCTTGTTCGAGAGGGCCCCATATGCCGCACAACCATACTCAAGTGTGGAAAGATGAAAGAAGTGATGAGGTGCTTACGGATAGGTAGTGTTAGAACAAGGGAATAACATTAGGGAGCTTATTGATCGACGGGAAATTTGGGGTTTCCGGAAAAGGGATTGGTCGAAAATGATTCCGAGGTTTATATAAGAGGAACTGAAAGTAATAGAGTGATCATTTAAGATTATTTGGGAAAGAAAGTTGATAGATTTAAGAAGGGTTTAGGAACCAATTAGAATGGCCTGAGTTTTCGCAGCATTTAACAGAGAAAGGCTTGGACTCTGTGTATGACCCTGCTAGTGTATGGAAATATGTTTTCTGAAACGTTCTTTTCTTGATGGAATTATTACCTATGTACACATTTCGCATAAATTTCTGTCGAAGTTATTTTATATTTATGAAGAATATAAAAAAAAGGAATGAACAATTTAAACTTGTTTCTCAACTCGAAGTGACAACCCTAGGAACTGATACATAAAACATTATAAATAAATGGATTTACGAATATCATACACGATATTAATTCTCACACTAGTAAACACATAAGCCCTTAAGTGATCTGTTATACTTTGACACACTTTGAAGAGCGTTAATTTAGAGCTGTCAATCTTCTCAACATCGGAGCATTGGCTTAAAGGCTTTCGGTGTCAACACTATCGATCTAATCACCGCTTTCTTGGAAGAGAGCTGTCATTTGATGGAGATTGAACAATATTTTGTAATTCGATAATGTAATATTTTAGCATGATTATTAAAAATTAATATGTATCTGATACCAACAGTACAGATATAGAATTATATAGCAATTTTTATTTATAGATAGGATACTGGTGTAAATTTAAGGAAGTTTTTTTATATGCAAATTAAATTGGAATACATTTTATTTTTTTGTTCTTACAAATTTTCCCTTTTAGATATATTTAATAAATTATTTTTATTGATGCAAACTTATTCAAAATGTAAAAAAATAAATAAATAAATTAACTTAGAGTACTGAAACCCGTGAAGGGTCTTGTGTTATAAGCCTAAATTTTTAAATAGACAAAATATATTTCGGTAATTATTCCACAGGTGGTTACGAGTTTTTTTTTGGTTTTTATTGTTCCTTTAATTTTTAATATTTTCCAAAAATACAAGTTATCATGTGTTTTCGCATGGAGAAGGGAATGTAATTGTGAGGAATATGTATACATCGGTAATAATTTCATCTAGAAATGAAAGTCTCTACCATCGAACCTTCCAAATGTCAGTTGAAAATTTTATTTCTTGACGAAATGATTACCGAAATATAATCATTACCGATCGTCACATCCTCTTTTCCATACTTAAGCTTATGATAACTTGTGTTTTTTGGAAAATATTAAAAATGAAACTAATAACAGTTAAAGCTTGTTATAACTCAACTTGGAGCGACAACCTGCGAATAAGATACCAATATTTCTATTCACAAACATATCCAAAATAAAATATTAACTCTACCTAAAATCAATAAAATCTTTCTCAGAGAACACAAGATAATCGATATTTGGTAAGACAAAAGAAAAAGAAAATAAATAAAACAAATGTCACTGCAGACCTTGAAAGGTATCAGTTTTATTAGAGAGGGTAGAGACTCTACTATTTTTAGGACTGCGATTTTGTAGATGTGATTTGTCCAAGATTTTCCCCCGATTAAGAGTAACCCCTTTATAGAGGCCGAGTGAGCCCCAAAAGGTTCTGGAGTTTCAACAGGGTCTGTAGCAGTTACGGATTAAATAATTTATCAATTACAGCTGGATTTTAAGGGGACCTTCATCATACCAATCCAGAGCTCTACTTACAATGCAAACCTATCCACTATTTCTATTATTTAGAATTTAATATTTGTTGCAAATTGTTATTTTTTATTTATATAAAAGGACAAACGTTTAAAAATTAATATGAATCATGTTCTTAAAAAATTATTAATTATAATTTTCTTTCTTTTCTCCTTATTTATATACCTCAAAGAATATATTTTATTTTTTTTATTGAGGAATCACTCGTTATATTGTTGGGGAAGTCACTATGTAGAATAACGTAGATGAGAAGCTATCCCAAAAGGATGGGTTTGCGGTTTTTGTTAATCCTATGTCTGTCAGGGAAACCGGCTAAGGCCTTAGGGCTGCATTACAACTTGTTCGCTTTCACAACTGGTAGATTTTACCTAGTTTATTCGGAAAGTCATTACTAACGGTTAGATCTTCAAATCTATAATCAAAAACGTAAAATTGAATGGCCATCTATACTTTATATTACGCTAAGTTAGAAAAAAAAACTTTTGCAAACTTTGTTAAGAGGTAATAATACATACTTTTCAGCGTTATTTAAGAGGCAAATTCAGAACTTCGAAATCACACCAAAATGATTTCTACATTGAAACCTTTTTGTACTTACGGAGTACATCTTAGAACTTTGGGACTCCACTAAGCCATGATATACCTCTCGTAATCAGGCCTCACGATCCAAAATCCTTCGTAAAATCCTCATTGCCTCTTACTTGGTTACGAATAATGCCATACATACTGACTTAAGCGTCTGATTTGGCTCAAACTCGATATCAATCCTTTCATGATAAACTTCTATGTTGAATTTGTTATTTGAGCACTAGCATTGGATCTTTTGCCACTTGTCTTTATTTCTTGACATAACGAAAATGCCACATATACATACAATTACTAATTACTATTGTAAGCGTTGGGGCTTCAAGTTTGTTACTGTTATCCATAGGTGTATACTTAAATATTTTTAAATGTATTCTTGACTATTAAATATTTATTATTATAATCTTTTTAGGGGTCCATCATTGTCTGTAAGTCTCAAATATCATAAATCGACGACTGGAATTCTTCTTTCTCTTCTTTGACTTCCTCTTATGCCATTGCTAGCGTTGAGGAGCCTCCACCTAATGCAGCCATGCATCTTGGTTCTTACTCAACTGCCTCATTTCCTGGAGGGTCTTGCCTCTCTCCCCTGCGATGCGCTGAATGTATTCCTGATAGGAAACTCTGGGACGGCCTCTCGGCCTCCTCCCAAATGGTCCTAGCTTCCATGGCTTTCCTTGGCTCTCTCTCTCTCCATCCATCCGAGAGAGGTGGCCAATCCACTTTAGCTATCGGTTCTTTATATAATCCCTAAGCTCGGTCACTTATAGTTCCTCTCTGACCTTCTCATATTTGATGCAGTTCCTCCTGGTCTTCCCAAAGACTCTCCGCAGGAATTTCATCTCTGCCGCTGTCACACGGCTAGCTTGCTTGTCCAGCATAACCCAGCATTCACTTCCATAAGTGAGGGTTGGGAGGTAGACTGATTAATAAAGGCACATTTTTGTTTCCTTGCCAACCCCCCTATACTGCTGCAGATAGGGTTATAAACCTGGTTGGCTTTGGATATGTTGTTTGCTACTTCTGGGTCAATTGTTCCCCTGCTGTTGATGATTGTCCTCAAGGCGGTTTATTCTTTTACAACTTCAAGTACCCCCCATTATAAATCATCTGGACTTCTTCCTGTTCCTCTCTTGATACCACTAAGACTTTCCTTCGACTGGAATTCAATAAATACTTTTTGTAGGATTCACTGATGAATTTTAACACTCAGAAACAAAGTGGTGACTGTTTAGATATGGTTTGCTTGTCTTACCCATGATTTTTAAGTGACCTCATATAAAAGACAAGAAAAAACATACTACTCAAATTAAAATTATTAAAATGTTTACGACGCAATGAAATATAACTTCCGTTTACAGAGCCCGACTATGAAAAATAGTTTTGATGTCGTTCGAAAACAGCTTTAACATTTAGCTGACTTGGACAAGAACACCGACGCCCACATGGCAAGTAATGAAGAGAATTATGCCCGTGATAAGTTTTAATGTGTTCATAATTCTCATGTAGTTAGCGAGATACTTTGCATAACATTCCTCAGTTTGAAGTTATGATTACATTCCCTGTTTTCCTGACGTTTATGTTGTTACATTATGTTCAACTTCAGTTTTAATCTTTCAAAATGTAACTTGTAAAAAGTAGCGTTTATCCTGATTGCATCGGTTAATTTATTTACATTTTCATCGATATTATTAAAGTTAACTATATGCATATAATAATAACGGAGTTTGAATATTTAATATTTGATAAGTTGGTTAATGAAGGCATGAGGGAGGGTGGCATTTAATAATGACTGAATACTTAGAATGATGAACAATTAAATGACCAATAAAATTATATAGGCCTGCGATATTCAATATTCTAATTTAAATATATTTTTAAAGTTCAGTTACATTCCTTTACCTAGAATTGAATCAAAAAGTCCGCTCCTTCCAATATGTATCGATAACGAAGTCAAAAAAGAAGAAGTAAAAAAAACCCAGCTGGTTAGTAATCATTTTTGATGACCTCGTTATCGATACATGTTGGAAGGGGGGGACTCTTTGATCAAAACATACATTTTTTAGGACAAATATTTTTTAAATAATTTAGATAATTATCTTGAGATTTAACAAGAAAAAACCCAGTTAGTAATAAATTTTTGTAAATCATAAAATCGACATACTTTATCCTTGTTACCTCTGTTAGCTACCACAATCGAGAATTTTCGCACAGGAAATTGTTGGGCGTCTTATCGAAACGAAGCTATTCACGAAGATTCAGCTTGATAGTAATCAAGTGCAAAAATGGACCATGGATCCTGGACTAGTATGAAATTAGTTCATATACTTGTTTACTGTATATTAAATCATGTGCATAGACTTAAAATATCCACATGAGAAATAATCTATAATAAGTGTAGTTTCTCTAACTTTACGATCATGTTTGCAATAATCTAATCTTATTTTTTCAGAAATGATATTTTAGGACAGGTTTTAAATAAATATTTTTTTACTATTGAAGACTTACTGAAGTTTTAAATTTAGTTTCAAATCACACTGTATTTTTTATTGGCTAGTCGCTCTTAATAATCGGATTGTTTCATATTTTATTAAAGGTTTAGCTTATATAAGAAACTTAATTTAAATATTTCATGACCTATATGTATTGGGTGTTTTATAGTTACGTCTGGTGCCTTCAATTGGGGTGAATACCGCACGCATTACCGATCAGAATAGCGGGCCTTTCGCCTCACAAGTTAAGGGACGATCTTTTCTTATCATCTTTATTCGTCCCTCTTATGATAAACGACTAATTGCCTGACAGAAGTAATGTAACAACAGGAACGGGAGCTGTTGCCCAGCAGTAAATCTTGCCAAGATTGGTTTAGTTTTCTTTAATCAAGGAAGGAGATCATTCATCCAACTCATTTGTATTTGCTTTCTTTGGTAGGGCACAACATCTGTTGCCATGTTTTGTTTTTTTTTGGTATTTTTTATCTTCATCTAGTATAAACTACAGCTAAGATTAAAATCCGGGAAGATGAATAACAAAGGAATATTAAGGTTAGGCTAGGTTTTATTGTTTATAGACGCACATTATCCATGGTCATCAGTGTCTTCCCTCTTTTGGTTCAATATTTATTTCATTATTATTCTTCGTTATTCTTTTGGTTTAACATTTATTTTCACTTCACATATAATTATTATATTTTACTGAACATATTTTGTTTAAGTAAAGTTAGCACTTTATCTATATTTGTGGTGTTATCACCCAGGAAAGTCGGGGTTTTTCCAACAATCCCCAAGGGGATATTAAGTTTTCGTATTTGTTTTTGTGGCAATTACAGTAATACCAGTGGGCTGTTTCTCTATTTGCTTTTAGGTCATGATATTATATATCATCCCTAATATCTACATGTTGTATTATTATAATAAACTAGTTAATATCATCAAATGATTTCGTAAGAATATTGTTAAGCAGTAAATATTCCAGGGGCGATTATTGATTTTATATCGGAATAATCGTAAAATGGACGATCATTTTATACTTACGTACATACCTAGAATAGAATAAAAATTATCTGGTTAAGATCACTCGAGAAAACTTCATGTGAACAATAACAATAGATCTGGCCAAGAGGCTGCATAATAAAAATGATATAGCATTCGCATAAGGTCATGAAAATATATGTAAACCAAAATGTAAGATCGTATCATATAATAACAAGAACTAAGCTAACAATTAAAAAAAATTATAAACACTAACAAATACAAACTAATAATAATAAAGTTATAAAAAATAATAATAAAGTTATGCAAATAATAATTAAAAGTTATAAGTGAAGAAAATTAACAATTAATTTTGTTTATATATGTGTGTGTGTGTGTATATATATATGCATACAGTACCCATCGAAATGTACATTCGAAAGACCTAAAAGAGAAGGAATTCCTAATTATTGAAGTTGATTTTTATCTATTGATTTTTTTATCATAGTTGATTTTTTTTTATTGATTCACTATTTTATTTTATTATAATTCTTAACAATGTATTTTGAAATTAAACGTATACATACTACTTTTTTCTGTATTACTTATACTAATTCTATTTATTTGATTAATAAAATTAAGTTTATATTTATGGGATATAAAGCATATTGTTCTTACTATAATACTATAGATAATTAAATAGATGGATAATTAAATAGATTAAATATGTGGACGATCTCCTCCTTATCCTAAATCCCATAATTATTCCTGAATTATTATCATCTTTTAACTCATACCATCCCCGTCTCCATTTCACAGTTGAACTTAAATCCAACAAATCATTACCATTTCTTGACCTCCTTATCATTAGAAATCCTGACCACTCCTTATCCACAGATTGGTATACCAAACCCACCTATTCTGGCAGACTCCTTAATTATTACTCCCAACATCCGCACCATAAACGTCGCCAAAAATATTATCCGCCGTGGCCTATCCCTCTCTGACCCTTGTTTCCATAAAACTAACACCCACCGCATCCAAAATATACTTTTAAAAAACAATTTTCCTCTCCATATTATTAATAAACTCATCCAAGACTATAAAAAAACCCCCAACCCCACCCTGTCTCCACACCCTCCCTCTAACCCTATATACAGATCCTTACCATATATACCCTCCCTCTCAAATAATATTCAAAAATCCCTACGTTCCTCTATCCCCAATTTACGTTTAGCCTTCAAATCCCATAACAAACTTTCCAAAATCTATACCCGTGTTAAAGATCCCATTCCCGTTATACAACGCTCACAAGTTGTCTACCGTATCCCTTGCTCCACTCCCAATTGCAACTCTTCCTACATCGGCGAAACTAAAAACTTACTTAAAGATCGTATTTCCCAACATAAATATTCCATTTCATCCAATAACCCAACCGCATCCAAACTCTCTGATCATGCCCTATCTTTAAACCACATTTTCAACTTCGATAATACGTCTATCCTAGCTTCCGTTCCCAACTATGAAAAACGCATTCTCTCGGAAACCATCCACATCAATTTAGATTCCTCCACCGTCAACCTTAAGTCCGACTCACATCACCTATCCTCTATTTATTCCCAAATTTTTAATTTACTAAAAACACCATAATTTTCAAAAACATATTATTTCTCTCCGTTTACGGTCAGTATCTTTCTATTTTTTCTTTTTTAGTCTTTTATTTCTTTATCTGCCCTTTTTCATTACTTTAATTTTTTTATTTATTTTTCACATGATTTACGCGTCCCCATATTCCCCATATTGCCCTTTCCCTACTTTTTTATTGTTTTTTATTCTTATTTTTTTGAATTTTTTTATTTTTCGTTACTTTGATCTTTGACCGTCAGAGATCGCGGTCATCGCTTCAATTGTTATAACGTACTTTTGGCGTCAGTTAATTTCTACCCGAGCAGCCACTCCTATTGGGTTCGTATAGTTTCATATTATTTATATCTTCTCTTCATCTTTCTCCATCTCCTTCCTTCACACCTATTTCTCCCATCATCACTTTAGCATCCATCATAGTTTTTAATTTAAGAGTTCATGTTCACAGAACATCATTATTATTTTTTATAATATATCTCCATTCACTTACTGATATCTTATATCTCTCATGTATAGTTCCTTGTATACTTTCATCTTTATTTATATAATATAACATCATTCTTATTGTATACCTTTATAGAACATCTGTATACCTTTATATAACATCTGATACTTATATTTTAAATTTAAATTTATATTTATATTTCACTTCTCGGCCTGTCATACATTAGATTCCTATTCTTTACTTTCTACAATATTCTTCTCTATTTATTCTTAGGTATCATATTTTTAATTCATGTTCTTTCATTTCACTTATGGTACTCCCCATTAGTCTATTTTCATACTATTGTTTTCTCTGCAATACACCTCTATCTTTATTATACTAAGTTGTCCATACTCATTATATTTATATCTTTTTCATTTTATTTTTTTCTGTTTAACTTCATTCCTCTCTTTGTATTTTGTTTTGCATTATCACCTTTCTATACATCTACTATGTAATCATCTTTATTCATATATCCTTTCACTATATATCCTTCACTTTTTTCTCGCTTAATTTTTTATATCTCTACATTTTGTTATTTTTTCTGTATCTCTATTTTATGTATTTTTACAGTCTATTCTGTTTTTGTCTGTTTTCTCATAGCCCTGAAGATGGCCTACACAGTAGGTCGAAACGTCGGCACATAAAATACAATAGTTTCACCTATTTTTGCGTGTTTTCTTGACTGCACCCCCAACTAATTACATCCAATTAAATAGATCATTCATAAATTCATTGATTTATTAAAAGCCATAGATCTATGTTAAAAACAGTTAGAACAACCATTTAACATAGATATTTATTAATTATTAACATTGTTTTTAAATATTTAGATATTTAACATAGATATTTATTAATTATTAATATTGATGTAAATCAACACAAGTGGGAGAAGAAGCTGCTGAAAAAAGGATTGACCGTATTCAAACCTAGACAAATAGAAGTTTACACTTTTTTTTTCTTTTAATAACAATGGGTAAATAATTTTAATAACCACATTTAATAGTCTATTGTATCCCCTTCCATTTCTTTATTCATAGAAAGGCACAATTTTGTCAAAAGATGTGATAAAACTTATTTTAGTGTAGAATATATTAATATGTTTTAATCAAGAATATTATTAACTCATCATTTTGGTCTCGGAAGAAACAAAACATGTAAAGTGGTTATGATTTATAAATAAATTAAATGCTTATACAGTTGAATAAACATTGAGATAACCCAGTGTGATAAATAAAAATATAAAATAATTTAATTTGGTACTCTTTTATACCAAGTTTTATAATTTTATCTTTTAATTCTCTAATATCTAATATATTACATTCTAATAATAATAGAAAAGCCTTGTGGCCAAGTTAAATTCCAGGAATGTTATTGAGTAATTAAAATATCATGGTCACTGTTTTTCTCTAATTTGTATATTTTTAAAAACCATGAACCACTTCAACCCATAAAGGCGTCTTGGTTTCAGTACTGAGTAGGGACTGAACTGTTTCTGGTACAACGGCTATGCAGAGTGTTGATTTTTCCGAGATCATACTCAACCCCCAGGTTTTCCCCCAGTTACCCCAAAATGCTGGATCGAACACAGGTGGGTCACAGTATACCACGGCCCAAGTATACGGACCAGGGTCCAACCACGGCTGTGTAGAGAGTTAATAATTTATCGTATTTAAATTAAACAAGAAAGAAAATTAATATGATTCCTATTGAAAGGACACAAATTGTATACAAATCTTCGGAATGGGATATTCTCTAGGGCTTGAGATAACATATGGAAGGACATATCCCTAACTAACAGATCCGACTAAAAAAACTGCCACCAGTTTTTTTCGGCTGTTAGTGGCAGATCTGGTCTTTATTTCTCCCTGATATGGTCATCCAGACCGGACTCCCCATCCGTTTCTCATCCATTCGTTCATGGCTTCTTATCTTGTCTCTTCAATAGTTCCGTTACTTGATAATATCTTTTTACTAGAGCACAAAAGGACTCCTCTGTTTCGGTTTTAACAATAGCCAATTATACTATGTGGATGTTTCGGTATTATGGTCCTCCTTTTCAAAGAAACTTTGAATAGCAGAAGAAGAATGTTTATTTGTTACTATTTGTGTGTGTGTGTCTATATATGTTTTTCCGATCTGTACAAGTTCAAGACATTAACGTAATTTTGCCTCAAAACTATTATTTTGAACAACGGATTCAGTCTAATTATAACCTATACATATATATATATAAAATAAATTTGAACCCTTGGACTTAGAGAATCTCACAATTGATCAACATTGGGAGACAATAGAGTCCGAGTTAAAAGAAACAGCAAAGGAAATAATAGGGATTCAGGAAAAACGGAAACCCAAAATATGGTTCACGGAGGAATGCGAAAAATCAGTCGAAGAAAGAAGAAGATCAAAGGTTCTCTACGCAGTAAAAGCTGGTCCAGCTACTCTTGAAAAATACTCAGCTGCTAGGACGAAAGCAAATAAAATAATAAGAAAAGAGAAAAGAGAATGCCTCCAGGAAAGACTAAAAAACATTGAGGATAACTGGCAAGCTGGAAATATAAGCGAACTATACGCTGATATCAGGAAGGAAAGGGCTGGATTTAGAGCTAGAAGCACTCAAATGCGAGGGAAATATGGAAAACTGACGGCGTCCAAAGTAGAAGTATTAAATATCTGGAAGGAACATTTCCAGAATCTTCTAAACCAAGTAGAACACACGGACGAAGAGGACATGGACCACGAGGAGGATCTTGACCCACAAGAGGTTGAAAAACCTGACATTCTGGACTTAGAAATAGCAATCGACAGGCTTAAAAGAAGAAAGGCTCCTGGATTGGACAACCTTCCATCAGAGTTGTTCAAAGATGGAGGAGAAATCATAAGAGCCATAAGAGCTAATCCAGAAGATATGGGAGAAAGAGAAAATACCAGAGGCTTGGAAAACAGGTCTAATATGCCCTATCCTAAAGAAGGGTCCATATTCGAGTGTGGGAATTACAGAGGCATAGCGCTCCTTCATGTTGCTTATAAGATAATGACCAACATATTGCATAATCGAATATATCCGTATTATGAAAACACGGCAGGCGACCAACAATCAGGATTCAGAAGAGGAAGGAGTACGCTAGACCAGATATTCATTCTGAAACAGGTGCTCGAAAAACGATGGGAAGTAGATCAAGATGTACACGCGTTATTTGTTGATTTTAAAGCAGCATACGATTCCTTGGACAGAAGCTGTTGATGGAAGATCATGACTGAGCTGGGTATTCCCGGCAAGTTGGTGAGATTGACGAAGGCGTGTGCAGACGACCCCCGATGCAGAGTCCTGATACAGGGAGATGTGTCTGAGGCCTTTGAAGTTGGAACTGGTTTGAGGCAGGGAGACGGACTCTCACCTTTACTGTTCAATATAGCCCTGAAAAGGTGATAAGAGCAACATCAAGAGAGAAAGGCTGGGTGCACGTCGGAAAGGTACATACAATTCTTGCATACGCCGATGATATAGCAGTCCTCGGAAGTAATGAAAGGGATATCGAGAGACTCGCTAAGATGCTTATGAAAGAGGCAAACCAAATCGGCTTACAGGTAAATGAGGAAAAAACAAAATACATGATAGTAAGCCGTAAAGTCCACCCCAGAAACAGCATCTGCGTGGATCGCAAATCGCTCCCGAAAGTAGATACCTTCAAATACCTCGGGTCCATAATAACCTCAACTAATGACCTAATAACTGAGATAGACCAGCGTATAACAAGTGCAAATAGAGCATGCTTCGCTCTTTCAAGAGTATTTAAATCCCGAAGCATCTCAAGAAATTTAAAATTTAATGTGTATAATGCTGTAATAAAGCCGATTCTGATAAACGGCTGTGAAACGTGGGCTCTCACCAGCACCCTAGAAAGAAAAATCGAGAGATGCGAAAGAAAAATACTTCGCACGATAACAGGAGCGGTATGGGATGAGACCCTTAACTCATGGAGGAGAAGGACCAATAACGAATTGCACACGGAAACTGGTCAGGCGATATCTCAGGATATGAGAGCAAGAAGGCTAAGATGGGCGGGGCATGTAGCTCGAAGTGATCCGTCAGGACGCCTCTACACAAATATGAATGCCAGAATAGTTGGCAAGAGACCACGTGGGAGGCCAAAGACCAGATGGATTGACAGGGTCAACAAAGATGCTGCGGAGCTACATGTAGCAGACTGGAAATCAGCGGCCCAGGATAGACAGAGGTGGAGAAGGCTGGTAAAGGCGGCGAAAGATCTACAAGGTCTGTAGAGCCAAGCGGAAAAAAAAAAAAATATATATATATATATATATACATATATAATATTACTATTAGAATAACCTTATCGCCTAGTTATTGTCCCCAACAAGTTATCAATTTTTCAATCCCTTACCGAAACATTCAGTGTTTTGTGATGAAATACATTCTGAAAATGATTTTCGGTCTGAGAATCATTTTTTTTAAATTTACTCCTAACAATGTTGCCCGAATTTATGGACAGATTGAAATCTAGTCTGGTGAATGAAGATGATGTGGGAGGACTTCGTAACCTGGCTCGTTTAGCTTCTTCTCTGTCTGTCGTGAAAGATGAGGACTAGATAGCATCGAAGTGTAGTATAGATCCCTTCCGATTAACCAATGCAGGTTGTTTTTTGTTGCATCATGCCAATATCCGTCATTACGTTAATGTGAAACATTACTTCCACGAACGCGTTGGCAATGTTTCTTGCTGCTTGAGCTGCCAGGATTAAACTCCCAAAAAATAGCATTTTAATCGCATGTTCCGTGGTGATATTTGATGACATACTAAATCTTATAAAAAAGAGAGAATTAATAAAAGTGGATTATAATGTGTAAACATAAACAATGAGTAAATAAAAACAAAATAACAGTATACATTTTATTGATTAATATGCATTTATTTCAAGATACAGGAAAAATGTATTTAGCTTCAGAGCTCATTATTACTTTGCTACAGTTATATTATAAATTTTATATTAATTGCAATTTTTTAAACGATTTTTTCTACCATTTTTACATTGTAATTGGCCCATATATATATATATATATATATATATATATATATATATATATATATATATATATATGTATGTATATGCTATATTTTATTTCATGGAAAATAAAATACTTACAATTTAATGTACACTAAGGTAAGGAAAAATATTACAATCATATTGAAACCTAGGTTTTTTAAGAAAAGCGAAAACACCTGTTCCAGATCTACGTACGATGTCATTCTAAAAGCTATAAATATACACAATATCATTTTAATTCATTAAAAAGTTTGCTTGTGAAGAATGGAGAATTAAATGTTTAAGCCTTCAAGAATATTTCTTAGCAATTTAAACTCTGAAATACAGTTTATGTAGTCTCCTACAACTAACCACACTTTTTTTGTTCAGAAAAAAGCTTTTAAAGGATTAGCGGATAAACGTTAAGGAGCTTTTGCTATGTCTGAGATTATTGAACCGTATTTCGAATATTTATATCTTCACTAATAATGTTTTTATGAATGTTAAATGAAATCCTACATCACATGTTTCCTACTTCCCCTAGAACTCAATATTATTTGCTTGATAATTTCTTTTACAATGTAACTTTGTAAGAGTGGGTCATAGGCTTGTATATAAAAGTCGTTTATGTGTTTTTAGAAATTAGTTCATGTGAAAGTGGTAGAAGTCTATTTCTTCATATTCGCGATATCTAAATTTTTCCATTTCAATTACTTTTAAAATATGTTTGCCCATATTTTAAATGTTTAATGTTTTTATCACTTAGCACTTAGAAAAGAGTTACGTTATAAACTCTATACAACTTTTAAATTTTATTATCTATGAATATAATAATCATACAACTATGAATATAATAATCATAAAAAATGAATGAACGATTTTTACATCCAGATGGAACAGAACTATCTCGAATGAAAAAAAAGCATTTTACTACTAATAAGTAGTGATTAATGATGATATATTATATCTTTTAATTTCCTTTTATTTATTATTTTATTTAATTTTCCTTTTTTATTCCTTTGATTCGGAATTAATGGATTAAGTCATAGTTTTTTGGCCTAATCTCGATTTCTCTATCTACATTTTGTTTTCGAATTAATATTTGTCAACTTCCTGATATTTCTGCTTTCATTTTTCGTATTGGATTGTTTATCATCTATAAACATCCATGGACAGAATTAGAGTTTGCTGAAGTTTTCTGATGCTATAACTATTTTAAAGGCGGTGTTCTGATTTTTTGTATCCAAGTTTTCAGGAAATCGTGAAAAATTCATAATGTATAGGACGCTTCTCTATTCGATTTATTGAACTTCAATCTTCAGGAATCATACGAATTTTAATCAAGTGTTACTAATTATATCAGAGTTCCCTTTGGTTTACAGACGATCCATTCATTAGGTTTCCGAGTGACCTTGTTCCAGTTTTTTTGTTCTTTTTTTTGCGTGTATATTACAGCAAGTGCCATTTTCCGAAGCCCATACTCAATTTTCCTCTATCCTTCACTTTCCTCTACCTATCAACTTTCCGTCACTATTATCTCCACTTCCAGATAAACTTTATTTTTTGTTATTGATTTATTCATTGAAATATAAACGTGTATTATAAAAATACAAAAAAATAAAGCTCACTTACAAATGAGCCCCAAAGCTCAACTCCGTAAGCCCTAAGTGGGGTTATAATAGCTATGTATACGAGTCTTTTGTAATTAATTTGGAGCTTAGAGCGTTTGTCTAATAAGTGTTGAAGTAGCCTAAAACGGCGTTTGAATTTGAGCCACCTATCTTCATCCATCCTTATCAAACGCCCATACAATATTAATTTTTTCCCGCCATGTCAATTATGCGTGTTAAAAATTTATTATTTCCCTCATTATATTGTTTAGGATATGATGCAGTCATGATATCTTACAACTCTTTCGCACCTTTTTTAAAATTTTATTTCAACAAAACTTCGCATTTGAAACTACCATCATAGGTGACTTTTTTGTTTATGTGAGTCGTTCTTTTATTTTTCTGAAATGGTTTACACAAAAAATGTCAAATTTAAAGGAGATTTGACATTTTCATCCTGGGATAACAAATCCTTTTTAATAAAATAATCGGAATTATTAAAATCGATCATTTCCTTTTTGATGCTTGTTCTTCCCCGATTAGATTCCATGATTAAAATATGTTAAATCATGTTTTTCAAGTGATACTGGGAATTTTCACCTAAAGATAAAAAAATTTATTCAAAATAAAATATACGCTTTTAATTAAAAACAAATAACAAATAATTATTTTCTTACTAGGAATAACGAATATATTTTCCAACCCGAACAATTTATATTCCCATTAGAGAGGAAAATAGTTGACTGGAAGAACTAATGGAGGATGGAAACTGTTGGGGATTTCAGTCAAAATATACAAACAAATAAGTGAAAACTTATTTTTTATTTGTGCCGACCTTTCGACCTAGTTTGTAGGTCATCTTCAGGACCAATAAGAGTGGCTGCTCAGTGAAAAATGTAACTGACCTACATAGAAACGTCGTCACAAATAAAAAATAAGTTTTCACTTATTTGTGTGTATATTTCGACTGCACTCCCAACAATTTATATTCCCCTTCCAGATGCTTTGGATTATTTAGCTATACATTGAAATATTTAGCTTTTAAAAAAATTTTAGAAAGCGTTCATTTAAAAAAGTAATAAAAATTCTCTATACATATTCATAGTAATAGAATTATATAAATGTGTAGTGTATTGTATTGTGTTTAAAAAATTATATTGGTAAAAATCAAGATAACCCGAAGTAAATTTGTCCCCCTCTCTCACTCTCTCTCTCTCTCTCTATCTCTATCACTCCCCCTCTCACTCTCTCTCTCTCCCTCCTATGTTAATGCTTTAGCTGGGTTTCCAATCGCCCCCATTTAGATAGTTGAGCTTTAAGGACCACAGAATGTATTTCTTTGTTGAAAACATGGATTAGATTTTTTTCATGAGCGCATCCAGCATATATCATTCATATGGAGCATATATCATTAATCACTTTTTTGTTATATAATTTGAATAGTATATATATATTTTAAGTTGAATATATATATATATATATATATATACATATAATTTTAAGTTGAATATAAAGTATATATAATTTGTATATACATTTTTTTCTTATAAACTGGACTCATTTCTTTAGGAATTTATTTTGGGAAAGAGAAAACCATTTTCCAGTCATAATATTTTCTGAATCCTTATTGATCATTTGAGACGTTTCGACAAAACTGTCATTTTCAATCTTTTACATTTAGTTTTCTGCATCAGTACCAATCACTTATATAACTTTACTACAGTTATAAGTCTAAAAATTCAGTGGAAAAATAATAATAACTATACTAAATTACATAATTTAATAAATATAATAAAGTGTCCAAAATAACTAGAAACAACTTAAGTATAGATACCTCAAAGTCACATTCATTTAAAATTTTTTTTAAATAAAACACTAGGGGATCATTTATCCTCCATGGTCAAGATAATATTACATTAAAACCAAATTTTGATCCTTGAAAGACTATATCTCTTTTAAGTACTATTGAATATTTAAAAATAAATAAATATATTAAATTATGTTTCAAATTAAATATCTACAAAAACAACACAAATACTTTTTTTTTAATTTTATTTTAAATATATTCATTATATCCTTAAATAAAATTATGAAAATGGAAAATTTATTTTATAAGATCTATTAGTAGGTAGTAGGGTCAGGTTATTTTACTCTATCTGATTTGTTTATAGAGCATGAGCCATCTCATGTTATAATGCTTTTTTAAATTTAAAATAATGGAAGAATATAATTCACTAATTTCTCCTGCCTCTTTTCTATCATTTACTGTATTCTCTATTTTATCATTTATAAACAATATGATTTATCACTTATATAACTTTACAACAAACAACTGTTTGGACTGATAATAAATGATTGGTACTGATGCAGAAAACTGAATGTAAAAGAATGAAAATGACACTGTGTTGTCGAAACATCTCAAATGGTCAATAAGGATTAAGAAAATAATATGACTGGAAAATTTATATTTCTCTTTCCCAATATAAATTCCTAAAGTATATATAATTTAAAGATGAACATTTTTTTCATGGTTGCATTAATTTCACTTACTTTTCATAAATGCAATTTTACTTGCACTAACTTACTTTTCTTACTTATATATTATATTAAAATTACAGCTTTCGTTAAAAAAAATACTCAAACGTCCAGACCCAAAAATGCCTCGAAATTTAATTAGATTTTTTAAACCCAAAAGGGTCTAATCTTCCTTCTCTTTAACTTTTTCAAGGACTTGGCTAAATTGTTTCACTTAGGACCTTGACTAACAATATCAATTGAAGGAATTTCCTTCTCTTTCTGGGTTACTTCTCTGTCTCAATTATCTTATTCTTCTATCCAATTATGTACTTGTTCAGTCTCCAATATAAATTCTTTCGTTTCTTCCGTTTATACTCTTTCTGTCAAGGGTTCAATATTTAGTTCTAAGAACCATTTTAATGAAATAGTGTCAATATCATCATATATACTAAGTAGAAAAAAAGGAAATTTTTTCTATTAAAAACAAAAAAAAATTTTAAAATGCACAAAAATCTATTAATTTTTATAATCTATTTTCTCTTGAATTTCACAAGCTGTCTATTTTTAGGATATTAGATAAACATTATAGGGTTCTCTTAAAAATTCATTTTAGAAAATAGTAACTGATTAATGTTTGTTCATTTAACTTCACTTTATATCAAAATTTTTATTTGAATGGAAGTTTTCGATTATTCTCTTCAGTAACGATGTCTGTCTTTATTACACCTTTTTCCTGTGTTCTTGTATTGGTATATCTTTATTTATTAATACTTACAAGAGAATTTCTAATTTATAATTTCTTTGAGAATTTAGAAGTTCCAGTAAATTTTTCTGCAGAAATTTTGATTTAGAGTTCTTTTAAAAAGTACAAAGGGTTTTTAAAAAAATTATTTAACAGGTACATGTTAACCGAACTAATCTGTAATGAAATTAGTACCATTATTAAGTCTATTATAACTATAATGTACTTGTATAGCTATAATATAACATTTATCCAACTAAATTATAGAATAGTAAAAATCAAACAAAGTATTCAACTATAATAAACTAGTAATTACGCCTGAAAATTATAAATGAGATACATTATGAATTATTAAATAAATCGTTTGTCTGTTAAATAATTAAAACTTTAATTTGTAGGTAAAATTTGTGTAAATAAATTTTTAAAGCTTTAATGTAACCCTAAAATAATATATACATTTAATAATTTTCCTATCCCATCTCCTCCTCGACCTTAGTATCCTCAGATCAGGTCCGGCTCTCTAACTCCGCACATCCCTGCAGTTAATAATTTAACAATGAGAACTAAAGTTAAACAATATATTCAGATAAAATAAAGTATTCTACAATTAAAAAAAGGTAATGAACCAATTTTTACCATTGCAAACCAGATATAAGGTTCTTTTAATATAGTTTACTAAATCGAATGTCTGTTAAATTAACCATCCATTAAATTAGGTAAATTTATCTTCATAAAATGGTTTTTATAAGGTTAATAATGGTATAAAAGAATATATAAAGTTAATAATCATTCCACCCCCTCTACTCCGTGAACCTGTACTTCGTACCATTTAGTTAGATTCCGGGTTTCTAACTGCGCACATCCCTGCAGTTCATAATTTAACTATTAGAACTTAAGTTAAGCAATGTATTCAGATAAAATAAAGTATTCTACAGTTAAAATAAGGTGATGAACAATTTTTACTATTGAAAATTAGTAATAAGATATTTTTATTATAGTTAAAAAAATCGAATGTCTGTTAAATTAACCATCCATTAGGTTAGGTAAATTTACCTTCATGAAATGGTTTTTATAACGTTGATAATGCAATAAAAGAATATATACAGTTAATAACAATCTATCCCCACTACTCCGTGAACATTGAACCTGGAATCCCTACATTTTAGTTAACTTCCGCGTTTCTAACTGCGCACATCACTGTAGTTTATAATTTACCTATTAGAACAAAAGGAAACAATATATTCAGATTAAATAAAGTATTCTACAATTAAAATAAGGTAATGAACAAATTTTTGCTTTTGCAAATCAGATATAATGTACTTTTTATATAATTTACTAAATAGAATGTCTGTTAAATTGACCATCTATTAGGTTAGGTAAATTTACCTTCATGAAATGGTTTTTATAATGTTGATAATTAAATAAAATAATATATAAAGTTAATAATTATTCCATCCCCACTACTCCGTGAACATTGAACCTGTACTTCGTACCTTTTAGTTAACTTCCGGGTTTCTAACTGCGCACATTGCTGTAGTTTATAATTTAACTATTAGAACAAAAGAAAAACAATATATTATGATAAAATAAAGTATTCTACGGTTAAAATAAGGTGATAAACATTTTTTACTATTGAAAGTTAGTAATAAGATATATTTAATATAGTTTACAAAATCGAATGTCTTTTAAATTAACCATCCATTAGGTTAGGTAAATTTACCTACATGAAATGGTTTTTATAACGTTGATAATGCAATAAAAGAATACATAAAGTTAATATCTATTCTATCCCCTCTACTCCGTGAACATTGAACCTGGAATCCCTATCTTTTAGATAGCTTCTGGATATCTAACTTAGCACATCGCTGCAGTTTATAATTTAACTATTAGAACTTATGTTAAACAATATATTCAGATAAAATAAAGTATTCTACAATTAAAATAAGGTAATGAACCAATTTTTACTATTGAAAGTTAGTAATAAGATATTTTTAATATAGTTTACAAAATCGAATGTCTGTTAAATTAACCATCCATTAGGTTAGGTAAATTAACCTTCATGAAATGTTTTTTATAAGGTTAATAATGGTATAAAAGAATATATAAAGTTAATAATTATTCCATCCCCTCTACTCCGTGAACATTGAACCTGTACTTCGTACCTTTTAGTTACCTTCTGGGTTTCTAACTGCGCACATCACTGTAGTTTATAATTTAACTATTAGATCTTAAGTTAAACAATATATTCTGATAAAATAAAGTATTCTACAGTTAAAAAAAAGGTGATAACAAATTTTACTATTGAAAGTTAGTAATAAGATATTTTTAATATAGTTTACAAAATCGAATGTCTGTTAAATTAACCATCCATTAGGTTAGGCAAATTTACCTTCATGAAATGTTTTTTATAAGGTTAATAATGGTATAAAAGAATACATAAAGTTTATAATTATTCCATCCCCACTACTCCGTGAACATTGAACCTGTAATTCGTACCTTTTAGTTAAATTCCGTGTTTCTAACTGCCCACATCACTGGAGTTTATAATTTACCTATTAGAACAAAAGTTAAACAATATATTCAGATAAAATAAAGTATTCTACAATTAAAATAAGGTAATGAACCAATTTTTACTTTTGCAAATCTGATATAAGTTGCTTTTAATATAGTTTAATAAATCGAACGTCATTTAAATTAACTATCCATTAGGTTAGGTAAATTTACCTTCATGAAATGGTTTTTATAACGTTGATAATGCAATAAAAGAATATATAAAGTTGATAACAATCTTTCCCCACTACTCCGTGAACATTGAACCTGGAATCCCTACCTTTAAGTTAACATCCGTGTTTCTAAATGCGCACTTCATTATAGTTTATAATTTACTTATTAGAACAAAAGAAAAACAATATATTATGATAAAATAAAGTATTCTACAGTTAAAATAAGGTGATGAACAATTTTTACTATTGAAAATTAGTAATAAGATATTTTTAATTTAGTTTACAAAATCGAATGTCTGTTAAATTAACCATCCATTAGGTTAGGTAAATTTACCTTCATGAAATGGTTTTTATAAAGTTGATAATGCAATAAGAGAATTTATAAAGTAATAGTATTCTATCCCCACTACTCCGTGAACATTGAATCTGTACTTCGTACCTTTTAGTTACCTTCTGGATTTCTAACTTCTCACATCGCTGCATTTTATAATTTAACTATTAGAACTTAGGTTAAACAATATACTAAGATAAAATAAAGTATTCTACAGTTAAAATAAGGTGATGAACAATTTTTACTATTGAAAATTAGTAATAAGATATTTTAATAAATCGAATGTCTTTTAAATTAACCATCCATTAGGTTAGGTAAATTTACCTTCATGAAATGGTTTTTATATGGTTGATAATGCAATAAAGAAATATATAGAGTTAATAATTATTCTATCCCCACTACTCCGGGAAAATTGAACCTGTACTTCGTACCTTTTAGTTAACCTCCAGGCTTCAAACTGCGAACATCATTGCAGTTTATAATTTAACTATTAGAACTAAAGTTAAACAATATATTCAGATTAAATAAAGTATTCTACAGTTAAAACAAGGTGATAACAAATTTTACTATTGAAAGTTAGTAATAAGATATTTTTAATATAGTTTACAAAATCGAATGTCTGTTAAATTAACTATCCATTTGGTTAGGTAAATATACCTTCATGAAATGGTTTTTATAACGTTGATAATGCAATAAAAGAATATATAAAGTTAATAACAATCTATCCCCACTACTCCGTGAACATTGAACCTGGAATCCCTACCTTTTAGTTAACTTCCGTGTTTCTAACTGCGCACATCATTATAGTTTATAATTTACTTATTAGAACAAAAGAAAAACAATATATTATGATAAAATAAAGTATTCTACAGTTAAAATAAGGTGATGAACAATTTTTACTATTGAAAATTAGTAATGAGATATTTTTAATTTAGTTTACAAAATCGAATGTCTGTTAAATTAACCATCCATTAGGTTAGGTAAATTTACCTTCATAAAATGTTTTATATAAGGTTAATAATGGTATAAAAGAATATATAAAGTTAATAATTATTCCATCCCCTCTACTCCGTGAACTTTGAACCTGGACTTTGTACCTTTTAGTTACCTTCTGGGTTTCTAACTGCGCACATCACTGTAGTTTATAATTTAACTATTAGATCTTAAGTTAAACAATATATTCAGATAAAATAAAGTATTCTACAATAAAAATAAGGTAATGAACCAATTTTTACCATTGCAAACCAGATATAAGGTACTTTTAATATAGTTAACTAAATCGAATGTCTGTTAAATTAACCATCTATTAAATTAGGTAAATTTACCTTCATGAAATGTTTTTTATAAGGTTAATAATGGTATAAAAGAATATATAAAGTTTATAATTATTCCATCCCCACTACTCCGTGAACATTGAACCTGTAATTCGTACCTTTTAGTTAAATTCCGTGTTTCTAACTGCCCACATCACTGGAGTTTATAATTTACCTATTAGAACAAAAGTTAAACAATATATTCAGATAAAATAAAGTATTCTTCAATTAAAATAAGGTAATGAACCAATTTTTACTATTGAAAGTTAGTAATAAGATATTTTTAATATAGTTTACAAAATCGAATGTCTGTTAAATTAACCATCCATTAGGTTAGGCAAATTTACCTTCATGAAATGTTTTTTATAAGGTTAATAATGGTATAAAAGAATACATAAAGTTTATAATTATTCCATCCCCACTACTCCGTGAACATTGAACCTGTAATTCGTACCTTTTAGTTAAATTCCGTGTTTCTAACTGCCCACATCACTGGAGTTTATAATTTACCTATTAGAACAAAAGTTAAACAATATATTCAGATAAAATAAAGTATTCTTCAATTAAAATAAGGTAATGAACCAATTTTTACTATTGAAAGTTAGTAATAAGATATTTTTAATATAGTTTACAAAATCGAATGTCTGTTAAATTAACCATCCATTAGGTTAGGTAAATTTACCTTCATGAAATGGTTTTATATAAGGTCGATAATGCAATAAAAGAATACATAAAGTTAATATCTATTCTATCCCCTCTACTCCGTGAACATTGAACCTGGAATCCCTATCTTTTAGTTAGCTTCTGGATATCTAACTTAGCACATCGCTGCAGTTTATAATTTAACTATTAGAACTTAAGTTAAACAATATATTCAGATAAAATAAAGTATTCTACAATTAAAATAAGGTAATGAACCAATTTTTACTATTGAAAGTTAGTAATAAGATATTTTTAATATAGTTTACAAAATCGAATGTCTGTTAAATTAACCATCCATTAGGTTAGGTAAATTAACCTTCATGAAATGTTTTTTATAAGGTTAATAATGGTATAAAAGAATATATAAAGTTAATAATTATTCCATCCCCTCTACTCCGTGAACATTGAACCTGTACTTCGTACCTTTTAGTTACCTTCTGGGTTTCTAACTGCGCACATCACTGTAGTTTATAATTTAACTATTAGATCTTAAGTTAAACAATATATTCTGATAAAATAAAGTATTCTACAGTTAAAAAAAAGGTGATAACAAATTTTACTATTGAAAGTTAGTAATAAGATATTTTTAATATAGTTTACAAAATCGAATGTCTGTTAAATTAACCATCCATTAGGTTAGGCAAATTTACCTTCATGAAATGTTTTTTATAAGGTTAATAATGGTATAAAAGAATACATAAAGTTTATAATTATTCCATCCCCACTACTCCGTGAACATTGAACCTGTAATTCGTACCTTTTAGTTAAATTCCGTGTTTCTAACTGCCCACATCACTGGAGTTTATAATTTACCTATTAGAACAAAAGTTAAACAATATATTCAGATAAAATAAAGTATTCTACAATTAAAATAAGGTAATGAACTAATTTTTACTTTTGCAAATCTGATATAAGTTGCTTTTAATATAGTTTAATAAATCGAACGTCATTTAAATTAACTATCCATTAGGTTAGGTAAATTTACCTTCATGAAATGGTTTTTATAACGTTGATAATGCAATAAAAGAATATATAAAGTTGATAACAATCTTTCCCCACTACTCCGTGAACATTGAACCTGGAATCCCTACCTTTAAGTTAACATCCGTGTTTCTAAATGCGCACTTCATTATAGTTTATAATTTACTTATTAGAACAAAAGAAAAACAATATATTATGATAAAATAAAGTATTCTACAGTTAAAATAAGGTGATGAACAATTTTTACTATTGAAAATTAGTAATAAGATATTTTTAATTTAGTTTACAAAATCGAATGTCTGTTAAATTAACCATCCATTAGGTTAGGTAAATTTACCTTCATGAAATGGTTTTTATAAAGTTGATAATGCAATAAGAGAATTTATAAAGTAATAGTATTCTATCCCCACTACTCCGTGAACATTGAATCTGTACTTCGTACCTTTTAGTTACCTTCTGGATTTCTAACTTCTCACATCGCTGCATTTTATAATTTAACTATTAGAACTTAGGTTAAACAATATACTAAGATAAAATAAAGTATTCTACAGTTAAAATAAGGTGATGAACAATTTTTACTATTGAAAATTAGTAATAAGATATTTTAATAAATCGAATGTCTTTTAAATTAACCATCCATTAGGTTAGGTAAATTTACCTTCATGAAATGGTTTTTATATGGTTGATAATGCAATAAAGAAATATATAGAGTTAATAATTATTCTATCCCCACTACTCCGGGAAAATTGAACCTGTACTTCGTACCTTTTAGTTAACCTCCAGGCTTCAAACTGCGAACATCATTGCAGTTTATAATTTAACTATTAGAACTAAAGTTAAACAATATATTCAGATTAAATAAAGTATTCTACAGTTAAAACAAGGTGATAACAAATTTTACTATTGAAAGTTAGTAATAAGATATTTTTAATATAGTTTACAAAATCGAATGTCTGTTAAATTAACTATCCATTTGGTTAGGTAAATATACCTTCATGAAATGGTTTTTATAACGTTGATAATGCAATAAAAGAATATATAAAGTTAATAACAATCTATCCCCACTACTCCGTGAACATTGAACCTGGAATCCCTACCTTTTAGTTAACTTCCGTGTTTCTAACTGCGCACATCATTATAGTTTATAATTTACTTATTAGAACAAAAGAAAAACAATATATTATGATAAAATAAAGTATTCTACAGTTAAAATAAGGTGATGAACAATTTTTACTATTGAAAATTAGTAATGAGATATTTTTAATTTAGTTTACAAAATCGAATGTCTGTTAAATTAACCATCCATTAGGTTAGGTAAATTTACCTTCATAAAATGTTTTATATAAGGTTAATAATGGTATAAAAGAATATATAAAGTTAATAATTATTCCATCCCCTCTACTCCGTGAACTTTGAACCTGGACTTTGTACCTTTTAGTTACCTTCTGGGTTTCTAACTGCGCACATCACTGTAGTTTATAATTTAACTATTAGATCTTAAGTTAAACAATATATTCAGATAAAATAAAGTATTCTACAATAAAAATAAGGTAATGAACCAATTTTTACCATTGCAAACCAGATATAAGGTACTTTTAATATAGTTAACTAAATCGAATGTCTGTTAAATTAACCATCTATTAAATTAGGTAAATTTACCTTCATGAAATGTTTTTTATAAGGTTAATAATGGTATAAAAGAATATATAAAGTTTATAATTATTCCATCCCCACTACTCCGTGAACATTGAACCTGTAATTCGTACCTTTTAGTTAAATTCCGTGTTTCTAACTGCCCACATCACTGGAGTTTATAATTTACCTATTAGAACAAAAGTTAAACAATATATTCAGATAAAATAAAGTATTCTTCAATTAAAATAAGGTAATGAACCAATTTTTACTATTGAAAGTTAGTAATAAGATATTTTTAATATAGTTTACAAAATCGAATGTCTGTTAAATTAACCATCCATTAGGTTAGGTAAATTTACCTTCATGAAATGGTTTTATATAAGGTCGATAATGCAATAAAAGAATATATAATGTTAATTATTATTCCATCCCCTCTTATCCATGAACATTGAACCTTTAGCGGAAGCTATTTAGTTAGCTTTCGGGTTTCTAACTTCGCACATCTTTGCATTTTATAATTTAACTAGTAGAACTTGCGGATTTGTTGTTTGTTTGGTGGTTATGGGTGGATTTTAATTTAAATGTTGGTGATATATTATTTATTTCTATTATCATTATATTTATTTATGTTATTTATATATTTCATTATTTCTAGAGTTGTTGTTGTATCCTCATTTTTATTTGTTGGTGATTCGTTGTTTGTTTGGTGGTTAGGGTTGCTTAGGGTTGGTTATGGGTGGCTTTTATTTTAAATTGTTGATGATATATTCCATTTTTTATTTCTATTATTATTATATTTATTTATATTATATATTTCATTATGTTGTTATATATGTTATATATTCAATCATATTATTATTTCTTCTATTTATTTGTTTCCGTTATTATTATATTGCAGGTTATGTTATGCAAATTCTAACCCCCAATAAAAATATTTAAAAAGGTTATCCCAGGTAACTGTTAGAAATATAACTGTTATAAAGCGTAACTGGTTGCGCATTGGCCTTTATTACAGGTGGTGGGTTTAATACACAAGTACCCATAATTTATTTGTTATATACATTAAATGAATAATATACCTGTTAATTATCTTTATATTTCAATTACATACAATTGAATATAATTTTTATTTTAACTACTGTTATTATATTTATTTTGATTTTATTATAATTATGGAAATTTATTTTTTAGGCTCAAAATCTGAAGAATCTACTACAGAGGTACTTGAAGGAAGCTCAATGCTGGTGAAATAAGACATGCAGTAGCTATAAGAATTGGATTGACGTTTCACATTACCATGCTAAGGACAAGAAGAGGATGATGATGATGAGCAAGTCATGTAAGTGAATATACATTTTACTTATAAATATACGTTACAAAGTGGATAATTATAAGATTCTAATTATAATTTTTTTTTAATAAGGCCAATATAGAATTAGTATTATGATTAAGTAGCTCATATTATTAAATTTTAAAAAATAAAATAATTACTATGTATGTATGTAAAATTGGTGAGAGTGATGTGATCACTTAACGTGATTATATTACCTATAATAAAATTTATAAAAAAAATTTATTCAATTCAATAAAAAATGTATTTATATTTCATTTTAAATTGTGTAATTATTATCTTTTATTTTACTTCTTTTTTTTTTAATTGTTTACAGAAATCCCGCTTGCTATTCCGGAAGACAAAAGTCAAGTTCAGAAGCTTATCCTTGGAATCTAGAAGACTGCAGCAAACTTGTACTGCAGAGGGTTTGGTATTCTGCAGAAGAACTGCGAAGTGATTCTACAATTCACTCGACGACGGAAGACTCCTCCTAGGAGGCGGAACGATTCGCTCTCTCGAGGACCCGGCATGCCACCTTCTGAAACTCGGCTTTTTCCCTGGCGAGTTAGTGAGGCGTTTTTGGTCTTGCAGGGCAGTCGAAAGGATGCGAGCTCAGAACTTCTGTGTTCGGCTCAGCTCGGAACAGATCCATGGCCATCGGGATCCTCCAAGTCCTCAACTTCGAGCTGACTCTTCCCCCCGGCTCTTTTCTTCTTTTTCCAGATTTTCTTGTCTTCTAACCGAACCTATCTGTCGAGGTTACTTCTACTCGTTGAGATGTTGCTTTATAACGGAAGATTCGAAGGAAGGGGAGATCGAAGTATTCCACGGTTCGTCGTGTTTGAGAACTCGAATCGCGTCATCGAAGCGATGTCGCAACTGAGCAGTCTTCGTGTCACAGTCGTACAGGAAGAAGAGCATCGCACAACTTGCCGATGTTGGTAACAGGAATTAATATTTTGGTGGTTGAATTTTCGTATACTATTATTTTAGGAAGATAAAATTGTAGACCTAATTAATAATTAATAATTAATTAAATTATATATCAGATAGCCCTGTCTGGGTCTAAATGTAACCTGTATGCCCCCAGTATTTTGACATTTTTAACATAAAAATTCTCACCAACCACCATTTTAAATTCAGTCTAAATTTAGCTGCATCTGTCCGGTTTTTAGTTATAATATATATAAATTAGCAGATGCTTTTATGTAATCAGTATTGTGGAAAACAATTAATATATTTTTTTTACCCCCAAAATATTAGAGCTGTTCGAAGTTCTCTACCCAGCCCAACATTGGCTTTTATTAGTTGCGGCTCAACGCCTCATTTTTTCAGGAACTAGGAAAGAAATCAAACCAAGTTAGATATAGTAGAGAGATATTAAATTTGAGGGATAATTTGGTTTGATTTTTGCTGGCACCTGAGGATGGGGTTTTGTCCTATATACTAATAGTTAAAAAGCCAATGATTCTAATCACTTACATAAATAATTATGTAAGTAAACTTTAAGTTTTGACTTTTATTGGCTATAGGTTTTTAGTAACTAAATTTTAAAATCGCGACCACTCGGTAAAAAAAAATTATATTTTAAAAAATCTAAATCAGAATTCTTTTGATCAAGAACTTTCCGAGTTCCGTTTTTAAATAAGTTCCGAAATTTGCAGAAAACTTTATTTAGATTCTTTAATTTCTGTTCCAACTTTAGTCAGTTGTGGGATGTTCTTCTTCTTGGGCGACCATGACACAAAAATCGCTTAGCTAGTGACATCACTTCGATAGCGCGGTTCGGATTCTCTACACGGCGAATCCTTGAATACCTCGATCCATTCTTCTTTCGACTCTTCCGTTACAACGCAGCAGCTTTTTGAGTTGGATTGGCTTCGAGAGCATGGGGCCCGATTCGGGGGGAAGAAAATTCGGGAAATGGGCAGAGGCGCCGGTCGGAGAGATCCGCGGAGGTTGTGGACTCGAAGGAAGCCGGTGACGGTGAATCCGTTCCCTGCTCGGGCCGAGCACCGGAGGGTTGGGTTCGAGTCCCTTCAACCACCCCGCGGGATCGAGGGCCTCTTGCTGCTCACGAGGGATGAGACGGGCTTCAGGAGGTGGCTCGGCAGGTCCTCAGGAGTGCGGATCGTTTCGTCTCCAGAGAGGAGTCTTCTGTCGCCGAGCGAATTGTGGAATCTCTTCGAGTAACCTCCACAGAGCATTAGGTCCTTTGTAGTACAATGAACAGGGTGGAAACTACACATTGGGTGGAAGAAGGCATTCGTCACGATGAAAACCAATGGAGCTTTCATGCTGAGCAAACCCCCATGAAGACCTATGCTGCACAAATAAGGTAAGCTATTTACTATATAATTATAACACATTTAATCATTTTTAAATATTTTTTATATGCTGCAGTAAACTTTTGATGGTTTCTTTACTAAGCATTAAATCCTATACAAATTATTTTATTATTAGCTCAGGCTGTTGATATAAAAGAGGGACATGATATATAGAAGAATGCTCTGTATTGATACTATGGAATGGATATGAAGTATTGGTATCAATATTAAAATCAGTTCCACTGATTGTCACTTCGAGGTACAAGTTTTAACTGTCATTCATCTCTTTTTAAATATTCTTCAAAAATACAAATCATCATGAACTTTTTAGTATGGGAAAAATAATGTAATTATAGAAAATTTGTTGGTAGTCATTTTATCAAGAAATAAACGTTTCAACGAACATTTCATAAACTAAAGAATTAAACATGACTAAAAAAAAAAAGTAATGAAACTAATTTATTTAAATTTGATAATAACGAAATATATAGAAAAAAAAGAAGGAATTAAACCAGTTTAATGAGCGTTAACAGTAGTTGACTGGATAATTCTAATAATGGATTGAATTGGTCAGAAGGGTCCAGTCAAGATAACACGAAATTAGCAAAAGTTATTTCTTGTTATCTTTGACCGCACCCCTTGACCAATTCGAACCATTATTAGAAGTAAACATAATTTCCTCTGTTTTAAGGTGAAATTCTCCCGAAGTATATATTTCCCTACTAACTATGCTAATTTTATATTTAATAAATATATAAATATAAATTGGAGCGCAGTAAATGAAATTATATACTAATAGGTACTTATTATTTACTGTCGTGAAGTTTCGGTCTAAGTCTTAAGACATCATCAGGGCCTAGAAAAAAAAATAACATGACCTAAATTTTGAATGAGACATCACAGGAATTTGTAACAACCCAGGGGATCAGGCAAGGATGTAGCCTAAGCCCATTACTTTTTATTTTGACGCTGGACACGGCCCTGAAAAGAGCTAAGTCAAAAATGAGACCGTACCAACTAGGGTATAGAAACCTTAGGCCAACCCACCTCAGTATCCTCGCATTTGCCGATGACATAATTGTTTTTGGAAACAACTGCAGGAACCTCCAATTCAATTTACGCATCTTACAAGAAGAGTTGGAAGTAATAAACATGACAATTAATACAGGGAAAACCAAAATCATGAGAATAGGAAGAAAAAGCGAGCATGGGGACCGAGTCGTAAGACTAAACAACACGAGGTTAGAGCAGGTAAGGGATTTTAAATATCTCGGTGCACACCTTAACGAACACGGCTGGATAGATGGCGAAATAAAAGAACGAATAAAAGCTGCCAGCAGGTGTTTTAATTCCCTCAAAAAAGGATTCATCGGAAAACAGAAGTGTCAAAATACAAAAAAAGGAGTTTATAAAAACACCTTCTTACCGATTCTCACCTATTCAAGTGAATCTTGGACTCTGGCTAAAAAGCACAAGAGCCAAATCCAAGCCATGGAGATGCGATATATAAGAAGAATGGAAGGGAAGAGCAGAAGAGACCGAGTGCGAAACATAACAATACGGTCCAATGTGGGGCTTCGGCCAGCGGGGGATTAAATAAAATAAATAAATATATAAAATAAATTGGAGCGCAGTAAATGAAATTATATACTAATAGGTACTTATTATTTACTGTCGTGAAGTTTCGGTCTAAGTCTTAAGACATCATCAGGGCCTAGAAAAAAAAATAACATGACCTTAATTTTTTTTGGCCGTTATGATGGTCAAAATGTCAGTACCAAAAATTGGCCCATAATAAAAAAATCGTTATATATATGTTTAATTACTTAGACTTCTTCCCATACAAATTTCTGCATAATTATTATTTTTATGCTCAACTCTTTCGTTATATTTAAAATTTCATATTTACAGGGAGCCGGAATGCTACAAGAACATGTAGAGAATTACAAAGATCTTCTAGAAGCTTCTGTCGTCTACCAAGATCATCAGCTTACTCAGAAGATCTTCCAGACGTTAATAATGGCTTCGCAAGTCGGGCTTGGTCATCAGATCGACGCAGGCCATCTGGTTCGACGTAGGTCATCTGGTTCAACGTAGTTCATCCGATTCCACGCAGATCTTCGTGTCAGGAGAAGGCGGTCAACAGCGAGGTAAGAATTAGTTTTTATTCAACTATATTTTTATGATTTTAATTGTTTGTTAACAACACTTGTTATGTTTTGATTTTCAATGTTAACTAAATATTAAATAAATGAGGGTGTGTTGTCATATATTTTTACGCTCCAAAGTCCAATGAAACTAAACATATTAGATTTTTAACAAAATCCATGCTGGAAACAAACTCGGTATTGTTTGGTATAGTTTAAAAACGCTCTAGTAAAAAATGGAATAACAACTGCAACCAAGGATTTGTTTTGGATCTTAAGGGAACAATAGTCTAAAAAAAAAATTCACTCTATGAAGGGTCTTGGGATCTGTACATGGTAGGGACTGTACTGTTTTTAGAACAACAGCTATGCTGGAAGGTGATTTGTCCTAGACCACTCTCAACTGTCAGGTCTTTCCCCGGTTAAGGGTACCCACTTTATAGAGGCTGGGTGAGGCCTCGGAATTCCTGAAGGGCCCACCAGTTGTTTACACCAATTTTGCACCCAATATTTTTTATCCAATTTTGCCCTAAATAATAATTGTATTGTCTATAATCTTCTCTCTCTAAGCCATTTTCAAAGTTTTTCATAATGCCTCCTACGTATGGTCATTTCTATGGATTCTTCTTCTGAGATTGAAAAGTGTTTGGATTCACTTCTGCTTTTCACTCGTACAGAAACTTTTGTACGCAGATTGTGTTATAACCCACCACAGAATCTCAGCCTGATTCAACAACCTACACTGTCAGATGTTGATTGTCATAGTAGGAACCTCGCTCACTGTCATATTCCTAAAATATACAGTCCTTACTGGATGTATCTATGGCAAATACAAAAACACCTGGCCAGAAGATTCCCGCTGTTATTAGATTTTCTTTAGTTACTTAAAACCTTCATGTTCAAATGTTATGATTATTATCAATTTAATATACTGTTCAAAGTATCTACTGTTCTTATTATTTCATAATACTCACGCATATGTTAGATTACCATCGGTTTCCTGACCATTTATTATTATTTTTCATGAAAAACCTAACTCTAAAATGCTCTACTTCAATTAATTATAAGTTAAACATTAATTTCGGGCGCCAATAAACAAATACTGAATTTAATAATAATTTATATAATATGAATTAATATGACAAAACAAATGATATTAGAATGGACGAATATTTGCAATTCTATAAAAATAACAAATCGGATTTTACCCACTCATTTGACATTAACACTTTCAAATGTTAAATTATATCCCTTAACTATCCTAATCCTCACTTTATAGCACTTCACTTAAGAACCTATAAAAATTACAGTACCTTTGTCACTTTGACCTATATGTCAACCAAATGTCCGCTTCTCTTATTCCTTTGTTCTCCAGGTAGGCTTGTTCTTTGTCCTCTTTCCTTCAGCTCGCTTCTCTCCTGCTTCCTTCCACTTCGGTCACCAGCTTCATAAGACCCGCTCTCGCTCCACTTGCTCCCCCACCACTTTTTCATCCTTTCTCCATATTTCGTCGATCTTACAATCGATTTTTTGCCATTTTGACTTTTACATATTAACACTGTTTAACAATTATACATCAAATGTGATGTTTAAAAGAATGTTTAATTTAAATTCACATCTATTACTTATTAATTTTATGATAGTATAAAATAATATTTACAAGTTACATCATATCCTTTATACATCACTACCCTATTACAATTTTCAATCATCCAAATGGAAATTTTGGTCTTTATCTATATATATATATATATATATATATCTATATATATATACACAATCGATCTTTTGCCATTTTGACTTTTACATATTAACACAGTTTAACAATTATACATCTAATGTGATGTAAACATATATATATATATATATATATATATATATATATATATATATATTATGTTTAATAGTTTGCATATAGATAGGATTAATAATTAAATTGTTAGGTATTAAATTGTTGTTAATACAACACATCTTTACATTTTAATAAACTTATTTATGTTGATAGCTCTGTACAGACTTGAGAGCTACATTTTCTTTCTTTTCCTTGAGACTCTTAATATCACACTAGTAATATTCAAGACATATTTTCCTACAATATCGCATCAATATTCATATTATAAAAAAGCGACATGAACCGGATTTCAAAATAATGAGATATGCAAAGATTTAGGGAAACAAAATTAAGCAACTTCGCTATAATTATCCTAATGGGAAAGAGAGTAATATGTGACAATGAAGGAAGGAATTTTATGACTTGTGAATTCTTTAGAAGAAACATAAAATCAATGAAAAAAGTAATTGGTAATCGAAAAACAACCATATTTAGTATTTTTTTTCTTTATCTTCCATTTCTGCCGTTTAGCGCCCATCCATCGGGTCCATCCTTCTTGGTTTCAGCATATCCTTTTCATTTGGGCCAGGGTTTTTCCCTTTATTGCTCCTATTCCTTGTATGTGGTCTTGATACTGATCTGCTCAGTGGTTGGGCTTACATTACCTTCCTTGGTTGTTGTTCTTCATTTATGCCCGTACCACTTCAATTGTCTGTTTTGAATGGAGGTCTTTAGTTTCTGGCACTTGCAGTTTGTTTCTTATTGTCTAATTCGGTCCATCCTTGTTTTACGTGTAAGTACTTAATTTCTGCACTTTTAATGCGGCCTATGTGTTTGCCAGTGATCCAACTTGCACTCCCATTTGTAATTGTTGGTAGGTAGACTGGTTTGTGAACATGGAGCTTCATCTCATCTCCCATGTTTCGTTGTCCAACTACACTGTTGTAGATCTGGTTATATATTGCGTTTGATTCTGTTTTTGATTTGTTCATTTACTTTATTAGACCTACTGATGTTTTTTTCTAGGTAGGGAATGTGGTCCACTGCTTCACGGGTCTCCCCATTGCAAAACAATGATATGTTTTCATATCATCTATTGCATACATTATATATTTAAACTATTATCTACAAGTATCTATTGCATCTTTTATCTTGAATACGACCAAATGGCAGAGTCATCAGCATAGAGAAGGCTCTGGACTACGACAGGACGCATATTTCATCTAGCAATTAATGTTAGTGATGTTCTCCTCTTGCATATTTTATGGATCCCATCCATAAAACATACAAGTAATAAAGAGCTGGGACTATCACCTTGCCTGATTACTTTACCCATAAGCGATGCATTAGCCTCTCTCCCATTGATTCGCTCAACTCCTTTTTATTATCAATTTATTGCAGTTTATAGATCTCCTGAGATGTTTTCATTTACCAAAGCATTTCAAATCTCCTTGTGTGGATAGAAGTCAAATGCAGCCTTCATGTCTAGAAAGGCTAACAAAATATGGTTGTCCCAGTCCCATGATCTCTCCAATACTTGAGTACAAACATGTCGTCCTGCGTTTGCCTACCGTGTCTAAATCGTTTTTGTTCCTGTTCAAGCTATCCCTCCACAATGGGCCTTAGTCTACTTTCTAGAATACATATCTATATCTTGTATACCACATAAAGTAGACTGATTGGCCTATTGATTTTGCATTCGGTACTGGTGCCCTTTTTATGTAATATATTTATATATTACATAATAAATAGAAATGTATATATAGGACTAATATATATTTCATGGTAAGACATATCATAGTGAAAAAGGGGCTTCCAGCGCTCGTTGTAATAACAATAATAAATCTACTTTGTATTAACCTGTAATACTACTTTCTATTTGAACTCGACAATATCAAAAAAGATCTAAAAAAAAAAAAAATGGAAGTAACATTTCTCCTTTTTATGTTTAGTGACAATCATAATAATTAAATATAGTTTTATTTTATGACTTATTTATTGTATTTCACAACACTTGCTACTTATGCTACTACAGCATTTTTAAAAATGAGCTTGGTTATATTTATTTATTTTTAAAATTAATAATATATATCACTAAATAATAAATAGAGTTGGAATAACATCCCCTACAATAGTTTTTTATTATTATTGTTTTGATACTGTTCAGTTATTGTTGTCCATTATGTAATTTTGGTGTTGATAAATTTACAATGTTTATTATTGTTTGTTTTTAATTCTTGATTATAGTAGTATAATAGCATAATAAAGTTTTGCTAAAGTATGGCTATAATAAAAAAGCATAATATCACATCGATATAAATCTATCAGTGGTCGACTGATTTGCTGTCATCATCATCATCATATTCTGTCATCTTGATCAGCCTATGAAGTGGGAGGAGGAATTCTATACATCCCACTCCAGCTATGCTGGTCTTCCATCAACTGTGCCTTCTGTTCCACTGGAGTTCTCTTTTCTCAAAATCTTTCCTCATCTCTTCCTAGGTTGTCCTCTTCCTCCTTTTCGCTCCACTTTAGCTCACTTTCAATTCCGTTAAGTTCCATCTGTAGGAGGTCATCTCAGTCGTATTTCTTCTATCCGGAACCAGCCTCTTTTTGTTTTGCCCCCAATCTTCCTTAGAAATGCCATATCTGCTGCTTGTATTCTGGATTGGTGCTTCTTTGTCAGTGTTCATGATTCAGAGTATGTGGGTATAGGGAGGAATGTTGACTTAAATACAGCCACGTTCGTTTCCTTTTCTACTTCTCTGCGACATAGAAATCATATCTTAACCGCTTCAAACATCCTCCCCACAGCTCCAATTCGCTCGGTCACTTTCAAATCGATCTGTCCATTTTCATTTAGGTGCGCTCCCAGGTGTTTAAAGTTCTCCACTTGTTCCAGGAGTTTATATTTGACTTTAATGACCCTCGTTATTCTCCTTGGCTTCTTTTCTACCCTCCTCAATTTTGTTTAAGTAGGGTTTATGGTCATATTTATAGCCAGAAATTCTTCTTTTAACGTGCTAACATTGGTTCCTGTCATTCTCCGAGAGAACAACAATGTCAATGTCTGTGCTCAGATTTGCATATCCTAAGTGAAATTTCCTCACTTTTATCTTGGCCTTCCGAAGAGCTAAATCCATGACCTAAATGAACAGTAGGGGGCTGTGAATCCCTGCTGGATTCGAAAGGTCTCAATTTCTTGAGAAGTGCAGTTGGAAAATCTTACTACACTTCTCGTTTTCTTATATCCACTTTCAACCGCAAGTAAGAGTATCATATCTATATGACCTTGATTCATCCTTTTTTTCTCTTAAGGCCTGCAATATATCACTCCCCTTACACTGTCAAATGCTCCTGTGAGATCGACTAAGTACAAGGACATTTCCTTTTCCTTTTCTAAGAAAGCATTATAATTTGGGTACCTACTTTAAAGAGAATGGGTGAGCCCCAGGAGGGTTCTAGATCCTTTAGGATCCATCTCTTGGCGCTAACAGATTAAAATAAATCAGCTAGCAGCGGGATTCGAAACCAGGACCTTCGGTACAGCAACTCAGCACTTTTAATTTAACATGTTAATATTTAACTTATTGTTATTGTATTTTTTATATATATGTTTTTTTCAGGACGGAGAAGATATGCAGCCGCCTTCGGAGATAGCAGCTACACCTCGTAGATCTTCCAGACTCCGAAGCCATCACACCTCGTAGGGTGCCAAGTCAGTGGAACAAGTTCTAAGTATGCACCGTGACCCAGTCGAACAATATTAAATTATTAAAGAATCAACTAGAAAAATGAATTAATTATTTGATTCATCTTGTTTTACATAAATTATAACTTGCTTATAAGTCTTACAAAATTTTAACTTTATAACTTAACTTTAAATTATTACAACTTTATTGTTATGAATTATCCATAACTTCTAAAATTATTTTTGACCTGGGTCACAGTCCTGCCCACTTTGGATACTGTATGTGCATGTTGCTTTTTTCATACATATGCACTCCCAAGGAACATAACAACATATGACACAATATTATTTTTTTTACTCAGTAATATCAACTTCAGTGAAATTATTCAAATATTCATTTATATAAATATTCATTTTTTAAATAAATTTAAAATTTTTGGTTTCTTTAAATTTGTATAGTACAATACATTTAGATATATTTAAATTAAATTATTATTTGTTTATTATTGATTATTAATTATTTTCATTATTTATTTAATTGATAAAATACTTTAAAATGATAAATTTATTATAGGATAATTATATTATTTAATATTCAAGATAGTAAACAAGTTAGGTAGGCTAGGTCACATCCTTAGTGGGCAGTATTTCTGCATGACGCATGAGTATGAGTGTGAAATATTTTTTTTACATATCTACGGCAGCGACCTCCTCTCACATATTTTAAGATTTATATCATTCATTTTTTTTATTTAGTGCTATTACGTCAGTTGTTTAAATATTTTATGATTATCAAATTAATTATTTTTAAATCTCATAAAAAGTTAATTTAAATTTTATATCAATCACTTTCATAAAATTATTAAATTCATTCAGCAAATTAGAATTTTTTAAATAGATCAAATTTTCAATTAATTATAGATATTTAACTAGAATTATATACACCTTAACTTATTAAATTTAAAGTTATTAATTTCTATTGAAGTAATAAAGTCATTTACATTTAATTATTGCCATCAGTTATCAAATTTATTAATTTAATGTGAGAGTTGAGGATCTTCAGGACCTTCAAGACTGCAGCTGCAGACTCCTCTCTCATTACACGCCTCAACACTTTTTCGACAACAGTAAATTTTTAATTAAATCTTAAATTTAGTATATAAATTTTAAAATATTCCAATTTTGAAAGTATTTGTAGATTGATAAAATTAGATTTTAAATATTATTTTTCATAAAAATATTTTTTTTTTAATATTCGAAAATACATTAAATTAAAATTTCACATTGAGTAGAGTAATATTATTACATAGCTATATTTAATTTTTATCCTTAAATATATAGTAAAATTTTTACACTTTAGGTTTAGGTACACATGAGAGTTGAGAGCAAGATCTTCGAAAAAGTGAGTACAACTATTGCATGAAGTTTTGTTTTGTTTTTATTTTTATATTTATATGTGTGATATTTTAATATATCCTCAGACCACCTTCAAAGTTGAAGAGATGTCTGGGGCTTCTTATTTTCTTTTTAAACCTACTTAGATTAAATAATGTTTTTTTTTTAATACTTTAGTATATAACTGAAATAATTTTATTAATCTTGCATCATCACATGTTGAATGAATTCCAAGCTGAGTTATCCCTCAAAGTAATATCTCTCTACTATATCTAACTTGAGCTTAGGATTCTGCAGACATTGTGATGTTTAAATTTTTTTTTAAATATTTTTCGGGACATCACACCATCATTGCATGTTGAAGGCATGCCAATTTCGAGTTATCTCTCAAAAAAATATCTCTCTACTATATCTAACTCAAGATTGGTATTGAGCAGACATTGTGGTGTTGAAATGATTTTCCGAAAATTCTTTTAATTAGTTAAAAAATACCTTGTAACATCTAAGTAGGTTTAAAAAATATGTATTTCAGGTTAATTTATAATATGTATTTTAGGTTAATTTATAATATGTAATTTAGGTTTGTTCGTCGAATTTAGGTTTAGTCGTAAAATTAGGTTTACTCGTCGAATTTAGGTTTATTCGTCCCGTTTCCCAAATTTTCTCCGTACGTCGATCTGAATACTACTTGATCTGAAATGATCTATAGTAGTTCCAACCTTTTCAAGATTTTATATCTTGAAGATTGTAGGGTAGGAATGTGGACTAGGCCTAATGGGGATACCACATTAAAAAAAACGCACCCCAGCACTCTACCCCTGTGGTGGTGTGGAAAGGAGTGCATTATTAATTTTGTATTCGTTTAATTTAGTTAATTATCTGTTTTTCAATAGTTGATGAAATTTATAGGCTAGCTTATAAATATACTGTGGTAAATAATATTATAATAATTATTATTATAGCGGTTGTTCCTTTTAGGAAAGTGATTAAACTTGAATGTTTTTATTTTTTGCCTCTCATCTAAATATCTCTTCATCCTCTCATAAGAACGAAAATTTTTGTTTTCATCCCTCTATTTTCTCCAGGTGTCTGTAATATTCTATGCTCTAACTTCATAATCTCTTTTTCGACATTCGGTGAGGTCTTCAAGATGTCCAATTATTGAACCATAAACTCCTGTGAACTTCCTGGTGTGAAAGGTACTGTTGAATCTAAACCAGCCCTTCTACTCATTTTACCTGATCTACCTCTTTGTACCAGAGGCAGTGCCCTCTGTGGATTTATTGGTCAACCACTGGGCACATAATTGCCACTCAGTACAGGAAAAGTAGTGCACTGGGAAGGACTGAGTTCAGTAGTGGAGGAGTAGAAGACAGGATGTGATCAACATCATGGAGTAGACATCACTCGGAGAACCGTCAGGATGAAGAGGAACGACCACCCAAGAAATAACCATTCACAGAGAAGATGGACAGTAATCAAAATTCCATTTATAATAATAACATACAGTCCACTCTTATACCATATCCCGTCTAGGAAACAACCTTTTCAAAATTAAATATGATGTACCCCTTATAAATTAAACATGGTCATCCGGCCCGGAAGACCATGTTTAAGTTACAAGGGGAGGTTGTTCCCTTGACGGGAAATGATGCTTCTGGAGTTGTGGACTGTATTTTATATATAAATAATGGTAGTTGTGAATATTAATGAAAGGCATCTTAAATGCACATATTATGATGAGAAAGAAAATTACATAAATTACATTACTGATGTTGATTGTCATTGTCCGTCTCTGTGGGTGGCATGTTGGGCCTCTAACTGGCTGCCGGACTCCGCATACTCCCCGCTCTGTCGGCTCTCCTCTGTTGTCTACTCCATGTTGCCGGAACACATGTTCATCACACAAAAGTCTAGATCCAACTCAGGCCCTTCTCAACCAGCAGTCGCCCTAGTGGGGATGATAGAGGGCACTGCCTCTGTGGCAAGGAGGTAGAGGAGAGCAAGGGGCAAGGAGTCGCTGAACATTAAACAGGTACTGCAAGAAGTGTAAAAACTGTTCAGGATGCATGAAACCTATTGTTTGATGAGCATATGTTGGCTATGATGTGTAATATACCAATCAATATATTTTTAAAATTCAAAACACATTCTCTAGACCAAGGTATGCGAAGGTCACAGATATAGTCGAACTGAAAGCTTTTATGTGGCTGTGATCCATGTCTGTTTTCATGGTTAAACCTTTCTAGTACTAGTTAAGTTATTATTAGAGTTTATTATAAGAATAAATATTAATAAATGAAAAAACAGAAGAGAGGTTACCAAGTAGAAAGCGAATTCATCGATCCTGTATTTTTTTTCTCTTGAATCCAAAATATACTTAATACAAATGTTAGTTAGTTATTATTTTCGGTACTTTAGCCAGGCGCAAATGTCGCCAATTGTGAACCAAACGTGAGCCAAGTCGCCAAGCAACGGAATTAAAGTCGTAAACGTTTGACTATAAACAAATATTAATGAATTTATTTACTGAGTATTTACACCAGTGTCGGGATCAACAAAATTGTATCTGTGATTGACTTTGAAATGCTTTGGATCAGCTTCTTCCATTTTAGTTGTGCAGTAGCCCTTCCAGGAATTGGAATAGACGATTGACCCTTCTTGATGTGATTTTTTATCACATCTAACAAAAATACGATTTCATTTCATGGTTTTGATGGCACCATTCTTTACCAATGTTCCTTTCTCTAGTAAAAAAAAAAGACTAGATCTTTTTCAGTTTTTACAAAAATTAAGTGTGAAGAAAAAAAGGAAAACGTGCTTAAACCTAGTTTCAGTATATAGCCTCAAATTTCAACAAAAATGGGTATTTTCTTATTATTTAAATATATTAGATATATACTTGATCGATTGATGAATTACTGTAAATATTCCTCACTCATCATGATATCATTTTTTATACTATTAGATGCTATTATTTTTTCACTTATTTTTCAATAAGCCTATTTCTTTTTATTGTAAATTTGTCGGTTTTTTATTTTATTTCTCTATTTCATTTTCTGATACCCTACCAAAACATATTTGTTGGTTATTTACTTTCAAGATATTATGTAAATATTGTTTTATTATGATGTAGTCCTTTGTTATTTAATTTTGTTCATCTCTGTTATTCTAAAGGGATTTGGTCCCAGAATAAAATAATTTTTCTATTTCTGTTCTATTCTATTCTATTTTCCTGAAAGCGATCTGTCAGATCGCCGCGATGGATCTGATGCTAGTGGTGGGGTCAAAATAACGCCGCAGTCTAAACTAACGTGCTATTGGAAAATAACGGTAACTTTGATAACGTGTTACCAGAACGAGCCCGTTATTGGAATAACTCCATCGATTAAATCGAATAAATCCCTTCGAATCCCCCAGCCGGGATTCGAAGGGAGCGACCCCGGTGGCTCAAATGGTTAGAGCGTTGCCACGGTGAGGCAGATATCCGGGTTTGAAGCCCGGCTGGGGGCAAATCATTTCTCTTCAAAATAAAAATATTTAAAAATTAAATCAATGATTAAAAATTATAATAAATTATAAATTTTAGTTTTAGCAAACTAAGCCAATAATGTTTTGTTAGTTCAATAACGGTCTGATAACGTAGATAGAGCCACTTGAAAGTTTTTTGGTTTTAAAATATATTTAAATGATTTTTTTTTTTTTTTTGGAATGAGCTTTTATGGGCTACGTTTGTTTCAATTCTCATATAAATTTATTTATTAGATATATTATTTTCTTCAATGAAATAAAACTTTACTCAAATAGCGTGTTACTGGAACAGGTTATTACATGGTAGAAGTTATCCCATAACGAGTTATTAAGATTTCACTGTTTTGCCCATCACTACAACGAACGCGCGATCTTGGGCTTAGTAGTTTGTTATAATAATCACTAGACCACCGGTTGCCCACAATCATTAGTAATGCAGAGTTAAAACGAACAAATGATTAAGTTAACATATAACATAGTATAGAACACATTTTAGCTAATTTTATTTTTAACCATAAGCTTTTTTTTATTCTCGCTTTTTTATTTTTTTTCACTAGTTTACTAGTTCTCTAATTCTCTGTTTTTGCATTTTTTAATTTTCTCTCTTCATAATTTTACCTTGTTATCATTTTTTCAAATATTCGTTTCTTTTCCCATTTTGCTCTTTACTTGCAATTTGCTTATTTTCGAAATATTTGCAATTCCGCCTATTTCCATAATTTTTCCTATTTTACTCATTTTTTTCTTTTTTCTCAATTTCACTGTAATCATTTTTGTAATTTATTTTTATAATCCTTTTCTTGTATTATGTTAGGAGTGGAAACAAAGGACGGTATTGTGTAGTAATTCAATTAAACCTTTCTTTTTCTTCTAAACTTTTTTCTGCGGTAAAGCAAATCCAAAGTTATCGAAAAAAAAGTATGACTTTAAAAAACATTTTAACAATTGTTTTTTGGACTAAAAATCTAAACGGAGTTACTGGTAGTAAAATTGTGATGTTTAAATATTCGAAAGAGACACATACATTTGTACTGCTTATTTCAATTGGATCGGCCTGAGTTCATATTATTCTATCCATTATAATGAATTTACTTGATGGAGTTTTTTATATGCATTATCAAATAGAAATAGCGCAAAGCTATTCAGGTTAACATCGTTACCCACGTGTTTACATTTCCTGCTATAAAATAGGAACACATTCTTTTAAATTATAGGTAGCTTATACAATACTAAACTTCCACCTCATGAGTTATTAAAGAACTCTACGCCTCAGAATAAATATATTCGACTCGTTCCTCCAAGCTCTAACATTGTAAGCCCTCTAAAATTTGAATAATATTTAAAGATAACTCATGAGTACATAGATGGTCAAAATGATAGATGAAAAAAAACAAAAAACTGTACCACTATAACGCATGAAGGTACATGGTACTGTTTCTTGGACAACGGTTGTCATGGGAGGTGATTTGTCCTAGATCACTTTCAACTGCCAGATTTTTTCCTTCTTTGTGTAATAATTTTATAGAGGCTGTGTGAACCACGGAAGGGTCCCAGATAGAATTCATCTATGATCGCTAACAGATTAAATACAATCAAAGCGATCGGGCAGCATCTCAGCCCTCAAACTTCGCCATTCCGCTCCCTCTCACTTTATAAGAGATCTAAAACTTTAATAATATTTAAAGACGACTCCTGAGTACATAGATGGTCAAAATTATAAATTTAAAAAAATGTATTACTACAACCCACAGAGTATCTTTGGTTCAGTACGTATAAGAGACTGAACTGTTTCTTGGACAATGGTTGTGAAAGATGATGATTCCCCCTATTTTGGGTACCAACTTTCTAGATACCGGATGAGCCCCAGGAGAGCCCCAAATCCTATAAGATTTATCAGGAATTGTACTGTTTCAAACACAAAGGTTGTGAAGAAAGGTGATTTGTCCTTCGTTACTCTCAACCGCCAGATTTTCCACCTATTTTGAGTACCAACTTTATAGAGGCTGGGTGAGTGCAAGGAGGGTCCTAGATCCTCTAAAATCCATCTCCGGCTGCTAACATACTAACTTAAAGTCTTGCCAGCAACGGGATTTGAACCTAATGCACGGACACTCAGCGCTTTACCACTGAGCCACTTCGGATATAATTTAATATGTGAACTCTAATATAATTACCTAATTCGTTTTAGGGAAGTACAGAAGCGTGTTTCTTATGTACGTGATAAACAACAATTTAACTTAAAAGCAATCTTAACCCTGGGATAAATAAAACCGCGGGACAAATTAAGATATAAAAATGTGGGGTGTGCACTCCTGGAGGGGGAGTAAACTTTCTCCAGGAAAAAACAAAGGACGAGATAGGGGATCTGTAAAAGCTCTGCTGGGGACCTAACTTTCCCTATATGATAAGACCAAAAAGGTTTCCCGCACTTTCCTTCAGTTAGAAAATCGCCCTTCCGCCGGAAGTAAGGGCCAGCATCCCCTTTTCCAGATCCTTTTCTCGAGAGGGGCTTTTCTTTTCACTTTTTTTTTCAGTTCCGAGTAGCCGTTCCTTTAAAAATAAATACTGTATACGAAATTATTTATATGACCCAAATATTTGCATACTCAGCTTGAACTACCTTCTTTACCTGTTTTTTTACAACAAAATATAAATCTTCCCGTTATGCACAACCGTTGGCTTAGATACAGTACACTCCGTATTATGAACCCAGGATCCTTCACGGGTTGTAGTGATATAGATTTTTTTTTTAAGTATCCACATCTTACCAAATTTCAATAATCTTACGTGCTCGCAGAAAGGTTTTAAATTAGTTAGGTGAGTGATTTATTTTGAATAGTTTGTGAATAGAAATCTTCAAATAATTATTCTATGAATAATATTAAGTTTATTAACAACACATATAATTATTAACGTATCAAGGTAAAAAATATAACGCTTGATGTGTCTGGGGTTCAGTAAATAGTATAGACATTAGTGTATCTTGGACAACGGTTGTAGATGGAGATGATTTCTCCTAGATCACACTCAACTGCGAGATTTCCCCCCATTATTTTGCGTACCCACTTTATAGAGGCCTAATAAAAGTCTTGCTAGCAGCGGGATTTGAACCCATGACCTTCGGCATGACAACTCAGTGCTCTACCAATGAGCCACTCCGCTTGTCGGGGTATAATCCCACGAAAATTTTGAACGTTATTGTTCTTACCTTGATTAGCATAACAGAAAAAAACAATTTATGAGCAGTGTAGGGAAAATTGTAGTCTGTCAAAAGATAATCCATACATATTCAGAAGATATTCCATAATAATGGAATGAGAAGGAACTTTCTGTTTGGTCGCTTTCTCTTCCTGAGACTCGTTAACTCTATCATTCAACTGACAGCATCTAGTTGCTAAGCGACATCATGCAGTTGAACAATAAAAGCCACCCGTCTCTCAAGCTCTCGTAGCGGCTTGTCCTCGTGGCGTCTTGATGAGAGGATAACTCCTCGATGCGTCTTGATGGCAGTCGAACAGCAGAATGAGAGGGATTGTTTAGAAATGAATTAGTAGAATAAAAATTAATGTTTATACTATTCTCAGATTTAGCATACCAAGTTCTTTAAAATATCATTATTACATTGATGAAAAAACTGTTGTTTTTTCCAATGAAGAAAAACATTAGAAATTTATCATCAATTATTTTAAAAAAATATTATGATCGGACATAACAACAAATATATTAGATTTTCAGCTACTTTATTTTATAAATATGTATTCAATAGTAATTATCTATCCAATTGATGACTATTTATGTCAAATAAAAAACAATTAAATATCATTCTCTTCAGGGTATAACTTTCTAACATATATCTAACTTTGGAATACTTAATTTTATAATGGAAATTATTTTTGGAGGACCTTTTAGGAGAACAGGAAAAATGTTTTCCTGTTACATATAACGGTATAGTATTCCCTTCTTTTGTTTTTCTTTTAATTATTTTACTTGTCTCTTCCTTAGATTTCTTCAAATCTAGGCTAAGGGATCCATTAAGCGTGTCGTTTGTTCCTTATAAAACCTAATAATACTATTGACCCAAGGCTCGGATATAGCTGTATCCTTGGTATATCTATATCTGATATACCTATGATATATGGTATAGTTATACCCTATATGCGGAAGCAGCAGTTTTAGGGTAGCTATCGCGACAAAGCAGAAACAATGAATTTCGGAGGCGGCAAAGACCAGTTTTGCCTCTTACTCATTCCGATCCGTTCAAACAAGAGTAATTAGTATTATAGCAGTATTTTTGATAGATTTGATTCTTTAAACTAATGATGTGCCATTGTTTGTTTTATTGAATGTAATTTGTTTTTATTAGAAAATGGAGGACTTTCTATGTTGAAAATAGTCGGAGGGTGCATTCAATGGATGATAAAATAATAACAATACCATATCACTATTATATATTTCATCTCCTCAACATTGGTAGATTATTTGGCTCTCCCGGAGCGTGTTGAATGTCATTTATTTATTTTTTTCAATATTTAAAAATGTTTTCGTACTATACTGTATATAATAATAATGCGATTTGTAGTACTTGAATTTCCTTATTAAGTGCAAGGATCTTCAATGATTCTCTCTCTCTCTATCTATCTATCTATCTATCTATCTATCTCTCACTCCCCCTCTCTCTCTCCCTCTCACCCCCTCTCTCTCTCTCTCACTCTCTCTCTCTCTCTCTCTCTCTCTCTCTCTCTCTCTCTCTCTCTCTCTATCTATCTATCTATCTATCTATCTATCTATCTCTCTCTCTTACTCTCTCACTCTATTGTTTTTCCTTTTTAATTAAGTATTTTTTTTCTTTACGTACATGCTTACACTGAGAATAACACGAAGGCTGGATGTGAAAGGATCATTACCAGATGCTAGGAATCGAAGTCCGCTTAGTGATCTTCATTGTTCAGCTTCCTGGCTTACGTCTGTGCCCCTCTTTGTGTCATCCTAAAGTCCTTCAGCGGTAATATCTCTCTTCTCTTCCTCACTATGCTCTTCACCGTCTGGAGATGTCAATGCTCTTTCATTGGGTATAATTGGGCAGGAGAGGGAGGATTGTGTTGTCCTACTTGCCCAATATCTTGCTTGCTATAATGGTGTGACCTTATTCGGTAAGTTCCACCTTCTGTTGGAGAACTACACGTTTGGTCTAGTATTAATTGTCCACAGCTGCAACTTAAATTAGATTAAATTAATAATTAAAAAAAAAAAAATCAATTTTTACATTTAATTTCACTTTATATGTTTTATTATACTCGAAACAAATGATTTGTCACGATAATTATAAATATTTTTTCTTAGTTTTTTTATGAAATAAAAAACATTTATTGATATATTTTTTATACAAATAAATTTGGCATCGTTATAATAAATACCCAAAGTGTAATTTTTTTATAACAACAAAAAATTCATTATAATTCGGAATGTAAACAATTTGAGTATTGTAGTATATATAAATAAAATTTTCAAAATTTCAGTTCAGCACGAAGGATAAGGAAGTTGAGATGTCTTAGAGAGGGACATTATTATGGAAGCAAAGAGAGCAAGACCAAACACTCCGCCTGTCAGCTGGTGATAGGGATTTCTGTCAGCGAATTCCGACTGGCATTTTACCTTAGCCATCTACCCACTTTTCACATATCACCTATACTAACACTAACGAGTCCACCTTTAAAAAATTATTTTCTTATTTTTATATTTTCAAAATGTTACCCAAATAAGGATGTAGAAAACCCAGTCTTAATTAGTAGAAATACATGGCAGAATCGAACCTATTAATTAACCCAAAAAGTAAAGAAATGCTGTGTGATCAATTACCTCTTTTAATCTGTATAATTCGAGTTTGCACAGAAAGTTAGAAAGCGAACAATTAGGATACTTATATTTGATAAATATGTAGATATGATCGTATAACCAGTTTTAATCTGCCGGAATAATAATATTTCCCATCGTGAAAGCATTTATACCTATGTGCTTAAAGTTTAATCATTATCAGTACATTTGCTGTTTGAATCCATCAAATTTCAATATTATTATGCAGCATTCTAACAGCAGTACCTATATATTAGTTACTAGATTTTGGATTACATAGTGTTCTTTATTTCAAATTTATTTTAAATACTGTATTAACACAAGAAAAGAATGATGCACAATGCTACATATTTTTGCAGTTCCCGGTTTTGTGTTGAATGAACTGTTAAGCTTTCATAACTAAAGAGCTCCAATAAATATGTTAAACTTTTAAAAATAAGCCAATTACTAAGAACATTTTAAGAATTCTTCAGACCAGCGAGATCATTCTGAACAATCTTATAATTTCTCCCTTTAAGAATAAGCCCTCAAGAAAAATAAAATTTTAAAAATCAGCTATAAGATTTCGGAATATTACAGAAGCCTAGCATTTTACATCAATTGTTCAATTTTCTTAACGGTTTTTATGTTTTGTTTATAATTTATTACTTACTAAACAAATACGAGATATGTCCAGTAAATACGCGAACTGGTCCAATATGGTCGCTCTGATGCGACATCTAGCTCGTATTTGCCTAGGTTTACCAAATTACTCACCAGTTAACAGATTTCTAACTTTCATAATTAACCATATTCAATCACTGGAATAGTACACGTGTAGGGACGTGAATTTCAGCAATGCCTTGATGTAGCAAATAGTATGTTTTTTAGACTTTTTTTCAAATTGAGAATATTATTAATTAAGAATGGTGCATTTTATAGTTTTGTCCAGAAATTAGCATAACATCTTGACAGCGTAACGTTAAATAATGGTCAACATTTAATTTGTAACAGTAATCATTGTTTTAGCACATACCCCTCTTCAGGACTACATACATATTTAATAAAAATTTTCATTCAATATTAATTTATATTTTATTTAATAGTAAAAAAGTAAATGTATTCAAGTACCTGGGTTCTTGTTTAGATGCTACCGGGTCGTCCGAGCATGACGTCAGAAGAAAGGTGGAGCAAGCCCGAAAGGCTGCCAGAATGCTTCATTCGGTCCTCTGGAATACGGAAATATCAAAAGAAAATAAACGCCGTATTTTCACAGCCATAGTGGAAACCATCCTGACATATTGCTCGGAAACCTGGACTATGAGCCCCCATCTTTGCTCAACGGTGCAGGCGGTTGAGATGGATTTCTGGAGGGGATGAGGTGTCTCCGTATCACTAGGCTGGATAAAGTAAGAAACCAAGAAATTTGACAAAGGATGGGTGTGGGTATTGCTACAAATGAATGGATCGGTGCACGCCGCCTAAGATGGTACGGTCATTTGAAGAGAATGGGGTTTGAATGTTGGCCAAACCGAGTTCTGGATTGGGTTCCACCTGGGAGGAGACGACGGGGACGGCCCAGAATGCACCCTTGCCGGAATGCCTATAAATTAAGTAAGTATTAAATATTAATATATTTATTCTATATTAGATATTAAAACAAAAATGTAATATAATAATTACTTTAAAAAGTGGTGTGCTAAAAAAAAACAAGAGAAAGACTTGTCCGGCCAGAACTAAATATTGAAAATTATAAAGCTTTCATAAAAAACAAATACAAAATAAAGTAACTCGGTAAGGAAAATATGTAAACAAATAAAAATAAATATGTATTATTTAAAAAAACACAGAGAAAGGAACCATTAATAAAAAACAGTAGTGTAAGTTTTTCCGAGGAAACCTTTGGGCATTGTAGACAGGAAATGAAAAAAATGGGCAAATAAGTTTGAATCCTAGTGTATGAGGCTAATGAAAGTAAAACAAACGCTTACGATATTATTTTTCTTCGAAAAAAAATCTGCTGGATTCAGTAGATTTTCCACCTTCAGTAATTTACGCTAAATTTTTTATGACCAACGAGGTTTTTTATCCCTTCTTCGTGGAGATCATTCGCTTTCGGTTCCAGCTCGGGGAATTTAAATATTAGTAAGTCTTCATTTATTTATATTATAATAAAAACATAAATATTTTTATATAATTCATTATTTTTTATTTGAATAATGATATATTAGTGCTTTTCGACAAACCGAGAATCTATTTTCTATCAACCCAAACTACCATTTTATATTTCCGTACAACAGGATGCCATCATAAAAAAATACTAATAAAGTCACTATTTGAAAAAAATAAATAAAAAAGGATTTATTTGAACTCGGAAGACCACAATATTCAGTTCTTGTCATCAGTAGGGAAACGCGTGTTGCAGTTTTGAAATTGTTTAAGGGAGTTTTAGTTTTCAAGTTTACATAAATAGAACACTATAGCATGTTTCCTAAAATTTCGATGATAGGGTATAATAATTAAATTAAGAAATATTTAAATAAATTAGCATATTTCACAACGAACTGATATGAAAATGAAAGTGAAATATCTATTGATATTTATTAAATAATATATATATATATATATATATATATGTATGTATGTATGTATTAGTATATATAATTTAATATATTAAATATATATTTAACAATACCTGTTCAAAGGTATTTGGACCATTTTAATAAAAATATTTTTTTTAAATCGTTAAAGCACCTGCTGGCATCATGCTTACAGTTATCACTACATGACCTATTATTAATTACGAGATAGAATACTATGAGCTTAAATGTGTTAAATATAAACTTAAATTGTTGTTTAATTAATAGCAAGAAAGAAAATAGTCTAATCATTTTTAGGGCAGGTTTAATTTTTTCGGGTCTAACTGAAATTAAAAAAAAAATATCGGTATAGGTACTTCTTTAGGAGTTCTCACACTCTCTCTCTCTCTCTCTCTCTCTCTCTCTCTATATATATATATATATATATATATATATATATATATATATATATATATATATATAGTAAATGTTTAAACATTAATGTGATGTTGGGTCATAGCTAGAGAATAGGGTAGATTTTACTATTTAAGTAAAAGGGATATTATCAAAGGAAGAGAAGAGAGGCTTAAAGATAAATATGGAAATGCCGAGCGGGCCTTGGTGCTTGCTCAGCAAACCTTCATGCCTAGCGTCTTTAACATACAATTTGGAACACAATGAGCTCAAATCCAGGGCCGAGGTAACCTTAACCGATAGCTAGGGCCTTCTACTTTATACAACATATAGGCACTTCAGTAGAGAGAGAGAATACAATTTTACAAGCTAAACATCTCTCCAAGTTCTCTAATAAACATTTCGAACCAAGTGTAAGCAGGAATTTTCATTTTCAGATATACTATAGAAAAAACTTTTATTTTACAATTCTATTTTATTGTTAATTATTTAATTGTATAACCCTTAGTCAATTGACATCGAAAACTGATTTCGTGATTTTGATTTTGATCCCATTCACAGCGTAAATCTGATAAGCGGAATATGACTAAGAATGAATCCTAATCAAAAAAAGGTTAATACAAGAATTGACTCAGAGATATCAAACACTACTATACTACCAGATACCCTAAACAATGATAAGTAAGCAGGAAATAGAAAGGCTAACCTAGCCTAAATATATCATTAATCGTAAATTCGTTTAACGTAATTTTATACTGCTATGGGTAATCGGAAGATGCTTCATTGGGAGAACTAAGTTTTACCTATCCAGATTTAATTAGAATAGGGCTCTTTAAAGGGTACGTGACATCGTAGACTTACGACCCCCATTTTATGTTCGTTTCGATAAGAATGGATTTTATACTATCTTCGAAAAAGCCTAAGGTCACCTACCTGCCTGCTTACCCGCGATGTAGCCACTAGACCACAGGTGACTCAATCATTGCTCGTTCCAGGGACACTTCGATATTTACTAAACAAACATCTAAGTACCCAATTAATTACAAAAGGCTCATTTACATGACTACTAAAAGGCCTATTTGGACGTACTTAGCAGAGCTTTGGGGCTAGACTAAATCCATCGGATTCCTCCCGTATCCAATCTTTACAATCCATAAGCCTTCGTAAAATCCTTAATGCTTCTTACTTCAGTACAAATATAGCCATATTTATTATTATTGTATAGCTGTAAATTTCAAAAATTAAATTAAAAAAATAAACATATATTGTATTTTTCTTAAGTTATTACAGTAGAATAATACATTATCTCACTAAATAAGGACTAATCCACAAAAAATATCTGTATATTTAATAAAAAATTATTTCTACGTTGTTCATATCGGTGATACATTTCTGCCCCAACCCCCTGCTTTATCGTTCATATAATTTGTCGGTGGGTGGTCGTTGGTGCAGCTGGTTGGCTTGATATTGTTCAATGCGCACTCAAACAGAAAATTTATTCATTCGGGAAAAGAAAGGTTTGATATTATATCTTCGGTTACAAATGTTTCACCCCGTTAATACTCACCATTTGGGTGATTAAAAAAAATTCTGACATTTCCCTATTGAATATTTTAAAGCTTAATATGGGAAACGTTTATTAAAAATCAAAAATCCCTGTAGTTAACAAGATTTAATTAGATCCTTATTAATTTTATATAAATACAAATACCTTAAAACTCCAGCTAACCCCGAGTACAAAGGCATTTTGAGACGAATCGCACTAAGCTGAACCCAATTATTTTTATTTATTTATTAAATATGTTGAGGAGCGGAGTGGCTCAATGGTAGAGCAATGAGTTGCAACTCCAAAATTCCTGGTTCAAATCCCGCTGCAGGCAAGGCTTTTATTTAGTTTGTTAGCAGCTGAAGATGGATCATATAGAATCTAGGACCCTCCTGGGGCCCACCCATTCTCTATAAATCGGGTACCCAATTAAGGGGAACAAATTTAGCGGTTGAGCATGATCTAGGACAAATCACCTCCCTGGACAACCCTTCAATGGTTGTAGTGATACAGGTTTTTTTAAAATTAAATATGGCTAGTTAGTAGCTAATATATCTATACTCTAATTAAAATTTATTTAGTATAATCACAAGTTACAGAAATAAATAAGTGGTTTTTAACTCTTGATTACAATACCTAACAAACATTGTATATTGCATAAATTTATCGGAACATTTAAAAAATATTATAAGAAAAATGCATTAAGTTTGTAAAAATGTTCAAGCCGATTTATTTAAAAAAAAAAAAATTATAAGTATTTTTGAAATGGGGTTATAGTTATCTGGATTTGAAATAAAATAACTACTAGTGGTTCAGTAGCCATTCCTATATATAGTTGTAGCTATATAAATATGATATAGTTACTATCTAGGATATCTATAATTTTTTTAAAATATGTTTAGTAAAATCCCTGATGTAAGAAATAATAAATTTTCAACTTTTCCGAATAAATTCCTCTAAGAATATCATCTAACCGTGAAATGAAACACACTGTATATTGCTTAATTTTATAGGGAACTTCATGTCTACTTATTTTTTGAATGAAATAATATTAGTATTTTCGAAATGGACTTATATAGTTATCAGGATTTGTAATAAACGAATCTTGAAAATAACTACTGCTTGGGATCAGTAGTTATTGCTATACATAATTGTGTAAGTGTATTTGTGTATATGTGTGGTGCATGAACATTAACAAAAATATCTAATTGAACATATATTTTACGATAGTAAGTCGTATTCTTACAGGCATTTTTTATTTATCTGAGTGCTTTACTTTTTTTTAGCTTCTTGGAACGTTTCTATTTGAAAAGATTAGAGTTTTCTTTTTCCTAACATAATTGGAAAACTAAGTAATTCACTTCAGTATTATTCCGTGAAATAGTTTTCTTGGAATAATCGACTTCTGAAAAACAACAATTCTTTCTCTTGAGCTAAATTCACTAAACTGCTCTTCTATTTTGTTCGTTAATGGCTTCGGACGGAAATATTTTATAATTTTGTTTTCTTTTGACGAGTATGAAACTATTTTATAAGTTTTTTTTTAAAATCCCATCTCTAAAAGGAATGGAAGACGAATTTCCCTAAAAATTAATAAACGCTAAATATATTATAATTCGTAATATAATTCGTCATTAAAGTAAAACTGCCATAGAATTTCTTACTTTTTGTTAAAAAGTCTTCAATTCCATTATTATTATTATTTCACCTTTATTTAAAAAATAGTTAGGTATTTTTTTTTTTAATAAAGTTAAAAACATTTTTGATTTATTAAATCATTTAAATCGTAAAAAACAGTAATAAAAGGTAAATTATTTGGCTGTAAAAATGCTGCAGATTTTAAAAAAAAATGCTAAGTCCAACTGATAGACTGGGAATCTTGTGAATAAAAGGATGTATGCTAACCAATACTTCACATGTGATCCGATAAGATAGTTGTCAATGAGTTCCTGATATCTTTTAAATAAGACAGTTTATTTATTTTTCACTTATGTATTTTACATACAGGACCAATTCATTAATAATTAAAATTTAATTAGCATTTTTATCAAGATAGGTTTGATTAATACATGAACTTAAAAATATTATTTCAACAAAATAGATTAAATGCTTTATATTTATCTAAAATAAAGTACAAAAAACCGCTTCGATTAATCTACTTAAATTTAATTAAAAGAGAAACTACTTAATCTCCGGTCCTAAACTAATTCATAATGAATTAACTGTATGAAAATACGAATACAATGCATACGAATATTGGAGTGCGATTGCAGTGTGTATAGTGTTGAGTTGCTATACTGGAGGTCTCGGATTCCAGTTGAGCTGTGACATGTACCTTAAATCTTTTAACAAACATAGATGGATCCTGTGGATCTACAGACTGTCATGGGGCTGAGCCAAACTTCTCTAAACTGGGCACTATTATTTTAGGGAAAAACCTGGTGATTGAGCTTGATCCCAGACTAATCACATCTCCTTGTCCAACCAGGTTCTGTACACTTTATGGGTTTTAGTAGAACATGGAAAAAATAAATTTATTATATTATTGCTTTCTAGCTGATTATTTACAATAAATCCTCGATATCCTTAGAAACATAATTCATATGTTTTCAAATTTATGTCGGCTACACTATTTCATGTAAATCATTGTGTGGGTAATAGCTTCCATAAAGTTTATCGTCTTCCATTCAGGCTTATCTTAATCATGGAAGCCCGAAAGAGGCTATACACCAAAGTAATAACGGTGATATACACCCACACTCTCAATGGCATCTTACAACCTTTTATATAAACCGTATTTATAAGATGGGGAGAATCGCCGTGTTTTCATTCCAATAATTTATTTCCGGTTTGGCATGTTATATGAAAAAATGTGAATCGATTGACCACTCACTCTTCTCCAAATATGTATATGTGTGTTTATCAAACCGAATATTTAAACAAATAATTAGTTTCTTAGTTCTTACGTAAGGACTAATTTAATTTGTGCATAACAAACAAAAATAGAAGTAAAAATATAAATCCGTGTATAAATAAAAAATAATCTTTAACCACTGATTTTTTAAATTTAGTTATTGATCACCAGACGATTTTCTGGATATCTTAGAAGGACAGAAATAAGACGGAATAAAAATATTACTACTAATCAAGAGTGCCAGCGACAAAAAAAAAAAAAAGAGAGAGAGAGAAGAAAAATGGAAGCTCGAATTTTCTTCATTCTATTAAGAAAATGTGATTGACTTTCCTAGGATAATAAGAAAATTTAAAGGTCAAAAGACTATTGAAATATAAAGTACTGAAAGAAAAAATTTTTTTTATTCATCAAAGGTTATTATGCCAGATTATGCTGCTATGGCTATTCGGACGATGATACAGTAGGAGTGCTAAATTGTGCTTATCATCGATTAATATGAAAAGGGAACCCACTACTGTGCTACCCACAGGATCCCACGATATTGTTAATAAAAGGTTAATGTGCATATCACCACACCGCATATAACTCCATAAGGAAGTTGTAAATTAGTTTTTAATTAGATGTAAAAAGGAAAGTTGGTCGATTTTTAATTATATAATTGCCATAATGGACCAATTGAATGACATTTACAATTCAATTACTACTATTATCAAAATATATGAGATTGATGCATGGGCTTAAACTTAATATTTCACCAAAATTGTTAAAATATATTTTTAAAAGCATATCTAAAAAATTATCAAGCATAAAAAACTATTTTCTTTAGTTATTTGTATAAATTTACTACTATATTATAACACAAGTAAATCTAATGAATGATACTCAATGCCATGATATAATGGCAAGTAGAGAAACTACCCACTCGCAGTACTCAAAGTTATAATAATTTAAGTAAGAACTTTTTGAAATAAGTGATATCAAATAATCACCTTCCCCATATTATTGTTCATTAAACCATATTACCGTTTCCAAAATTGTTTTTTTAATTTAATTTATATTTGTGGCATAATTTCAAAAAACTCTTAAACTGTATTCTGCAACTCTACTAGCAAAACTTTAGTTTGTTTCTTGAGGTACGTTTTATAAAATAAAAAAAAATCATTACATACATTTTTAACCTTATCGTAGCAGTTGCTTTTAATTAGGATAAGGATAATTACTTGAAATATTTTACATGTCAGGATTTCATCACATTCTGGTAATTGAATCATTAACTGCAGGAAGTCAAATAATCCACTTTTCTAAATTTTTCTAGAGATATAAAAAATGATCTTGTCTCAGACTAAGTCCCTATCTCCAGTAAAGAAAATATTGAAAGCGGTTTGAAGATCATTCTATAATGCGAACAAATGTCCTTTCTAAATTAAACGATACATTCTGTTGTTTAAAAAAAAAAAACATTGTTTCCTTCAGAATTTCTCTGACCACTAATACTTCTCACTGTGTTATTGTTACCATGATATTGAGCTGTTGAAGTTAAAAAAAGTATACATTGAAAAAAAAAAACTGTACTACTACGACCCGTGAACGAGTCTGGGGGTTCAGTACATGGTTGAGACTGTACTGTTTCATGGACAACGGTTCTGCAAGGAGGTGACTTGTCCTAGGTCACGCTCAACCGCCAGGTTTTTACCCCTTATTATGGGTATCTGAGCCCCAGGAGGGTCCTAGATCCTATATGATCCATCTCCGGCTGCAAACAGACTAAATAAAAGTAACTGCCCGCAGCGGGATTTCAACCAGGATTTCCGGCATGGCAACTCAGTGCTCAACCACCGAGCCACTCCGCTCCCCATACATTGTAAAAATTGTAAATAAGAGCAGAAGCCAAAAGAAAACAAAAACAATAATTTTGAGCCGTTATGATTCGAGCTGTTAACAGAAGTTATAACTTCTAGACTTCAATAATACTAAGGCAAAGCGAAACTAAATGCTCGATGCCGAAACCACTAATCTCTGCTTACAAACTTCGTTCCACTGGCCACCACCCACACTCATCATACCTCCCAAAAAAGTCTCCACTTCAAACAGAAAAAAATTGGTTTTCATCTGGGTATCTCAGACAAAGCGCCTTACTGTTGTTTTTGGCACCTTGCTAGTGAGTAGTCGAAGTTTGAATAAGTATGTATGGAATGTAAATATTTTAAACAAGAACAGAGTTAACAAAAAATTAATAAAAAACAATTTACTTGGAATTTTGAACTGTTATGATCTGAATTGTTATCAGCGGTTACAACAATAGGACGCACGAGGGATTCGGACATATAAGCTGACAACGGGTACAAAACTGACAGTGAAGGGAAGCCTGAGTGTTATTGACAGTCGGCTAAAACTGCTGACCCTTCGGAGCGCCTACACCCCGCTGAATACATAACCGCATTACAGCTGTGTGTTGCAAAATAATCTAATCAGTCCCTAACTCAACCCTTTGCTTAGTAAAGGCTATTTCACTTCTTTCTTTTTTTTGGAGCCTCCAGTTTTATTTGCCTTAAAAAGGTTCGTAAATGCAGAATACCATAAAAAAAAGGAAGTAGGGAGGAAATATTATCTCTGATTTAACCATGTAGTTAATTATGAATGAAAATGAAACTGTGTAAATCGTTTAATGGATTAATAAAAACCTCTATAACAATTACTTTTATACTATCATTATGTACTTCTTGTATTATAAATATTATACCCTTCATTATTTTACGCCTCATTAACTTTCTGTATTATCTGTATTAATATTATTATATATTTATTTTTTTTAGAATATTACACGAGACAATGTTTTGCTCAGTTCAAGAAATTAAATTATTTATTATTTTTATATTTTTATATCGATGCAGATTTAAAAACATCTTCGCAGATTTATAAGCAATAAACTTAATTATTATGAGCTTAAAAAAAATTAAAATGACTAAATATATCAAAAGTGGAATTCATGCATATATATATATATATGCATATATATATATATATATTTTTACATATGCATTTATATATATATAAATATATATATATATATTTTTACCTAATTTGCTGTTGATAAAATAAGTTTTACTTTCCGTTCTTGAGATTTAGTCGTATACTAAAAAAAAAAGAAAAATTAATTAATTAACGTTAAATTAGTTAGTATGTCATAAATACAAATCGTAACTACAAGATAAGGTACATAAATACATAATATACCATTACTACAGGCACATATGAGTATTGGTATATTAATGTTATCTACCTCTATCTATTTATGGTAGGTATATTTCAAATCTGTCTTATTTTTTTATTACTTTTTGTCATTATTCTAGGATGTTTCATACATCACTCCATTTTGATTCTACTTCTGCTGTTTCCTGGACCACACTCAATATTTTTTTTAACATATTGAATGTTAAGATGCTTTATAAAAAATTAGAAGGATTTCCGGCATACTGGGTCTTGTACATATTTTTATTGGATATCATATCCTCAGGTAATTTAAATGGTTCGAAAAATGAACAATGATTTATTTTTATTGATCAATTGAATCTTCTGATCAAAATCTCCATAAAGAATTTGCATTGGTTATTGCAAAATCTTGTGTTATTGCAAAAGCTAGCTAGCATGTCGGGTTAGGCAGGCTAGTTTTGTTCTCATTAATTAGAACAATAAAAGTGAGCGAAAACTCAAAATGAGACATAGACATAAACTAGCATGGAGTAGGAAAAATCCCCAAAACAAAGCCTCAAGTCTCAATAATAGTGACAAAAGCCGACCAGTCAAAGTTCCGCCAATTCAAGCCCCATCAACGATATCAAGGATATACTATAAAAGAAAATCAAAATACAGCAACCAACTTGGCTCAGTTCTTTGTGGAGCTTCCTGGAGCAAGGTTGCTGCCTCTATTTGATGGGTCTATTGGTACAAGATGTGCAGCATTCTGTTTACTTTGATGTGAGTTTCTTTCGGTGTGTGTCCTAACGATGCCTGAATTGGTGAAACGTTGTCCGGTTTTCCCATTACTTTAGAGACTTGAAACCATTACTTTGTTTTAGGATTTTTCATATTATATTTCATTAATTAATATATAAAATTATTATTTTAAAGCGACTGAAACCGTTTGTTCCTTCTTTTTTTTTTTTGGCTTTTTCATTCCAGTTCAAGCGAAGAGTATCGAGGTCACTTAAAGTGTAGAGATAAAATAGAGAACGTAGAGGCACTATTCTGTGGATGTGGCCGTGGAATTGGATGAGGCCAGCCTGAGCCCAAGTGGATCGCTACCCCATTAACTTTAGTTCGGTTAAGAGGAGTACTCTCTTTCGTGCAGCCTCGTTCAACCGTCGACGTCCGCTGACAAATTAGCGAGTCATGTCCTTTACAATTGTTACATAAAATAGCACTGAAAAAAAAGGTAGTTTCTATCCTGGATGCTTAATCCCTCTTAGAGTAAGAAATATATGCACTCTTATAATATTTTTTAGGTTTATTAAATATTCATCAACATCTTAAATTAAATTAATAAAAGTGAAAATGATTCAGGGGAATAGGATGAAAACATGTTACAGAATTACCCTTTTGAACGGATCGCATTGAGAATATAACGAAGACATCAAGAGATGCAATGTGAAGTAAGAAAAAATAAATTAAATGAGAAGAATATATGAAATATTGACATTAGGACCAGCGTGTTTAGTCTTGTTGTTTTTATATGGTTTTAATTTCGAATTTTCTAACGACTTTCCATTAATAAAATTAAATAACTGACTGTCTCTGATTGTTAGTAATATTTAAAAAACGGAAAAGCATCAACTATGATAGAATTTAATGTTAAACTACATTGAAATATTTTTTTTAATGATTAAAACAATTTTTTGGAAATAACAGTAGTTTATATAACATATATAACTGTAATAAATGTTTTGTAAAATTTGATTACATCATTAGTTATAATAGAGAGTCAAAAAAAAGTTTAAGTGTGAGTCAGAGGATGAAGCGGTAGTCCTTTTTTTCCAACCCATTTATAATTAATGTAGAGATAATTAATATATCTTTAAGAAGTAACTGTTGCCGTACTTGTGCTTTTATTTTTCTACTCCCTCATTCGTCACCGGTGTTGCTCCTTTCTTTCTTCTTAATCTTTGGTTGTTTTTTTAAAACCCACACGGGTATCTAGTTTAATCGTGAGACGATTGCTTTCCAAAACATCCTCGCAGGTAATCTCCATCTCCTGTAAATCTCTTTATGCCTCATCGAACCAGGTACGTTATTCATTTGCATTTATATTTAATTTTTTAAAAGAATTTTACGACTACAACCCATGAAGTGTCATGGGCTCATTACATGGTAGAGACTGTACTGTTTCTAGGTCGACCATTTTGTATAGTGGTGATTTGTCCGAGATAACACTCATCCACCAGATTTGTCTTCAATTCAGGGTAACCACTTCATAATGGCTACAGATCGCCCGGAGTGTCGGCAGGATTTGGATTCGAAACCTTCAGAATAGCTCTACGAACTGAGCTACTCCGCTCCTTTATTTTTTATAGATGGTGATAAAATTATTTATAATTTTTAACCAATTATCTAATCGTGAAATAAGATAAATAAATAAAGTTGTAAGTAATCATTTTGGCAATTGTTACTAGCATACTTTGTATCTTTTTTGTCATGAACATTTTATTTTTGTTCAATTATGCGTTAAGACCTCGAGGGGGTTAAGATAAATTGTCCTTCCCGGTCCTAATTTTCTTTCTTTGTTAGAGCCACCATTTCCGGGCAAGTAGCAATCCTTTAGGTGGGGCGAAACAAAGAGGACAATTAATGGTTAAATGTCCCAGATATTTATTCCAGCTGTTCCACTGCCTCAGGTATAAATCTGTAACCCGATCTCACTTCTACAAACCTCTGAGTCCTCCGGTTCCTCCACAAGCCATATTATCTATAACTATTTGTACTCAACCGGGGTACTGGGAAGTGAGCTAGAGTGGGCCGCGACGAATAACTCGATAATAATAAGGCTTAGTGAATCCGAAGGCTCGATACCAATACCAGAAATCTCTTCTTAAAAACCTCCGTCCACGGACCACCACCCAAACCAAAATCCGCCAAATCACTCTTAAGGCAATCCTCCCAACTACGCTTCCCAGTCGGTACAGCGCTTATTAAGATTTTAGCGATAATACATAAATACAAATATTTTCAGAGCTTCCATCATGTATGAAAAATTGAAAATGGTCCGAATTAAAAATTACAACAAATCTTGTTTTTAACCAGCTCAATTTACTCCTTATATTTCCACCAAAACTAGACAAACGTTTCTTATTTGTAAATTATCAAGTTAATTATTATCAAATATACAATAGTTTAATTTATATCATCAAATATAATCTATACTACATTATTGCAATATTTATCAAATATCAAATATATTATAGTTATTTATTTATTTATCGTCTTCTACATTTTTTCATACGCCAGTGAATGTCTCTCATCGATCTATAGTCTCAAAATACTGGAAGTGCTTGAAAGAAGAATCCTAAGAAATGTTTGAGTTCATGCTGAAAACGGCGAAAAAAACAGAGAAATCTACTAGAAAATTGAAATAATTTTGGATACTACGTGGAAGAGGAGGTTGACAAGGAGAAGCATGGATTGAGCATGCAAATATTTGACTATTTCTGGAAGAACACCACTATAACTATCTATGACGTTAGACAGCACTGAGTCTCGATTGTTTGAAGAAAGTGAATTTGGAAGCAAATTTAAAAATCTGGGATTAAAGGTCTCAGGACGATGAAAGACCAGAGAAGGTCGGACAATGTTAGACAGAGGATCAAAGGAAACGTATCAGTGAACGAATAAAGGAATATTGAGGACAGATAAAACTCCAACTGAGGAAAGAAAAACAAACTGAAACGTTATCCAAGTGGTAAATCCGAAAACAAAAGAAAATGGATGAATATATAAACTATATTTTATAACATTAAGCATCTTAAACGTGGAGGGATTTTATTTTATTTTATATATACAAATATCGACTATTATAGTTCTATGGCTATGTTTTTCTTTTGTTTGACATCATTATTTGATAAATGAATTGAGGCGTGGAGATCCAAAAAGGGGTAAATCCATATTTTATCATTTTTAATTTTTCTCACAAATTTGGCGTCCTCTATGCGGTGGTAGAGGTTCACAATTCAAAATAAGCTAAATCCAATCTAGTTTTTCTAAAAATAATTGTCTCAAATAAATAATCACCTGAATTATGTATATTTTTTGTGTTCCTGAAAAATTTTCAAATTTCGATTAATCCCCTTTACATCTCCACGCCTCAATTCAAGATAACTAGTTCGCCTGATGTTTGATTGTTTTCAAAGTGAACTGGAGAAAATGTACCATTATAAGAATTTGTTTTCCATTTTTCAATGTGTTTTTTTTAACTTAATCATTCCTCATTGCAATGTTCGAAATACTATGATATCATTATTTTGCGAGGATAGCTGTTTCTTCAGCGTGGGTAATAGTCTCGTAACTAGTATTCATGAATATATACAATATATTAAATAATATATAAAATTTACAGTATACTAGCTAATCTTTCATTGCGATATCCTTCTATACCTGTTTAAAGATGTATAGATTGTTTATTCATTTATGCTTCATTTTATACTGCTATGGCTACTTTGGCAATGCTACTGCGGGAATCATGTCAGGGTAAACAAGGGCAGAGATTTTTAACGAATACCTTTTTAATGAATAACGGGACACCAAATTTACATCCCTTCTGAAGGAAGGTATACCTATAGATGTTTTACTCCCTTTTAAAAAATGTTTGGGCCACCTGCAAGTCCTATCCAAGGCCACGAACCCTCGACCTTCTGCATAGTAGCTGGTTATGCTAACTGTTACACCGATTTATAGATTAAAAGCTTCTTTAAAATAATTAATGATAGAAAAATAAATTCTTGAAGGCATGAATCAATAAAAGAAGTAAAGCAGTACAATAATAAGAATAATAGAAACAATAAAGGCCCTGTGAACTTTCCTTAGATACTGTTACATAAAATACCTCTTCCATGGCTAGTTTAGCTTTATTCGTAACTTAAAGTGTTAAAAATGGTCTACGGACGTTCACAATCGGTTGAGCAAAGGGAAAGCCACTTTGTAGGGCTGAGAGAGGAGTGGATATGAGGCTTATCATTCACTTTGCCCTTGCCCTAAATAACATCCCTTAGCCAAACAGAGGAGGCGTACTGTTTACTTAATGCCTTCCCTCCCCGGCCCTGACTTCGCCCTCTCAGTCACTCTCAACGGCGGCGGAGAACTGGGCGAGATTTATATCAGGAGGTAACTCTCGGATCCAGATGTACCTGTTAATAACTGAATAAAAGAATTTATTAATACATATTGTTTTTTAATTTATTTAACTAAAATTACAGTAAGCAGGTAGCGAGACCCTGCGTTGATTGGAATTGTTCGATATAAAATATCCATTAAGCTTAATAACCTGGTTCCTTATCTCTTTGCTGTAGAGGTGAAGCCATCTATAATCTCCTATGCCTAGGACAAAATGGGTTATTGTGGCTATATCACAGGAAGTGAACAAGAACATGTGCTCAATACTTTGCCAATTAGAACTATATAACCTTATTGGACTATACAAGCTAATATGGAGTAGGTCCCTTAGCAAGCAGCCATCAGAGTAAGGAGAGATGAACCTAGCATGATTATTGCCAAGATAGTTGTTTCATCACCCATAATTAGTAATTATTATTAGCATTATATGTATGTCATTCTCATTATAAGCTATAATTTATTATGTATTTTATTTTCATTACAATCTTCATCCCATAAAAAGGGCTGCTATGTTTTCTCATTGAACAGGAAGACATAAAAATAAATATGCATACATTATACCTAATCAAATACTTCAATCTAATGGTGAGGTAATCAAGAAGGATCAGCCCACATGAAAAATTATTGCTGAACAATTCGTAGCTTTAAAGGAGGTAAATAATAGGGAATGATGGTACAAATAGAAATTATCTGTGAAAAAAAACCTTCTGGTTTTTATGATAGTGAATCCAAGCAAAAACATTCTACTATACCTAGCTGTAGCATTAGTGAGATGCAAAGTTCGTGATACCTTATGACATAGGGTCTTAATGTTTTGAGAGAATAGGTCTCATAATTACTTACTTTGTTGTGAGAAATTGGGTCGTTTTATATGAAATTTACGTTTTAAAAGTAATGTTATAATGTTATTTTTAGTCATACGACTTCTGACTTCATAAAATCGAAATTTTTATTCAAAGTAATCACCCCTATTTCTTCCAACTTCTTATCAAATTTTCAGTCCCAGAACATCATCTGTTTCATGATTTCAGAACCAGAATTCATGGTTTTGAGGATAAAAAAATCTGCAAATGCGTTTTTGACTTTAGAATCACTCTAAAAAATTGTACTCTTAAGGACTTTGTCCTAATTTTTTAATCATTTCCATTTTTATTTCCTTCAATGATAACAATTTTTATGTCATGGTACAAACAAGGAAATTAAATAAAAGTAAACGAACATATAAAAAAAGCCTAAAAGAAAGCATGTGAGCATTTAGTTTTGTACTAATGTGCAACCTTATTATATAAATATAAATATGTAAAGAAAACTGTGTCGCTAACATACGAACGTTTTTTTTAATTTTTTATTCGCCGCGATAGCGTCACGGCCTTCTTGACACAACAACAACTGTTATAAATAAAATATACGAGATGGAAAAGTTTTAATGTACGGTTACAGTGTGTTGAGTAAATTGAAACCAATCTCCTGAAAGATATAAGAAATACGAACTAAAGGCTTTTAATGCTGTTTTTTCAGGTGCGTGAATGTTTTGTTGGAAATTATTATTATAGTATAAATTAATAACGTTATTATTAATTATTATACGTTTCTTTTCTTCTCAGCATTGCAGGCTGATATGGCTTTATCGTCTTATTTATCGATATTTAAACATTTTCGTACAATACTAGCAGTTCCTAATAACACTGCTTTTTTTTGTATTTCAGCTTCCTTGTTCAGTTCAAGGATTTTCAAGGAAGTGTTTATTTCCTCTGGGATAAGGCCACTGGTAGAAACTACAATTGGTAGTACTTCTAAGCTCCTGATATTTCCGAATTTTTTATCCTATTGTTTTTTGCACGTTATCATCGGAAAGAACTCTTATCTCAATAATATGCTTTTTCTTTGCTGTCTTGTCAATAAGCACGATGTCAGGTTTGTTGTGAGGTAAATGGTGGTCTGTTATCATCGTATGGCCCCAATATAATTTAACAATACCACTTTCTAATAATGGTTCAGGATGATATCTGTATAAAGGTTGGTGATCTTAAATTAGATCACAACTTTTAGCAACTGCTTGATGAATGACCTTCGCTACAATATTGTGTCTTTCAAGGTATTCTTTTCCCACTAGTACTTGACAGCCTGAGGTCACATGTTGTATGGTTTCATTTGTAGATTTGCAAAGACGACACTTATATCATGTATACCTAAGGCTACACCTACATTGAATCCGGTGTGATACGATGAGACGTCGCTAGCAAACAAAATGACTGAAATATATCGAGAGTTATAACATTTGGTTCTTTAAATTTATAAAACTAAGATTATTTATTAATTATTTTTAATACATTTATATTTTACTATGATGTATAGTAAAATATGTATAATGTATACACCCCGGCATCGTATGTGATAGAATCACGTCGCACCGAATCGGATCCAATGTAGGTGTAGCCTTAAGGTTCCTTCCGTCTCTGGAAACATACTTAAATTTTTTAACCATTGGACAGATGCTGCTAAATTTATTCCACAAGTTGTTAAGGCATTGTAAAATCTGCCGTGAAGATGTTTACGTTTCCAAGGCTCGGCAAGGCTCTGTTCAGTTAGGTTCTCGTTCGGTTCCCGCCGAAGCAAGCTTAGTGCCGTATATCCAGGGGTCGAGCCTTGCAATCGTAGATAATACTGGTGAAATGCTGTTAATTACATACGCCTTAAGTTCTGTTTCCTGTTCTCTGCTAGATTTTAATAAACTAGTAAGACCTCTTCCTCCTTGTTTTCTGGCGATATAGTCGCGGGACTGAGGATTTCGGATGAAGTTGCCTTGATTTCACCATATGCGTTCTAACGAAACGGTCCATTCTTCCAAGATCAGTATCTGACCATTTTAATGTACCAAAGGAGTACGTGACCGCGGAGATATCATGTATTCAAGGCCTTTATCAAATTTTCTGAATTTTAATTAGTTTTTAAGCTCTCTGAACTCGTTTCTTGAATTCATCCTCAATTGTTTCTTTAAAGTCCTTCTTGAACTTCAGAATCTGCGTGATACCCAGATGTCTGTTTGAATCAGTTTTCTTTAACTGCTTGATACCTTCACTGTTTGAAAGTTCTATATTCGTTGAATTTTTATACTTTTCTCTGTGAATGTTAACAGTTGCACACAATAACATTATATTATTATATAATATAAATTGATTATTTAAGACATGTAAATATGCATTGTAAATAAGACATTGTTTTTTTTCAGAGAAACAATTCCGTCTTTATTTCTACATTCCAAAGACATAAAAACATTATAAATTTATAAAATATCATTATATATATACATATATATATATATATATATATATATATATATATATATATATATATTGTTTATGGTTCTCGAGTTTCAGTCAGTTATTTCAACTTCTTAGGCGACGTTTCGAGACTAGGTTAGTCTCATATTCATGCTATCCTAGACTAGGTTATATAGGTTATATTCGAGACTAGGTTAGTCTCATATGCATGCTAAAAGATCATTTTTTCACTGTCAGGGGCATGAATATGAGACTAACCTAGTCTCGAAACGTCGCCTAAGAAGTTGAAATAACTGACTGAAACTCGAGAACCATAAACAATATATTTCTACAACAGTCAAGATAAGTAGAAACCAATATATATATATATATATATATATATATATATATATATATATATATATATATATATATATATATATATACATATAATCTTCCATCAGAGTTGTTCAAAGATGGAGAAGAAATCATCAGAGCCAAACTATTAGATCTAATCCAGAAGATATGGGAGAAAGAGAAAATACCAGAGGCTTGGAAAACAGGTCTAATATGCCCTATCCTAAAGAAGGGGTCCATATACGAGTGTGGGAATTACAGAGGCATAGCGCTCCTTCCTGTTGTCTATAAGATAATGACCAACATGTTGCATAATCGAATATATCCGTATTATGAAAACACGGCAGGGGACCAGCAAGCAGGATTCAGAAGAGGAAGGAGTACGCTAGACCAGATATTCATTCTGAAACAGGTACTCGAAAAACGATGGGAAGTAGATCAAGATGTACACGCGTTATTCGTGGATTTCAAAGCAGCATACGATTCCTTGGACAGAAGCTGTTTATGGAAGATCATGACGGAGCTGGGTATTCCCGGCAAGTTGGTGAGATTGACGAAGGCGTGTGCAGACGACCCCCGATGCAGAGTCCTGATACAGGGAGATGTGTCTGAGGCCTTTGAAGTTGGAACTGGTTTGAGACAGGGAGACGGACTCTCACCTTTACTGTTCAATATAGCCCTTGAAAAGGTGATAAGAGCAACATCAAGAGAGAATGGTGGGGTGCACGTCGGGAAGGTACATAAAATTCTTGCATACGCCGATGACATAGCAGTCCTCGGAAGTAATGAAAGGGATATCGATAGACTCGCTAAGGTGCTTATGAAAGAGGCAAACCAAATCGGCTTACAGGTAAATGAGGAAAAAACAAAATACATGATAGTAAGCCGTAAAGTCCACCCCAGAAACAGCATCTGCGTGGATCGCAAATCGTTCCCGAAAGTAGATACCTTCAAATACCTCGGCTCCACAATAACCTCAACTAATGCCCTACTAACTGAGATAGACCAGCGAATAACAAGTGCAAATAGAGCATGCTTCGCTCTTTCAAGAGTATTGAAATCCCGAAGCATCTCTAGAAATTTAAAATTAAGGGTGTATAATGCTGTAATAAAGCCGATTCTGATATACGGCTGTGAAACGTGGGCTCTCACCAGCACCCTAGAAAGCAAAATCGAGAGATGCGAAAGAAAAATACTTCGCACGATAACAGGAGCGGTATGGGATGAGACTCTTAACTCATGGAGGAGAAGGACCAATAAAGAATTGCACACGGAAACTGGTCAGGCGATATCTCAGGATATGAAAGCAAGAAGGCTAAGATGGGCGGGTCATGTAGCTCGAAGTGATCCGTCAGGAAGCCTCTACACAACTATGAATGCCAGAATAGTTGGCAAGAGACCACGTGGGAGGCCAAAGACCAGATGGATTGACAGGGTCAACAAAGATGCTGCGGAGCTACATGTAGCAGACTGGAAATCAGCGGCCCAGGATAGACAGAGGTGGAGAAGGCTGGTAAAGGCGGCGAAAGATCTACAAGGTCTGTAGAGCCAACCGAAAAAAAAAAAAAAAAAAAAAAAAAAAATATATATACATATATATATATATATATATTTAATATTAATAAATTGGTACATTAGTTCATTAACTATTAATTCCCATTATGACTTCTATACTAATAAGATAATTAATTTAGCACTAATACAACTATTATTAACTGTTAAATATTCAGTTTTGAATTCGATTAGGTTATGACCTACAATGATCCTGAATAATTAGTCATGTTGCATGACTAATAAATAAATATTGAATAATTATTGGTTGAACGTTTATAGAAAATTTATAGAAGAGAAATTGGTGGGGGTAGAGGTGAAAAATTAATTCTAAATTACCAACTATTTACTAGAATTCAACATCTCCATTCAAACTCCATGTCTTTCATCAGGGCTCAGTAGTCAGGTAGTACGGGAAAGAGGGTGAAATGTTTATATGCATACATATGCATGTATTTACTCATATATACCCGTTCAAATGTTTTTAATTTATTAATAATTCTATAATATTAATAAATTTTGTAGTATTTATAAATGTTAATATTATATTGTTTATGCGCTGTTATTATTTTTTTAAATAGATTGCAATTATTTTAATAATAGGTATATTTTTTTGGGTCTAACTAAAATAAAATAAAAAAAACTTCGAGAATTTCGATACTTAGATTTCAGCACTGCCTGTTTAGGAGGAGGTCAGTGACATTCACACGAATAGATGAATGATATATTGCTATATTATGTATTATACCTTATATATTAAGTATTTAAGGTATAGCATATAAGATCCGGTCCAATATCTTTTAACACTAACTATAAACGGACATATATTCACTTTCTCCCAATCTCCACCCTTTCCCATACTTACTACCAGACTATTAAGCTCTGATAAAGACCATATTGGATGCCTGGGTAGAAATGTTGGTTTCTGGTAAATATAGAGTTGGTAACTAAGAATTTATTTTTGATCTCTACCCGGACCATTTTCTCGACTATAAAGCTTATACTTTCAACCAGTAATTTCTAAATATTTCTTTATTAGTCCCACGACATGAATTATTTATTTAATATAGTGGTAGTACAAAATCTTATTGAATTCAAAACTGCTTTTGGTGGTTGGTATGTTAGTTGTTTCAAATTTGAGGCGTAAAACTGATTGGTCATCAACGCTTTAGTTTAGCTTTTAGTTACGATTTAAAAAAAAAAATTAAAAGAATAATTAAATAAAAATAAATGGAAAAATCTATATACACTCAACAGCAAAAAAAAACGGACACTTAGATTTGTTCTAATAATTTTGTTAAATATATATTTATATGTATTAATCTTTTTAATTTATAGTAAGAATTTGTTAATTTATAGGTTATTTAAACAAAATCTGCCAAAAGTGGACAAGTTTTATTGATTATGTACAAAATAAAGAAAAAATGATAAATGAACACATTTTTTAGAAAACGTTATTCTTCATTTTTATTAGGTTTTCTAACAATTTATGTAATTCTAATAGCGGGTATTACTCCCTATGGTACGGCGAAGGGCTCTAACCCTGTCAGGCATCGAAGAAATTAAATTCTGGACGTACTCCACCGCCATAGCATCCCATTCTACTCGAAGAGCAATTTGGAGCTGATTTAAGTCACTAGGAGGAGGATGACGGCGTCTAACACGCCTCCCTAAATTATCCCACAAATGCTCTATGGGATTCATATCTGGAGATCGTGCAGGCTTGTCCAGAAGTGTGATTCCCACTTGCTCCAAGTATTCGGTAACAATTCTGGCGGTATGTGGACGAGCATTATCCTGCATTGCTCACCAATAAATGGAGCAAATGGGATCACAGCCTCTAGGAGGACTTCCTCGATGTATCTCCGAGCAGTCAGAACCCATTATTTATGAAAATCAGTTCAGCCCGGGCGTGGAAATTAATTCTACCCCAAACCATAACTGATCTCCTTTCAAAAGGCAGTGATTCACGAATGGTACATTGAGCAAATCGCTCCCCTGGTCGTCTCCACACTCTGTCTCGACCGTCTTAGTGGTATAGACCAAATGGAGACTCATCCGTGAATAAAACAGTTCCCAATTGCTCCAGAGTCCAATGAGAATACTGATTAGCAAATAATCGCCTTTCTCTTCGATGCCTTTCCATGAGTTGGGGCCCTGTCGCGGGTCGCCTTGATACGAGTTCATGCTCCCCCAGTCTCCGCCGCACTGTGTCTGCACTTACACGTGTATTTCGAGCCACTTCAAGCCTTTCCCGGACCTCAGGAGCCGTTAAAAGTCGTTCTCTCAATACCGACAGCGTAATAAATCGATCGTATACTGCCATTGTTGCCCTTGGTCGCCCACTGCCGGCCCTCCTATCGTAGTTATCAGTCTCCTGGAAACGCCGGAGTGCATTGTGAATGGTAGACTTCGCTACCCCAAGCTCTGGCCTTCTCTGGCCAAGGCATCAGCTCGGGCTATGTCAACATTTGAAATAACCATTATTCTGGACCAACATTTAAAAAAAACATGTCTATTAATCACAGTAAAGGCTTGGTTAATAAATTAAAGATGTTTAAATGTGCGAAAAACTACTTACAGTTTAGAATAGGTCCGACAGGTAAATCAACTTCAAGACAAATAAATCAAATCTGAGTTTTATCTAATTGTTTACTAATCCTGAAGGGATTAGTTCAATGGAATTAGACCCTACATTCTCTGTAATAACTAGAATACCCGAAAAAACAAACACATTGCTGATAATTAGCTTTTAATACGAAAAATATCAAGTGTCCGGTTTTTTTTGCTGTTGAGTGTATAATGAAAACAAGAGAAAATTAAAAGTAGGAGCTAACTGTGTTAGATATTCTTAATTAAAATTACTTTTGATAGAAAGTAGCGATGACCTCATTAATGTACTATTCTTCATTTCCTAATATTATGGATACATTGGCAGGTAGTCCCATTCTATGCATTTTCTTTTTTGTTAAAGGTACATACTTCGAAGATATGGGCTACTGTTAAGCTATCGTTTCACTTCTTGCATGATGGCGGGTGTTCTTTAGTAATTAGGTGAGCGTGGGTAAACCTTGTATGTCCTATCCTAAGTCGTGTAAGGACCACTCTCTTCGGATTCTAAGACAGGAGTTGATGCATGGTCTAACATCAGTTTTTATATGTTTCAATTTATTTGGAGGGATATTGTCTCATTAGGCCTGCCACTCTTGAAGTGCGTCTGTCTCAGTGGGCTAACTAGCTAGGATACTGACTGCTTTTGTTCTGTTCAAATGTTTAGAAAGAGGATTAAACTAAAAAATATCCTATGCACTATGGAATTGTTAATGTAAAACATTCTCGAACCAACTTAAAAACTCGTAACAATTTCATCAAAATTGGCCCATTGATCTTTTTTTTCCTCCATATAAATAAATACTTGTTTTTATCTATTTAAATATTTACATAAATTAGAAGAAAACGTCAATTAGTAACGGTCCATAATACCCTTAGAAGAATAGATTGCCCTAAAAGCTACTCCCAGAAGAGAGAAGAGACTTTAATTGTAAAGTGGAGTGTTCCGTGGTGAGAATGCTCCGCCAGAGAGATTGATCGCCGTCTTGAAAAGATGCCCCAGGGGAATTAGTATTCTGCTTCCATAGCAGATAAGAATGCCCGCGAACGCTTTCCACCAATAATGGCAACACTAGCCCAACAGCTGTAGTCCTATAGCTCAGTCAAATCTTATTTTAATTCATTTTATGTTATATTTCCATATTCGTGATTTCAGTTGTTTATTTATATTTCTTTGTGAACTGAAGTAATAGTGATCAATATATTTGGTCACAAAAATAATATAAAAATTCATTATTGTGTTTGAAAGTAAATGAATAATTACTTCACGCAGTGAACTGTTGCCTCACTGACCTAATAGCCCTGAATAAATCCTGGAATGTGGGTCGAAACATCGACTTTAAAAATAAACAGTTCTTTTTAAGAAAGAGAATTTTATCGGACCATCTTCTAATAGAATAATTACTTCTGTTCTTTAAAATGTCTGTTTCAGTATTCAACGAGTTATGTATAATAAAATATATAATCTAGGTGATATACATACGTAGGTAATATACGTTATAATACAGACACGGAAATTAAGTTTAGTGTTGTAGACCTGCAGGATTTGTAACTTTGGAGAAGAAAATGCTCATTTAGTCTTATGTCCAAAAGAAATTTAGTGTTTGGTAACTAGCTTTTTCGAAATTTCCATTTCTATTAATAAGTTAAATTATACAAGTAAATGAGTTTTATAGTGTTAAGATAATACTTACATTGTTTTAAATTTCTGGATTCCAAAAAAAATTTTTTTTTAAATGGTTTAATTACGATTTGATTATATTGTTATAGTAAGAAGTAGGAGAATCATAAAGATATTTTAAACTATAAAGAAATTCAGAAATCGTATGATTAATCTTTGTTTGAATTTTATAGGTAAAAATAACAATCGATACAGAACACAATAAATTAATCAATATCGGAACGACATAATTTTTTTAATTAGTTATTATGTTAAATAATGCATATACATAAATATTACAAACCCAAATGCTCCCGAGATTCATTTTTTAACATAATTAACTAAAAAAATAATTATCTCAAAGGTGATTAGGGTGTATTAAAGAATATTAAGGAAATAGATGAAAATTAATGTTTTATATAATTTAATTTAAAAAAAGAAAGGGCAAATCTTCCTTGAGTATCGCCTCTTTAACCCCCGCTAAAATATTAATATTATATATAGCTGACCAGTGTTGCGGGACTACAAGTTCTAAATCTGAAGGGGCTACAGTTGCAGGTAGGAAACAAAAATTAACACAAATTGGGGTGGAAATAGGTTAATTCTGCAAATGTAAGGTAAAGGGTTTTATCTATTATAATATTTCATATAACTGTTATATTTTATAAGAAAAAAAAGTAAACAGAACTAATAGAAATAAACATAAAACCGTAAAAATGTCTTAATTTCAATACATACATACATCTTCAGCTCTACAGCCCAGTCTGGGCCCTGGCCTCCAGAAGAAACTGTCTCCACCGGTCCCTCCCCCTTGCCATCGTCCACCAGCTTGACGCCTCCAGCCGCACACGTCCCTTCCAACCTGGTCCAAAAATCTTGTCCGGGGTCTTCCTACTTTTATTTTTCCCACTGGTGCATGGTTCATTATCCTCTTGGGATGCTATCTTCAGGCATCATTTGTACATGACCAGCCCAACGAAGCCTGCTGATCCGTATAAATTATACTGCTGGGACATCCTTATACTTTTCGTACAGTTCCCAGTTGTGGCTTACTCTCCTGGTGCCATTTTCTTTGATGGGTCCATAAATCCTTCTAAGAATTCTTCTTTCAAAAACTGCGATCTTCTGTTCATCGGCTTTCTTTAGCACCCAGCATTCACAACTGTATGTCAGTATGGGTCCGATGAGGGTCTTGTAGAGTGTAGCCTTTGTGTCTTTATTTATTGCTTCTGTTTTAAAGAGCTTGATTATACCGTAATAACCCCTCGTAGCGGCTATGATTCTCTTTTCGATTTCTTTGGAGAAGTTATTGTCGGTATCTAAAAATGACCCAAGGTATATGTCGATCACGTACCTCAGTCCTTGCAGCCATGTACTTTGTTTTGCCTTCGTTTATTACTAGCCCCATTGCTTGAGAAGATCGCTCCAAAGCTTTAAAGGCTTCTTTCATGCCTGATTCCGACCTACTGATTATATCAATAACATCGGCATAAGCCAGAAGTCGTACACCTTTATTGAAGATATGCCCGCCTATTAGCATCTGCGAATCTCTAATAGTTTCTTCTGACATAGGTTGAATAGAAGGCACGCCAGGGCGTCTCCCTGCTTCAATCCATTCCTTGTTTGTAGGGTACCTGATAGATGGGACTGGATCTTAATTTGACATTTGGAATTGGATATGGCCACTCTGACCATTCGGACCAGCTTGGACGGTATGTTCATCTCCCTCATTGCCTTATAGAGCATCTAGTCTAGGACCCTCCTAGGGCTCTCCCAGCCTCTATACAATATTATAAAAATAGGGGACCCAAGATCAGGTGGGAAAATCTGGTGGTTGAGCGTGACCTAGGACAAGTCACCTCCTTGTGGAACCGTTGTCCATGAAATATTACAGTCTCTTCCATGTACTTAACTCCAGACCCGTTCACGGGTTGTATTGGTACAGGTTTTTTTATTAACCTTAAAGTGATGATCTGGTCATTCGTTAATCTACCTCGACTGCACCCACACTGGTAGTCCTTGATAATATTCTTTACTTCAATAAGAATCAAAATCAATGATAGTACAGTCAGTTGACGTCGTTTAACCAGTATTAAAACGCAATAGGGTGTTTAAAATAAACTATTAAATATAACTATATTATTTATAATATACCAAAATTATATATGTTATTTAATGTAGTGATTTTGTATACGGTAAATCATCTAATATTGTTTAAATATTTAATTAACTAAATTCTCATATTCTCATTATAGGTAATATATATATATATATATATTTTTTTTTAATAATGTTTTAGAGATGTTGTGTAAGAAGAATAAGTTAAATAACATTCATTGTAATATTGTGCGTGCATTGTAATACTTAAAGAGTGAGCTGAACTTGCAAGATGATCTATTTAATTTCAAGCAATAGTTACTTTTTATATGAATATTTTAGACAGAGTACCGTCAACTGGTTATTGTTTTTGATAATTCATAAGTGTCAATACTTTTAAAGAATAATATGTGTTAATTGATTACAAATAGAATAATTTATTAAATGTATTCTTTTACCTTAGGTTTTCTAAATAAATTGATATAAAGCCAGAAATCCTTCAGAGCACCTTATTATAAGTTTACAACTACTGAAATCAAGTTATAGGTGCGATGAATAGAATTCGGGAACAAAGGAACTCAACAATAGGCTCTTCTTGTTAAGGAACTTTCAAAGAAAATTTACGAAATTAGACCCGATGAAGTTTTTAGTGTTATAATCAACTTGAGTCAATGCGCCCATGCCGTCGCATTATTAATAAAAGTTGTTTCATTAATATTTACAGTTGATTCGGCAAAATACGAATGTGCGTAAAAATCGCTGTATCCGTGCTTTTATAGACTCATAACTTTATAAAGTTAAAAAATAATTAACAACATTATTAGCAACTTTTACATATATTCAGCTAATTATTCCTAGCCGGTGACTTTTAATGATATGATATTGGTACCGATGCCAGATCCTTCCGATTCAAGTTCTGAATTTTCGATACAGACCCGATGCAGTACTTAAATTTTATTGTTCTAGTGTTGCTATAACAAAATCGTTTCAAACCCTGCAAATGAACAAAAAGGACTGGGAATACTATTGGAATCATATATGTAAGTAGAGACTTCACCATCAGTTTGAATAGGATGAACTAGAAGTTGGATTTTCGAACTCCATACTCATATTTAGACCTACAACTCATCGACCATTACACTTTTACTTCTTGATATAAAATCCACCATTTTAATTCGCCTCAAAAAATGTATGTAAATGACATAATTAACGTTTCTTCTATACCGAAAATGTAGGATATGGTAAGTTTTTATATTCTACTTTTTCTAAGTAAGTTTATATTATTAGAAATATATTACAGTAAGTTTCTTTTCTAATTAAGTTTATATTTCTTATATTAAGTTTGTTTCTTCTACTTTCGGTATAGAAGAAACGTTGACACTAAACAAATAAAAAAGTGAAAGAACTATTATACTGTTTAAGAATAAAATATACAATGTAAAAAATAGAAGATCGATGATAAAATTTTAAAGGATATCTTAGATTATAATTTCAACATTTCTAGAGAATACTTTATCTTCAGATAAAAATATATTCTAGTAATTATATCTACACAACATACTATAATGTATACATAAGCACACAAAGACTCTCATAATAACTTATATATAGTATATATAAGTAGAAACATATATGTATATATATATATATATATATATATATATATATGTATATATACATGTATATATACATATGTTTATACTTATCTTGACTATTATGGAAATATTATATGTTTTGGTTCTTGATTTTCAGTCCTTCTTTAAACTTGTTTAGGCGACGTTTCGGGACTAGGTTAGTCTCATAGTCATGCCCTAACAGAGCAAAAATGAGCTTTTAGTAAAAACATTAAATAGCACACTAAAATAAAAATAAAATGACACGTGTAAGCTGTAATTAAATAGGGTGAAACTTACAAGTTTCAAAGAATAGATCAATTTATCATTAAGGCATATATTATTATTAATATATTAATCCATTTAAATTGTAAGCCTAGATTACTTTTTCTATAATTTATGTTTAAATTTTAATTGGCATTTAGCAAAACTAACTTTCAAATAAATATATTTGATCATAATCGATTAAGAAATTCTACAATTATATATTAACAGCAATAAGTTCTCACAAGGCCTTACGCTTTAAAGCCTGGAGTATGTTAAATCAATAAACAGCTCTCTCACCTGGAGGGGAAAAATGTACGACAGATTAAATAGATATGAAGTGTTAATGAAATCTGATAAAGTGCAACTTTATTGTCAACTCTATTTCTTATAATAGTTTAAAATTCCTTAAATGAATAGCTATAAAATGAAAAATGTATAAGAAATGCTCTGTAATGGAATTTTTTACTGCATGAAAATGTACTTTAGGAAAAAACTTTGATAAAACTAAAAGTTGTTCCAATTTAAATTTAATCGAATCAGAAGAAACAAATATTTTTTGTTTGGTTACCAAAAATTAAATTATTTAGTCTCATTTGAGTTACGGTTTGAGACTCAGGAGACTTCGATCAGGAGACCTGTCGCGAAAAGATCAATAACACGTTTTTGGAATTTAAACGAAACTTTTAAGGTGTGAGAAGCTTACAAATTGTTTTTGTTTATAAACCCAAGAAAAAAAAATATTTGCGACTGTATCCCTCATTCGAGGGATAGTTCGATTGAGAGTTTTGTTGAATTTAACATTTACTTAATTAATTTTATACTTCTTTTTTTGATTATGCATGTACCTAGAACATACGAAAAATTAGGTATTGTCAAAAATGTTTTTTCAATAAATTTCTGTTAGGTGTTCTTCGGAAGACCTGAGTGCTTTTAAATGTTTTTAATGGATATTTTTAACTAATGAGCCATCATATTATATCTGAATTAAACCAAACTATAATTAGTAAAACCTGATCATGCAACAGAGCAATACCATAATTAAAATATGAAGAATTTCGACATAATGAACTGAATATTTAAATTAAATTAAAGCCTGTATTGGTTCCATTGCATGTTCTCGTTGCCCCAATTTTCTTGTTTACTATAAACCTGTCATTATTGGATCTATCTAATAATTAGATGTCAAATTGCGATTCAATGCCAAAGGACAACATGGTTTAATCAAGACTGATTGTCATCTAATCTCATATAGTTGTTTGTAATGGCATGTACAGAAGTTTAATAAGGATTGATTTCATAAATGTAGTAAAACATGATAATGATTAATTACTCGTTTTACTGGAAACTTGTCACTCTTTTATAATTTTTTAAGCTATGTTTCGTGAGTGTGTTTTTTTTTCCAAATTATAAACATTCTTGTTAGGCTTCGAATCCTCTGCTCAAAACTGGAGATTATGGTCGGTACCAGCAAGTAATAATTGTAAAAAACGAAATATGAGCTAGCAAAGGTCATGCGAGTGAAATAATTTGGAGAGGTCATCAGCAACACTGGTATTGACAAAGAAGCAATAGGATCTAAAATTGCAAATATGAACTTCGTCCTCAAAGACAAATACAACAAAAGGAACCTACACATTAATTTCCAAAATAAAGCACTACAATGCGATGGCATATCTCGTGACTCTGTATCGAGTAGGAACGGAAAACCTGAAAATATGACCTTGGAAATGTTTATGAAAAATTGAAAGGGGATTCTAAGAATTATGTATGGTCTATGAGTGGTAAAGGGAAACTACAGACCAAGATAAAGTTAGTAAATATAAGAAAGAAAACAACGGTCAGGAAAACATGGCTGAGATTCTATGGAAACATGGTCAGAAAGGATGGACAAGCAATTTTTTATGAAATATTTAAACTGAAGAGCCAGTGGTGCTGCATCAAGCAGATAACGGATGAACTCAGGAGGCTAGGGATTACCGATCAAGACTGTCAGGGCGAAAACCAATTTAGTGAAAGAATTTCTAATATAAAGATATCAGGAAACAAAGGAGAAGATGGTGGACAGAAGAGAGAAAAGCACAACTCTCGAATGAAGTAAAATTGCAGGAAAAAAGATAGAAAGATAAAAAGAAATTAGCAACATGTTCGTGTTCCTTAGCTTTGGCTGGTTTGCATAGAAAAAATAAAATTAAAGAACATTCCTATTAAAAAACTATTTAATAGTTATTTATGCACCTAGGGACTAAAGAAGATCATTATTCCCTCAGCTGTAAGTTTGTACCCGAGCGAATGCGAGGGTACAATTCGAGTTTATATACTCGAGTAAAGTATTGCTGGGAATAATGATCAATTTAGTCCCGAGGGGCATACAAGATTTTATCTCCAGATAGGATGTAAAAAGCCAAACTATAAGCTATAATATTTTATATTATGTTATGTTTTACAATAAATTCAATAACTGAAATTAAATGTTCTTATAGGTATTTAGTAAAATAGGTATTAGGTCTTATAGGTATTTAATTTTTATAGGTATTTAGTAAAATAATGTAGTGGAGATAAAATATCACCTTAGATAATTCATTGAAGTATGCAACTAATACATTTTCACTTATGCTTTTCTTTGTAACAGCATTTCTTGAAGTCATCGTACGTTTTATTATAAATCTGGCTTGATTTAGCTGGCAATAAATTTGAAATAAAATTATTTGCTTCTTGTACAATATGGGGTGGATCCATAACTTACACAACCTGAACAAAAATGAACTTCTGTTTATCAGTTTTGGTTTTTGAAACAACTGCTGATTTTAATGGCTGGTGTGACAGGTGTACCAACCTAACCCTGAACTTTTTCAGTACAAAACCTACATTATTTAGACGAATTAGGTTGTCATATTTTTACTTTATTCCCTTGGCAATAAAGTCAACTCTTTTACTTAATTTCTAATGCACAGGGAGAAAAGACGTACTTTAGTCCTAATAAATTGAGCCCAAAACACATGTTTTTGTACCAGCTGGAGATAATAATTATTTATTTACATGATTAATACAATAATTAGGTTTCCTCATTCTTCTTCTTCCGTTGGTTCAACAGAATATTACTGTTACTGGCCTCCTCCAATAATTTCCGCCAGGCTGCTCGCTGTCCATCTTCTCCAATCTTCAATCCACAACTCCCAGGATCCACCCGGCATCATTCGTTACTCCATCCATCCATCTAAGACGCGGTCTCCCTCTACCCTTGGCACTATGAATGGCATCTCTCATTATTTTATAGTATTATAGGGGTTTCTTCTGTACAGCCCTGCCACGTCTTATGATCCTCCTCCACTTCCCTTCTTCTATCCCATTCTAGATTTCTCTTCACGGAGGATTCCTCAACTCTTTCTTCCCAAGTATGTCGGTCTCTTCCTCTGGATATTCTTTTGCCAACCTCGTATTTTATCCTAGTATTGCTATATTGGCTTCACTACTAAATGTGACAATCTACATATTGAGTTGCCGGTTCTTGCCAGCAACTGCCGCTGTCCTGTATCTGAAGGGTACAGTTACCTACGCGACACTAATGCCACCTGCTCAGTGACCCTTAACCTACTTATTTAGATACAAATAAGGTTTAAAATAGTGTCACATATAGTATTATATAATTTTCCATTCATAGGACATGACTATACCACTTTAAAAGGTGTTATAGTCATCTGTTTTTTCCATCTATCTTTCTGGAGCCTCAAGTTTATTTTTATGCTGTTAAATATAACTTTTATTAAGAATCGCATTTGCTTTTCTATCTTTCAATTGGCTGTTTTTGCACAAACCTCCTTGGTAGGCCACTAATAAGTTTGTCCTCAGGTGATGGAGCGACGAAGTAAAGTGGGGGAGATGGGTCAATGTGATGTGAAGGAAGGCAATCCATTAGCGGCCGCGTCCGCTTTGGTCAGCGCTCCCTTGTCATTTCTTACTTCCACGTTTTATTTTAGGCTCGAAACAACTTCACACCTTAGAAAGATCAGTTTTATTCAATAATATTCGTCTATGAAATGATTACGTAATATACTATATTTCTCGGGCAAAATCTTATAGATACAAAAATTCTATAATAAATAATGAATCAAACACCTAGATTTAAAAAAATGGTAAAACAGCACTAGTTGCATGATAACAGCCTACTGATTGTTATTGGATTGGGATCATAAATAAAAAAATTAATTTATTTTTTATAAAACTTATGTTTGCTGAAATTTTATCAACCATGCGCAATTTTAAGTATTATTGCATTTGATGACGTCCGTAGTCCTTGATAATGCAGTCTGCAAGAGAAAAATATCTTATTGAAAATTTCAATACTTAAACCCGATCGAAATCATGACCCTTTAATTCACACATTGAATGATGCATATATCTAAAAATTATTATAAATGAAAATGCGCCCGAGCGATAACAAATCGAATAAAAAAGTGTAATAAAAGTACTCGAAAACCTTATAAATGATCTCTGGATCGTAGATGACTGGAATTAACTATAAATTAAAACGCGCATACTCGAAGTAAAATACAATTTGATAAAATTATATACATATTTTTTGAAGACTTAATTTTAAAAAAAATCATCTTCAACGGTAACGGACAGTATCATGCGTCAGCGAAAATTCAATTACAAAAAATTATAATATTCGATAACCTTTTATAATTATCAACCTGTTTTCATAATTTTGAAAGGTAAAAATTGTTGGCTCTCTGATTAAATTTTTTATAAGCAATGGTCAGAAGAGATCTATTCTGTTCACTTGATAGATTTTTTTTCTTAAATACAGTAAATTAATCCTATTATAAAACGATAGAAGACATCTAAATGATTAAAGAGGAAAAACATTTTGTTTTTACTTTAAGCCCTCAACACCCCAGGCCTACTCGAATAAAAAAAAACTCCACCCTTTAGGGTTCGGACATCACAGCCTTTTAACTGACTTTTTTTTATTTTTTATAATACTAGATGAAATTCCGCTAAAGTTTGTATTTTTTTATACCCCTTACCTATATTTAGAAATTTTCTTTGTAATAATAATAACAATAATTTGACACCCAACAGAATGATATGATTACTTCGTCATACACGCAAGTTGTACTTACAGCTCTTCAACCCTTAGAAGATTATTAATCATTTTAAAAAATGTTGAATAAATATTTATTATACATATGTGTGTGTATATATATATATATATATATATATATATATATATATATATATATATATTCACGTCATGTGTAATAGGACAATCCAAAATTACATAGATCCAAACTCTTAAACAATATATATATATATATATATATATATATATATATAATAATTGAAGTTATTTTGGTTGATTAATGTGGTAATATCATTTCTTCGTCATATTGTAAGTACTATTTATGCATTATTGTCCAATAGGCTAGTGTTTTGTTTAATAAAATTTACTAAAGCCCTAATTTTTCACTGTTAGTGCATGATTATGAGAACAATACAGTCTTGAAACTTCACCAAAAATATGATAAAATAATTGAATAAATCTTAAGAACGAAAAGTAAAATTATAAATATTATTTGAATGTACACAATGCTTAGCCTTATGGAACCATTGAGACGATTTAGTTACAAATTCGTAAAAATTGGTTGTTCAATTTTCGCCATGTTCGCAGTGGTCATTTTGGCATTAATTTATTAATTTCTATTTTCTATTATACCAGTGGAGGTTTTCAAAAGAAGATTGCAGATACAGTATATGCCAAATAGTATTTGTATAGTTTCTTTAAAAAAATTCTTTTATTAATATTACTTTTCATTGACTGTAAAAGGAATAAATAGGGAAAATATTGTGGTAGCGGCAACCCATAAACGTAAGCGATTGTATGTAGCAGATAATAATTACACAGGCCAACGATGAAAAAACTTTTGTACTGAAAATACCTTATTCCTATAGTTTGTAGGGTGCTGAATCCAAATATGATATTAAAAAATCTGTATCACCCACAATTTCTCACATTTTATAGTTAAATTTATTAAATTAAGCAATAGAACAGCTTTAATATTTAAAATAAATAACCGAAAAACTCAGTCTATTGGTGTGGATGAAGTTGGTAGCACAGTTGAAACACATTTGCTGGCCAAAAAAGGTTGATTATTTTTTCTGTTAACAGCTGATGTTTTGTTTACTGTCAACCTAACCTCACTTTCACGTTTCCTGTACATGTGCTAAGTACAATGTCTAATCGCGGTTGTAAAAACTATGCTGACAGTTTTTGTTATATTTGCGGTGAGTTTGTATTTAAAAAACACTAAAGAAATATTACAGACTTTGTCAAAAAGGTATATCTATCATGCTTTGGAACTAAACTTGGTGTTCAGGATAAATCTTGGGACCCGCATAAGGTATGTTATGTATGTGTCGAAGATCTTAGAAAATGGTCGAAAAATGAGAAAAAACCTGTAAATTTGCTGTACCTATGATATAGAGAGAGCCAAGAAATCATTCCGATGATTGCTACTTTTGCAGTGCCGAGATTCTTCTTCAAAAAACAAGAAGGTAATAAGCTACCCTACCCTTCCGACCAATAGGGCACGGTGTAGATTTGCCGATCCCTGAACCAACAGATGATTTAGATTATATTCTAACGGAAGTATTTTCTGATGTACAATCGGAGTTAGATGAACAAGATGATGAAGAATTCTTTAGAACAAGAATGTTTTACAGAAAATGTAGAGCCTAAACTGTTTACTCAAATCGAGCTTAACGACTTGGTTAGAGATCTTGGCTTAACGAAAGAATAAGCTGAATTGCTTGACTCTAGACTAAAAGAAAAGAATTTGTTGGCGGTTGGAACCAGCATTTATGTATACAGGAAGAGACCATTTCACTGGAAAACTATGGCTGATACAAAAAACTAAGACCAGATTTAGATTCAGCACATAAAAATCTATAAAGATCAACTATTAAAGTAAAAAAGTTTTCAAAAAAATTGTTTTGTTGGGCTGTGTTACCAGTCTTAATAAGTATTTAATAGGTTCAGTATATTTATTGCATTGATGAGTTTGTACGTTTTATAAGTCAACAGTTGAGCAGGAAGGTGGTTTGGTCGGTATCATACTCAACCTTCAAGTCGTTCCATATAATTGAGGATACCATCTTTATAGAGACTCTGTTTGCCCTAGGAGTTTCGTTAGCTCCCCCTTGATAAAAATGGAATTTACATATTAACCAAAGGTAGCTTTTTAAAAATATACTATAGTTTTAGTATGTTGGTAAGTGAAGAACACTAACTTTGCAACACGCTCCCCAGAACTTTTTTTGTCTCAATATCTTCCCTGATATGATTGGGACAATCATACACGAGTTACAAATTAGGGAATCGACCATTTTCATCCCCCAAGCGACAGATTCTTCATTAAAACAGAGACTCGACGATGCGGTGATGAGGCTGAAACTGTCATCAATTATGGAGAGGATAGGCCTGAAAATTGTGGCAGCCACCAGCAGGTCACCACAGAGCACCTGCGATGGATAATTGAGGGGGTGACGTTCAGCTCCAGTCACATTGGCTCCATTCACAACGGTCCGAATCGATACGTCACAATAAAGCATCTTGTAAAAAAAGAAACGTTGGCTGCACATAATTTGCTTTATTCGCATTCTTTATTGTATTATCTATTAAACTGTTTTTTTAAATATTCACCCATTCAATCATCTTTTGTTTTTGGCCTCTGCTAACTTCTTCTGCCATTCGCCTTTGTTCGCAGCAAAGCGCTTTTAAAATATTTATTTTAAAATATTATTCAAAATAACTTTCACCTTTGTATGGTCCATTTGGGATTAAAATACAAGGAAAATGTTCTATCATTTTTATTTTCAATACGGTGGCATTGATATTGAAATATTTTCTTATTATTGCACCATCCTTTGAATAAGTAGTTAAGTCGAATTTTGTACAGAGAAAGTTAATTGTATTTAGTGAAGTATAAACATGGCATTCGTGTTTGACTTGAAATCAAACTGTAAATTAATATAAAGCGTATGAGATTAATTAAGTTTAGCTTTTTTAATATAGCAACAATCATTATCATGAAAGATGATATTTCATAGCTATTTTATAAAATGTATTCAGAACAAGGAAAACAAAATAAAAGTGAGTGAGAGAGGAACATAATCTCGTCATAAGCCATTAATTAAACATAATTACTGAACGGCGTTGGTTTTTTTGTTTATTTGTTTTTTGTGTGTTTAGTTGTTTTCACATCTATTTACAATAATTATGAAAGCGAGATTTTTTCTGGCAGACAATAACCTTAAAGTTCAGGCAATGCTCATTTGAGAGTGTAAGGGTTTTAATATTTGAAACTAGTTCACATATTAAAACTTATTATGAAAATATAAGATAATTATTGATAAAAAAGTTAATTATTAAGTTGTTATTGAGTCCAATATTAGTTGAAACTTTTATTTCTTAATGAAATGATTACCGAAATCTAATCATTACCCATAATTACATTCTCTTGTACTTTGGAAAATATTAAAAATGAAACGAATAAAAAGTTAAAAGTTGTAACACAACTCGAAGCAACAACCTATGGAACAGTTACGGATGAATCGGTTTGACTGTTAGTGTGAGATGTGGTACACTTTGTCTTCCTTGGTGTGAGTCTTAAATTGGCGAAACGTTAACTGGTTAGTTTTTCCAGTATCTTTGAGTCTCAACACCCTGCTCGATGGAAATTGTCTATTGCATACCAATTTATTTTTCTTATTGTGTTTTTGCTCACTTTTATTAAAAGAAGTAATTTATAATTTTTCTTAATAACGCTACGTTTTGCGAAATGTATACTCCAACATCCTGGATGAACAATATAAAAACATTTTTAATTGAGTCATTAAAATCAGTTTATATTCAATGTCCTACATTTTTTTATGATGTTAAATATTTTAGTTTTCCTCCTATAAAATTGTAATATGTGGAATAAGGAAATGAGTAATGCCTTCAGTGCCCACATTCTAAGTGAGTACAAATGCTGTCAAGGACAAGGATTAGCGAGAGCTGACCTTTGACCCGATAGGAAAGAGTGTGCTGTAATCCTTGGATTAGTGAGCCCTCTATGGATTACAGCCCTGTGGACGCTTAGTGGACTTGTCGGCTCCCAGTGGCAATCTCTTTCTGTTTATTTTTTCCGCATCGATTCGGATCAATCCTGCTTCCTTTGGAAAGTATCCTGTTTATGTTCCCAGGGCTGAAAGAGAATCATGAGACACTAGTCCACACTTCTAATTTTTCTGCCTTGTTTTGCATCGTACTTCACTTTGAAAAAATAAGCCCAGTATAGCTTATCGTAGACGAAATTTTTTATTTTGGTTTTCTGTGTTGTTTTCCTTTGCGATCGTCTTTTATTCAATAGCAGTCGACTTAACTATAAAGATGATGACTATATACGAGTACATATCTCTAATTAATTATTACCCTTATTATACCTTTGAGTATTTTAAGGGTTTCTGGTTATTTTGAAATAAACCTGATTATATTTTTAGGAACTAGACTAAAAACCGAACCCGGGAACGTAAATAAAATAACGTTCCATAATGTTCCATCATACTAAGGGAGTGGATGATCCCCAATTTAAGTAATTTTGGGATTAAACTAAATGAAATTTGGATCATATCCAACCGTTTTTGGAATTACAAAAAATGAATCAAGATAAATATTATAAAATAAAGCATGATGTAATATTTTATGTCTCGAATTTCAAAACTAACCATCAAGACTAACAAATTTAGAATGAGATTAGATTTTAAAATAGGATAGGTTTTTTTTCACTGAAATAGTTATTGCAATTTTTTTTTCAGTGATCGATTACAAACCATAATTTGAATTTCAATTCCAAGGGTACTCAATATATTTAAAAATCACAATAAGCCTAGAGGTTTCTGCTTGAAAAACAACGCTGCGTATTGGATGGTAATAAGGGTAGGAAAAGTAGATGGGAAAAGCTTGAAGGTGATGTTAGAATCAGTTTTGGATTTAGAGAACCTTTGGGGCTAAACCCAGCCTCTATATACCCAAATAAGGTGAAATAGAAAAACTTGGTGGTTGAGTGTGATCAGGAACAAATCATCTCTATGCACAACCCTTCTCATAGAAAAAGTACAGTCTCTATCATATACTGAATCTAAGTATCTTTATGGGTAGTAGTGGCATAGGTTTTTTTTAAATGTTTTTATATTGAAAAGTGTTCAAGTCCTTATAAAATGGTTGCAAAATACACCCCAACCATTCCCTATTGAAGGAAAAATATGGTTTAAACAAAAACATTTATTAACAATATTGGTTTGAAACAAGAGTCTTTTAAAGATGTCTTTTTAATACCAGAAAACCTTTTAGCTATTCATTGACAATCCTGAAATATTCAACCAAACATTTAAAAGCATATGCCACACTATGACAACCGATACGATATATTGTACGGAATAATATTTAAATAATAAAATGGGATGCCACCCTTAGATCGTTATGCTTAATATATAGTATAATTAGCGTGCATCGTTATTCTTGGTATATAGTATTCTATATCATTAATGGATAAGAAACAGATCCCTCTCTTCTCTAAAGGTTGACGTGGTTTAATGACCAGGAGTTGGTTAAAGATCCTTTTTCATTTAATTGAATGGCATTATATTTATAGTGTGCTGGTCATAGTTACAAGATGAATTATAAATATACTTACAAAGAAAAAAAACGAGAGCCTTTCGCTATATGTGAAAGTCCTCCATATTGAGTTGCCTACTTCTTGTCTACAACTGCCCTTCTGTACCTTAAGAGTAAAGGTACCACTGACCCTAAGAGACACTTAAACTGCCTCAAGGTACTTCAATCCCCCTCACTCTATTTATCTAGCTACTCCTAATGTTCCAGATAGTGTCACATACAGCAATATATTATAGAACTGAGAAGTAGAAGAAGAAAAAAACCTATACCACCACAACCCATGAAAGTTATGAAGAAACAGTACGTGGTTGAGACTGTTTGTTGGATAACGGTTGTGCATAAGGTGATTTGTGCTAGATCATGCTCAACTGCCTGGATTTTCCCCCAGTTAAGGACCTCTCTTAATACAGGTTGGGTAAGCCTCGGAGGGTCTTCAGATCCCGTAGGGCTAATCTCCAGTTGTTAACTCATTAAATAAATTGTCTGCCATAGCCGGCTTTGAACCCGGGACCTTCGGTATGGTAACTCAGTCCTCTGCCACTGAGCTACCTCGCTCCCTAGTAGAAGAAACATATTATGGTAATTATTATTAATATAAAAATTAAGAATTTCACTCATTTTTTGGGGAGGATAAAAACAAAACGGTTAGGGGAAAAATGGACATGAATGAGAAGAGCCTGAGGGGATAGGAAGGGACCAAGCCCGGGGGAACCGCTACGTCAATAATGACTCATTAAATGTTATCTCTTCCCTAATGATTCATAACTTTTTCCTTAATGCTCATTATGATTCATTGCTTTTTTTAACAATTTTTTTTTATGACAATCTTGGAGAGTTGTTTTGTCAAAATGTTTTTTTAAATTTAATTAATTCTTTATCGGACATAACGGAAAGGATCCACACATAAAAATAATAACGACAGGAAAACTGTAAGTCTATTTTAATCAAGAACCTCTAATGGATGGCTATGATGAAAAAGAGTAATAGTTGGAATTAATAAAAGAAAAATTCTACATATTTATACAAGCGTGATAATTAAATTTGAAATGCTACAATTTTTAAATAATTTATATCTTCTTTTATTAAAATAATGTTTAAATGCACTTTTTGACAATGTAATAATATAAATAACTAATCACTGAAAAGAATATAAGGGCTTGCAATCGGTACATAATTGGACGGAACCAAAATAGCTCAACTAAAAAAAATGAAATTACAAAAAAGATCCGTTCAAGAGTTCAGTGGCAGGTTATCGGTGGCGGACAAACTACGTTTTCCTATTATTCACTTTATACCCTATAATTGCAGGTGACTTTAATAGTTTCCGACTCTCCTCATGAAATACGCATGTCAGATCTGGTGTATTTCCTTGGATTTTATAATTAACTGACATTATTATTAATTTCTGCCACAATCTAATATCCTTTAAAAGTCCCGTGCTCCTATTTACATTCCGAAAAAATATATCCTGGAGTGATTTTGACTCATGTATCTCTGAAACATTCTATATTTCGGAAATTTTAATAAAAACCTTAATAAATTTGTTATATAGTAGGATGTTTAGTATACGAAAATGTACTAATTTTGAAGCAAAATAAAATAAATAACCCATTAAAATATTCCAATATTTATATTTTATAACCTTGGTAGGGATACTAAAAACATTACTAAGAGTGATTTTTCATATCACCAAAACCAAGATTTTATTAATATGTATTATCATAAATCTCATGATCAAAGTAAAGACTAGCTCACCGTGTATAGTTACAGCGCTGAGATGCTCACCGGTAAAAATCGGTTGTGGCAGATAAATTATTTAATCTGTTAACCAAACCAGCAATTAACCTTTAATATCTGATTTGGATCAATGTTTAACTATTAGATTTATTTATATTTTACATTATTGTTTTTAATTCAAAGTAAACAAACACTTAATTATTGTTTTATATAGTCCTCATTAATTACTATTTACTCAGTAGTGTCACCAGGCGCTAGTGCTCATTTAAGTTCTACAAAGTAGAAAAAAATCCCAAACATGAAAACTTGTGGGTTGACTTCAGAGAAATCTTTTTTTTTCAATTACAGAAGAGATTTTCATGATGTTAATAATGTATTCAATATTTGAAGTTTTCTTTAGTTTGTTTATTCATTTCATGTTTATGCAGGCTAGGGACCCCGATTTTAGGTCCCTTCCAAAAGACAGTCTATAACTAAGGATTTTTACTCCATTTAAAAAATCTTAAGGTCATCTACCAGGGTGGAAACCCGCGATCTTGGGCATAGTAGGTGTTATCCTTGCAACTCGACCACAGGTGAGAAAATAAGTTCTCTTTTAAATTATTTTGAATTTTTATTACAATGCCTACAAATATTAAAGAAGCACTTTCCTAGCATTTAAGTGCGGCAGTTTGTAGTTTAAATCTAAAAAAAACTTTAATATTTCAAGAAAAACTTTCTTTGTTATGCAGTTGATTAACAAGGAAACTCAGGTATTTCTACGATTAACTGGAACGTGACATTGGACAATTTTTTTTTCGTAATTTCAGTAGTGAGTTCTATGATGAAAATAATATATTTAATATTTAAAGTTCTCGATCATTTTTTTTCAAGTGGATATGAAATGGATACAAAATACACCCCAATAATCTTCCATTGATCTGAAAATATTATTAAATACAAAAAAACTTTTTTTAAGGTTACACAGGCTACATAAGGAAACCTTTTTCTCTTTTATTCAATGAGTTTCAATTATTCAATTATTCAATTTCAAGTTTTGAAATATTCAACCAAAAATTAAATTAAATACGAAATGCTATTACAACGGTTACGACTCAGTGAATAAATGGTTGTGAACTTTCCTAAATGACTTTCTTATACTTAAGGTCGTATGTAAAATACGAGAAGTGCAAGATTTCGCTTCAGTCACTCTACTTAACTCCCTCTTAACTAAATTCGACTTAACCACTTCTTCACCAGAGCTGCATGATATATTATATCATTGAAAAGTAGAAGAAATATATTATTAATCATTTTTGTTAGACTACTGAAGATTACGCAATTCTATTTAATACCGATTTGAGCGTGATTCTGGACAACTCACTTCCTGCATAACCGTTAACTGACAAACAGTGCAGCTCTAGGATGTGCTAAGCCTTAGACTTTTATGGATTGTGGTGGTTGAGGATTTTTTTCCCTTCATATTAAGCCTGAAATAAGCCCAAACCCTACATTTTCAGGGGTACTTAACTAATTCCCCAAAGTACTGACAGAGTTAATAGTATCCCGAGGGCCACACACCCTGATAAGGGTGAAATGGAAAACTAACTTCACCGAGGTGGCACTTGGTTAACTGGTTCAAGACTATCATAGCGACCAAGTTAAATAAATTCCCGGCGGATCTCTCCCAGAAACCCTGTCCGCACTGTGCTGTTTTTCCACCCTAAAACTTTTTCATACAAATCATCGCTGAGTTATAATGTCCTTATTACATAAACTCTACTCCCATTTTCCTCTGTTTTCATTCTTTGTTTAGGGCATTCCATAGTATCTAAAATTGAAGGATTTACTTTAAAAAATACAACATAATGACTTCGAAATTAATGAGAAAAAATATGCTAGCAGACATTCTATATACGCTGCCTTACAGCGAAATTGGTACACTCTGTAGAAAGAATAAACTCTTCAACACATTTAATAATAATATCTATTTAAAAAATATATAAACAATAAAATTAAAAATGTGCAACTTTAATTATTTTTAAAAAAATTAAAAGCAAACATGATGAAATAATTTTAACTAGCTGTCAAAATGATAGAGCCCTCAAAATAACATAAGTTAGTCTAGTCTAGTCTGGTCTAAGTCGCAGTCTGTAACTATGTCCGATTAATTATTATTATGTTGTGTTCTTTCAAATAAATCTTTTTAAAAAAAGTAAAGTTCTCTGTCAAAATACAAACTGAAGTAATAATTAGAATAGAATAAAAATAATATTTTTATTATATAAGCTTTTGTTCCAGTATTTTATATATTTAAATTTTTATTAAATTATGATAACGCACATGAAATAAATTAATCATAATATATTAGCTAAGCAATAGCATCGAATCATGAAGAATTGATGTGTTCGAAATCAAAAGCGGATAACTCCGAAATTTCAAGTATTGACTTTTTCACACTTTTCCGGTATTTAGTATATAAATTTTATGCTACCAAAACTTAAGGAGAAATATAGTGGCAAAGTTCGTGTTAGAAAAAATTGCACAACTAAACACTTGTTCCACTTTGAATTTTAGAAATAATATAAACGGAAATTTCATATGGAACGACCCAAAACAATATAAAAATTTAAAAAGTAATATATAGCAAATATATGTGCTGTTATTTTTTAAAATTGGTATAAGCCCATTTTTTCATATTCGAGATATCTAAACGTTTCCAGTTGAATTACGTTAAAAATATGGACTAACGGTTAAATGTTTATATCACTTTGTAATTTGCAATGAGTCGTGTTTTAAACCCAAAACATTTTTTTTTTTATTATGAAGTAATAATCATTAAGGACCTATATCACTTGCGAAAATAACAGCTTATATATGGTATATTTTTTGCAGTGGCTGATTTACATACTTGTTGCCACTCTTTACACACTTTCTGAGAAAAAAAAGTGAGGAAATCGCTGGAGAATAAGATACAAAAGCAGGACGCCAGAAATGAGAGAGCGACTTCCACAATTTCTAAAGTCGCGGATCCAGGTAATTAAGAGTACTTAAAAAAATAAATTATTCCTTTTTATCTTTCTCTTCTAGCGCTTCTTTGACTCTTTTTATATTTTCCTTTTCTTTGTCGGAGAAACTTTGAGGGCCAAGAGACCGTTAACTACACTCCTATAGCCTTATCTTCTCTTTTCGTCACCTTCTAAGTGCCAAGCTTTAGGTTAACGTTTCCGCCATTTAAAATTAGGATATCTTTTGAATTGAGAAGTTCTCCTTTTTTTTATATTTATTTATTCGTTCGCCATAATCTGAAATAGATGAAAACCGATAAAAGTATCACTATGGTAACTAGATCAAATATTTGATGTTCATCTTCGATGTAATCGATAATAATATATTTTTTTAAATACACGCTCTTTCCTATTCTGTTTTATCTGGACTTCCTATCAGAAGATACGGACCAGCTACGAAAACATAGATCAGTTCAAAAATATCAAATTCCTCCTAATCAAGGAGAAAAGAAAGCATTGGGATGAAATTTTCTCGATGTGATACAACGCTGGTATAAATTATAAATGTAATGTGTATATATTTTATATTTAAAAAGCAATATTATTGTAAATTAGTAGCAACATGATTACTTTAAGATCTGTTTGGACATACGGAATTGTGCCTTGGGACTCCTCTAAATCATTAACATCCTATTATAACCAATTGTTATTACAAAACCTGTTTTCAAAACAGTAAACTTATCTGTACTCTTATATGATGTTGAAAATTGGATACTAACTGGAGCACAGAGTCACCGCTGCAGAGATGAAATTTCTTCGAATGATTGCGGGGGAAACAAAAATAGAACATATTCGCAATACATAAATCAGGGAGGAACTTAAGTTCACCTTGATGAAGGAGCTCCTGAAGTAACGGAAACTAAAATGGTTTGACCATCTAGTCAGGATGGAGGAGCGTAGGGACCCGCTGAAAGCGATGAACTATTTCTCTGAGGCTTGTGGGGCAGCAGGATGCTCAAGAATGTCATACATGGACTATGACTGAACGCTTATGCAGAAAAAAAGACAAAAATATCAGGGAAGTTAGAAACCTGGCTAGAATGGGATAAGAATGGGAATAATGGATAAAGACATCCCTACGCTGGGACTCAAAAGTATTTGGCGAGAAAAGAAAGAAGAAAAACCCACAACGATCTTTTGTTACGAATAACATCACCCATAATGTCCCACTTGTTGCTGATATGGCCCGAACCCGTTATCAATCTTACATGACAGATTTTGTCCCCACTTAAACCCACTAGTTTCAAACCTAGTGTCCTTTTCTATGTCCGATAATACACAAAGGTTCCTGAAAAGAACATCGACTCGGGATCTTCTACCTTTATTCTAATAGTAGAGTAATACCAGGGGATAGTTTATCTACTTACCTTTACGCCATGCCATCATATAATATTTACTGATTGTAAATTTCAAAAAACAAATAAATAGCGATAATGGATTACAGAGCCAATTATGTTTCATTCATCATCAGCATAAAGTGATGATGTGCTGGTGTGGTTAATCCGAGGATGATACAGTGGATTGTCCTAAATTTACCTATCCAGGTATAATCATGATAGGGATCTTTAATGAGTTTTTGACACCCCACAGGTTCGGGACTATCATTTTTCCTCCCCTCCAAGGGAGGAATAACCAAGGACTTTACTCCCTTTAAAAATCCTAAATCTACATACAGGGCTGCGAACCCGCCATCTTGGATAGATGGTTGTTGTGCTGACCACTACATCCCAGATGAACCTAATTTTATTTGATTGTAACTACCTTGCAGTGAGGAGATATCTGCGTTCTGATGCTTTCCATTGATTGAAATAATGATAGGATCTAACGCTCAAAATTATCTCAATTATTTTTTATGTGTTTAATTATCCTCTTCTGAGATAATGAGAAAATAATAGAATTAGCTATGGGACTCCTAAGTAGGGTGATAGGACTAATTCGAATGCAAGGGGCCCTCGAGACAAGCTACTATCATTGGTCCACTGCCAAATGGGCGAGGACAGCTCTTTGTCCGGGCACAAAGAAGCTAATCTCCGAGGAGCATGACTTCCCCGGCTTCTTAACCCTATTCACTGATCTCCTCCGGGTCGTCTACTGTACTCCTCCAATCGATTCCGAGCCTCTTTTAGTTCGACTTCGACAAAGAGGAGGAAACTCTGAAAAAAATTATTGCCATTACAACTTCTTCAGTCATTCGATCCCAATTCTTCTGAATAACAAAGCTCATCGACTCCATTAGGAAATCACAATGAATAAAACTCTTATCAATAAAATGGAACGTCTGCTTTTCTGAATTCTATTATTCGGTTTCATTCCTCACTAAGAATTTAGTTCTTGCATTCAGTGGATACATAAGAACGAATGAAATGCAGTAACTAGATGCGATGGAGAGAATAGAAAATTAGTCAAATATTGCCAGTTTTTAAAACCAACTGTAATCATTTTTATATTTTTTTAATTTCTTATATATTCTTTTTAATTTTATTTTTCACTTATTTCTTTATTTTTTCATCGTATTTCTTATTATTTTATATTTTTCTGTTTGTTTCCTTTTTAATAATTTATTTTATTTTTATGTACTTTAATTTATATTTATTTTATTTTCTAATTATTTAATTTTTGGTTTATTTTTCTTTATTAATTTAAATTTTTTTTTTTTTTTTTTACTTTATTTAAATGTTTTTCAGATGCCATTGAAATCCTCAAATTGTAATGAATGGTTCCAATATGGAATACAACTAATCTGTGTAACCTGTCTCTTCGTGAAAGTCCATAGAGAGGAGGAGCTTAAAGAGCAATTAAAGATCTTATCATCCTTTAATTTGAGTATACTAATATTTAAAACAAATGATCATCGTAACATCGTAATAAAGATTTAGAGGTTAGCCCAAAGTTATAGTAGTCAGAAAAGAAAGGCGAAAACTAACATACGAATAGCCAACGGCCATACCACGTTGAACACACCGGTTCTCGTCCGATCACCGAAATAAGCAACGTCTGGCGTGGTTAGTACTTGGATCGGTGACCGGCCTGGGAAAACCGCGTGCTGTTGGGATCTCTAAACTTACCAATTAAACAAATAAATATATCTCGCTGTATGGAAGTATCCAATAGTATTAAAATACAAAAAAAAACATACGAATGTTAATGACCGTATAATACAATGGTTATATAGAAAAACAAAATTTTAAAAATACAATTAGATGAATAACTCGTTTAACTACAAAGAGGAATTGAGCTAAATGATAATCGATGACAATTCCCCTGCCCTTGGAATTATAATAGACCACACTAAACCCGGTAAGGTATTCTTGCCTCTTCCGTTAGTTGGCAGGCATATAAAGAATGAACTCCGTTTAGTGTTCATATGATACTTTGTGTCCTTGCTAGAATTAAAATTTGGATGGATGGCGTAACGGACGATCTGGGTTAGGGGCTCGAGAACAGATGCCCAACAGCGCGCATACTGGCGGAAATTATTGGAGGAGGCCAGGGACCTGCAATGGTCTGTTGAGCCATTGGAAGAAGAAGAAGAAGAAGAAGAAGAAGAAGAAGAATGGAATAATTAAAATTACATCTTGGTGAGGAAAGGAACATAACTCTCTAACATCTCTTGAAGCGATTTTACCAACGTATAACACCCTAAGAAATATTATTTAAGTTAATCAACTCAAAAAATAATGGTACTACTCTTTTAAGTCATCCAAACGAGGATTAGTACGTAGGAAGAAATTTATTCTAAGCAATGATAAAATTTATTACATGACAGTTGTCGGGAGGAAAGGACTAATAAAAATAATTTAAAGGAGGAACAGTTGCCTTTAGGTTGCCTACATACATCTGCCCAAATTATGACCTAATCGTTAGACCGAAACATTGGCACAATAAAAAATCTGAGTTATCTGATTCGCCATGCCGAAAATCCTGGTTCAAATCCCGCTGCTGACAAGACTTTTATTTAGTCTGTTAGCAGCCGAGGATGGATCTTATGGGATCTAGGGCTCCCCTGGGGCTCACCCAGCCTCTATAAAGTGGGAACGCAAAATAAGGGGGGAAAATCTGGTGGTTGTCCAGGGGAAAAAAGGAGGAAAACAATACCACCGTCCTCCAGTAAAAATATAACCCAAATTCTAATTCAGTCAGTTATTCAGACCAAATGCATTAGGCATCAACCGCGAGACATTAGTATCATAATCCAATCATAAGTATGTTGACATAATTATGATTGGATATTTGGGATGACAAACAGTTGGGACAGCGACCCCTGCGATACCATCTCGGCTGATAGGAAGGACTTTGAAAAGTGCTATCGATCGGAGGCTGGTGTCGTTGACACTGGGCTCTTCACATTAGAAGAAGTTGGTCCACTGATGGCTTATCCCATTCCTCAGGGGGAAGGGGATTCGACACGACAAACCGGATTATTGGACTGAGGGAACTGTGCAAACAAACTGAGCGTTGAGGCCGATATGAGGCTTAATATTGGCAAACTTTCTGGGTATTCTCTAAAAGGCGTATTATCAGGATAAAGATCATTATCCGGATGGAATTTAAAAAATAATCAATATTTAATGAGCATATGTTTTTTTTTGTTTATTTAATGTAACATTTATGCTGCTATGGATAATCGGAGCATACGATAAAGGAAGTCCTAAACTTTGCATATCCAGGTTTAATTGGGATAGGGATTTTTAACGAGTACCTGACATCGTACAGGCTCGGAACCCCGGTTTAACGTCCCTTCCGAAAGACGGCATAACCAAAGATAAAAAATCCTAGGCCACTGCCGCACAGTGTTCGAAAACGTCGAGTGTCACAGATTACGAATCCGAAAGGCAAATTATTGTAAACAGAATGACCGATCTAATATGGCGGAGATGGATGTTAAAAAGGTGTCAGATCTTGACAAAAAGTGGTATATGTGGGTTTGAGGGTCGCTGATCAAAATCCCTATATGGCAATTTTTATTCCGACAGAGGTCATTTGAGGTTTTGGCAACGAATTCGGACGGCCGGGCTATGGATCCTCGATCTTGGATAGGTTGTTATGCTAGCCACTAGGCCACAGATCGCCCCTTAATGAACATATAAAACGTTTATAAAGAAATAAGATAAACATTTCAGCATACGTTATGTTAAGAATAGAGGCTTGAAGTGCATAATAAATATGTATTTATTGTTGCTTAGAATGCGAGTGAATTACCTAATAACCATACAATACAGACACTTTTACTCTGTACCTTCTAAATACTTTCCTTTTCTCTCTCTTCTATCTTATAATATTTTAGTTATATTATTTATATATATTAAAGAAAAGGGGATATTTGAAAAGTTTACTATGTTTACTATAAGGAAAGAATGACACTTTACCCAAGATCGCGGGTTTGTAGCCCGGAAGGCGGCCCTAGGATTTTTTACTACGTTTAAAAAATCCTTGTTTATGTCCGAAGGACGATAAACGGGTGTCTAATGCCTGTACAATGCCATGTACTCAGTAAAAATCTCCATCCTAATTAAACCAGGATAACAAAAAAGGATAACCATTGCAGTATCGTCCGATTAGCCATAGCAGCGTAAAGTGACTTTAAAGAAACAAACAAATATGACTTGGGATACAAACCTATATTATAAATATATTTACTGGGGAAACTCAATTCTTTCACGTTGATCGTTAATACTTTGGGTGAATTTATATAATAAAAATGTTTATTTTTTAACGCCACTTTATGCTGCTAGGGCTAATCGGACGATACAGTAGGATTCCTTTTTTTTTCCTATCCAGGTATAATTAAGATAGGCATCTTTAAAGAATAACTGACACCGCAAAAGGGCGACATATCCAAGGATCTTTTACTCTATTTAAAAAAAATCCTAAGGCAGCAAACCCGCTATCATGGGCATATCAGGTTGTTATTTCCACCACTACGCCACAGATAGTCCCAAAACTTAACTTAAAGTATTTGTATAAATATAGCATGTGGAATCGTGAGATTTTATAGTAGTGTTACGGGCTACTGGGTGTAAAATGAATTAAACTATTACTAAATTCAAGATACTAATATTTTTTAACAAATTCAAAAGACTACAATGAAATTATTTTAAATAATTAAATTATTAAACTAATATCAATTTACAATAACAATATTCTACAGATTATAACCTAGGCCTAACTGTTATCTAATAACTAAAATCATATAAGATATTGCTAATACTAAATAACTAAACTATTTATATAAATTTGTACAAATACAATAATATTACACTATAGTTTACAACTACAAATTAACACTTACAGTGCGCTAATTAAAGTCCACCAACCATAAAGCTCTCCAAAAATGACAAACTGACAGACAGTTTATTACACTTATCACACGGCCACTAACTGTCACTGTCACTGTTACTCACTTAGCACTTATCACAGCCTGGCTTATTACTGAATGACTGCTAAGGCTCAGGCGGGCGGCATATATAGGCCCATCGAATGTTCGAGACTGTCGGATGAGAGGGGGGGGGAGATTAGAGAGGTTTTAACGGCTAATCCTTGAGAGATAGAGCATAGGTAGTTAATTGCAAAGATGAGTAGTGGTTTGTTAACAAGATCGCGGAGCTCTCCCCATGGGCGGTAGCTCTGCTGAAAACCTGTGACCCGAAATATTTGGAGTGTTTCAGGAAGATGGGTATATTTATCATAACCCTATAGGATGTGTTAAGGAATGCCTACAGAATCTGCAGCTTCAAAACACGGGCCTGCAGACTAAAAGATGGAAAATCCTTGGCAGCAAGGCCCATAGTTGCATCCATTCCCAAATCTGTACCCATAATTATGGAAGAAAAAAATTGAAGAGTGTACCACGGGTTTCACAACTTACAGGTAAAATTCTTTCCAGGGAATGACTCACCCGCACAGGAAGTGGCTGTGGAGAAGCCGTTAACAGGTAATGAGGTGGAAAAGAGCGGGTGATGAGGGAGCGGCTGTGTCGGCGGCTGGCGTCTCTACGCCCGGGTCCACTTCGGGAAAAAGTGTAACTGTCACTGCTAAGCCTGGTACCAGGCGGCAGCGTACGGACCACGGAGGCAGGAGGGATCTCGGGGTCTGCCAGGAAATTTATAATACGAATACATGCGCCTGCATTAATAAAATAGTCTCTAAGAGTAATTTCTGTAATACTGTGGGCTCCCTTACGAAGTCAAATGGGGTTCCCATGAGCATTAAATAATCATTAACTGCTATGCTGGAATCGCACTTCCCGGGGAGCAAGCTTGAAACCTAGGACACGAAGGTCCATCTCCCTGATGATAGGAGTAAACCGGACTGGACATCAGTCCGGGAAATCTTCAATACCAGCGCCATAATGTGGGCAATTAAAAACCTCAAGCCGTACAAAACACCAGGTTTTGACGGAATTTATCCTGCGATATTAAAAGAGGCCTTTAAATTATCATGGGCAGGCTTTCCACTCTATTCTAGGGCTGTTTGGCGTTTATAAATATCCCAACAGCCTGGAGAGAAGTTCAGGTCTCATTTATTCCCAAACCAGGGAAGGAAACATATGCTGAGCCTAAATCATATCGCCCCATCTGTCTTTCCTCATTTATGCTAAAGACAATGAAAAAAATCCTAGATAGATACATCAGGGACTAACATCTCAAAGATGGATCAGTATTGTTGCATCAACATGCATACAGAGAGGGCAAATCCTGTGATATCGCGCCGCCTGCAGTGGTGTACCAAATAGAAGATGCTTGTGCAATGTAAAAAAATTGCGCTCGGAGCATTTTAGACATAGAAGGGGCATTTGACAATACCCCTACCCATGTATTAACCAATGTCCTACAAAGGCATGGCACTAAACCAAACTTCATTATTCAGGATACTGAAAATAGGAGGGGTTGAGAAACCCACTAACGACTTCTGACACAGAAGTGTCTTTGACACGATTGAGCAAATGGCAGAGTTAAAAAAAGCACTCTGACTTCATCTAAACAAATACAACATTGGCAAAAGATTCCGCGTAAACACACTGGGGATCTGTAAAAGCAAGAATGGCTGCTTTAACTTACTCAATGGTCTAAATGTGTACAGGGGAGCATGGTGCTGGCTCGGGATTCTCGTTCAGAGGATGCTTGGGCAAGGCCACTACCTAGCCCTGGGGACGACACCAACTGTTTTCCAATCTTAAATATGGGCAATACTTGCAGGTGTCTTCGCTGTGATGGACCACACGAATAAGGTAATTAATTTTCTTACTGACAGTCAGGCAGTATGGAATGGATTACAATATGCAGTAAAAAAATTCAAACTAGTGGAGGAATGCTGCATTAGACTTGATGAACTAGCTGTACATAACAGAGTTAATATATTTTGGATCCCTGGACACCAATATACCAGGAAATGAAAGGGTCGACAAACTGGCAAAGAAAGGAGCAGAAACTGCTCCCATGGGACCAGAACAATGGTGCGGGGTTCCTCTCTCCCTGGCTAAGAATACAATTAATAAATTAGCCAAGGGGAAGATAAAATCGCGTAGGGGTACAAAACTTTTTAAAAAGAATCCCAACGACAATCTCTCTGAGAATATCAAGAAAGAAGCCGATCACATGTCGAGAACCGGCCTCTAAAGTATGGTTGAAACCATTACTGGGCACTTTAAACTCAGGGAACGTATGCATTGTTTGGGTATTGAACGAAAACCTCGGTGCAGATGGTGCACAGAGGAGGACGAAACCCCCTGGGACGTTCTCTTTGAATGCAAACCACTTAGTCGAAAGAGAACATTTGACCTTGGACCTGGTGGTCACAAGGAATTTCAAGAACTGAGCTTTAAATACTATCTAAAATTTCTCAGAAGTCTAGACCTAGGCTAGGGATTGTTAGGACTCGAGCACATTGGGCCTTTTCATATTTGACATATGAGAGTCATACACAAATAATAATAATTCACTTTAATAAAAAATTGGCAGTAAATAATTTATATATAAATCAGTTCAATATTGCGCTATATTATTAATTTCGAATCAATGCTTAGAGATTTTTTAATAAAGCCGCTACACTCAACCACCATCCCCTGACCTTCAACCTGAGTAACCTTGAGGCAAACTGTAATTTTTCACTCATTCGCCATCTCTCGAACCAATTCATCATCAATGACAATCATCATTGGATTGCCCCAAATGATGTATATAACTTGATTCCGTTCACAGGTGGCAGAGCAGAAATCTCTTGGAGGAGAAATAAGACTTGATAAATGATCTTGGAGAACAATTAATAACGAAGTGGGACTGTTCCTGGCTGGAGGATGAAACGCCTCAGCTCTCAAACAAATCTCAATCCTCTCGAGAGATATCTGTCACTGTCGATATAGCCTGCTCTCAAACTAATCCGTATTTCAGTCAGTTTTATAGAGTGCCTGGATCTTGTTCAACAACTTGTCTGGGACTCAAACCTAGTGGCGTAACAAAGATTAATATTTTATCCGCAACCTCGTTCATGTCTTTTTTTTATGAACGATTTTCGTTAGTAACTATAACATACATTTTTATTTGATTTTGCTTAGCGTAGCTTCGACTGCTGAGGCCATTAGCGAAGCCATTAAAGACTTCTGAAATTCCTTTGATTGACTTCTTAGCTTTTGAAAATCAGAGTCTTCTGTATTTTATTATTTTCTTTAAGCGGTGGTTACGTTACAATATTCAAATTCATTCTTTCTATTTGATACTCTTTACTTTCAAATAGATGCAGTGTAAGTTTTGTGTTATCGCATCATTGGCAGGCTGTTAGAGATGAGTCAGCATTGTGTGTCCGATTCTTAGCCTGTTTATTAAGCTGCATTATTTTGACACCTACCATCTAAAGACTATGGATATATACAGATATATGTATACTGCTTGCTAAATCACTAAAATTTAATAAAAATTTGAATGATATTTATAAAATTCCTATAACGCATTTTGGTGTAATGTGAGGCCAGGACCGGTGGGCGTGGTACAAAACTTTTTTTTCTCTTTATATTTGTATCCACACCTCTCAAGTAAAAACAATTGACAATCGGCAGATTAGCGATCGGAAAAATAAAACAAAATGACATGAGAGGCATTAAGAAGATTATTGATTTATTTTCATATGATAGTAGAAGACCAAGAGGACCCCCCAGAATGATGTTTCTTGATCAGATAGAACGAATATGTAAATTCAGGGGTAAAACGTTGGATGGAATGAAAAACCTCGCCGTTGATCGGGAGAACTGGCAAGACTAGCTAGATGCGTCCCCACCCTGAATGGCAAGGGTTGAAGAAAAAGAAGAAGAATAGATCCCTCATCCATGTTCTTTCTAGTCTTCTCCTCAATTATTCAATTATTCTATTAATGGGTTTGGATGTCCGTGAAGTTTTTCTTGAAAGTTTTTATAGTATGTTCGTATGTGTTCTTCAGCCATTGGTCAGTGCAGAGTTATATTGTTGACATACCATGGTACTTTTGTAACAAGTCTGAGTACTTTTGATTGGAAAGTTTGTAGTCGTTTTCTTTGAGTCTGTTTAGCGATGCCATAAATTTGTAATGGATATGTCCAATCTGGTTTCAGTAAATAAGTTTTTGTCTTGATTATAATTTGAAATTTTTTCTGAATAGAGAATACATCAAATGCAGTTTTAGATTCAGTGAGTGGCGTTTTTTCTTAATATTAGGACCCCATGTCATTCTCCTATCAAATGTTGATGGTGCAAAACTAAAGCTACTAATATTTTAGTGAATTTTATCATCTAAAATATTTGTAAAATATTTTTTCTCAATAATCTACTATTACAAATATATAAGGGAAATATTGGTAGGTATAACACTTCAGCTTTTAAGTATTGATCAGTTTTACAATACATTTGAAAATATCAGAATAAAGTCACTTTTGAAAGTTAAAATATCTTTTTTCCCTTGAATATATTTTACTTAAATGTTTAGGAGATTGTAAAATAAATTAAAAAGAATAAAAACGTATATTTAACCAGTCTTGACAAGTAATCAGTATTCCATAATTTTATCACTAATTAATGAGTTTTCAAGTAATTTACCAAAAAGTTATACAAAAGCGAGTTCACATCCTTAGCCAACATGAAATCCAAGTGGTTGAAAGAACTGAGGGGTACGAGCCTGCTGGTGCTGTTCGGAAGGCTTGAGTTCAGCTTTATAATGTCCTGAGTTTTTTTTAGAATAAATTAATAAATTTATATTAAATAATAATATTTTATATAATTTGAATTACAACGAATAATTTGATTTATACCTGTATGCCAGCTAGCCAGTCATTGCTGCCGTAGTGGAGTGTCACCGAAGTAGTGATTTTGGAAAGGTCGTATTCTGGTGGAGTTGGTAGTCTATATTTCTCCAAATTTTTTATATAACCGTAATCGTACTGCCTGAATTTCGTACCTAAAATCAAAAAAGAATTGGTTCATTTCATATATTTTCATTTTGTCCTATAAAAATCAAATACAACAAAAAAGTAAATACTATATAAATTAATAAGTAAATAATATAAGGGAGGCGTTAGGTAAAGATGTAGAAAGACAGTTTAGTATTGATCTACCAGTGATAGAGACACTTAGAGAGTACCAAAAACCGAATTATTTTTTAAAAGTCATTTTTTGAACATAAAAACCTTGTCCCTTTCAAAGCACTTTCCATTGCACTTCACACAACACAATATATGCGTGGGAACAAGAAAAAATCCACTGTAACCAGATCGGGTGAGTATGGTGCGTGTGGTACCAAAATTTCTTAGCCATACGTTGTTCACTCAAACTTGCCGTCGTGAAAAACAAGACGAGTATAAAACAGTACTAGCAACAACTGTACGGGAACAGAACAAGCCACATCAAGGAACAAGGCGACACTGTACTGGCAATGAGTAGCGCTTAGCAGTGCGAATTTGTACTGCACAAGTTCCACCCACGGCAGAGCTATTCCGGGTTTTTTTGGGTTCTTAAAAATACCTAGTCATCGTATGGGACCTAGGACCCTCCTGGGGCTCACTCAGTATTTATGAAGTGGGTACTAAAAATCTGGCTGTTGAGCGTGATCTCGGATTAATCATCCCCCTCCACAACCGTTGCCCAAGAAACAGTAAAATGTTTTAACTAAGACCCTTCATATGTTACAGTGATACAGGTTGTTTTTTGTATTATATAATAATAGGTTGGGGAAAAAGAAATCCGCTATTTTCTCGGCAGAAGGCTGTAGTGGTCGACATCTCGTAAAGTATCGATCAAGCAATTGCAAGTTTATGCTCGTTGTCAAGGTTACATTTCACAATAAAAAATTCTTAGACTGTTTTTTGTTAATTCCATTCAGTTATGAGTTACAGGGTGCTACCAATGGAAGTGATGTGAGGTACTAGTTAATCCCTATCCTAATTAAACCTGGGCAGTCAAAATTTCGATCTCCCACTGTAGCATCGTCCGATTAGCCACAGCAGCATAAAGTGACGTTAAATGAACAAACAAACAAACAAACAATGGAAGTCAACAAAGAGAAAATTCGGTACATTTTCCAGTTTTTCTTTGATAAAGGCGAAAATGCAAGCCTGACCGCTGAAATTGTGAATGGTGTTTATGGTTCCGATACTGTAACAGCTAATTACGAGCAATTTTGTTTCGTCGATTTCATTCATAAATATTTAAGGTTTAAGAGCACCTCGCACAGGCAGGCCCAACGTCGAAAATGTCAATAAAATAACAGAAATAACCGAAGTTGACCGGCATGTTAGTAGTCGTTGCATCACCCAGGAGCTAAAGATCGACTAGAAAACAGTATAAATTTGCGGAAGGCTGGATTCAAAACGAAGATCGATGTTTGGGTGCCACACCAATTAACACCAAAAAACATGATGGATCAAATTTCCATCTCCGAAGCCTTGGCCAAACGGAATGAAATCGACCCACTTCTTAAACGGATGGTGACTGGGGAGGAGAAATGGGTCACATACGACAATATTGTGCGAAAACGATCGTGGTCAAAGCGTGGTAAAGCAGCTCAAACGGTGGCTAAACCAGGACTAACGGCCAGAAGGTACTACTGTGTATTTGGTGGGTCTTTAAAGTAATCATTTATTATGAGTTACTTCCGTAGGGCCCAAACACTAAATTCAGATATCTACTGTCAACAACTGGACCGTTTAAAGTTAGCGATTGACCAGAAACGGCCGGAATTGGCCAAGAAAAGAGGTGTTGTATTCCATCAGGACAACGCAGGGCCACACACGCATGTAGTGACTCGCCAGAAACTCCGGGAGCTTGGTTGGAAAGTTTCAATGCATCCATCATATAGTCCGGGCCTGGCACCAAGCAATTACCACCTTTTTATCCCATTGCAAAACATACTGAGTGATCAGAAATTGGGATCAAGAGAAGATTGTGAAAATCGATTACTAGACTTTTTCCCCCATAAGCATTATGAAGCTACCTTTAAAATAGCAACAAAGTATACACAAATGGTGCATATTTGACCAAATTCGGACAATCCGAAACATCTTAAATAAAGTTTTTAATTTCGCGCAAAAATGATGGATTTATTTTTCCCCAACCTATATATATAATTAATACATATGAATAGGATATTTACAAATAACAATAACTCGTTACTCCCTAAAAAAATTTACAACATAAAGGCGAAGGGATTGAAGGGCTAGGGAAGAGAGTGTTCTGACATTTTCCTAAAAACAAGCAGGCCTAATTAGCTTTAGCCTGGTTATTCTATATTAAAGCCTACATCGCATTTTATATTCAAGTACGACTTCATTAAATTGATTACACGTCGGAAACTTTTTTACATAATAGAGAGATAAATAATACTGAAGTAGTTAGAACGAAGATTAATGAATATTCTTTTAAAAACTTCAGTAACCAATAAATAAAAAAAGTTTAAAGTATAGAATTTCATTTCTAGAGCCTGTTAGCAGACGAAGTTGGACCCTGCGGGACCCTTCTATGGGTTAACCAGCCTCTATAAAGTGGTAATTTTTAATCGGGGAAAAAACTGTCGATTGAGCCTGATCTCGGAAAATAACCTCCCTGCACAACTCTCCTTTAATCCTAAGAAAATTACACTCCTTGACTCCTTGTAACAGTACAGTCTCTACCATGTACTGATCCCAAGACCCTTCATTATTACAAGCTTATATATGTAATTTTATTTCTAAGGCTTGGATGTCCTCTTAAAAACATATTAATATGCTGATTTAATCAATAATTACTTTTAGCGACTTGAGAAAAATGCAACAGCTGTTTGATGGAAGATCCGGCTGGTAAATAAGTGTCGACGGTAGGCACCAATGTCTGGAAAATAATGAAACGCGTATTAAAGTAGCAATAAATCATGGGAATGATCAAACGATAAGTGCTATGAGATATTTTTAACTGTCCTTACTTCATTCCATTGTTGAGCATCGTAGCCGACTATCAGGAAAATAAGATTTCCGCAGATCTTTTCCTCGAACTTGAACTTTTCGCAGAGTACCTTTTCCGCTAAACGAACAGCCCATGACTTTGACAAAACTTCGTGTATGCCGGTCATCTTACAGAACAACTGGAACGAAAAATAAAAGGTAGATTCATGTCTTTACCACTGTATAACTATCACGATTAAACAGGTCATATCTAATTACATGATTTACCTCTAACTGAGATGATACATACAGAAGACCTTCCAAGGTGCCCCTCATTTGGTCCAGAAAAGCGATCGGTGCAAGAGCAGACATGGAGCTGATCTTCTTGTTGTACTCCGGTCTGGTCGAGGCGAGGACGAAGAAGACGGTCGTACCTTGAGAATGGCCGATGTATTCCACGGTTGGATATCCAGTCTTCTCCAGGATGTAGTCTATGACAGCCGGCAGGTCGTAGTAACCTATCTCATGGAAACTGAAATTGAATATGAAAACCTTATAGTTCACCTGCATATTTTTTTTTTCAATTATCTGAAAAGGTATTAAGAAATAATAAAATTATTGTAACATATTAACTTTTAGTCATGGATCGTCACCAGAAAAAATACAAGTCAAATCCAAGCCATGAAGATGAGATTCCTTTGAAAAGTTGGAGGAGTACGCATATCTGCATAGGGGATCTTAAAACCAAGCCTTGTTATCCTTTGGACTGCAAAGGAGGATTCCAGGAGATCCCAGCAGCTTTTTATTGTCGTATTTGTAATTTTGATGTTAAAACTATATTTTATCAAGAAAAAACGGAAATAGAAACTATAATTGTATTTAACGTAGAAGAAAGTTATGAAAGCTCGTCATAAGTCAATTGATATGGATGTTTACATACTTCACCAAAAAATATTTAAAAAATCTAAACAATGTAGACAACAGGCTAGTATGCTGGTCTGAAAAATAAAATAAAAGCAACTGATAGAGAGCAGAAGGAATATGTAAGTCCTCCTAGCATTGTTTCTGGAACACTTTCTAGGCATCATGTTTCTTTTCCCTATGGACTGCAGAAGAATTTTGGAGGCATCATAGAGTTTGACTTATCCAACTAGCTTCAATCATAGTTGAACCAGGTAAGCTCGTGGTTACACTTATCGTTGCAATAAATTTCGATGTTTTTCATTAGTCTAGTATGTCCACGATGCATATGTCGGTAGCATCCTCAGCTTCTGTTGTTATTCACATAAACACACATCTAACGCTAAGCAATACCAACCTGAAATCCCAATATTCGGCGCTGTTGACACTTAAATTCTTATGCATTCTGCTATATATGTTCCCCCTACTGTTCGGCATCCAGACATCGTAACCCTGATCGGCGAGTATGAAACCTAAACGTAAAGAAAAACTATTAAATCTCTGAGGAGTTTAAGACATGTTTACTACTCTCGAATAAAGCGACATACCCAATGCCTTATCTGGTCTGGTTATAAGCCATCCAGCAGAACTGCAGAGGATCCCATGCTGGACGACTACGGGACGACCTAGCTTCCCTGTATGGTTCTTTCCGTAGGGTATCCTGTGGAGGGTGACGATGTAACCATCCTCTGTAACCACCGAGTACTGTTCAAAGGGATATCCCTGACTCTTCACCAACCTCTCCTATGGAATTAATATTAATATAAAGTTAAGAATTATAATTAAATATATTCTACGATGACACAGAATACGGTCAATTTTAATTAAAATGTTCGATCTAAAAAAGCATTTTTCATTAATGTAAGGTCGAATTATTCCTGAAACTATTATTTTCATTTCACTTATACCAGAAAGACCTGCATATTATTTCATTGGATTCCAATATTCGTCCAGTAATAAATTTTTAAAAATTATATTAGCTAAACTATTGTTCCTTAAATCTTTGACCACATCGGTTTCTTATTCGAATCGAAGTCGAAATTGGAAATTTAGCTTACGGAGGTGACAGTTTTAATAAAGTTCTAAAAACAATTTTTCTGAGTCCTTATTACGAATTTTAACTCTGCAAGTTCCATATGTTCCCGCAATAAAGTTTATTTTTTTAATTGCTCTTCTTTTATGATACATGGGCCGTTTCGTATGAAATATCCGTTTTTATTATCTATAAAATCCAAAGAATTAGTGGGCACCTAAAGTTTATTACGTTTCATTGCCGATTGTAATGTTATTAATTCTCTCTTTTTTGATAGTATTTCCTGTCACATTGTTTAGTGTGCCATCTAATATGACCATGGAAATACGTAACGTAAAATTATTTTTTTTATGAGTTTAAACTTGGACATTCGAGAGTCCAAGCTGCAAGAAATATTACCTCCTCGTTTGAGGAAGGGAGGAAACAGGACAAATCGCCGTCGGTTTGAGAAATTTTCAACTGGTGACACAAATCGATTTCCATCTGTTCAAAAGTTTGGACAACTTCTTAAGGGTAAGATTGTTGAAATTGATTCTCAAGTCAACAAAGCGTTTTAAGAGATTATTTCATCACATAAACCTGGATTTTCAATTCTGTTGTTGGAAAATTGGTGACACGGTGAAAAAATGTATAGAAAATTAGGGTAAATATATAAAATAAAAATGTTTTGATTTCATAAAGTTGTTTTACTAAATAAACTTTTTGTCCATTTGAAAATGGACATTTCATATGAAACGACCCAATAATTTTATACATGTACAATTTGTTTGAATATTTTGAAATAATCAATAAAAAGGAAAAAGTTTTGTTTTTATTTTTGTAGTTTATAATAAATGTTGTTTATTTTATTTTATTTTGAAATTTGTAAAGATTTAGTTTTGTTACTTGTATATATTTATTCTAAAAGAATGTTTTTTGTTTTGTTTTTGTAGTTTATGATGAATGTTGTTTATTTTATTTTATATCGCTACTATTATGTTTCTATTCTGTAAAATTATATTTTTAGGCTGAACCTCATTTTACCTCCTAAGGGAGAGACTTGTGTCACAAACACATGATGTCAATAAAGCTTTATTATTATTATTATTATGTGATTCCTATTGTTATTTTGTTATGTTTCATCTATTTGTATTGTTTTAAACATTTCATCTATTAGTTTCATTTCCAATCAGCGCATTTAATTAGATACAAATTTAATAAGTGCTTTATATGTTTAAATAAATACATTACACTTTAATTACCAACCATCTTCACATAAACAAATACAGTAGCGCCACCAAAAAAATATAACATCAAAATGAATAAAACAACAGCATCTTTATCTATCTTTGTGTATTCACCACTCAGTTACAAACTTGAGATTATTTCAAATGAAAGTCACAGTTTGATAAGATTTCGGAAAAACCATACTGAAGTGGTCAAGATATCCAAGAAATAAAGATGAAATTTTATTTTAGAATATTATATACTCGTATCTATAAGTATCAGCGTTTTTGAAGGGCCTTATTCGTTCACTTAATTGGTTCCTGTAAATAATATTATTATTTTTTCCTGTACTTAAAATATTTATGTCATGATTGACACAACCGTAAATTACATTCTTATTGTTTACAGCGCCTTTGCAAATATAAGAGTGTTTTAGATGTCTATTTAGGAACGTAATTATTAATTCCGGTAACTGATTACGTAGACAATTTCGTGAACACTTTATTTATTGTATCTCTCTAGTTATTTTATTTTTACAAATATGACTATAATACGCGAAAAAACTGTTCTGAACTATGGCTTACTTGGTATAGGATAAGCAAGAGTGTGGTAATATTTTACAGTAAGATGTTTTATCGAAAAGTTAGAACTATAAGTTTAACTATTTTTTATTTTGTTTAAGGTTGTATTTATGTTTTTAATCTGGTTTTACCTTTATCAGTATCATCGGTAATATTCCAAACACTATTCAAAATTGGACTTTACTGGTGAAAAAAAAATAAAAATCAGATTTTAAAAAGAAATATCTCATTTTCAATAGTTTATATTACAATAAAATAACATATACACCATGATCTAACTTTGACACGAATAACAATTAAGTTATACTTCAACACAATGTCATTTTACTTAGTAATCCACAATAAAATTAACATTCCAGTAAAAACAAATCAATGGTGTATCATTTATTTATGTTATATACATATCACTTAAATATTATTCTACATACCTTTTCTCTTAAAGACCGAAATAGCTCTGAAATTGGCGTTTTTTAGTTGAACCTTCAGTAGCAATTGTAATGGTTGAAGCTTTTTAACTCAGGAACGACACAATTGATTGAATTCCAACTTTTTTTTTCGTTTTTTTAAATTAATTGGCAACTTTAATTTTTACTCAGAAACGCGTCATAATTTCCATAATACAAAAAACGAAATGTTAATCATTCTTCGAAAGCAAACAGCCTTTAGAGTTCCATAAACATTTGTTGAGAATAATGATGGGAAAGTAAATTTCGATGGTGGTTGATAAACTTTTTTTTTATTTTTTTTTTATTTTTTACTTGGAACATGTTCATTTACGTTAGCAACTAAAATTTTAATTTTTGTTACGTTGGAAAACCGATTATTTTTTTATTGCTTTGTTATAAATAGAAATACTACTGAATAATAGGGGGTTTGAAATAACTTTATTTTTAATATATCAACGAATTTGAATAGTTATTTAGTTTTTGCTTGTTTTTGCGCTTTAATTACCTTTTATATACCAAGAGTGGATAGGGATATACTTTTAATTGATTTAACTTACTTTATTCGGTTATTGATTTTATTTGATAACTTGAATAAAAATGTTTAAAGAAATTTTTATGAGTATTTACCAGAGTGGGGATTTTCTATATGAGCAGTTGAATATACTTTGAATATGAATTGCTATACTTCCACTAAGCAAGGCATTAATCAGCGAAAACCCCAACTGTTTGAGACTGTATCATATATCCCTTGAATATCGAGAAATATCTATAATGCATTAACTAACCAAATTATTATTGAACTCTATTAACCTAAACCAAGCCATTGTAACATACATAACTTCATGTATACTTATATACATGAATTTTATGTATGAGTGATAATGTAACCTCCACCTACTATTTAAGTAAACATGCCTATATATCATTAATAAAAAATAGTTCACATACCAAAGAGGGAGCTGAACCCAACTCCAAAGCAAAAGTTGGGGCCAGAAACAGAACTATCCCCAGTAGGCACCGCATCATTTGCTACCCAGAAAGTCTTCATGCTGAAACACGATATGCACATATATATACATGCCGGAGTCATAGTTGTAGGTGTTGACTTATTATGATAACGTACCTAAGAGGTAAACACTCGACCAGATAAACAATGCATAGCAGATCTCTTCTGGTTCTCCATGTTTTAAAAATCTCAGGATTAGCTAATAATCGAAACCCGTACGCAAACACTTGGATCAAGATAATACTCTTCTTAATGAAGGATTGCGTTTTAGCTGACACACGACAGAGATTTAGCAATGTTTGTATATGCAGCACGATCGATCAAAAATGTTTACAAGCAGGATTTTGTAGAAGTGCTAATTGCATTCTACATTATTATTTTTACTTCCTTATACGTTGTGAAGGATAGGAGAACAATATCAACCGCAGAAGATTTAAATTATTTGGAATTCCCGAGATAAGACCAACGGAAACAATACCATCCTAGAAGACCATTAAAGTTCTTAAGCAAAAATTGTATCCTTTTCGTCTTTTGGGGACATTCATAGGATGGTAGGATATTAGTGTAATATAAGCTGCTAAGACTTGAAAATGGAAGGTTGGTTATGAAGTTTGTTAACAAAGTATAAACGATTGGTGCGAAGTCTTTGATTTTTCAAGGTAAGCTTTAATTTAAAGTTTTATATTTATTAGTTAATATTAATCTATAATACTTTTTAATTTATAAATTGTATTAAAGTACAAACTAGCTTTCCTATTCTTTTCGAATTTTACATTAGTTTTTAGTTGTGTTACAAATATAGAACCCCAACCTAGCACATCAAAAAAAATTGTTTTGACTGGTGATCTCAGGTTTTATGACAAAATCCACCTCTTGTTATTGACTTAGAGAAAGAAGAAACTGATATTTTCAAATCATATCTGTATGACGGAGCCTACATCGAAAGTGATCAAGATACAGCTTCAGAACTGCAAGGCTAGGAGACGGGAATGATTCGAAATGAGATGGCTATTTTTATGAGAATAATATATTCAAATGGTCTTAGCTTATATAATTCAAATAGTTTCCTCACATAATGTTCTGAAATTAACAGGACGGCGAAACCGCGAAACAGAAACGAACATACCGAATGAATTAACGATTTATTAGGCATTGAAAAAATCACCTTTTGATGAGGAATTGGGAAAACTTCCAAGAAACAGGCATAACATTTGTTACATATGCCCAAATAACACATTCTTTTCTGACAAATAACACAGACCCATGTGCTTTTTGGATTTGTTGCAAGTACTACTAGAAACTGATTATCAACTGCTTGGGATAGAAACAACTTTAATTTTTTTAAGTAATTACAGTTTCATTACTGTTTTTTTTATTGTTTAAAATTAAAAATAAATATATTTTATTTAATTTTTTGTAAATACACAAGTTTTAAAATATGTAGCGAACATCTATAATATGATTCCAATTAATGGTTGATAGGCTTCGCTTTAAAAATCTTTTAGTAACATAAATTCTTAACGAGTGGTTTTCATTTGTAAATCCTTTGATTTTCCCGATCTTACCGGCATCGTGTCAGAACTTCATAACTTAATTACAACTATCTGTTGTTCCACGTGGACAAAGACAATTGGTATTAAAATATAATGCTTCTTAGTAGGTACTTGTATTTAGTAAGTAAGTACTAGTATTTAGAAGTAGTACTCGTAACTAGTATATTAGACAAACATATTACTATAAATGAAGTAATATCATTATTAAAAAGTACAATTACCGTGTTCAGTTATTTTATTTCTCAAACATTTGAATGCTATATTTGTTCTCTTTTTTTGGTAGGAATTCCAGATGATAATTTTTAAAAATAATCAGCGACTAATAGATCGTTTTCAAGTTATTAGTAAATAAAATATTCATTGAGTCATACATTTTTCCTGCGAGTACTCGAAAAAATCTTTGATGATGTTTTCGCACTCAATAGAATAAATAGTTATTCAGCTATCGGGTATGCCTTAGATTACAGGCGCATATGATCCTCTTAAAGCAAAGGAAAGTAAGTGAAAAAAACAGACGGTTTTCAATTTCTTATAAAGGCTCAAACACTACTGAGAAAACATATACAACAAACTTTTAGTTGGAGAAATGATCGTAGGAATGTCAGAAACAAAGACACAGAGATTTATCCGCCTTATAGGAATTACACACATCCACACAGTTGTGTATTCCCCTCTATTATACATAATGTATCATAGACATAAAAAGAAAAAGGTATTTTATTTTATATCATAGACTAAAGAGGGACTACATCTTGGTTACCCCCGTTCACTATTTAATTTTTAAAATCATCTTCGAAAACTCAAATAGCTAAGTTGATTAATAATTAAATTTTTGTATTCGGATCTGTTCAAAACCAGGTACAGAAGATACATTAAAATTGGTTGAGCCAATATGGGACACTTTACACACGATTGCGTTGTAAATGGACATATGCTACAGTGTACTAAGTTTTTCATAAATATTTTTAATTTAATTCTAGAACGATTTGAATAGTTCTTAGTAATCTAATGGATGGATCAATCATCATGAAGTAAATTAATACAATTTTTCAATTTAAAGCTTACCCAAAAATATAGAATTCTGAAAAATCTCTGTATTTGAATCTTTGGGAGAATCAATAATTATGTTTATATTGTTATGGTCAGAGCAGGAAGTAGGGCCGGCTGACAGGATTAGGCAAACAATGGGATTAAGCGGAAGGGATTAAAGAAGTTGCCGAGGCCAATCTCGTTCAACCTGGATCGGCCTGGATGGTTCTCGATCTTGTTCCGAGTACTGCCCCACCACGACCTACCTTGCCTATATAAAAAGGACAGCGTTTTCGGCCGCGGCAGTTAGTAATAAGACGAGTTAGTAATAAGCCAGTAGTAATAAGCAGTCGTTAACTAGTGATAGTGCGTGAGTTACTGTGAGTTAGTATCAGTCTGTAATAAGTGCTTAGTGAGCAACAGTGACAATTAGTGGCCGTGTAATAAGTGTAATAAACTGTGGGTCAGTTTGTCATATTTGGAGAGTCTTACGGTCGGTGGACTTTAGTTAGCGAACTGTAAGTGATAATTTGTAATTGTAAACTATAGTGTAATATTATTGTATTTGTACGAATTTATATATAAATAGTTTAGTTATTTAGTATTAGCAATATCCTATTATCTTAGAAATTAGATAACATTTAGTAGAATATTATTATTGTAATATTGATATTAGTTTAATAATTTAATTGTTTTAAATAATCTCATTGTATTCTTTTTAATTTGTTAATAAATATTAGATTCTTGAATTAAGTAATAGTTTAGTCCATTTTACACCCAGTAGCCCGTAACAAATTGGTGTCAGGTGTGGGGTATTTTGTGTAATTGTTATTATTTTGTAATTATTGGGCTACTGTATGAAAAATGGCTTCTCAGAGTCTTAAATTAATGGATTTAAAAGTTGCGGATTTAAAACGGGAATTAGAAGAACGTGATCTGGATTCTTCCGGAAATAAAAGTGTACTGCAACATCGCTTGCGTCAATTTTTTGTAGAGTTAGGAGAAGATCCAGATGATGTTCTGTTTGAAACCGATTTAAGCAAATTGTCTGCAACTTTTAAAAATGAGTTAAGCAATGTAGAAAATAAGCTAGGTAAGGAATTAGGCAATGTAGAAAATAAGCTAGGTAAGGAATTAGGCAATGTTAAAAATGAGCTAGGTAATGAGTTAAGCACTGTAGAAAATAGGCTAGAGTCTAAATTAGGCACATTAGAGACTAAGTTAATGGAAAATGTAGATAATAAGTTAGCTAATGTAGATAATAAGTTAGCCGATGTAAATAATAAAGTAGCTGATATAGAATCTAGGCTAGGAGAAAAAGTGAACGAAATTAGGCTAAGAATGGAAGCTCTCGAGGGACGTAAGAGCAATCCACCGACGAACGACACCGACCTTTCCTCCGAGGGCAGCCATCGTAATAGCATTCTATCCGCCTATAATGGGACGCCACCAGCTCACAACACCATTCCAGTATTCGACGGAAAGACGCCGTGGGAGGACTACATGACTCTCTTCGAGACAGCGGCTTCGATCCACGGTTGGTCACAGGAGTGCTGCAGGGGATGCCCATGTCGTAGCGGTCCAACTACGGGAAGCTGATTAGAAGACTGGAAATGCGTTTCGGACACCGCCACATGGACCAGCTATATCGCTCACAGTTAAGAAACAGGGTCCAGAAGGACAACGAGAACCTGCAGGAATTTGAAGCGGATATTGCCCGGCTGGTGAGGAACGCCTACCCATCGGTCACTGACTATGTCTACGAGAGTTTGGCTGTCGACAAATTCCTGGATGGACTGCGGGACCCAGAGACACAACAAGCGGTGAAGCTCGCCCGGCCGAAAACGTTGGGAGACGCATTATCTCAGGCCATGGAGTTTGAAGCTCTCAGACAGTCTGTACGGGGCCATGCGCGAGTTCGAGCAGCAGGAGCAGAGCCTAATGCGGTAACCAGCGTCGAGGACATAGTGACCAAAGTGTTGGATGCTCTCAGGACCCTAAAGAAGGAGATACGCTGTTGGGGCTGCGGCCAGCTTGGACACCCTAGAAGCAAGTGTCCAACCCGTTACGTCAAAGCCCCCAGGATTGCCATCAGAGTTGCGTCAATAGGAAGCAGAACAAACAGGTTCTATGTTGATGGAATGGTGAACGGGCAGCTGCGAAGTCTTCTAGTGGATACCGGCGCGAGCATGACGATCTTGAACGCGAAGACACATCCAGCTGAGAAGATCATACCGACCACTTGGGCATTACGGACTGCAACGGGACAGCCAGCCAAGGTCTACGGGGAGACAGATGCCATCTTCCACATCGGGGGTCAACATCTGCAGCACTGCGCTTTCGTGGCAGAGATCGATGAAGATGTCATATTGGGCATGGACTTCATGATCGCATACGGGATCAAGCTGGATATGTCGAGAGGTGTGATGACGCTGGGAGACGAGGAAGTCATACTTCGGCAGGAAAAGGACTTCTGCGCACGAGTGCTGCTACCAGAAGACACCACTTTACCGGCACGGAGCCAAATCGTGACGCATGGCACGGTCGAAGGCCATCTACCCGCGGGTCAATGTGCGCTACTCGAACCTGGAAGGCACGAAGAACAAGAGGTTGGACGCGGCGTACTGGTTGCTAGGTCCTCTCATCAAGATCGGACCTACCACTCCAATTCGGCTAATGAACCTGAACAGCTTCCCGGTAACGCTAAAGAAAGGGACACCGGTCGGGGAGTGTACCACCGCTACCTCAGTGGTTCGTCAGCTGCAACGTCATCCCACCGAGCTTCGAGGGCTCCCAGAGGAACTAAAAGGATTTGTGGATGAATCATGTCGCGACCTTTCACCTGAACAGAGCGAGGAGGTGAAAAACATGATTACCCGATGGCATGACATCTTCGAGATCGGCCCAGGACCACGGGGTAGAACGGATATCGTCCAGCACAGGATTAACACTGGGGATGTGAAGCCTATCCGACAGGTCCCGCGGAGGCTGCCGTTAGCTAAACGGGAGGACGCCGAGGAGATTATTAAGGAGATGGCAGCTGATGGTGTCATTGAGCCTTCGAGTAGCCCCTGGATGTCTCCTGTCGTATTGGTGAAGAAGAAAGACGGAACGACAAGGTTCTGCGTAGACTACCGTCTTCTAAACAACGTCACCAAGAAGGACAGTTATCCGCTTCCCAGGATTGACGATACGCTGGACACCCTGGAGGGGTGTAAACTCTTCTTTACCTTGGATCTCCGCAGTGGATATTGGCAGGTTGGATTGGCACCTGAAGATAAAGAGAAGACGGCGTTTTCAATTGGCACTGGGCTCTGGCAGTTTACAGTAATGCCGTTCGGGCTTTGCAATGCTCCTGCCACATTCGAGAGGCTGATGGAAAACGTGTTAAGAGGTCTCTCTTGGGAAGTATGCCTGGTTTACCTAGACGACATCATTGTGCTGGGAAAGTCCTTCGCTCACCATCTGAAGAATCTGGAGAAGGTCTTCGAACGACTGCGTGCAGCGAACCTAAAGTTGAACCCGAAGAAGTGTAATCTCTTCCGAAGGCAAGTCAACTACCTGGGGCATATTGTGTCAGACAACGGAGTTGCTGTTGACCCAGAGAAGATAGCAGCGATCACCGACTGGCCAGTACCTCGAGATAAGCACCAGGTGAGAAGTTTTCTCGGGCTCTGCACCTATTACCGGAGGTACGTGAAAGGATTTGCTGACATCGCAAAACCTCTTACCAGGCTTACCGAGGAGAAAAGGACTTTCCATTGGGACCACGAGTGCCAGGCATCCTTCGAGGAGCTGAAGAGAAAATTGAGTAGTGCTCCTATTCTGTGCTATCCACGTCCCGAGGGCAAGTTCATACTCGACACAGATGCCAGCAACATCGCCATTGGAAGTGTCCTCTCTCAGCTCCAAGACGGAGAAGAAAGGGTGATTGGATATTTCAGCAAGGCACTCTCAGCTCCGGAGCGCAACTACTGTGTCACAAGGAAAGAGCTTCTGGCAGTTGTAAAATCCATAGAGCACTTCCATAAATATCTATACGGAAGAAGGTTCCTGCTAAGAACGGACCACGCGGCTCTAATGTGGCTGCTGCGATTCAAGTCACCGGAGGGACAAGTGGCGAGGTGGATCGAGCGCCTTCAAGAGTACGATTTTGAATCTGCTCATCGTTCTGGAACGAGCCACAGGAATGCGGATGCGCTGTCAAGAAGACCATGTGAAGATGAAGAATGCAGGCATTGTTCCCGACAAGAAGAGAAGCAGGCAACAGTATTGAGGACAACGGTTGTTATCGACAGTTGGCGGGACACAGAGGTGTCAAAGGCGCAAGACGAGGACCCGGACTTGAAACAAATAAAGGAATGGAAGATATCGGGGCGAGGAAGACCTGCCTGGCAGGATGTTGCTCCAATGTCGAAGAATGTTTTTTTTTTTTTTTTTTTTTTTTTTAATTTATTTTTGATATTTACAACTGTATAATAAAAAAAATACATCCAGTAAATAGGCTATGTGATACAAAATGACATGAGTAATGGCAAGTTGAGAAACTACCCACTGGTAGTACTCAAATATCTAGTTCAACTAAGAAGGTCACGTGGCCATCTTCTTTTCAGACGCCTCGGGGGATTATCGGGAATCGAAGAGGAAGCTAGGTTTGAAACTAGAGGGTTTGAGTGGGAATGAAGTTTGTTATGAAAGGAAAGATACCGGGTTTGGGCCAAATCAGCAACAAATGGGACATTAAGGTCGTTATGGATGACGGTATTTTTAACAAAATAAGGAGCGTTGAGGATTTTACGAAGGATTTTGGACTGTAGGGATTGGATACGACAGGAATTCGATGGCTTAGTGGAGCCCCAAAGCTCTACTCCGTAAGTCCAAATAGGTCTTATGATGGTCATGTAGATGAGTCTTTTGTAGTTAATCGGGAGGTTAGAGCGTTTGTCTAGTAAGTGTTGAAGTAGCCTGAAACGTCGAGCAGTTTCTTGTCTTTTCAGTCTAGTATGAGGATTCCAGGTTAATCGTTTGTCGAGGTGCAACCCTAAGTATCGGATCTGTTCTACCTGCACCAGTGGGGTATTATTAAAGGATACTGGAGGGCAGGAAGTCATTGGTTTACGACGTAAGGTAAAAGTGATTTGATGGGATTTTTGAGAATTTATTTTAATTCTCCAGTTTTGACACCATTCTTCAAGATCAGTGATATGGGATTGGAGCCTTTGGGATGCAATAACTGGATTGGCGTTGACTGATAATACACATGTATCATCAGCATACGTGGTAAGGATAGTATTAGGATGAGTTGGGATGTCAGCTGTATAAACTGTATAAAGGATTGGGCCAAGGATACTACCTTGAGGATCGAAGAATGTAAAAACGTACTGGGCCCAATGGGACTCCATTTTAGTGGACAACGGGCTGCTGAAACGGGCATTGGAGAACGTGGAAGATCAGCGTAGGCTACAGCTCATCGTCCCAAGGAATAAAGTGCCCGAAGTGCTTAGGGAACTACATGACGGTGTAACTGGCGGCCATCTTGGAGTTCACCGTACATTGGAAAAAGTTCGTGAACGCTTTTACTGGGCAAACCTTAAGGAAGATGTGTTGGACTGGTGCAGGCGTTGTGCGACTTGTGCGGCTTCTAACGGACCAACAAGAAGAAAGAGGGCCCCTATGAAGAAGTACAACGTGGGAGCACCGTTCGAGAGGATAGCGATCGACATCGCTGGCCCTTTCCCTGTGACGGACGAAGGTAACCGATAAATTCTCGTGGCCATGGACTACTTTTCTAAGTGGGTGGAATCGTATGCCCTTCCGAATCAAGAGGCAGTCACCGTTGCAGACGTACTTGTGAAGCAGCTCGTCAGCCGGTTTGGAGTACCCATGGAACTTCACGCTGACCAGGGAAGAAACTTTGAGTCTGCAGTCTTCTCCGGGATGTGCGAAGCACTGGGAATACGGAAAACCAGGACGACACCTCTTCACCCTCAATCGGATGGCATGGTGGAGCGCATGAACAGGACAATGGGTCGATATTTGTCTAAAGTGGTCTCCGACCATCAGCGAGACTGGGACCAGTATCTTCACTTGTTCCTGTTAGCCTACCGCAGTTCAGTCCATGAAGCAACGGGGCAGACCCTCGCAAATGTGGTGTTCGGCCGAGAACTTCGTTTGCCTTGTGATCTGAAATTCGGGTTCAAGCCTAATGAGGAAGTTGCCGGAGAGGAGTACGTCACGAATCTACGGGAGCGGATGGATAACATCCACGAGAAGGTTCGTGCAAACATCCAGGGAGCCAGTGACAGAATGAAGGAGCGTTACGACATCAGGGCAGAGAAAGGTGGATTCCAACCTGGAGATTTGGTCTGGCTACATGATCCTCGAAGAAGGCGAGGCTACTCACCTAAACTTCAGAACTCCTGGGATGGCCCGTTTGAGATCATCAATAGGATAAACGACGTCATCTATAGGATCAAAAAGCAGCCAAAAGGAAAACCCAGGGTAGTCCATTTTAATAGACTGGCCCCATACAAAGGAGACCATGGCCCGACAAAAGACCAGCAAGTCAGGAACCTCAACAACGTGGAGACCAGTAAGGTATCAGTTGCACAACCTAAGGTACAAGGTTTCCGTGGAGTAACTCAGGCAGTATACAGAGATATCTTCTCGTTACCCGCGGACTATTCTCTGGCCCATTGTGTAGCCGAAGATCTGAGGACTTCCCGAGGGATTGCAACGGTCTTCAGGAAGAAGTTTGCTGGAACTGAGGAACTGGAACGCCAAGGACCACGCGTCGGGAAAGCACTCCACCATACGCACGAAGGACGACACCTGTTCTACTTAGTTACCAAGTGTGCTACTGATCAGAAGCCCACATATGACGCACTGCGGCGAAGCCTCGACGACCTGCGGAGTAAGCTTCTGAGACTGCGTGTCACCAAGCTCGCGATCCCTAAGTTGGGCTGTGGATATGACGGCCTGGAGTGGAAGGTTGTCAGGAACATGCTTGAACAGATATTCGCCAACTCTGGAGTCGCCATATTGGTGTGCACGTTCAACCCCTGGAAAGGAAATGCGTCTCCATCGAGGGAAGCTCATAACCGCCCGATTTCTCCGGACTATGCTCTGGGGCAGAGCACTTTTAAGGAGGGGGCAGTGTTACGGTCAGAGCAGGAAGTAGGGCCGGCTGACAGGATTAGGCAAACAATGGGATTAAGCGGAAGGGATTAAAGAAGTTGCCGAGCCCAATCTCGTTCAACCTGAATCGGCCTGGATGGTTCTCGATCTTGTTCCGAGTACTGCCCCACCACGACCTACCTTGCCTATATAAAAAGGACAGCGTTTTCGGCCGCGGCAGTTAGTAATAAGACGAGTTAGTAATAAGCCGGTAGTAATAAGCAGTCGTTAACTAGTGATAGTGCGTGAGTTACAGTGAGTTAGTATCAGTCTGTAATAAGTGCTTAGTGAGCAACAGTGACAATTAGTGGCCGTGTAATAAGTGTAATAAACTGTGGGTCAGTTTGTCATATTTGGAGAGTCTTACGGTCGGTGGACTTTAGTTAGCGAACTGTAAGTGATAATTTGTAATTGTAAACTATAGTGTAATATTATTGTATTTGTACGAATTTATATATAAATAGTTTAGTTATTTAGTATTAGCAATATCCTATTATCTTAGAAATTAGATAACATTTAGTAGAATATTATTATTGTAATATTGATATTAGTTTAATAATTTAATTGTTTTAAATAATCTCATTGTATTCTTTTTAATTTGTTAATAAATATTAGATTCTTGAATTAAGTAATAGTTTAGTCCATTTTACACCCAGTAGCCCGTAACAATATGTTCGAAGTATTTCAAAGATCGGAAAAAAGCGTAATAATATCGGAAATCATTTGATCTCAAAGCAAAGTTGGTTTGTCCGTAAAGATATATAAACTACGCGTTCCTTTGATTGTGGTGCTCCTACGTCTTGTAGAACCTAAGTTTTATTATTATTATTATTAATTATTAATTATTATTTATAAATGTTTAGTCCATATTTTCTATTATAATGTGGTGGCTGTTTACTAGTAGAGAAAGAAGAACTCCCCCCCACCCCCAATTATATCTGAAAAACGTCGATATGGGTCACACCGAAGTGTGATTTTAGCACTTTCGCAACCGATGTTTTTTTCCATATTTTCAAAACATGTAATTGATGTGCTGCATCAAAATCTTTGGTATGATAAATTCAATTAATTAAATTAGTTATTTTAATATATTATATATTCTATTAATTCCCAATGATAAACAAATGTTTTTTGGTGAAAAAAATAATTTGACACTAGAACTACGAACCGGTCAAAATAACCGGTTGCATCATTTATTTATAACATTTTTTCTTTAAGCCTTATTTAATATTTTACGATAATGTCATGATTTTTATTAAATTTGTGCATACAATAATTTTATAAATTATTTCGTTCTTAGGTTTCTAATTTTCAGAGATATCTATGTGTTATACCAAAATATACGAACCGGTCATTTTGACCGGTCATGAAAATATCATGAATACATGTTGTGTATTCCCGGAATTTTACATCCATAATTCCGGGAAATTCCCCGAATTCAAAAATTCAACATTTTCAATTTATTATGCGTAAATTTATGTATATGTAATACATAAAATTTCAATTTAGTATCCTTGGTTGCCGTGTATAGTTGCAAGTTGCATCATGCACTATTCTTTATGCTATATTGATACTACTCTTTATGTTATGTAATTTCAATATTTGAATGAAATATATTTCATTTTATTTAAAATTAAATTATTTTATCAATATATAGTTTTATTTCTTGAATTCTACTATTTTGTTTAATTAAACTAACAAACCGGTCATTTTTACTGGTTGGTAGAAATAGGTATATGGTAAATATTCGTAGTTCTAGTGTTAAGTAATTTATGTAATTAAAAAAAAATAGATATAATTTATCGATTTCCAGGTTGAAAATAGAGAATTTTATTTTATTTCTTTGTTTGAAAGGGAATTTAATTGCCTTTCATATGTTCATTGTTTAATCAGAGAAAAATTTATCTTTTCCTGGAGTTGAAAAAACCTGTGCCACTATTATTTTGGTTTTGGGTTCAGTAGATGGTAGAGACTGTTTTCAGGACTAAGGTTTTGCCGGGAGGCAATTTATCGGAGATCACACCCAACCGCCAGTTCCCCCCCTATTAAGAGTGTCCACTTTAGAGACTGGTTGAACCCCATCCCGGATCCATCCGTGGCTGTTAAGAGATTAAATTATTTACCTCCCACTGCCGAGTTTGAACCCGGACCCTTCAGCATAGCAACTCGGCACTCTACTAATAAAGTGCCACTTTATTACACCAGAGTGAATTTTCCTTTAGTTAAACGAGTTTATTATAAGCACTTTTCTCATGTGTTAAATATTACATTTTTCCTATAACCATTTAAAAATTAAGAAATTAAAGGTGAAACTTTAGATTTGTTAAAACTACACTATCGCTAGTGGGTAATGCTAATGCTAGATCTCCAAATTTCTTATGTGTGACGGTTCTAATAAATTTAAGTTTATAATTAATATTTCTATTAAATCGCTTCAAAATAAATAAAATCTGTCTTGAATTAAATATGAAATATTTTTATTTGAAAAAAAAAGATATGTCCAGGACCGGGACTCGAACCCGGGTATCTCCCAGATCGCTAGTCTGGGACTCTACCATTTGAGTTATCCTGGGCCCTAATCAAGCACGCTTCTCGGTCGTGGTCATATCCTTTCATTTCACTGATCCTAAGTCCCCGCGTTCTCGCATTTTTGTGAAGTATACGAGGGGAAGAATGTTCTTTGAACATTATTTTAATAAGGATCTAATTGACTTACGTCATTATAATTTATTTCATTTCATTAGGAGAAGAGTGCTTGATTAGGGCCCAGGATAACTCAAATGGTAGAGTCCCGGACGAGCTATCTGGAAGAACAGGGTTCGAGTCCCGCTCCTGGGCATATCTTTTCTTTTCAAATCACCATATTTTAAAATTAGTAACTAATGAAATAAAATAAATTATAATAATTATAATGACGTAAGTCAACTAGATCCAAATTAAAATAATGTTCATAGAACATTCTTCCCCTCGTATACTTCGCAAAAATGGGTGAACCCGGGGACTAAGGATCAGTGAAAAGAAAGAATATGACCACGACCGAGAAGCGTGCTTGATAAGGGCCCAGGATAACTAAAATGGTAGAGTCCCAGACGAGCGATCTGGAAGACCGGGTTCGAGTCCCGGTCCTGGACATATCTTTTCTTTTCAAATCAAAATATTTTATATTTAATTCAAGACAGATTTTATTTATTTTGAAGTGATTTTATAGAAATATTTAATATAAACTTAAATTTATTAGAACCTTCACACATCAGAAATTTGGAGATCTAGCATTAGCATTACCCACTAGCGATAGTGTAGTTTTAACAAATTTAAAGTTTCACCTTTAATTTCTTAATTTTTAAATGGTTTCAGGAAAAATGTAATAGTTAACACGTGAGAAAAGTGCTTATAATAAACTCGTTTAACTAAAGGAAAATTCACTGTTGTGTAATAAAGTGGCACTTTCCTCACTTTTCACAAATTACTATTTCAATTAGGAAAAGCGGTAGGGTTAAAAGAGGCATATATGTATAATCCAGTGATTTTTCTTTTTTAAAACATATTTTTAAAGTCTGATATTAAGAATTAAAAAAATATCAATTTGGAATAAAATCTTTATTGCTTGCTATAAATATGCAAGCATTTTTTTTTAATGATTACTTCGTTTCAATACGCACACCGGATGAGAAATAGACATCATTAAATCATTAAAAGGGTATTGTTGCGAGTGTACAATGTAAAAATCGTTCATTTTGTTTCATATTAAGGCTCCAATAATACAATACAATGTAATATCAATACAGATCTTTTGTTGATGTATGTATAGAAGTTTGAATTAGATTTTGTGTTAGATAACCAGAGAAAATAAATATCAATACTGCTCAATAAATTTTAAATTTTAATGAGAATGTAAATTTGTAAAAATATATATATCCAATATAAAATAATGGATAGAATATGTGTAATAAATAATAATAATAATATAATATGTGTAATAAATAATATTTATAAATATTTTATATTCTACCACTCAGACACCTTGATACTTATGTTTTATAATTTTAATATTTACCATATTTAGTAATCCTTACCAATTTAATAATTTCCGATTGTCTGTATTTTGCATATTTAGCACTGAAGAAGACCTGCAAAGTGAGTCGAAACGTTGGCTATTTAATAAGAATTTATTGACCTCCACCAGGACCATTTTCATCCACATAAATAATATGTGGATTGAATTTAAACACAGGGAATAAATATAAAACAACTGTCATGTGAGAAAATAATCCAAGTAATGAGGAAAAGCTCGAAAATCAAAAGCCATGTAATGTTTCGATAATAAAATGATGTTAGGAAATGCCTCTTTTTTTTTTAAACAATTCAATTCATCAAAACACCTTATTAAAGTTATATAATTAGAAAAAAATGCCAGTGGTATTGTGTTTAATTATTTTTGAAAGCCACAAACATTGCTCTTGTAATATGTATGGGCTCACACATATCATCAACAATTATATTGTATTTAAATTTTTATCATTTTTTCTTATGAGATTTAAACTGTTTTTTTTATTATTCTTGTGGGGGGTTTTTCATGCGTGCATAGTACCACTGGTGAAGGTCTGATTAGCAAGGTCAAACTTATTGTTTAATAAAATAAAAAGAAATAATTTAATCATATCTCCTTTTAAAAAAAAAAAAAAAAGCAATATATCACCGAGAGTTTGTTACTTGTAAATAGTTACTAATCTGGTAATTGCTTAATTAAATAATGTTCAATATAATTTGGTTTCAGATGTTATCATGTGTGCAATAAAATAGAAAATATTTAATTATTAACAAATAATTTAATGAACTTCATGTAAAGGGGATAAAAGGATTTTCTATTAAATCCTATTATTCCCTCTACTTTAAAAAATTCTAAAAAAAGTAAAAAATAGTTATAATTATAATAACAAATAAAAATCATAATAATGATGTAGGTTTAACTAAATAACTCTTCCATTTAATGCCTTCTTCCTTCTTCTGTTATACTGTTAACAATATAAGTGGAAACTTTTTTTAAATTTATTATATCACTTAATAAATAATGAAACATCATTTAAAAATATTTAAACAATAGCATTGCAGATAATTATTTACATAGACTATTAACGCTTACATACTCGACACTCCTACTGTAGAAGTATATTCATATACATTTCATCTCTTAATAATAATAATAATATTAATAACATATAAATAAATAATAAAAAACAGTCTTATTAGCTTAATTAGCATTGCTAGGAGTTTGCAATAGCGAAGATTTATAGGAGAAATGCACATTTAAACTTATCTAAATATCGCTCTAGTATTTCAAAAGTGAAAAAACTAAAAAAATCGGTGTTGAATTATGACCATGAACGAAATAGGTAAATATATCTTTATCACTCATCAAATCTGTATCAACTTAGCTTCAGAGCATGACTGCGGAAGGCACTTGGGTCACTCTAAGGTTCCTAATACTATTCCTAGCACTCTAATAATTCATAAGTTTTTCTAAAAATGTGGGTTTTTTACTTATGTCACTTTAGAAATACTAGTGCGATATTTTATTATAATTTCCGAAACACCGTCCGACGTTTACAATTTCGGAAACAGAGACCAATGAAACATAAAAATTTCATTTTTTCCAACGTTTTTCTTTTCCTGTATCAGATCTGATCTCTACAATGTTCTTCACTTTGCCATTCATGACAATGTGTTCAGCAGCGACAAGCACTTCACATCCGATGCTTCAATACCCCCATAAATCTATGTGTGCCTCCCAATTGCGTCACAAAATTATTTCTGAAAACCGCACTGGTTCTGATGTCCTAAGTCGCTGGACGAACCGAACTGATGTTAGATTTTATTATCACAATTTATTTTATTACAAACTATCTAACGTTTCGCCATTGTCTGTAGCAAATCATCATACAGTATGGGAACCACATCCTTAGCCCAGAGATAGTCCAGGTGATGGAAATCGGGGAATGGAACAAGTTTGGCCTCGCTGTTCGGGAGCATTGAGTGCAACTTCATCACGTCCTGCGATATGGAAAAATAAAAACGAAATTATTATTTTGTACGTCATAGATGTAAAATATGTATTGTTAATTATCTTAGTAGTTATGCTAACCTGTACACCAGAGAGCCAATCGTTCTTAGAGTAATAGAGGGTAATGGGCGTTGAAATTTTGGACAAATCGTAGTTGGGTGGTTCGTATTGGAAGTAGTGCTCTTGATTTTTGGAGTAGGAGTAATCGTATTGTCTAAAGTAGCCACCTAAAAAAATCAAAAGTAAATAATTAAAATTCACAAAAAAATATATGAATCCTACGAATTTCATAATAATTAAATTAATTAATGAATATTGAAATACTATAGCATTTATGTTAATATTAGTGTTGGCATAACATTGCTAGATTCAATCTACAAAGTGTTATCAATTCTTCCATTGGAAAGATTAATGATAACAGTAGAAGCAGTTTTGGGCGATTATCCTTGTGGGTTCCGCTTTGGAAGATCTACTCTTGACTACATATTTATAATTAGGAACATGCTAGAGAAATGTAATGAGTGGAATGGAGATCTATACAACCTCTTCATTGACTACAAACAGCCATATGACAGCATAGACAGAAATAACATATATGAAAGCCTGATGTTTTTTGTGTATTCTAATGAATAACGATAACATTACAGTATAGTAGCGGCTTGGTGAAGGTCCAGAGAATTTCCAAAGACTTCTCAATTCAAAAAGGAGTTCAATAAGGATACCCTTATCTCCAGTGTTATTTAATTTGGTGTTGCAGAAAATCATAAACCAAAGCAAAGGCAGAATTTTTATACCTCGCATATGCTAATGATGTGTTCATCACAACGAGAAATCAAAACGTCCTGTTGGAGGACGTTTTTAGAATGTGAAGGAGCATCCAGGACGGTAGGGGTTATAATAAATATGTATAGATAAAACAAAATGCATGCTCTCATCGAAAAACTGTCATCCAGCGGATATCTCCAAGGAAGGGGGTAGGGTACAATTTTGAAAATGTTAAAACATTTAAGTACCTTGGTACCATTGTAAAAGAAGATAACGGACTGGAACAGGAAATGAATCGAAAACGGTAACAGATGCCATACAGGTCCCTCAGAAACGTGTTCCAAATCCAAGCATCTAATACTTGGCAGAGGAAGATCCTTAGAAGAGTATATGGCCTAACCAAGGAAGGCATTTGTTTCCGCGTGAAAAATAATTGAGAACTTATGGACCTACGTGAAGAATCTGATATTGTGTCTTGTATTAAAAAAGCAAGATTAAGATGGGTGGTACACCTTGTGAATGGATAAAGAAAGGCTCCCAAAGCTAATCATAGAGGAACGTCTAAATGGAAGAAGATGAGGCAGGCCTAGAATGCTATAGTTGGACGATTGGAGGCAGACCTTAGGCTCCTTGGGGAGAACACGGAGAAGAGCTGCAGAAGTTCGGTCAAAGTGGAGGGAAATTGTCGAGGAGACCAAGGTCCTCCATGGACCACAGCGCCGTGTGAAGAGGAAGAAATTACCATTAATACAGATTTATTATCATAATTCAGTTTCAATGAAAGTAAAAGATTCTTTTTATGTTTCATTAAAGTTCCACATCATAGGATTATAAGTTATATAATAACTTATAATTTTTTTAATAATTATTATAATTTTAAATATTTTATTTTGAAGAGAAAAGATATGTCCAGTGTATATTCGAACCCAGGTCTCCCATGTTTCCGTCATGGTACTCTGTCACTTGAGTTATCCTGGCTCGCATCTCGGTCAGACAAATCCATTCTCTTCACTGATCCCATATCCCCGTGTTCTCGCGAATGATTCACCAGGAAGGTTTAGGTATATAATTTATCGAGGTTTTGTGTAAATGGGTCGGAATATAACGATAATTGTCGAAAATGTTGGAAAAAGTATAGCCGCCTGGGAGGTTTCATCGAAGACGCTGCGTAATATCTCTTATCTATCTAACTTTATATAAATATTATAAAACAAAGTCCTCGGCTGCGTCTGTGTTCGCGGTTTTCACTAGTAGATAGAGTGATTCACCAGGAAGGTTTAGATATAAAATTTGTCGAGGTTTTGTGTAAATGGGTTGGAATATAACGATAATTTGTGGAAATGTTGGAAAAAATTTAGTCGCCGGGGAGGTTTCATCGACGACGCTGCGTAATATCTCTTATCTATCTAACTATATATGAATATTATAAAACAAAGTCCTCGGCTGCGTCGGTGTTCGCGGTTTTCACTAGTAGATAGAGTGATTCACCAGGAAGGTTGAGGTATAAAATTTGTCGAGGTTTTGTGTAAATGGGTTGGAGTATAACGATAATTTGCGGAAATGTTGGAAAAACTATAGCCGCCTGGGAGGTTTCATCGAAGACGCTCCTTAATCCCATCTAACGTTCATGAAAATAAATTCGTATATAAAGAAATATTTTGTTTTGTTTTTATTTTTATAATTTCTATGTAATAAAATAAGTTAGAGAGACAAATTATGTAGTCATGTGCTTACTACTGGGTAATATGCCTTATTACCCGAGCAAAGCTAGGGTGGGTACCTTGTATATATAAATGTGTTTTGGGCAGAAACATTGCTTTATTTTATAATACATTATTGTTGTTATTAGTCAATCATTCCTGAGAGTGATAATATACACTGTCCCAGATTAAAATAGTTTTCTGTTATGTTCTATTCCATTCTATTATATGCATATTTCGAACATGATAGATCATTATAATTGAGAAATTATCATTAAACTAAAAGTTTATATAAATCAAGGAATCAGAAAAAAACAGCCTCGATTTTCTAATCAAAAGAGTGGATGATTAGAGTAAATATCTTAGGCAAAATTAGATTGGTTTCAGTCGAAACCAAACATATTGATCATTACACTGGTTTACATCAAGTTTGCTTTTTACATGAAAATGTACTATATTGATAGTACTTCACTCGCTGAAGATAAATATAGAAGTTAAAATTCATAGTTGCCTGTTATCGCTCATTTGTGCCTTATTTAATATCATCATATTAATGATGATAATTCCAAATATTTAGGGATTACCCGCAGAAATTTTATTATTTCCTATTTGTTTGTTGCGTCTAACGCCGACTGTGTACTGTATACCAGTTAAATGTGAAGATGTCATCGTTTTTTTTTTACTTTTTTATTGAAAAATCATACAGTTTTCATTATTTCGCGTAAATGTGTTAATAGTGCAGACAATTTTTGCTACATATTTGGTAAGGTGACCCATATTAACTGTTTAATCTAAACGACCGTTCCGCTCTTTTACCTCTTTGTGTCTGAGCCAGAGCCCTCTATCAATTCCTGGATCAACTACTAGATGGACAAAATGGCCACAGTACACTCAGTATAGGAAAATTGGTACAGTAGCAAGGACTGAGTAAACAAGAAACAGCTAGAAGAGGATGTGCTCACCAATCATGGAGTAGAACCAATCACAGGACCAGCAGGATGAGCAGGAACAATCACCCAAGAAATAGCCATTCACAGATAATGTGCATAAACAGTAATATAAAACTAAGTATTTCATTCATTATACCATATGTAAAGTTATAATGCCTTTTCAGTAATTTCTATCTAATTCATAAATATACACTCTTATATCATATCCCATCCACCTTTCTTACGTAAACATGATGTACCCATCTTCTAAATTAAACATGGTCCTCCGGGCCTGGATAACTGTAAGCCCCTTTTCACTTAAACATTATCCAAAGATGCTCAATAACTCAACGTTTAGATTTTACATTACATAAAATAAGATTGGAATCTAAGACTAAGCTTAATAAAATACTAATACGTACCATTTTTAGCTATTTGGGAATAATGCATCAATTGTTTTAATGAGCTTCCTGCTGGTATATAATCGTAGATCTCGGCTGCCAAAGTCTAAAAAATATATATATATAGTTATCTTATTAGACTAGTGTAAATAAAAAATAACTGTTTACAAGAAGAGGCAATAAATGAAAATAGACAAAAAATTGTGATTAGGACTTTAAAAATGAACTTCTGACATACCATATTCCATTGTTCAGAGTCGAATCCAACGCTCATGAAGACGACGGTGTTACACATTTCCCCAAGGAACGTATCCGGAGTGCATCCATCCGCCAAAGTGTGGACGAACGATGAGGCGCTTAAAAATTCGTAAGAACCGGTAGCCCTGTAGAAGAACTGGAAACAGAAATAATAACCTCAGTTATGGCAGAAATTTATTCAGATATATATGGTTATTAAGTGAAAATTCAGTGTAAATTACCTCTATAAAACTCGAGAAATAAATAACCCCGCTTATTATCCCGGTCGCATCGTTCAAGAAAGCGATCGGCGCAAGAGCTGTCATGTGAGAAATCTTCTGGTTGTACTCCGGCCTGGTCGAGGCGAGGACGAAGAAGGTGGTCGTACCTTGAGAATGGCCGATGTACTCGAGGGTTGGGTGTCTAGTCTTCTCTAGGATGTAGTCTATGCAAGCCGGAAGGTCGTAGTAGCCAATCTCATGGAAGCTGTAACAATTTAAAACATCGTTAATATACATATAATGTATGCATACTGAATATGAATGTATAATCAAAATGAATTTCAGAGGAATTTTGTTGATTCCGTGTGTCTGTAAGATTCTATTTAACCAACTGGTTGCGAAACTGATGCTATTCGAGGAAAGAGGTTTTGGGACTTATAGCCTGGGTCGATTTTAAATCAGCGTTTGACAGTAGTTAGAGAAGAATTGTTTAAGACCATGGAAGAATTTAAAGTCCCAGAAAAGCTAACGCGACAGGTGTCCATGAAGATCTCAAAATATGCATTCCGTGTGGGATCAGACGTGACGGAAATTTTCTGTACCGACAGCGGAATAAGACAAGGAGATGCCCTAACATGACATTTGTTCAACATCGGCTTTGGAAAAGGCTGTACGCAACGCAAAAATGCAGACAACTGGCACCATTTAAACAAGCAAATTGTCACCATTGTTATTATATCGAAATGGTCTCATTATTGCATTGAACCATAGAAAATAGGCCCTATATTTTTAGTATCTGTAAAAATACCAATATTTTCTAAATCTTACTTAACCCATTTATAAAAACACCACAAAATGCAAACCAACTACAGCTATAAAAGATAAACCGGTGCATAAACATTCAAATTTTATCAAACGAAATAGTAGGATTTCATTTTTAACCCGCTGAATAAGTGGTTAAAACTAATTTTGTCCATAAAGAGTTGATTTTTTTGAGGGAAGCGGAATCAATCTCTGGTGATTGTTGTAGTTTTGGGCTTTAAATGCAGTAATTAAATAAGCATAAATTCCTTTTCCTGTAATTGCCTGACTTAGCCCCTTAATCACTAGGAAACTAAAACTACTCCGTAAGAATGAGTACAAGAAGCTCATATGGAGTTGGAGAAAATTCGACTTGGTGTGGTGTGGACCACGTGGTGTATATATAGTAATTCTTTAATAATCTCTTTTATCCTTAAGTAAGCTTGTATAAACAATCATTAGTACTATACTTTGAGTATGCAGCCTGAGTACCAACCTGAAATCCCAATATTCGGGGCTGCTGGTGCTTAGATTCGTATGCATCTTACTATAGGTGTTTCCCCTGCTATTTGCCATCCAGACGTCATAGCCCTGATCGGCGAGTAGGAAACCTGAAACGAAAATCGTTCAGGCATGATCTTTAATACTAAAGATTCAAGACTTAAGAACTCAAGAGTTATGAACTCACCCAAAGCCTTATCCGGCCGCGACACGACCCATACTGCAGAACTGCAAAGTATAGCATGCCAAAGGAGCACCGGACGTCCTGGCTTCTTCGGCTGGTTCCTCCCGTGGGGAATCCTGTGAAGTGTCAGGATGTATCCATCTTCTGTCACCACGGTGTGCTTTTCGGACGGATATCCTTTATCCCTTATCAGATTCTCCTGAAGCATAGACAAAGAAATAATAAAAATGGAGTCTTCAATGGTCTAATGTCTAGGTGAAAAACTACTATGCCCAAGACCGCCAGAGATCGCAGCCCGACTGGTGGCCTTGGGATTTCGATTAAGGGAGAAAAAAATCCTTTGTTATCCCGTTTGCAGAAGGGACGTAAAATATCAGTACCTGCGTTGGCAGGTAATCGTTAAAGATTCTCATCATTATTATACCTCGATAGGCAAAATATAGGACACACATCCTGCCATCGTCTGATTAGCCATAGAATCATAAAGTGACTTTAAGTGAATAAAGGTAAATAAATACCATGTTTCTATGTATTATTTATTTAATAAAGTAAGTAAATATAAATTTTTTTAACATCACGTCACAAAAAATAAAAACAGCAAATACTACGGGCCTGACTGTAACCTACTGTGTATTTTTTTTATAATAGGGTGTCATCAGTATAAATATGATTTCCCATACTTATATGGGCACTCGCCCAGAGTCGTTAATCCGATTATTAAACCATATCATTTACAAGAACGATGTAATTGGTGACCGTTTCATTTATGTAAGCAGGCAAAGCTTCATGGGAAATTGCATAATTGATATTTAAGTAAAGTCTGATGAATACTTTAGTGCAGTTAATTTTATTTTGTAGAATAACATTTGTGTCACTCACTTTATGAGCAAGCTAAAAGTTCAACAGATACGCTAAAGAACTTAACTTTGCCAAAACAGTAATCACAGAAAACGTTATACCTTTAAAAAAATGAATTAATTATTCTTGGGAAATCTTCAACAATGGTGCGTCCAACAGTAATTATTAGCAATAAGTACTACCACAAGAATTGATAATTCAAAAAAATAAAATATATATGTAAGTTTGAACATTCACGCCAAACTTAACAGCTGTGAAGATAACCTTAGGCACAGATGTGAGGAAGGTTATGAGAGAGATTGGCTTACTGAAAGACTCACTGTAGTTAACGTGTTAAATTGATATTATTTATGTTATAATGGAATGTGAACAATTGTGTTGATTCAGGTTTGTAATTAAAGATACCTGTAGTTATTTAGTTATTTATAAGGTTGTTTTAATTACAGTTCTTCACTGCATCCACGTGTTATCATTTGTTCCATTCATCTCCTAGGTTAAGTCGTTGAATTCACGACTTACATGTAGTAAAATAAATTTTTTAAATAGTAAAACACGAACAAAAACATCTATTGAGCCGACTGATTGACGTCAGAGAAGGAGTTCGGAAGATTGCTTTATGTCTAATCATACCGGTTTTGAAAAGGTTAGTAATTTGTGGATGGAAATTCGCAAGCAGCAATTGATGGCCTTTGGATTCACTAAACCTTTTATCGTTGTCATTAAGAATGCAAAAGGTATGTATACAAAAATATTTCTTTAGATTTTATATGTTTTATAAAAATCTAAAGCATTAGCAGAATAGGATGTCTGAAATTATCTAAACACGCCTATTAAGGAAGAAGAATTTACGTACCACTGAAGCGGATGAATTCCCCACAACTGAAGCAAGGGCAACAACAACAACGATTCCTAAGAGCGATCTCATTGTGAACTGAAGACAGCCGTTCTCACCTGAATATTTTATCGTCCGGACCAAGACGTGACAAGAGGGGGCCTGACGTACGTAACAATGTCTGTAAGAAGATGATTGTAGACTGTAAACACTCCATCCGATGAACACCTGTGTTTGACAACTCTCGAGTGTTCTACCAATTTTCGTGTGTCATCAGCTGTTACAACCTTTTGTTCTCGATTCAGAAATTAGATAATTTCTGAAAATTATTATAAATCAATTAATTAATGTGTATAAATACACCTGTTTCAGTCTAGTGTTATTTTTAGTTAAAGGAGCGGGTATCTCAACGATTGAGTTGCCAAAGGTCCCTTGATCAAGGCTACGGCAGATAATTTAATTAGTCTGTTAACAGCTATGGATGAACCCTATGGGATCTATAGACCCTCCTGGGGCTCACCCAGCCTCAATTAAGGGGATATCCTTCCTGGGGGAGGGTAGAAACCTGAGGTTGAGCGGGATCTAGGATAAACTCTGCATATCCGTTGTCCTAAAAATAGTGCAATCTCTACCACGTATTGAACCCAAGAACCTTAAAAGGTAGTAGTAGTACAGATTAAAAAAATATATTTTTAGTATGATTTGATTTGGCAAAGGCATTATTAAAACTACTTTGTACGATGTATATTTTACAAAAATCAATGCAAACTCCTATAATTACCTTTGTATTAAATAAAATGGTTGGCTAGGATGGTGGTAGGATCTACCTATGCTATACGATTCGAATATCGAAAAGACTAAAATGATTTCACAAACACTAAAATTTTGAATTTGTTTTCTTTGTTTAGCTTCATATACCTTGGGATTATATTTTAAATGAATATGTGTATGTTTGTGGAGATCTCTTGAGTTATTTGATTACTACCCGAAGGTTAATCAATTTTTTTATGCACGTGTACAAAATTCATACTTGATAAAAGCCCAAGATTCATTTGTTTGTTTGTTTTATGTTAGGTAACGAAAATTAAAGGTATTTAACGTTCCAAATGATCCCAAAATGGATTTGGTTTTTAGATTCCAAAACACGTTATATTTTAACACAATTTTAATAAATGACCAAGTTATTAGCTTTAAAAATCTCTAATATATCACATTCTTAAATTAGAAACCTGTTTAAGTTTCCGAGAACCATGCGGTTTCTCGTCAATCCCAAGAATCATTGAGTGTCTTGAGTCGAGGAAAATCGTGGCAATTACAAGTAGTTTCTTATCTGCGTTTCCAACTACGACGACGTCACTTGGTAAAGGATAAATGGTTACGTCATCCACACGTTTGGGATTCACTGATAACGAAAACCACGCAGCACTAATGACAGTTAATACCGAGTAAATTTTACTTACCTTCGGCCACGTCAGAACCACAGTGTTCGGTGTTAGGGTTATACCAACAATTGTGACTAACTTGAGAACAAAACGAGATAAAGCTATGAAATTGACGAAGGCAACTCTATCGTAGAAGATAAGAATATTAAGATACACATTTCGAGAAGATAAGAAGTCCTAGAAAGCCATGCAATGACCGGGAATCTCTTCAGGTAATTTGTTAGGTCTGACGATGTCCTCCTGAAAATACCTAACATAGAATCATACTAGAAGAAACTTGGAAGCTACCTTGGGTATTTCACAGAGAAATAGGAAGAAATCGTTTCTTGAACTCGGAATACTGTCATTCGGGTCAAATGAAAATAATATATTATTAAACAACGAAGGGTTTAAGCACTACATGGTAAAAACTACTATTTCTAGTTCAACGGCTGAGTATGAAAGTCATTTATTCGCAACTCCCAGTTTTTCCCTCTATTAAACGTACCAATTTTATTGAGTCTTGAGGAGCTCTAGGGAGGTTCGCCGATACCTCAGGTGAAATCTGTGGACGAAACACTTTAAATAATTTATCTCTCTAAGCGGAATTTATCTATCTACGGAAAGTACAGCTCATACTGAGCTCTCCTCCTGAAACATACTAGTACTTAAAGTATAATTTTATAAAGCTAGACAAAATAACAGATTTGATGGTGTTAAGCCAATAGTCTCCGCTCAATATAAGTTGAAACGGGATAAATTTTACAAAACTATACCTAACAGCAATTAGAATTTTCCTTTTTAAGCTAGTTTTTTTTCTTCTAATTTTTCTAAATATGTTTCTTGGAGGATTCTATGATGTTGACTACATTTCAATTATGTCGATTTCTATCACACTCCTGTTACAATATAGTATTATCAACAACCAATTTTGTAGTAATGTACTAAAATGAATGTAATATCTTATTATATACTATAAAAATAAAAAAAACTGCACCACTACAAAGGTCTGGTAGATGTTAGAGATTGTACTGTTTCAAGGACAGCGGTTGTGCAGGGAAATGATTTGTCCTAGATCACACTCAACCCCCAGAATTTTGCCCCTTAATTTGGGTACTCACTTTATAGAGACTGGGTGGCCCCCAGGAGGGTCCTAGATTCCACTTCATCCATCCCCGGCCGCTGACTGACGCGGCAGCGGGATTTGAACCAGGATTTTCGGGATGGCAACTCAGTGCCCTACCACGGAGCCACTCCGCTCCCTATAATGTATTATATTGATATAAAAACGTAAATATGATGTAGTAAGTAAACGAAATATCAGTCATGAGAAGAGAGGAATGGTTGACTGGATGATCGATGTAAGGAAGAAAAATAGTTGGGGGTGCAGTCAAATAAAACACTAAATAAGTGGATACTTATTTAATTAAGTGCCGACGTTTCGACCCACTTTGTGGGTCATCTTCAGGGCTAAGAAAGAAAAACAGACAACATACAATGAATACAATAAAAATACATTGAGGACTAAATATATGATAAATGAGAAAAACTATATATGTAGAGAGGTAGAATTTTAGAACAAAAGTGAGGGATATATATGAATACAAAAAATTACAGAGAAAATGTACAGAACGGTGGTGATGCCAAAAAAATTTTTTAACAAAGATAAAAGACGGAAGTAAACAGAAAGATATTTAAAAAAGAGAGAAAAGGTATAAACATCAGAGGTGAGAAGTAAAATTATGGAAAAGGTAGTAGAATATATATAAACTATAAAAGGTAAGATAATAGACTCCTAGGGAGTTTACATGAGTAAAATGAAAGAAGATATAACCAAAATGAGATTAAAGAGTAAATAAAGGAAAAATAACAGTAGAAAGTCAAGATATGAACATAGAGTATAACAGTTTTTAAAAAATCCATATCTATAGTATAAAGAGGTATAAATATATGACATAAATATACAAGGAATGTATAGAAATATAAGTAACAATATGGTATGATCATGGAAATAGAGTAAAATATGAAGAAATAGTGATGTTAAATGCTAATGAAATCTTAGATAATAATAACATATGATGGATGCCAAAAACTAATATGAGAAAATATGGTGTGCAATATGGAGAAGGAAAGGGTGAGGAGAAGATATGAGTCTTAAAATTGTAATTACCTATAGAACGCTGCAGTGCGAGGAGACGCGGTCTAACTGACCAGAAAGTACGTTATGAGGGTGTTGCCAGCGAAATCTGACGGCCAAAAATATGACTAATTTCAAATTTTGAGATATATTATAAAAATATATTAATAGTAATATTTTCTTGACTATTTTTCGAAATATTGGCTATTTTATTATATTAAAATGCGTATCATGACTATTTTATAGAGAGCCGCGAAAATTAATGACTAAATATTAATATTAGTCGTGAAAAATAGAAGTTTGTAAATTTTCTTAAGTCAAGCAATTTTATCCTCCCGAAGCTTCAGGTTAAGAACCTGACTAAAACCACCATAAAATTGCTTGAAAGCGAAAAACGTGAATTATTCAAGTTTCGATTTAATTAAATTATAGAGTTATCCGCTTTTAATCCTGATCGCCACATATAATAAATTACTAATTTACTAATTATGCCGGAGACATTATTTTATTGAAACAAACATCGAAAAATGTTAAATCTTGTATGTTGTTTATAGTAATGATAATATACATCCTTATACTAGTACTTGTAATACCTCTGCATTTTGTCGGAATAGAAATCTGCCGTGGAGAAACACAAATTATTTAGGAGACATTTTGAAGTTTCAAGTCAAAATAAACAATAATAAAAAAGTAAACACCGACTCAGCTAAATAATAGAAGTTGAAAGATCAAACTAAATAATTAGAAGCGGATATCATTAATGGCCATAGCTCATCTTACAGAACTACCATGGCTGATCAGTGTTTACACTATATGAACTGCTAAGAGCAGTTCTATCTAGTTTGGTTTTCTCTATGTAACTTGGGGTCTAGTATGTAAGTGCATAACTAGTTCAGGATTACACAAGAAGATTAAGCTCTCACCTCCTAAGTGTGTTTACCCCTATTACCTCAGTTATATTTAGAAGTCCTTAGAAATTCAAACATTGTATAACTACCAAGGCGTTTTTAATGAAAAGGCTGTTTATATTTCATAAATTAATTATTTGTGCAACCGTATAGAATATCAAATATTAAAAATTACACTTTTAATAAATAAATGACAAGGAAGATGCATAATATACGTTTACAAAACTCATTGGAGAATATAATAGGTGGGGAATAAATATGAACTTGAAAATACTGAATATTTGGATAAGGAGGAGGACGGACCATTGCAGGTGAACGGTCTACATATTAAAAATGCTAGCAATATTAAATATTCAGGATCTGTTCTTCAAAAAGATGGAACATCTGAAGGTGATGTAGCCCAAAGAACAAGAGATAGAAGAAAAGCTTGCATGCTCAATTCCGTACTGTTGAGTAATACGAGTAGCATCTTAAAAACATCAAAAAGAATGAGAAAACTTTTTTTTTTAAATTATACGCCTATAAAAACTTGTTTCTTCTTTACTATTTTTTTGTTTATTTAATTCTTTTTTTGACAAAAAAAGTACTCCATTACTGAAACTTTAATGACTATAATACTAAATCTAGTTATAGTCATTAAATTTAAAACTGTAGTATATCATTATATTTATTATATATTATAACAATCCTGCCTTAAACAGGAGGGGATTTAAAACCTAATAATCCAAGCCCAAAATCGACATTTTTCTCAATATGTAGAAATACTACTTCGATATATTCGAAAACTGTCAATAATATACATATTAATATCTTGTTTAAATAATCACATTCCCTTAGTAATGTTCTTTAAACAGATTAAGTTGTTTGGACATTTTAAGGGATAATGCTTTCACTGGCATGAAGAAATTGAATATAATTAAATTAGTATAATTCAAACAGTTAATATAATTGAATATAACAAAGAGTCTATATTTGATGGATGTTGAGTTAGAGCACTTAATAATGCATCTAATCAGCATTAAACATCATAATCTGGTTGAAGGTTGTGAGATAATAAAACAATCAAACAAAAATAAAGAAAGATTACTACAAAAGAGTCTGCATCTTGTAAATGAATAAACTAAGAGAGAAGTACTGAATAAAAATTACAGAGCGAAACGTTTTATGAGGGCAAACGATCTTCTTCATTGATATGGCAATCTCCAGCATTAGGCATTTCGCTATATTTATAAATATAAATATATAAAGCTATGTTTACATATATCTTCTGTGGTTGTTTTCTCTCAGAATCATATGAACTACTATCTCCCAGTTGTTTTGTTTTTTGCAAAATCGTCATTTTTTAATCCACACCATTTTTAAGAAATTATTATATTTGTTACTCACTACACTGTTATTATAAAAGACGCATAATTAAATTTCCTTTAATCCAACTTATGACATTTCCAAAAAAAAAAAAAAAAAAAATCTGTACCACTACAAACCATGAAGGGTCTGGGGTTCAGTACATGGTAGAGGCTGTACTGTTTCATGGACAACGGTTCTGCAAGGAGGTGACTTGTCCTAGGTCACGCTCAACCGCCAGATTTTCCCCCTTATTTTGGGTACCCTATTTTTATAATATTTTATAGAGGCTGGGTGTGCCCCAGAAGGATCCTAGATCCTATATGATCCACCTCCCGCTGCAAACAGACTAAATAAAAATCATGGCCTGCAGCGGGATTTGAACCAGGATTTCCGGCATGGCAGCTCAGTACTCTACCACTGAGCCACTCCTCTCCCTCATTTCCTACAAAACGCACCGTTAAAAAAATATAGATGATTAACCTTAAAAAAAAAAAAGTGTACACTTGATCATTTTCCAAACTTGAAATGGATATTTGGGTTGGAAAAAAGAACTTATCATAGTAGTACTAGTAATCGACAAAGGAGATGGGGTGTTTTCTCGATAGTAGAATAAATATTTCGTCCAAAAATGTAGGTATTTTAATATTGATGACATCAGTGGGCATTGAACATACCCGAGTTATATACTTTATCATTCATTTTTATTTCATTTTTCCAAGTCTAAGGAGGTCCTGAAGATTGAGAACAAAATTCTGAGGAGGATTTATGGACCCAAAGTAACACAAGAGGGGTATATGTTAAAATCCAATGAAGAAATATACAAAAATTTGGAAGATCTTGAAACAGTCATCAGGACCAGGAGACTGAGGTTCTACGGCCACATGGTCAGAATGAACTATGGGATACTGAACAAAAAATCTTTGATAAAGTATTAAGCTACAAGGGTATAGGTGGATATATGAAGCAAATAAAACAGGAGCTGGATAGGCTAAAAATCGAGGATAAGGACAGCTTTCCGGAGCAGAGAGCTTTTCGGAAAAAACTAAAAGAAGTTGGGGTTCTTGCGGGAAGGAAGGAGAGACGAGGGAGAGAATGGACCCGGGAAGAGCTAGAGGAGCAGTCCAGAAAGTTGAGACAGTATTGGAGTAGAAGAAAGGTGGAGAGTGTGAAGAAGATTTGAGTGATATTCGCGTGGTACTTGCTGGCCGATTAGTGGGGGGGGATTTAAAAATAATAATAGAATTTACCAATCGCACAACAATTTCAAATTATACATATATCAAAAAAATGTTACTTTTATTTTTATTTTTAATTACTTTATTTTTTTTAATATATGGGGGAACATAAACAAATACTCATAACATACATAATCGTTTTATACAATTCTCTTACGTAATCTGTTTGATTTCTTCCAAGAAATGTCAAGCTCATTATTAAAAGAATAATAATATATCATTTATTTAATTATATCACCAACGTGCGCTGAATCCTTAGCATCGATTCATCAAATGAGAAGAGGCCGAAGTTCAAGAGATTAAATGTTTTCTCAGCTGTTGTGATTTCTCGAATCAATCCTACTGATAAGAAAATTCCTTCAAGGCAGTATTTTTTAAAATAAATTATTTCAAATAAAAAAAGTAATTATAAGTTTCTACACTCATATCTTCTAACAATAATATCGCCATAAAAAAGATGTACTTATTACACATTTTTTATGGGAGTTTTTTTTTTCAATGGAATAGTCTGTTTCCTTTAACGCCACTTTACGCTTCTTTGGCTCATGAGACGATGCTACAGTGAGAGTCCTAAATTGAATCGCCTCAGGTATAATTAGGATATGGATCTTTAACGACTACCTGACACAATAATGACTCAGGACCTCCATTTTACCTCCCATCCGGAGGAAAGCATAATGAATTTTACTCGCTTTAAAAAATAGTAAGGCCATCTGCCGGGCTGCGAACCTGCGATCTTGGACATAATAATTTGTTATGCTATTCATTACACCACAGGTGATCCCTCAATGGAATAGTTCTTCGTTTGATTATTTATTTGTGGGTTTTCTACGCTACTGACCATATCTGAATGCCATAGTATCTTAGCTTCTTAAAAAAACATAATTTTATTTTTAGTACTGTAGCTTATAAATATCTAAATATATAAAACCTGTACCACTACAACCCGGGATTCAGCATATGGTAGAGACTGTACAGTTTCAAGGACAACGGTTATGCAGAGAGGTGATTTGTCCTAGGTGACACTCAACCGCCAGATTTTCCCCCTTATTTTGGGTACCCACTTTATAGAGACTGGGTGAGCTCCAGGAGGGTCCTATAACCCATATGATCCTTTTCTGCCTGCTAACAAATTAAATAAAAGTCTTGCCAGCAGCGGGATTTGAGGCAGGATTTTCGGCGTGGCAATTCAGTGCTGTTCCAATAAATATCTTATAAATCGTATAAACCGCTCTTTAATAAATTTTATTAAATATTTTATTCACGTTTCGTCTCTGCTTTGATTGTTTTATTGTTTTTGTTTCCAATATTTCATAACATTGATTTAAACCACGACTCTTTAAGTATTCAAAGCTCTTACTAGGAGAAAATTTTGTAGTAATCAACTTACAAATTATAATAGCACTTCCAGGTCATTTATAATCACTTCCATTTCAAGTATAACTTTTTTCATAAAGTACTATTTCACAAAGGTAATAGGAATGGAAAAGTTTACAATCCATTTTGATTTTGATTTTCAAAATTACTGATAGTAGAATTAAAAATTCACGAAATATCACACTGGTCTGTATTAAAGCTGAATTTTATTATTTTTTAAATTTATACTTAATAAATTTTTATAAATACAGTCAACCCGATTCATTTTAGAAGCATTGACCATTCAGAGCTCTCTATATAAAGCAATTTGGTAGATTAACTGTGCCATTATAATTATAAGCATATTGGTCTATCCTCTTCACACCATCAATGCGTATAATTAACAGTATAACCATAGGTGTTATGAGGAAAGAAATCTTAGGTAAATAAAACAGTTATATATAGCATAAATGGTTTATCCGATTATCGCAGATCATTGCAGGTGTTCAATAATTTTTTTTTTTTTAATCTCTAACATTAGATATCTTAGGAGTTGATGACAATATAATTAATTATTGATTAATGGTAGGTTTTTTACATAACAAGTAGAACCATCTGTTGATACTCCAATACTCAAAGAGAAATATTATATATATAAATCCATGTGTCGAGGTCGTATGGATTTATAAGATGGAGTACAGCGCACGGCATGTACGGAGTAGAAAATAAAATAAAAAAGGGAATGGAGGAAGAGAATAAAGAAGGGATATAGCAAAAGGGCAAAGAGCACTTTCCATTCGGTTCAGGGCTGGCTTTCCTAATGGAAGAATATTTTCCAAGACCTGTAAAAAACCATTTACGTTGTTCGGCCAACGTGAGTTCATTCTTAGATCGCGCTACCTCTTCCACTGTCAAATAAATTTCATTTTCCCTCAGGCTGGGATGTAAATGCAATTTGAGTCTAAAACATTACCGCGACTTGTAGTATTTATGATTCCCTTCTTTAGGAGTTATGCGCATCCTTTAGCGTGAAAAGCAATACCTTTATGTTGTAAATTTTCTCACATGATGGTGTAAAAAAAAGAAAATAGAATGATAAGAGATCTAATAAAATAACAATAATTTAACAATGATATCCGAAGCCTTGTACATAACTATATCTATAGTCCAATACATTTCGTTCCATGTAATATATTGCATATTAGATTTTAAAAGATATTGATAGATGTTTTTTTTTCATATGTAATACAAAAAGAAAACATTTCTTCTTACATTTATAAATTTAAAATCGTATAGTTTTGAAAAAAAACGCAGGTTTTAAAACTTAGACGTGTTTAGTATCATTTCCCATATATTTTTTTCCGTATATAATAGAATAGTAAATCATTTTAAAATAACTTGACTACTAGTAACAATAACTGTCATAAGGAGCCCGAGAATATTGTTTGAAGTGGCAGACCAAATTGGAAAACTGACCAAAATATAAGAATCGAGCTAAAAATTCTACGTAATATCTGCTATATTTTCGGATCATTTTTGATGGTTAGTAAAACATCAACCAACTAGCATGTCCTGACTTTCTTATACACACCCTCTCAGTTCACACGTAGAACTCCGTTTTTTATTATTGCATGCACACATTTTAGTTGCACATAACACTTAACGAAAAAAAGGTGGAGTAAGATCTTAGAAATGACATTGTTTTTGTTAGGTAGATATTCTGGATAGGTACGATAAAATATTTGAAAATAGAATGAACCTAGAACTTATATTGAGATTTATTACATTTTTTTAAGTATTTTTGCATTATTTTATTTATTAACTATTTATTTATTATATATATAGATATATATATATATATATATATATAGATATATATATATAACGGTCCTACAACCCAGTTACAGGTCTTGGCATCCTCCAACCGCTTCCTCCATATGCCACGGTCTTATGCCGACCCCAGCCAGTTTTTAACTCCGAGAATGTTTTGAGCATCACCTCCCACACCATTTATTTTTTCTATCTAATTTTATGCATCTTATTTTCTCATCTACATGTTAAAAGGCATAGCCATTTTCTCTTATATTCTTTATTTTTAATTTTTTTTGGTACTATATTACGGGCTACTCATTAAACTATTTGCCTTAATGATGTTAAGTTAATATAATGTAAAACATAGAGGTTGCAAAATTGCATAAACCTTGTATGTGAATCGTTATTTAACATTAACTACTGATATCCTATTTAGACATTAAGATGTCCGAAGTTGATGAACCTTGAAGAGGTTAAAATTTATCTTTTGAGTTGAATGATAAGAATTTTGTTGTAGAATCATTCATAAATATTGCAATATTTGTACACTATTTGCATATTTTTCACATCTATTTACTGATTTTTAACAATGCTAAAATATCTTTTATAAGTGTTTATTTTATCATGTATTTAAAGTGATACGAAAGTAGAAAACAATTGCCAAATTAGAACTTTCAAAGCCATAAACTCATATAAATATAAAAATTACCAACCTACAATATCTGTCTGTTTTTTTAGTTTGTATCATTAAACATTCACATATATAATTCAGCTAATATAATAAGTATGATTGAAGAATTATAATCCAATTAATTAACTTATCACAAATATAAGTACGAATAACAACGCTTTAAAGATTAATCAATGTTATTTCTATTTCAGTTATAATAAAATAAATTTTTTTAAACCCTAGTCTATTGTCATCAGTTCCGTTTTCTCAAAAGATATTTGTAAGCCTGCTTTCCTCGCTATTTCCGAGAGGGTGTTTATTTGAGCAATTGCCTCTTCTTCTGTCTCTGCTAAAAGGGCAAGGTCGTCCGCATAAGCGAGGCACTTAACTTTGACGTGATTGTTCTTAGTCCCTAGGGTTGCACCTGAATTGATGATTTTCCAAAGCTCCTTCATGATCTTGTCGAGTATCACGTTCAAAACCACTGGAGACAAACCGTCTCCTTGTCTGAGCCCGTTTTGATCTGAAATGGTTCACTTATACTTTTCTGGAATTTAACTTTAGATTCTCCCTGTTATAGTTAGCCTTATCAATTTTCTAGTCTTCTGGTCAACCCCGTATTCTTTTAGTACCTCAAGTAGTGTTTTCCTATCTACCGAATCATATGCCTTCTTAAAGTCGACGAAAGAGATAAAAAGGTTCTTTTTACTTTTAGTCCTGTAGTGTTTGATTAATAGCTTAAGGCTCAAAATTTGTTCCTGACTAGATCTATTTTTCCTGAAACCCCCTTTGTAATCCCCGATTTTGGAGTCTACTTTTGGGTATAACCTGTTTAGTATAAGTTTTGAAAATGTTTTGTAGGTGACCGGTAGTTGGGAGATTCCCCTGCAATTATTCACATCAGTTTTATCTGCCTTTTTCAGTAACGGGTGTATCAAGGCTGTTTTCCATTCTTGGGAAATCTTTTCCTCGCTCCAGACATCCATCATCAGCTCCATGATTATCTTTCTGAAATCACCCCCAGTCAACTTCCACATCTCGGCAAGAACTTTAAGGAAAATTAAAGTGACGCAGAGATTTAAATACCTTGGAGAAATCATATGCAGCAATGGGTCGGTTGGAAAAGGTTTTAAGGAGAAAGTCGTCTAATCGGAGAAATTAAGCTTCGCCACCAGTAATTTTTACAAGAAGAACCCATCTATTAAAACTAGGATACGACATTATAACACAGTCATCAAGCCCGTTATACTTTATGGAACAGAAACCTCTTGTCTTCTCAGCCTAGAGAGGCTTCTGAAAATAGAAAGAAGAATTCTCAGAAGAATCTACGGACCTAGGAGAACACCTGAAGGATACAGGTTGAGGTCGAATGAAGAAATTTATAGGGAACGAAAGGATTTAGAAACTGATGTTAGGGTGTGAAGGCTAAGGTAACTGGAAATGCCTTGAGTTTCACTCATTCATCCATTCACTCCGTTATTATAAATTCTCTTTAATTCGAAACTAGCTTGAGTATAACCAATTAGTTAATCTATTAACTGAGTTAGATTCTCTAAATTCCGCTTTAAATTTGTGTGAGTAGTTATTCACAACTAGAATTTTATTTATCTTATCTTTTTTTTTTATAAGGAAAAACTTTATAATCTGGCCTTGAAATTTAATCTTAACAGCTTTCAGTTGTTTAACCTCATTTTCAATTTGCCGAAAAGAAACTTACTAGTAGTTGGATAAGTGCATATCTCTGTTTTAGAACAAGTTCGTATATCCAGAGAAAGTTATAGACCAAGACATAAAATGCATTTCTTTAATACATTTATTCAGTTTTTAAATATCTAGCTTTCAATTTGCTATTTATTGAACCGGGCTTTATTATGAAAATATGAATTTTCATTTGGAGAAAGGACGGTTACAAAAACTAGGTAACTCAGACAGAACCCCTTAGTGAGGGGGTTGAAGAGATACGTTGGATAGGGGTCCAGGACTCCACCTTTGGAAAGGGCATTCCGGAAGAAGAAGTTAGCGAGGACACGGAAGAAGGAAGCCGGCGAAAGATGCTGGCGCAGGAGTACCCGAAGGCCGCCTGGCCGAAACCCTACCCTCATCCCTGGTTTACCAGATCAGTTTTGATTTAATTTATGTATATATTTTATGCCAATCCTCTATCTATATCTGAATCATTAATCGTATGTATTTAATGAAAATAAGAAAATGGATGAATAAAGTATAGTCATTATAATTCTTACGGTGCTTACTTAACCCAGATGCACTATATATTTATGAATACTATATTGATGGTGTACCTAATAAAGTTGTTAAGTTGACTGATTAGTAAATTAGTAAACACACTACCAAACTCTGGAAAATAATCGAATTTATAATAAAGTTAGGACGTTTAAAGAAATAACAATTTGAGTAATTATCTTAAATGATAACTCTGACATCCCAAAACTAATAGAATTATTTAAAATATATTTAATACCCAAAAACATAGCAAAGTTTTAGCGAAGACTTTGAAATGTGAATCTCAGATATGTTTTAATGCTTCAGGAGAGCAAGCCTTCAAAAATAAATAACTATTTTGCCCTAGTTACACAACTTCTTAGATAATGAGTCTTCCAAATACTTTTTATGCAATTACCAGTTGAGGCAAAAGCAAGTGTCTTGCCTTGTAATATTAAAAGACACTTAGGGAAACTTAGTACAGCCAGCCACTCTCACTGGGGATCTCTCCATAACTCTCTCTCTCTCTCTCTCTCTCTCTCTCTCTCTCTCTCTCTCTCTCTCTCTCTCTCTCTCTCTCTCTCTCTCTCTCTCTCTCTCTCTCTCTATCTATCTATCTCTCTCTATCTCTCTCTCTCTCTCTCTCTCTCTCTCTCTCTCTCTCTCTCATACCTTCATATGTCCAGGACCGGGACTCGAACCCGGGTCGTCCAGATCGCTAGTCTGGGACTAAAATAAAATAAAATATCTTAAAACGTAATGTTTAACAATACTACACTTCACTACACATTTTAGAAAAACAAAACATACATTTCAATTTGTTAAACCTAAAATAATACAGTTAGAGAAAAATAGTTTCAGACGGAATATAAATGAAATGATAACTATGGCGAAGTATAAATATCACGCTGTAAACAAAAATCGGATTTAAGGTCTAAGTCGGTGTTATAAAAATTTAATTAATTCTTAATAAAAATATTAATAGAAACTAATAAATCTATAATGATTCAACAATCAAAATAAAACTGCTGATCCTTATAAATAAAATATTATTCATTGATCATAACTCTTTACAATATATATAAATTGAAAAGATATTTGGCTGATTACTTTTTTAATGTCTATCTGTCATAAATTTGTAAGTACCACTTATGTATTAACATCTTACACGTGTCAATTTATATTTAGGCTAGTTTGTTATTTTATAAATTCACTAAAAGGTCATTTAGTTAGGGTATAATTATGACACCAACGTAGTCGAAACGTCACCAGAAAGAAGCTGAAAGTATTACACTTTTTTTTTTTTTTTGTTTAAGAAGCAATGAATCTAAAACCTTGTCAATGTATTTTTATTTCGTTTTACATCTGTTTATTCCAATCAACGTAGATCTACTGAGTACAAATGTGGCATTCAATAAACCGTTTTTCCCTCAGTTCACAATTTTATTTCAAATATAAAACGGACGACAGAGATCGCTTAATTGGTGTTGATTGGTCAACTGTAATATCTCACCTCGCCCCTCTCCACACTCTCACACACACATCATCCCCCCTCTTTTTCCATACATCCCACATTAAACCTAAGTATTTCGGCGAAAAGAAAAGAAAACGTTGCTTCCTCATTACCGTGTTAAACATGGCCCCTACCTCTCATAACAATACCTAGGAAGAATAGCAACTAACGAGAAATAAGAAAATATTTCCAATCCAAAATAAGTTGTTTGCAAAGAATCTCAATCGCGTTCAGCAGATTAATAGCCTGGAACGTGGTCCTAGCATTTTTAAAGAGAGTAAAAAATCCTTTGTCATGCCATTAGTCCGAAAGGACGTTAAACGGGTGTCCCGAGCTTATGCGATGTCAGGAACTAAGGAGATTTTTATTACCAGTTATTTTTTATATCATTAATATAACTACTTTTGTTTAACGTAATAGTTACAGTATTTTTATTTTTGAACATAAGAACATTGTGTTTTATTATGGTGTGAATAAATGAACAACTTCCGGTCGCGCAATGAGCCCAATGCTTTAAAAAATAGTACCAGAAAAAAATATAGTTATGGCTAAAACATGATGGATGGTTGATAACAGTGACAACGGGCATAGTACTTTTCGACTTGCTCTATATATAAAAAGCTTAAATATTTAAGTTACAGTTTAGTTTTTAACAGCAGAGTGGTTCTTATAAATCCGCATTGAGATTCAGCTCCACAAACTTTTCCTGCTTCCGTGACGAGTTTTACACAGCGTTCAACAGCCTGCGTGAACTGGGAATTGCTTGAAAGTAAGGTTCCAGTCAGGGATTGAGTCACTGTCGATGCGATTTGATCTAGTCGTCACTGATTTCTGTCAACAATAGGCGAGAAGATAATTCACAGTCCATCCAGTAAATCATTTCTGAGTATTCTTGCCCATTAAAGTTGATTTTTGGTGACGTGTATGTTCTAACTGTTTTCCTTCTTGCATCTATCTGTCTTGCCTTAAAGTATTTTTTTCTACTTCATTATCAGTTCGCGTGAAAAAAATACTACAGATATTACATTTAAATACTAATTATTTATCAAATACCAAAAATGCGTAAATATATGAAATTTTACATATTTTTGGGTTTATGCACGACCGAAAGATATCAACTGATCTAAACCAAATTAAAACACAATGATTTTAGGCTGTATTATAGACGTTACAACTATTACATTACGAAAACATCTAATTCAAAAATTTAAAAAAATTAAGTTTTTTCATGTTTTGTTAAACTTTATGGCCTTTGCGCGACCGGAAGATGTCAACAGATGTTTATTAAAAAAATTTGTTTTTTTTTTGTCTATATAATTCGCAAATTTTCCGCGCTATTACAACTTCGAAATAAAAAAAAGTGTATTTTCGGCCCACCCTAATATGTAAACCACTGTTAGCACAAGCGGGGAAGTTATTAAATTAACTTTTTGTATTGTTATGAGAGGATGTTGAAAAACAAGAGTATTGACAACAGTTCAATATAAAACGTGTAACTAGTTTCAACATTTATTTTAACTGATATACAGAATATATACACAGCTACCATTCGATAGGATCGTTCGATCAACCATAACAGCATAAAGTGACGTTAAATAAACAAACAAACAAGAATCTCGTTCAAGAATTCTGAAAGTAGATACAGAAACCTCAGTTGCTCCATCTCCCATTATATTCGAATTAACAAGTTCTATGGCAATTTGGAATTTGTTCAACAAGTATCGGTGAATAATGGAACAATAGCTGGGAAGTAGGGAGTAAAACTGATAGCGATCTACCGCAAATTACGCGTGCAAGATGTGTGCGGAAACTGGGCTAAGACAAAAGCGCCCCTAGCGGTACATTCATAAAGTTGGCGGCTCCAAAGTTCACTCAACAATAGCACCAGGTCATTATACAAGCTACGGAATGAAGTTTGAATTTGTATATGGAGCTACCTCGAGTGGTTCCCTTGAGCGTCATTAGCTCAGGCGTCTACTGCCACTGGTACAAGTGCCATAGTACTAGACCTTCTATCTAAGTAACTATATCAATCTCTTATCTATAAATATTTTTTTCATTGTATTGTGGATATACTATTGTATACTATTAATTGCGTACCATATAAGATTCATTGACTCACTTAATTATAAAGCCAAAAAGCCTTCCAAAACTCTCATGCCAGCCTCAGACCCAATAAGCTGCCAGGAAGCGATGGAAGGAACACCATAGACGTAGGTATGTGTAACATTTAATTTAAGGAACAAAACCCAAATTAAATGTCCCCCGGCACTTGAAGGAAACAAGAATAAATAAAAGCAAAAACTAACTCATCCACAATACACTACAGTATAAGGAGAAAATCCAAAAACATTAAAACGACTAATGTACACATATTATTGTACAAAAACTTGTATTAACAATAAATATTTTTATGTAGGGGTTATGAAAAAACAACCTAATATTTTATAAACGTTTAGTTTATAATATTTTATCATAATAATTCCCAACAGAACATACTCTGCAAAAATTATAACCTAATATTAGCAAAATTTTGTCTGATGCACCAAAACTAGGCATCACAAAATATTAATATTACAGTACTTTCCTACTGTGCAGAAACACGGACACTCACTCCTGCAATAAAAAACCAGTTTCAAATTTTCAAGCAAAAGGTTTTAAGAAACATTTATACTTCACTGTTTGACTATAATTCAGACTAATACTGAGGTATATTCGTTGTATAACTTTACTTTTGTGGTCCAATTCATCAAGGCCCATGGTATTTAATAGCCAGGCCATATAACAAGGGATGTTTGATAGAAGTTTCCTACTGGGCTGCATAATGGCAATAAAAAAGTTGGCCTATCATGCTGGCAGTGAATACAAGATGTTGAAGAGGACGTAAAAGTATTAGATGTTTCTGAAAGGAAACGAGAATACAAGAACAAAATTGTTGAGGAAGCTATGGCCCATCCCGCTATACTTGTAGAAGTTTATCATGAAAGCTTAAGGGGATATCTGAAAGAGAAAAAAAAACCTCCTGATGCTCCTTTTCGTATCGATTGTTTCTTATATGCTCTATTATTATTTATTATGCTGATGAAGATACGCAATAAAGGAATAAAATAAATATAGCCCGGTACAAAAACAGTATATGAATTCTTGGAAGCAATGGAAATTTGGAAACTGCCTGATACTCTAAGAACAAAAAAAATTGAAAAACCAAAAATAAACAAAATATAAATTATTGAATACGTTCAATCGTGGAAAATATCACATCAAGAAAAGCACGAATGAATGTTGAAAACATAAATTTTCCTCATTTTTATGAGGGTTATTCCACAATGAAAATATGAAAGCAATCTCTGAGAGAATTTCACTGAATTCAAGGAATATTTTTCGTACTATAAAATAATTGATAAAATGCGGAAAAAATTTGTTGTTTTTTTTTCAAACCTCTAATATATCATTTTGTAGTGTCCAGCAAAGAACACAATGTATTGGTTCCTTATTCCTTGTACTGTGGGATGTGTGATGAAAGTCAAGCCAGTAAATTGAAATATATAAAAAGGGAAGTAAAGCCTTGGGCTACATCTAATCGCAGTAAGAGGTGGTTATTGCTCGCCTTAGAATACGACACACTCGGCTTAGAAACAAATATGCAAATGCATAAAAATCCGGGCCTTACTTATCATCGTGTATTATTTTCTTTTAATTTGTAAATTATTTTAAATTAATGTAAACAATTTTGATTAAAATTTTAAATATATATTTTTTATTAATTGTGTCAACGTTTCGGGTTACTTTGTAGGCCATCTTCAGGGCATATAGTGGGTGTGGTGACTTCTTACAACACTAAAACTGTCAACTGAACTTTTATAGATGTATACTCACGGTTATCTTCAGGATATCCCAAGAAAGGATATCCTACTACCCCAGTGTTATAAATGTCAGCAATTGTGCAAACAAAAAACTATTGCCACCACACCGTAAAATGTGTAAGATGCAGCGGCTCACATAACATTTCTGAATGTCCGCGACTAGGTGAACTCAAACAAAATGCTCAAATTGCGAAGGAGCGCACGTCGCTTCTTATAGAAAATGCCTCTATAGAAAAAAATTAGCAGACATAGTGACGGAAGAAAAGAGATCTAAGCAGATCAGTACTAACCAAAACATACCCAAACTAATGACTAACAGGATGACAGTTCGCCCTGGTGTAGAATACGCATCTTTTCTACAAGGTACCAAAATGATAACCGATTTCTTCCCTGTCTTTACTTTTTTGTAGGGGGCTCATCTTCAGAGTCCGGTACAGGTGTATTTAAGCCCAGCATGATCACTGCCTGTTCACTTCCTAATACACAAATATCCTGTCCTAGTGGTACTACACACTACACTCTGCACACTGTACACAATTAGTCACTCCACAGCCTTGTTAGATAGCTAGTCAATTTCCTACTCTTATCAGAGCAACGCTGCCCTGTCGTCTGTTGAGGTCGTATCCAAGTGATATGAATGGACCCCAACAGCTTAAGGCGGAATCTAAATAAGAGTAGAAATAATGTTTGTTTGGGTAGGTGTCTTTAAAAAGGCTCCTATACAAAAAATTATCGCATTTCAACACTTCGAGAATAAAGCAATAGAATACACTGTTACCATAGATACCACACGTATCTCTTCCCGATTAGTCCCGGAATTTAACTTTTAACTTCTATTTATTATATAAAACCAATAATACAATCTTATCGATAAAGGAGCGATACACGTCACTTTTATTTAAAACTTGATTTTAGCTGTATTAAAGGCCATGATTGTATTCACATTAGAAGCATCAGCTATTCAGTATTCACGATTATGTTCACTACCTTATGCTATTTATTACTTTAGCATACGAATTAAAATTGGTATATCATTTTTTTGCATCTACTTTGTAAATCAAATTTTAGGATTTAATTTACCACAGAATATGGTTCTTAAACTATATATATATATATATATATATATATATATATATATTTGTACATTTTTAAATAAATAAATTGTCCTATAATTTTTGAGCTTGAAAATTTTATTATCTCACTATCACTGCAGAAACTTAATATGTTTTCACATCTACTTTTCAAATATAAATTGGTAAAAAATTAGCTTCAAAATAGGAAACAAAAGTGAACCAAACAAAATGCTTGTTATTGGAAAATAGCAATACTAAATTTCTCAGCTAACCGAGACAAATGTACTAAAAAAAAAAAGAATAAATAAACAAATCGTTTAATTATTTTTCATTTAGTTTTTTTTTTATTATTGTTATAAGTCTATATGTTGGCTGTGAAATTGTATTTTAATTCAATAATTTGAAATGAAAATTCCTTTTTCTACATTATCATATTAGGTATTATATTTCAAAAAGTAATTATAAGTAAAAAGTAAATATATAAGTAAAAATAATAGTGAACAAGTTTTCACTTATTATCAATATAATCTGTAATTAGTCACTTATCACATATGTAGAAACGAAAATAAACTTTGAAATTAGTTAACAGCATAGGGTGGGTGAAATATTATTTTCCGAGATCGCCTCATAATATATGATTTTTCACGAGCAACTTTCGCAAAAAAAGCCTCGACCAATATCCGGGTGAATATAGTTTCATTAATGGATATATCTATACTATAAAGTAAAGGCAATCGACAAAGATGATTGAAATCGGATCCAAAAAAAAAATTGTTCGAAGAAATTGATGAATTTTTTCTCAAATTATTTACTTTCAATAGTAACAAATTTTGCATCGTTTTAAAGAAGAAAATTAGTTTCACAAAATTAAAAAAAAAGCACCGGAATATAACAGCTGTAGTGTTTTAAAGAGTTTAGCGTGCGGGGGCGGACATACAAATTTTATATTAAAATCCAAATTCTACGTGTCTTGGATCGTGAATAGCAAAAATTTGAGGTAGGGTTAACAACTATTTTTTTTTGTTCAAGTCCATAGCTTTAAAAAAAAAACCCAATAAAAACATGATTTTAATCATTTGATGCCTTTTGCAGGCTACTATTTCGGCGAATAACTCTTTTTCGTTTAAAAATTATAACAAAAACTGATACCCCAAGAAAAGAATAGAAAAGTATCCGTATCACTTGTATTTGTATACAGGAAAATTCAGTATCTTCCCATGACCAATACCAAATCTATAATAACTGTTGCATAAATTTTAATACAAAATGATCAGCTTTAACGTCTACAATTATTTCCTATATTATTACTCAAGGAGTGCATATACCTTACCCGTATTATCAGAAAGTATTATCTGTTCTATTCTTGGATTAAACTTCTTTTCAATCTAATACAGACATATTCGCACTAATTTCTATAAGAAAAAAATTGGAAAGAATCTAATGAAAAAGAAAACACAATAGACGTTAAATTGTTGATAACTTATTCATTTATTAACAAACCGAAAACTATTCTCGAGGCCTACATAAATTTGTTCAATGTATTTATTGCCAACCAAATTTATGATTTTTTAATGATGTAGTTAATTGCGAATGAAGGTTTTTTTTTATTTTCCATAGCTTCAGCTGAGCTTTACATTCTTCAGCATTTATTTACTATGCATGGTATCTGTTCTTTTTCTGTTTTTAGCTGTTTTTTTTTATTATAAACCACGAGGTTTTATTATTTCGAGGTGATTGATATGGCCAAAATCTTATTTTCTTAGGAATTAAAATATTAAATTAGGTTATTCAACAGTTTTAAATCAATGAAATCGTTGTGAACGTGTCCACTTACGACTTGATAAGGTGCCCCAGTTTCCTTATAAAGAATTCATTTTATATTATTGTTTTATAGGTTTCATTTTTTGGAATTTCTTCACTAATGGACCCAGTCGGAGCGACATTAATCAAAATCAAATAATATTAAAAATGTGTTCGAAGTTAGAATGATTTTCAAGCTATTTAGAAAATATAATAGATTGAATAGAAGGATACTAATAATTCATCTACAGCGAATTTTCAAGGATTCGTAGCACTAAACAGCCTCATGAAAAAAAATACACAGAAATATAAAAAAACAAAAAAACATTATACACTTGATATTGATGTATATCGTTACAATGCACAATCGATTACTTGCACTTCCGCACCTGACAAACATAAAAAAAACAACTGGAAAGGTGTTTAGAAAAAGAATATGATGATAAGATGATAAGAAAGACAAAACGTTTCTTATGAGTGCACCTATTAATATTATGTTAATAAAAATATAAACAGTATTACACTTTCCTCCTGGGTGACCGCATTTTTGTAATTAATCTTTAAAAATGTTTGCCGCTATATAAACACAGGTGTACAAAAGTTAAGTACAACATAACATTAATGTAACCCTATTAAAATATTGTATCATTCTATGGGTTAAAAAGGGAGAAAATGCCTGTTCTTCTACAATCCATGAGAGTTTGGGTTTATTTAAATTTAAAGCTCAAATACTATACCACGTAACTGTACCAATAACTAAAATTAAATAAAACCTGTACCACAACAACCCGTGAACGGTTCAGTACATGGTAGAGACTGTACCATACTGTGAGAACAGTTGTGCAGGGAGGCGATTAGTACCAATAACTAAAATCGGGCATTAATAAGCTTACAATGAGAACATAAAAACTTAAATCTTCCTTTCCAATAAAAGTTTCCAAGGAAACTTATAATTTTTATACAAGGCAAACTTCTGTTGAATGAGTGAAATCATTTAGCTAAAAAACGTCACATCTTTCATTAGACTCATTAATTAAAATATTATCAATTGGGAGCTCAGTTAGTAGAGCTCTGATTTGTAGTACTTTCAAAGTAAATTATATAATCTGTTAAAATCCATGGATTGACCCTGTAGGATCTGCTGACCCTCCTGTAAATCCTCCATAAAGTAAGTTACAGTTACCTGAACCTGTAACCACTACGAACCGTGAACCAGTCTGGGGTTCAGTACATGGTAGAGACTGTACTGTTTCATGTACAACGGTTCTGCATGGAGGTGACTTGTCCTAGATCACGCTCAACCGGCAGGTTTTCCCCCTTATTTTGGGTACCCTATTTTTATAATATTTTATAGAGGTTGGGTGAGCCCCAGGAGGGTCCTAGATCCCCCATGATCCATCTCCCGCCGCAAACAGACTAAATAAAAGTACTTAACTCCCTGCAGTGGTATTTGAATCAGGATTTCCGGCATGGGTACTCAGTGCCCTACCACTGAGCCACTCCGCTCCCCAAGTTACGGTTAATTGTGGAAAAAAACAGGCGGTTGTGAGTGACCTAGGCCATATCACCTCCCTGCATAACCGTTGGCTTAGAAACAGTAAAGTCTTCACCTTGTACTGAATCAATAACGCTTCATGAATTGTATTGGTGCAAGTTGTTTTTTTTTAATTTCATCAATTGCCCATGATTACTGTTTAATAAATTCTAGCGATTCCAAATACTCCCTCCACGCTGAAAGGCACCAAGGACGAAGAAGAACATTCCTAATACTAATAAAAACAGGAAATAAGAGTATTAATTTCACAATAACCAATGTATCGATAAGATTGTTTTTCGTCACTTATACCAAGTTACATTTGGAGAAAAAAATTGTAATGTGGCAATTAAAAACAAAGTGCATGCACATGTTCAATTTGCAACTAATTTAAGTTTCGAATTAAAACCTGGAGCTTTTTATTATTATATAAATTGAGGCTTATATTTAAAAAAAAAAAAGGAAAAGCAAACACGCCCTTGGAAAAAAGTTAGTCTAAACATTGAAAGGGCACCATTCATCAAGTTTTTTAGCGCAAAATGAAATAACAAACTTTAAAGGAAAAATAATTAATTTAAAATTGAGAAATAATTCGAATATTCTGAATCAATTTAATTCTCCACACTGTTTTTTTTTTTTAAACTTAATTAAAGATGTGATACAAGTTGCAGACATGATTACAAATGAAGATAGAAAATCAGCCTCTTGCCAAGTCAAATAAATAGGCTATGTAAAAATATATTATTTTATCTATAATACAATAGATACAGATTACATGCGTGGTGTTCTCTGGGAAATAACCTAAAGAAGATATTGCGTGTATATATACAATTTATATCTAAGGAACACAAAAGATACTGATATATCTTTTTTGTTGTCAGGATTCTACAATCCTTAACATGCTTTTATCAATTCAGGTTATATAAAACATGTGACTTCCTTTGCGCAATATTATCATCGATGAACTCTAAAATTATCAGGTTCTAATAAAAAAACCCATTGACTATTTAATGAGTAAAAATTTGAATTAAAATTATGTACTATGTTTCAATATTCTGAAAAAGACTGGTGGATCTATGTCGAGGAGGTAGCTTCGAAAAAATTTCAAACTTCAAGTACCTCGGCGATATAGTCTCTGGAAAAAAACTAAATAGATGAAGAAATTAAATGAGGATTGAGTACGGCACAAATGCTACTGGGCTCTCAAGAAAATTCTTCTAAATCGATATTTATCCCGAGAGATCAAAGTGAGAGTATATTAGACCGATGTCTCCGACATCACATATGTTTGTGAGGCGTGGTTCCTTACAAAGTGACAAGAGAGTTTCAATTATGTTTTAATTCAGGGGTCGGCAACCGGCGGCCCGTGGACCATCTCCGTGCGGCCCGCAAGCCTGAAGTCCACAAGAAAAAAATACCGAAGCAAAGGACCTTATAAATCCACTAGGATTTATGGTCGAATTATGGATGGAATTATATATTTTTTATCGAGTTTAATGAAAACCCGTTATGCTTGATTTGTCAAAAGAGTATTCATGTAGTAAATGGATATAATCTGAAGCGTCATTACGACACTGAGCACAAAGCTTAATTTGACTGTCTTGAAGGAGAAATACGAAAAAGGAAAATTTCCACTTTGAAATCATCATTAAAAAATCGACAAAACATATTTAAGGTTGTGGCAGACAACAGCGAATCGAATGTTCGTGCCAGCTACATGGTAGCAGAGATTCTAGCAAAAAGTGGGCGTCCGTTTACCAATAGTGAATTAGTAAAAGCGTGTGTCTTAGCTATCGCAGAAGAAATATGCCCAGAGCAGAAAAAAATGTTTGAAAGTCTTAGTCTCTCTGCTAGAACTTGCACCCGACGTACCGACGACTTGGGTGCTAATTTGTGTGAACAACTCAGGGATTAGGCGCAGTCTTTTGACTGCTTCTCTTTAGCTATGGATGAAAGTGCGGACGTGTCGGATACAGCACAGATACTCATATTTGTACGCGACATTGAAGACACTTTTACTGTTTACGAAGAGCTTGTGAAAATGTGCTGTTTGAATGGAACAACTACGGGAGAAGATTTATTTCATCATTTGGAACAAGCCCTGGATTCATCGCAATTGAGCTGGGAAAAGTTAACAAGTTCACTACCGATGGAGGCAAGAACATCAGCGGTCAAAACAAAAGTGTTGTTGGGAGAATCATCAGCAAAGTCAAATAATCTGGATTTACTGTGCCATAGATTTTTCACTGTATTTTCCATCAAGAGGCATTGTGCTCCAAGGTTATATCCTGGAAAGAAATAATTCATACTGCAACATCCACTGTCAATTTTATAAGAATAAATGGGCTCACACACCGTCAGTTCCAAAAGTTTTTGGAAAATCTGGAAGCTGATCATGGCGACGTGGTTTTCTACTGTCGTACTTCTGAGATGGCTCAGTCAAAGTGCCGTTTTGGAACGGTTTTTTGATTTGAGGAAAGAAATTGGCAAATTCATGCAGATGAAAGGAAAGCCAGTCGAAGAGCTTACTAACAAGCATTAGATTATCGATCTTGGTTTTTTGACTGATTTGACTACGGAACTGAATCAGCTCAACAAACGGTTGCAGGGAAAATGCAAATTGGTTTGCGGTATGTACTCAGATATAAAGTAATTTGAGATGAAACTGAAACTGTTTATCAAGCATATTAATGAAAGAAAGCTTGACCATTTTCCTAATTGCAAGAAAGCCGTGGAAGAAGGTGGAGATAATTTTAAGTGGCAAAGTATTACAATGAGAAACGTGTTATACAACTACAAACTGAGTTTGTAAATCGATTCACCGAGTTTAAAAAGATCTCCCTTAACATGGAAACTTTTCAAAACCCTTTTGCAATTGATATTAATGATGTACCAACCAATTTGTAAATGAATATAGTAGATTTGCAAACTAATAGCACACTTAAATAAAACGGCACTTAAGGAAAGCACTGACTTGGTACAGTTCTACGGAGGTTGAGTTCTGAAAACTTCAAAGAGTTGAAAAAGTTTGCTCAGCAGATAATCTCTGTTTGGTAGTACGTAAATTGTGTGAGCAGACTTTTTCAATTCTCAACTACCACAAAAATAAGAATTATTCGCGGTTGACAGATGAACATTTATACTGCGCTTGTCAACGACTAAAATGAAAGCAGACGTTATAAAACCTGCAAGTCAAATGCAGCCGCAAAAATCTCACTAGTTCTTACTTTTATGTTAGTATAGTAATTCAATTTAAACAGACATGGTTATATGAATATATATATGATTAAAAATTTAGATATGCGTTTTGTTCCAAATATTAAAATTACATGTCCGTACATATAAAAAACGTGCCGCCCGCACTGATACCCTGGCAACATTTTTGGCCCTCCTATCGCAAAAGGTTGCCGACCCGTGGTTTAATTCTAACTAACAAGGAAATCCTGAAAAAAATATATGACCCAACCAAAGCCGAAAATATATACAAAATAAAAACCAATAAAAAACTTGAAGACCTGTATAAAGACCCCGAGGGTCTGTTTCGGAAAACGCATGCAGATTATTTTTAGTTATATGTTATTTGTGCTATTTAATAAAATACTCATAACAAAACATGTGTATATTTATAAATAACCTAAAAACAAAACGATTGCAATTAAATTGGTGGTTAAAAATAAGCAATGCTTTCTAAAATCTTAGTAAACAAACATTCTTTCTCATACTTTGTCCTCCAAACGAATTCGCTTATATATGAATCCAACATATTTCTACTCGTCCCACATTCCTTTTTGTTTCTTCCTTCGACCTCTGGCAACTGTGTTTAAGATAACGAAATTTTTTGAATTGTTAACAACGTTATGTTTACACTTCATGCATTTCAGCTGTTCTACATGGGGCATAATATAGGAAACAATCCCTAGTTTCCCTGCATACGCCTCCGAACACCCATTGCTGGGGGTATACCCCCCCCCCACATTATATTTCCTTTTGGATAAGTAGGACTCATCGCTTTCAGAACTAAGACCTTCTCCTCCAACCATTATAGGCTTTGTTAATATATCATTTGCACATACTTCTCATTACATGATTAAGTTCTCAAACATATGGAGTTATTTCACATAATTCATAATTACCGAATAAGTAATCTGCATGCATTTTCCGAATCAGACCCAACCCCGATTTAGTCTCATTAGTCAGTGATATAAATAAATCGATAGATAAATTTCGAAATAATTTTATTTGTTGTGATCTGTTCTGATGTCATTTGGAAACAAAACGTTAGAATAAACACATTAAATTTGCTTATCTACTTATAGATTATTATAACATTTAAATAATTATATAGAATTTGCCCATTAGTTTTCTTTTAATACCTTTTATAAGTTTTTCATGATAATTTAAAAATCTCCGATTATCAAGTTGTTATTAATGAAATTGGAGTTAATAGGAAATAATATAAAATAGATAAATAGAAAATTACATATAAATAAATAACATAGGATAAAAAAGAAGTTTATATTTATGCTTGAAGGAAGAAATATGCATAGTACAGAGCAGTAAGCGTTTATAATGAGATGTGTAAGCCCGGGTTTGAGGACCTCGTTAGGCCTGTCTTATTTACAAGTCTTCTACCAAGGTCTGCATTGAGATCGTTGAATGTCTGCCTGTTAGTTTTCAAAACCCAAAAGGCCGTGGGATCGATTTCTAAGCCGAGATTATCTGAAGTAGAATAATTAATGAGTGGTACATCGTTATCATATTATGTTCAACAAAATTTTGTGAGAATGGTGTTCAATCGTGGACGTTTCATATTCAGGCCTTGTTCCCCACTAGAGATGCCAACCTGTAAGCTTTATAGGGGTACCATGTAGTCTTGATAAATATTTCCAAACTATGGCGCACTGATAAATTCTTATATATTTTTAAATAAGGAGAAAAGAAAAGTATGTTCATCTGAAAATATCAAATTTTGTAATATGTATTCGGTCAGAAGGACATACTATTTTTAAATCTGTAACGTTGACAGAAAACAGAATAGGGAAAGGGTCAGTTAACAACACAATAATCACACCACTATCTCTGAAAATGTGCTTCAAAATGAGTCAGCATGTAATTTTTATGACGAAAATAGAAAATAAGAAACAATGACCCTTAGGCCTCTTTCTTTTTTTTTTCAAAAATATTTTCCCCAAGATCATAAAAGAATGATACGTCCAGATTTCATGGAAATGAGAATTTTAATATAAATTTATGTTTATAAATGTTATGAGTTTTTGTTTCACCCATCTCTGGATATTTTGAAACAGAATTAGATAAAAGTGATACACTACCATCAAGAATAATTAATAATTTGTATTATGTAAAACAAAATTTTAAGAGAATGCTGTAGGAGGGCGTTCCTTAAAATCTAGTCTAGTTTCATCTTATAGTTTTTTTTATTACTAAAATTTCCATATTCAGGACTTGTTCCCCATAAGGTATGCCAATCAGGTTTAAGATACCAGGTTTTCTTTTTATTGTGCCGATAAATATTTAACGGTCTGATAAACGTCCGTTTCTGTATTTTTAAATTATGAAATCGGAAAATTCGTTCATTTCAAAAATATTAAGGTTGTTATGAGTATACGATCAGAAGTCCATACTATTGTTAAATCTGAATAAATGAGCTTCGAATGAACGTCATAACTCAAAAACCATTTTTCATAAGACGTATTTCAAATTTCAATGTGAGGTAAAAAAATAAAAATTATTGGATTAGTAAAGCAAAGCATTCCTGTTGTAATGGTGGTATTGTAATTCTTTTATTAACCTTTAGACTATTTTTATACTTTTTAACTTATGCCATTATTCCCATAAAACTTCAAGTTCAAACATGATACAACTCTAAATATGACTTCATTAAAAAAAAAACCTAATGGAAATGGAATATTGTTTATTTCGTTTCTGATTTAAATAGCTTCAACCAATACAATTGCTACTAAAGGCTTAACTCAAAAATGCCAAATTTTGAGTTATGTTGTTGTTTGAAGGAGCAATATGCGATAGTGAATAACTGTACTCAACAAGCACTCATATTGTTAAGAGATAAACGGAGTGTCCAATCTTCTATTCCTGAAAACTGCAATATACCGGCTGGTGTCCTCGCATTTTTTTCGGTCAATTCATTCCGACAGTGATGTAGCTCGAATCTGAAACCCTTCCAATCAATTAACGTACCTTGTACGCGCGACGCCGCAATACCTATCAGTCAGTCCTAACAAAGACTTGGACAGCATTACTTTTTACCAGCTTTATTTTATTTATTTTTAAATAATAGAGCGATGATTTAGAGTATCTAAAAGCTAGCTCAAATAAAATCGATTTATTATAATTTTTGGACTGATCATTTCTAAATTGGATTTGAATTGCATGAGAAGATAACCTCGTGACCTTATAACTTGAATTTACTATTCGAATACAAATAGTGGGTAGTTAACTAATCGCCATTGTCTCATGTCATTATGTATCATTTATTATATTTACAAGATGTTAGAAATAAAAGAATGATGGAAATTTAATATTGAATTATTTCCATTTATCGTTACTTTACATGGATGATTTTTATTTGTTTTTATTCATTTAACTTCACTTTGTATTCCCACAAATCCCGTCAAATCACTTTTACCCTCTGTCGTAAACCAATGACTTCATGTCCTCCTGTATCGTTTAATAACACGGTACTTAGGACTACACCTTGAAAAAAGATTAACTTTGTCTCCTCATACTACACTGAAACGACAAGAAACAGCACGCCGTTTCAGGCTACTTCAACATTTACTAGACAAACGTTCTAAGGTCTCAATTAATTACAAAAGACTCATATACATGACAATCATTAGACCCATCTGGACTTACGGAATAGAGCTTTGGGGCTCCACTAAACCATCGAATTCCTCTCGTATTCAATCCTTACAATCCAAAATCTTCATAAAATCCTCAATGCTCCTTACTTTGTTACGAACAAAGTAATCCATAAAGACCTTACTGTCCCATTTGTTGGTGATCTGGCCCGAATCCGATATCAATCTTTTCATGAAAAAAATCATTTCCACTCAAACCCACTAGTTTCAAGCCTAGCAACCTCTTAAATTTCTGATAATCCTCCGAACCGTCTGAAAAGAAGATGGCCTAGTGATCTACTATGTTGAACCATTGGGTAGTTTCTCTACTTGCCTTTATCTCGTGTCATTATTCATCTTTCATTATATTTACTGATTCTTTAATCTTTCATTATATTTACTGGGAACCAACTGGATGAAAGTGGGCAGGGACTTGGTTATGAGACAGTTGGTCCAGAATTGTGAAGAGTCTATAAAAGGGAAAAAGTTTTGTTTTGTTTTTGTGGTTTCCAGTGAGTGTTGTTTGTTTTATTTTGGATTGAAAGTGGTAAAAATATATTTTTATTATTTATTTTTATTTATTTTAAAAGAACATTTTTGCAGTTTATATTATTATTATTGTTTATTTTATTTTATATTGGAATTTGTACAGATTTAGTCATGTTACCTATTTATATTTATTCTAAAAGAATATTTTTTGTAGTTTGTGATGAATGTTTGTTATTTTATTTTGTTACTATTTTGTAAAATTATATTTTGGACCTGAACTCCATTATATCTCCTAAGGGAGAGGCTTTTTTCATAAACTAATGATGACAATAAAGCTTTATTATATTTATTATTATATTTGCTGGATGTATTCCTGTATTATACAGTTGTAAATTTCAATAAATAACTTTAAAAATAAAAAAAAACTTCACTTTGGTGTGCGATGGCTAATGGGACGGTGCAACAGTGGGAGTCCTAACTTTTGCCTATCCAGGTTGAATTCGGGTAGAATTAGGGTCTTTAAATAGTAGCTGAGATCGTACGCACTCGGAACCTCCATTATACGTACCTTCCGAAGGATGGTAACAGTGCCAGGTACTCGTTAAAGATTTTTATCCTTATTATACCTGGATAGGCAAAATTAAGGGCTACTAATGTGGCATCGTCCCATTAGCCGTAGCAGAATAAATGACGTTAAATAAGTCAACAAACAATTAAATAACAATAAAATCAAAATCAAATGTTAATAAGATCCTGCGTTCAAATCCGGCTGCTGGCAGAATTTTATTTATTCTTTCAGCAGCCTTAGATGGATCGTAGGGGATTTATCACCCTACTGGGGGCAACCCGCCCTCTTTAATGAGGGTATCCAAAATAGGGGCAAATCTGGCGGTTGAGCGTGATCTAGGTCAAATCACCACCCTGCACAACCGTTGTCCAAGACACAGTGCAGTCTCTACTACGTAGTGAACCCAAGACTCTTCATGGGATGTCGTGTTTTTTTTTTTTTTACTAAATGAAAAATGAGAAAAAAATAGACATAAACTATAAATTAGAACGCAAAGAAAAATCAAAATAATCAAAGCCTTAGTCTCTAAGAACTAGAGAATCTAACCATTCAACGTTTCGCCAATTCATCAGACTACACTAAAAGAAAATTCGGATAAAATAATATAAAATGCTGCACATCAAGCACCAACAGACTCGTCAAATAGAGACAGCAAACCTTGCAACTAGACATTCAACAAACAACTCTTGTAAAATTAATGATTTAAGTTAAATTCATTATTGTTTCTTCCTGTATACTTACTTTTCCAAAGGGATGGGAAGCACGTATTTCCGCTTTCTAAATTGGTTGATGTGAAATGTCAATTAAATTTAAGATGAGAGACGTGAAGTGGAAGTGCTAAGAAAACTATTAGCTTCCGGAATTGCTTATTGTAGCTTGTACTGATTCGAGATAAAAGGTTTGGGTTGCAAGTATTTTAAACTAAAAGGTATTTGTACTGGCTGGTAGATAATTGAGGAAATGAAAACATTCAATCTTATTTTATCTTTAAGGGTTTCCTCACCTTGAAGTATTTCCATCAAACCAAAAATCTTAGTGAACCAAAAATTTTCCATTCCTTCTGCCTTGTATATCTCCCTCTCTCAGACCATAATCGTGCTTTCTTACCTCAACTCCTTCTATCCACCTTTTTAGTTTTCTTCCTTGTCGTTTTCTTCCTTCAGCATTCCAACTGAAAATTAAAAGTTTTCCTCCTTCATAGTCTACTATAGTCTAAAAGTCGTTTAGAGTAGTTGTATACTCTGGAGTATTTATACTTGAATGTATAGATATACAGAGTATTTAGTAACTATACATTCTAGAATAGTTATATTCTCAAAAATTAATTAACTAAACTCTAAACTACGTTTTACCTCCCAAAACATTACCTTGTTTGGGTGCTAAAAATATACATCCTGCTAAAAATCACTTATCGAGATTTTTAGGTTAGTAATAGTATATATATTGTAACGGTCAGAGGTATTAGGATGGCCTGAAGGAATTAAGAACAGATTAGAAATATCGCGAAGGATCCGGAAGGGCCGGGAAGGCCCTCACTACCCTGCAGTCTGGAACCTTCGACGGCCCTTTATATACCGTTCGCTTCAGCCTTGTTGCCTTGTTGTCAGCCTTGATACAGTTAGTATCAGTCAGTTTGAGTGTGATGAAATAGTCAGTGATAAGTGATAAGTGAGTGTAATAAACTGTTTCTGTCTATTACTGTGTGTCAGTTTGTCATATTTGGAGAGTCTTACGGTCGGTGGACTTTAATTAGTGAACTGTAAGTGTTAATTTGTAGTTATAAACTCTAGTGTAATTTTGTTGTATTTGAACAAATTTAAAAAAGTAATTAAGTTATTTAGTATTAGCAATATCTTATATCATTTGTATATTATTTTAGTGATTAAATAGGAGTTAGGCCTAGGTTATAATCTTTAGAATATTGTTATTGTAAATTTATATTAGTTTAATAATTTAACTTTTTTAAATAATTTCATTGTATTCTTTTTAATTTGTTAATAAGTATTAGTACCTTGAATTTGGTAATAGTTTAATTCAGTTTACACCCAGTAGCCCGTAACAATATTTTTTTATATCATTGCAGTATTCAGTAATCAGAAACAAATTCCAATTTATTTGTACCTACTCGACGTGTTTACATAAACTTTAATTTTAATTCGATTCAAGATCACATTTAGAACCATCGATTAGCAGTTTAACGGTGGCAAAGTGTCATAAAAATAATTTTTATGATAGGTATCGCAGAAAGAACCGGTGATATTAGAGGCAATAACGCCATCTTTATTACAGGCTATTATTTCTTAGCTTTCATGACCGTAGTTTAATGGCTTCACAATGGCACTACAGCTGCAATACTTTAAGACCTATTCGTGTATTATAATCTCCATCACTCGTAAATAATTCCCATGTATATTAAAAGTTTTTTTAAAATAATTATTATTATTTAAATGTTTGTTTAAGCTTTTTTTAATAAGCGTATTAAGTCAAGATAATAATTAGTTATAACCAACATGAATGTCGACCTCTTAAACAATAAGACGTCGTTTTTTTGGTTTGTTTGTCATCAACACATGTAGATTTTTTATTTTTATAGTTATTTATCTTTAAAAAAAAAAAAATATTCACGACACATACTAACAAATAATACATCTATAATAAGGAAATAAAACAATCGGAAAAAAACAACAAATGCATCTATAGAAGAACAATGGATGATCAAATATTGGTTATTAATTTACAGTTTGTAATGAATTTCACTTCTTTGTCGATTTCAGATTTGCTGTCTCTAAGTGCTTCTCTAACATCGGGTGGTATTTTGAGCGGATTTAGTATTTTTTTATAGGAGTAGCATCCCTCAAACATATGTCTGATACAAAGATTTTTATTACACCTAAGGCATATCGGAGGTGCATCCCTTGTAATGAGGTGTGCGTGGGTAAGCAGGGTGTGCCCTATTCTAAGGCGAGCAATAGCCACCTCTTCATGGCGTTTACCGCGATTAGATGAAGGCTTTACTTCCCTTTTTATATATTTCAATTTACTGGCTGGACTTTCATCATTACTTGTAAAGCTAAACATTTGAAACTTTGAGTTGAGTAATGTGTGTACAAATAGTATCAGCCTTTTTCTTTTTTTCCGTTGGCAACTTTTTTAGTTTTTGATTGATCATAAAGCTTTTAAACTAATTAGCCTTTACACCTTATTGTATTGATTACCCCTTATACAGACATATATATATATATATATATGTATATATATATTTTTTTTTTAAATTTAATATATTTAAACAATTAAAATGCTTTAAAAATAAAACAAAGATATGGTCGACAAATTTATTAATATAAATTGCTGCTTTTAGTCTTTCCATCTCCCATTTACACGACAAACTTATAATGAGCTGTCGTAAAAAAAATCCTGAAACTCGAGGAAGTAGCACTTAAAAATAAATAAAAACAAATTGTAAAATTACAGAAATGCTATGTTCACTGAATTAACTGAGCCATAAAATACTCTGAACTAAAGCCTAAGTAATAATAAAAATAAATATTTAATACAATATGAATATTAAAGTTTTGACGAAGGGAAGATTTGAGGAAGAGTTGGGTTCAAAGTTTTCGAAAAGCGTGAGAACTGCTCCAAACCGTTTTTCAAACTCAGATTTAATTTAAGGAATACTGAAAATGGCATGGAATTTATATGAAGCCAAGACTGTAGGAAATTTTAATTAGAAACTTAAACATCCATTGAAACGTGCAATTTAAGGATAGTAAAATGAAATTCTTTTAAGTATGAAACACCTGTAGTACGACTTAAAGATAAAAACATTTAACTTATTAACATTTGATTTTGATTTTATTGTTATTTAATTGTTTGTTGACTTATTTAACGTCATTAATTCTGCTACGGCTAATCGGACAATGCCACATTAGTATCCCTTAATTTTGCCTATCCAGGTATAATAAGGATAAAAATCTTTAACGAGTACCTGGCACTGTTACCATCCTTCGGAAGGTACGTATAATGGAGGTTCCGAGTGCGTACGATCTCAGCTACTATTTAAAGACCCTAATTCTACCCGAATTCAACCTGGATAGGCAAAAGTTAGGACTCCCACTGTTGCACCGTCCCATTAGCCATCGCACACCAAAGTGAAGTTTTTTTTTATTTTTAAAGTTATTTATTGAAATTTACAACTGTATAATACAGGAATACATCCAGCAAATATAATAATAAATATAATAAAGCTTTATTGTCATCATTAGTTTATGAAAAAAGCCTCTCCCTTAGGAGATAAAATGGAGTTCAGGTCCAAAATATAATTTTACAAAATAGTAACAAAATAAAATAACAAACATTCATCACAAACTACAAAAAATATTCTTTTAGAATAAATATAAATAGGTAACATGACTAAATCTGTACAAATTCCAATGTAAAATAAAATAAACAATAATAATAATATAAACTGCAAAAATGTTCTTTTAAAATAAATAAAAATAAATAATAAAAATATATTTTTACCACTTTCAATCCAAAATAAAACAAACAACACTCACTGGAAACCACAAAAACAAAACAAAACTTTTTCCCTTTTATAGACTCTTCACAATTCTGGACCAACTGTCTCATAACCAAGTCCCTGCCCACTTTCATCCAGTTGGTTCCCAGTAAATATAATGAAAGATTAAAGAATCAGTAAATATAATGAAAGATGAATAATGACACGAGATAAAGGCAAGTAGAGAAACTACCCAATGGTTCAACATAGTAGATCACTAGGCCATCTTCTTTTCAGACGGTTCGGAGGATTATCAGGAATTTAAGAGGTTGCTAGGCTTGAATCTAGAATTGGAAGTTGGCCATGAGGAAGTCGAATGAGTGGGCAGCTGTCTATGGCGAAATTCCCTGGTCGCGATCGTTATGTTTACCAAGTCTCCATCGGCGTCGAACATTTGGTACGGAAGTATTAATACGATACATTCATACATAATTATAAGTAAAAAATACTATTGAAAAATATTTATAATTATTACATTAAATATTTAAAAAACTACTTTTAGGACGATGATTCTCACGCCTTGATGCTTATGTTTATAATATATATATATATATATATATATATATATATATATATATATATATATATTTATATATTTGTTATTCGAGTACCATAGTGGGTAGTTTCTCTACTTGACTTTATCTCATTCCATTGTATATCTTTTATTATATTTACTCGATGTATTATTATCAGGTATACAGTTGTAAATTTCAATCAATACAGATCATTCAACTACATTACTGAGCTACATAAAAACAAAATATTTATATACGTAAAATTATAAAGAGATATTTATACCTATGTACATACAATTATGAAGTATTGTAATAATACTTTGAAGCTATTACCACTTGAAAATGACCACTAAAGTGTTAATGGGAACTATGTTTGGTTTAATAAAAAACAAATAAATTGTACATATATTTTTTTTTAGTAGAACGTACTTAACTTACATAAGCTGGACGCAGTATAGGATCTTCCGATCAATACGTCTTTGTTACGTAGTCATAAACGAACAGACAAGCGTATTTAGATCGTATATTCCTTGAATATTTATATGTTGGTCACAACAAATATCGTTATTTGTTTATGCTGTCCAATGATTATATCAGAATACTCGTCGTTCTACATTAATCTCAATTAAATTACTTAATTATACCGAAATAAAAGCAATCAAAACTTTTATGCATAGGTTCCAACCCTAAAATTACTACATGGTATATAAGGTATATAATATATTTTTCATATATATATTGCAAATAATAATCTAAAAATATGTTATATAATGACAAAATAATACTTTTATGTATAGAAATAATCCCGAACAGCAATAATGTAAGAAACAAGAATGAGATAAAATTGATAGCCTAAGACAGTCTGAAACATCTTTTTAGTCTATCATACACTAATTAACCCAATTAAATTAAAAGATAGACATTATGTATCAATAAAAATAGCATATATATATATATATTTCCGCATAATAACAATAATTCGTGGAAACATCCGTAATGCAACGTAAGCACTTGGGAAGTCAGATTGTCAATTAAATAACGTAAATAATGTTTAAAAATTATACCCGGTGAATAAGTGTTTCAGTCTAATTTTCTCCAAAATGAGTTTCTTGTAATTAAGTACGCAGGATCGAGTGATTTTCGCTACGAATAAGGGGCTAAGTAAGGCATTGGCTTGAAATGGAGTTGTAATATAACCAATAACTGCTTAATGACACAATTCCGGTTATCTGAAATCAGTTAACTCTCTCTGGACAAAATCCGACCTAACCACTTGTTTGCCGGGGCTATAGATTTACTCTTATATATTATAGTACGGATTTTAATTATGAAAATAATGACATTAATTGGAAAATATTGAAATTATGAAAGATTTTGTGTCAGAGTTTTCAAAGAAAATAATCAAGTATCGTTTTAAAGTTCGTTGACTCTAAATAACTGTATTTCACAAAATTGGCTGCGGCTACACGTCTTTAGTCAACTTAGTTCCTCAACGAAAAGTTATTGAAAGCTTAAACTTCCTATTTAAGATAAATACGAGCCTGTAATAATACAACGTATTCACATTATATATTTTCAATATACTCGTATCAACAACACTATCATCGACTTTATAGATGTTTTTCGATATTCACGAAAAAGAATTTTTAACAATTTAGTTGAAACATGGGAAAATCAAAAGTTCTTTCTATCAGTGAGGTGCTTTATTAATTATTTAACCCTTGTTAAACAGTCTGACAAGGGTTAAATTCCGAAGTTTTAATTTTAATTTTCCTCTAAAATAAAATTTCATTTAATTTTGTATTTTTTAAACGCTTAACATTTGATTTTTTATTTTTTTTAGAAACAATTAGAAAAAATATTAATCAGAAATTTCATAATTAAAAAAAGAGAAATAAGATAAATAGTCTTTTCTTTGAAAAAAAAAATATGGACGCAGTAATGTAGATATATATTATATACCACCGATATACGATATTGATATATATATTGCTCCTTCAAAAGAACAATGTCATCACTCAACAATTCTAATTATTCAAAGGAGGTATTTGATAGTTACATGTAAGTTTAAAAAAATATAAATTTGAGTATTGTCAAAGTATTCCTATTGTAATGATGGAATTGAAATTCTTGTATTTTTAAAAGCTCGAAACTTTTTTAATATTAACTTACGTTATTATTGCCATAAAACTTTAAGTTCAAAGATGATACAACTCAAAATATGACTTTATTAAAATTTAAAAAACATGTTGGAATGTCAGATCTATAGTTCCTGAATTAAAAACCTTCAACCAATACAACTGCTACTGAAGGATTAGTTAACTCAAAAACTGCAATTTTTGAGTAATGTCGTTGTTCTTTTGTTAAAGCAATGTCATTGTTTAGGTTAAATATTACCGAACAGTTATTATCATAGGAGGTATAGTGTAGTGAGGGAAAAATACCAACTATAATTAAAATAAAACCTATGTTTATTATAATTGAATAGTGATTCAAACACTTAGAATTCTGTTGTCACTAAATTGATGTTATTAAAGATTACATCATATTTTATTAAGATTCCTTTCAACGTATTTGTATAAAATTACATTCATAATTTGTTTATACTGAACAATAAATATTTCTATCGAAACTAATAGAATGCAGAAACTTATTCCAAGTACCATCTTGTTGCGTGACAGTTGCGCGATGCACGCAACGTACCGAATTGTTTAAATATAACTCATGTGTATTAACTTAAATTGCTGAATGATATTAAGTAATACTCACAACAGGTTTTCGCAGGTCTCCAGTCCCGACAGACACAAACAACACACACAGTATCAAGAGCCTCATGACTGGTCAGTTGTAGATAGCGGAGAGTTATATAGCGTCCTATTATCTAATAGTCGCGTCTACCACCAGAGGTCACGGAGTCTGTTCTCTTTACTGTGCATCTTCCATACTTATTAGTTGTCACAAGATGAGGAGCACAATCTTCACAGAGGACCATCTCCATTATTATCCACTCCTCGCAATATCCCATACAAATGGATGATGCAAGAACGCCATAAGAGATAATAAAAACATGCCTTTCAAGACAGGTTTTGATGCCGTACCTCGCCCTATTAGAATACACCGGTCCCTGTGAGGGCTGAAGGGTAAATGGACGGCAGGCAAGCCCTTTGTACTGTGAGAAGATACACATACACACACACTAGAGGTGCTTTGTGGTCGGCCATGCCGCAGGTTGAGGTTGTGGTTGCATCAACTTACCTCGTGTTTACCAAACGAAACAATGGATCGTATAAATCTATACTAACCGGGAATATTATTAATATTTCATTTTAATACTAAATTTGCAATTTGCACTCTCGTCCATTAATGCAAATAATAGTTCTATAAAATAATTTAGCGACAAAAGAATATAGAGTGCCAAAAGTACAACTGGAAGATACGTATAAAGGTGATGCCTTGAATAATATTAGTAGACCTTATACGAGGGTGGTCTGAAAAATTTCTGACCGCAACGTGAAGATGGCAGCACTCGTAAATAAAAGGAAGTGAATTTCGTTGTTTATCTGTTGACAGTTACTCACCAAAGTTACAGCCATTTAGGAAGTACAGTTTTTATGTAACTTTCGTTTGAGTGAGTTGATGTGAGTGTGTTTGTGAAAATGGCCAAAATCGAGTATCGAGCTGTCATTAAATATTTGTTTTAGAAAGGCAATGCGCCTATTATAGCAATTCAAAGGTGAGTTTAATTCTGTGTATGGGGACTCAGCTCCATCATTTACCACCGTGAAATTTTGGGCAGCAGAATTTAAACGTGGCCGTAAGAGCTTGGGAGATGATGAACGTTCGGGACGTCCATAAACTGCAACTACCGACGAAAACATTGCTAAAGTTTACCAAATGGTACTAGACGTCAAAAGTACTTGTTTATTACATATTAAACCAACATTTAGATATGAGAAAGCTGTCCGCAAATTGGGTGCCGCGTTTTCACACGTTGGACCAAAAATGTGTTAGAATGAACATTCCAACACTCTGCTTAGGCGCGATAAATCCGAGTTTTGGCGCCGATTAATTACTGTAGATGAAACTTGGATACAGTATTATACGCCCGAAACAAAATGCTGTCCAAACAGTGGGCTGCAAAGGGGAAACCAGCTCCAAAAAAAAAAAAACCGTTTTCTCGGCCTGGGAAAGTGATTGTGACTGTTTTTTGGGATAGTCATGGAGTTATATTAATCGATTATCTTCAAAAAGGAAAAAAAAAAATACAGGAGCATACTACGCATCATTAACTGCCAAGCTGAATGCAAAACTTGCGGAAGAACGCCCATATTTGCAGAAAAAGAAAATCCTGTTTCACCAAGAGAACGCACCGTCTCACACCTCAGCGGTTGCCATTGCGGAAATCAACGAATTGCGGTTTGAACTGCTTGACCACCCGCCTTACTCCCAAGATCTAGCCCCAAGCAACTTCTTTTTGTCCCCTCGTCTAAAAATTGGGTTCGGAGGACAGAGATTTTCGTCACCATCTTCGTGAACAATTATTTTGCAGAGAAAAACGCCGAGTACTTTTTGGACGGGTTACAGAGATGGGAGCATCGCTCGGAGAAGTGTGTAGAGTTATAAGGGGACTATTTTGAAAAAAAATGTGTTGTATTTTTGTTTGTTCGGAAACTTTTCAGACCACCTCCCATATATGTGAAGAATAAAATGGTCCGGGTGGAGGTAAAAAAATATATCTTAAATATGGAGAACTGTTTATTACAAGGGAGCGGGGTGGCTCAGAAATCCTGGTTCAAATCCGCTTCAGGCAGTTACTTTTATTCAGTCTGTTTGAAGATGGATCATATGGGGCTCACCCAGCCTCTATAAAATATTATAAAAATAGGGTACCCAAAATATGGGGGAAAAATCTGGCGGTTGAGCGTGATCTATGACAAGTCACCTCCTTGCAGAACCGTTGTCCATGAAACACTACAGTCTCTAGCATGTACTGAACCCCAGACCCGTTCACGGGTTGTAGTTGTACAGGTTTACAGGTTTATTACAATACTCCTTACTAAAGAGAATTTTTTTTCCTCCACCCGGGCCATTTCCTTCCTCTTATAAAAGATATGATTAATGAGGTTGGGTCCGAGACCCTATGCTAACGAACTTAGGATCGAGTCCAATTTAAACTAAATTTAGCATAGTTTTTTTTGTTTTAAAAAATTACAAAATTTTTATATAGGTTTTTTATTATTATTAGAAATATTTTTGTTTATTTTTATTGGTGATACATTTTACATCTTACTTTTTTTTTTAAATAACTTATATTAAAAAAGGGCCAATGCAGCATTTTATTTTGTTTTTTTGAGTTTGGACCTTACCATTTTAAACTAATTTCAATATTAAATATGAATATTTAGATTTGTTTATATATATTTAAAATGGTAAGTAAAAGGAGGCTCAGTTCAAAAAAATCAGAACAAATTTTCCTTACTTTAAAGCTGTTTTATAAATTAATTTAAAACAAGATTCATCAACAATATTGTGAATTGTCGATAGCATCAACCGTCTTTGAGTTTACTAAGAAAACAGGTTACATTACGAAATATTTTGTAATAAAGTTCCAAGAAAGTAATTATACACATATAAAATGTAGCAACAGAACAATAAGATTATCATTCCTATTGTTATTATACTATTATTATATAACTTCTATACCTCCTCTAATTAAGCTGGTTCGGTCTGGTTCCTGAGGTGGACAGTGGTTTTGAGAAGGGCAAGGGATCCAAGGCCTTGAGCTGAACAACCTAATTTCTCTAATTCCCACTAAATTTTAAAGCTAAAAATGATTAAAAATTAGAATCAAACAAGTAGACAAGAAATTGGAAACTTGCAGTTGTACAGGAAATCCTTGATCTTCTATATTTTTGATCATTCTAATATACAATACCATTCTACAGGATAACTGGGCGATTCCAATCTAACGTCCTGTTCTGTTTATTCTGACTGGTCATCCATTAAGAATCTATGTATAAAATGTTTGTATCAACATGATCCTCATAAACATGTTTGATCACTTCTTTCTAATAATAAAACTTGCAGTCCAGAGAAAAAGTTTATCACTTAATGTGTCATGTCATTTTAAGAATTTACCTATGAATTCATTTTTTTTTTCATCTCAATAAATGATCCCAACTAATTAATCTATAAATATTATATTTCAATACGTAAATAAAATTAATATAATTTTAGAAAAATACCTACCAATTTTATTTTAGTATGATATAGTCAAATATTTTCAATTTCTTTTTAATAAAGATTTTTTTTTACTAGATTTTTTATTTTTAAAATAGGTGTTAAATTTTATACCATACTTTATTAAATGAAAAGAGCTAAAGTGAGCCTTTTTCTTCTTTTCCTTATAGTTTATAACATACCATTTTTAATGAAGGCAGATATTTATGTATATATATATACTAGCTGACCTGGCCACGCTGTGGCGTAGCTGCTATATTAGTTTTAAAAAATATTGCGTTAAAATTTGAATTTTAAAGAAATAATGAATGAATGAAAAAATGAATTAAATTGATTTTTTATTTTACATTTTATTCATCTTATACCTAACTATGGTGTATAATAAATAAATAATATACAAAATTCTTAACTGATAAAATATAAACATTAGTTTAATGAATGAGGTATATAATGGTTGATTTTTAATTTTCATATAAAAAATGCAGCAGGTTAGAATGTAAAAATGTAATTTGGCAATAAAAATATCCCGGTCGTTAATCGAAAAAAAATATAGCCTATATTTTAAGTTGGATAATGTAACATATATGTGCGAAATATCATTAAAATCGGTCAAGTAGTTTCGGAGATTAGCCCAAACAAACATCGTGACATGAGATTTATATACATATATATATATATATATATATATATATATATATATATATATATACATATAGAGAGAGAGAGAGAGAGAGAGAGAGAGTACATTTTAAATACCAAGGTGACATTTTGGAACAAATGGGAATAGGGAAAATTACACAAAAAACAGACAACAGAAAATGAAGAAAGTACATTTGAAATGAACAATAGGATAGAATAAGAAATGCATTTCCACTGACAAGAAGATCAGTCTTTACTCCAGTAAGATCTAATTACTCCAGTAATTAGACCAGCAATATGCAATAAGCTCTTTGCAAGTGAAATACTCACAAAACAAATGAAATGTGACATGAAAAAAATACTAAAAAAAGAAAATTTAGGTCCAAAATCAACTATAGAAGGATAACAATTTTTTTTTGTCAATACTGTGGCACAGAAAATTCGAAATATGATTACCGTTATCGATAATTTGAAGTTGTAACGAAATTATCTCACACTTTCATTTTTACAATAAAGTAAATATAGAATTGACTTATTTTAAACAAAAAAAGAAACTGTAGGAACTATCTGCAAGTGATAACACTATTAAGGTTGCCACAAATTACTGCAAACTCGTAGATTTTAACCGTTTTATGGAAATTATCGAGGCTTAAGGTAAGGTCGCCGGGATCATTAAGCTTGAGGGCTTAAGTCCGCCATTATCAAGTCCGAAAACTTCACCATTAACAATCCGAAACGAAGCCTTCGTCCCTCGCCCGAAACCTTTTAATGACTTCCAGCTCTCACTGTTCAGTCAGATCGGGAGAGATTTATGATTTTTCAAGACCTTCGAACTGGAGTAAAAGTGATAATTGATAGGTTGCGGTAGAAAAAGATTTTTAAACTTTCTGTCATTAAAAAGAAAAAAATATATACAAAAAAATGGTGAATTAAATAATAATTGTGATGTTAAAGGATAATACACTTGTTCATTTTCATATTTCTTTGCCTCAATTCCCCTTAGCCAATCAATTAGACTATGTACATCAATTAGTACATAAAATTAATATACGTTATGTATATTACAATGGTAAATATCAATAAAAATCTGAAAGTGCTTTTTTGTATACACTGAACCATACTAGACACATAAACATTCCAACCTAATAATCATATATTCACGATGAATACACCATATTTCACTCGTCAATACAATAACACCATAATCTTCTTCTTCTTTCTCTTTCTTCCTCTCTGTTACCCCTAACTCTTATAATAAAGAAGATTAAAAAGACAATAGCCTAGAGACCTGCTCAGGAAGCTTTAATTAGCTATCAAATATTCATATTTCTGCAAATCGAAGATAGAAATCAAATATAATATAAATGAATAATAAGTAGAATTAATAATGACTTTCTGTTAGATTTATGGAGGGAATGAAGAATTAACTTTAAAAATTAATAACAATACTTGTAGGAAGGTAATGATAATAATAAAAATGCATTATAGTTATTAGGGCTGTTGTAGCCATATTAAGATGCATGGCAATCAAACAGTATCGTATTTGAATTTTTTTAATATTAATAATTATTATTTTTACTTATTTGTATATATATATGTAATTATTTATATACGTGTATTTTTATTATTTTATTTTATTGTTATAACAAAAATCACACTCAAGGTGATGTTATCAATTAGTATCTAAGAAATTCCAAAATACTTGTTTTCTAGAAATATTGAGAGATAAAATTCAATTTTATTTAACATGTTTAGGTTCGTTTATAGAAAAAATGTAATTTTTCACCTATTATAGTAACGTGAACTTTTTTTTAGCGATATCTTTTATAATTAAGGAAAATATGTCATTCTGCCCTAATTTTTTAAGGCTGGGAGTAAGAGAGACACTCAAGTGCGCACAACAGCTAATTACCAAACGACAACTTGATTAGCCTCAAGGATAATGAAACATTTTATGCAAAGGATGTGACGGAGGATAAAAAAACCATGCTTTGGGATACAACTCCATGCTTCTGCTACCTGAAGGATGAAACGTTAAACTTGCCTGAAGAGGCCCAGCCCTTTTTCCGCCATTTCATTAAATCAGTGTTACCAATGGATCAATAGCTAATGTGATTGAACTTCTTCGCAAATCTTTATACAAATGATTTTCTTAAGAACCACACCACTAACCTTGCAGAAGGAATGCCCATTTCAGATACAATGTAGAGGGCTACGTAGCCTATGTATTCGTAAGGAGTAATGGTGACTATGAAAATTAAAAGAATGTTATTCAGTAATAAAACACTAGAAGTAGCTATGGGACAGTAACTAACGGGACAAAATTGTGATAGCTTGAATAAGTTTTCCCACTAAGATGTTAGAAATCTGAGAACATGATATTTATGGCTCAGATGTCTGGTTTACTCAGCAAGTTTAGTTTTTTTGAAATATGTACTCTTAATAGAGAAATGAAGGTGACAATGTAAAGGATAGTGAAAGTGGCATTTTTTTGTAGACAGCCCTTCAATGGTTATTAAACTAAGTATTTTTATTTATTCTAAAAATTAAATGAACCAAATGGATACAACATAAAAAAAAAGGCTTAAGACTTATCACCAGATGGTAATGAACATTTTTGTGAAATAAAAAAATACCATTGTATAGATGACCATTAAATAAAATTAATAACCTACTGCCTTTTACGCAGATCACCGGCATTTAGCTTACGCACTTTTGCTATAATGGAATCCTCTGAAATTCTCGTCCTCTCAAGAACAATGAAGGGTAGGCTGGTCCCTGACGTAGGAATAAATTGCTTCCTTTTACTGGAAATTTATTAACTTGTCACGTTTTAAATTGAATTTTGAATTAATTGGATGAAATGGAGCTTCCACGACCTGTAGGTTGCATCACTTACCACGACAAGATAGAAAGGGGTCGTCTCTGCATAATTAGTCTTTTTAATGCGTAATTCCAACATAATTTTATACGATTATTTAGTGTATTTTTTTCCATAGCCATCTTATAAACGGGAACTTTCTAAAACACACAAAAACCGACTGCACTAAAATTTGGTGGATTCGTCATATAAATTATTTGATAAAATAAAATCATTTTCACCCATTTTTTCAGACTTTTGTAAAATAAAAGCGCCAGATATTTAAGGGGATTAAAAATAGAAAGAAGAATTCTATGAATAATCATGGGTGAAGATTGGACTGAACATGGATGCAAACAGCGACGTATCTCGTGGAAATAATTTCCGATACCATGTGGAAGAGGATGCTGTGTGAAGAGGAGGTTTCCTCGGACATCTTTACTGATTGACCAACCATAAAGTGACCAATATTCGACTATTTCTGGAAGAAGAAAACCATTATAATATTGACTAAAGAAAGTAAAGAAAGATTCAGAAAATTTGAACATCCCAAAGTTTCAATCGTGGTAAGTGAAAAATCTGGAAAGGTTACTGAAATGAAGAAAGGCCAAAGAAGATTGGAAAAAGCTGGATAGAAAATCAAAGGAATCATACCAGTGAACGCATGAAGGATTATTGGAGACAGACAAAACTTTAGCATATGAAAGGAAATAAATAAAGTTGTTGCATGATTGATTGTCAATTGCCTGAATTGTCAATACGACTTATAAAGAATTATAAAATGCATATATTTCTGGCTATTATACGAACTTCTTTTAGGACGTCGAAATTGTAAGTTAAGAAGGAATTAAACACTTAAATTTAGTTGTATACTTATTTATTTAAATCTACGCTGCAAATACAAGGCTATTTACATAAACATCCACTTTTCGAGTCAAAAACCTCTAGAGCATATAGAAAGGCTCAATGAATGTATATCATTTACATTACTTTATATATTGATCTTCATATAAAAGGTGAGGTCAAAGATCAATTGTATTTTCAACTTATTAGATAATTGATCCCTTTCGCGTCCCGTAAACTTTATATATACTAAACTTTGATACACGATAGAAAACACACGAAGTTCGCTTTCAATAGTTTCTTCTTCTCTCTCTCTCTCCCTTCTTTTGTGCATTTCAGCGTCCAGCCACTTCGTCCACAAATCTTGGTCTTTCGCCAGCTCCTTCATCAGAACGAGGGTCTTCCCTCTTTGTGACGTAGTTCTTGGATGTCCTCAATTTATGTTTAAGTGCTTGACTTCAATGAATCAGCTTTCGCCACCATATTACAATGTAGGGAAATATACAGCTTTGTAGATTTGGAGTTCAACACTCTCTCTACTTCTCTCTTCCCCACTATAATGCTCCAAATTTGATAATATATAATACATTATTTGAGTTCTTTATTTTGGTGGATACTTCTCGGTCTATCGTCCGATATATGCTGACAATTGTTTCAAGGTAGGTGTAGGAGTCAGCGTGTACTGCTTTTAATAGTCTGCTATAAATAAACCCTAAACTTTCCTGCAGTGACGGACTTTCCCAATTTCATTACTTTAGGATTTCCCAGTATATACTAGGACAGTCATAAATAGAAGCTAGTTTATCTTTCTATTCCTTAATATGAAGTATTTATCAATTGAATGTATTTAGCAATTGAATCGAGCATTGTAATTAACCAAAAGCGAAATCAGAGTATTGAATTAAAATAAGGCATAATAAGAAATGATTACGGGAACAAGAGGCATATAGAAGTGCGTCATTTACTGTGCCATTGTGCGGGCCTTCGACCTGCCCGGGATGAAGAGAGAATCAACAAAAGCAGGAGTACTTTCTTTGTAAGGGACCTACCCCAAAAGACTAAAACTAATTCCTAGCCGGCACAACGAAGCGAACTAAATCGAATTCGGAGCTCAAAGAACAAAAGAGCCTTTTGGTACGCCTACGTAGCAAAGTTAATTACGATAACGGCTCCCGGTAATAGCACGCCGCTCCGCAATTAGGACTTAATTTTAATTATGCAGCAAGAAGTTAATATTTAATGTCACATATATATCGTTGCCTTAGTTCACAAATGTGTTAAGTGCCGAAAACAAGATTTTACATGAGTCAACTTTGATAATAATTTAACACAAGAAATTCTTCACACAATATATTTTTGTAACCTTTACAGCTTCTCTATTAATTTTATATCAACATTTGATCTATGACTTCCTGATCACAACTTTACAATATTATTTATATAACGAAACCCATTTTCGAAAAATTTGCTCTTAACACATTTGTGAACTAAGGCATCGATATACTGCGTCATAATTATTGTTAGAAAAGCTGATTTTTAATGGGCAACTTTGTAAATATATAAATATAATAATTTTTATTTAAATGCAATAGGAAAAAAAGGGGGGGCAGAGTAGCTCAGTGTGTAGAGTGCTGAATCGCTGAGGTGAAGGGTCTGGGGTCAAATCTGGCTGTGGCGAATAAATTATTCAATCTGTTGATGGCCAAGGATGGACCCTGTGGATTCAACAAGTCCTCCAGAAGTCCACCCAGCCTCTATAAACTTTATATCCTTATTTGGTAGAAAAACCTGGCGCTTGAATATAATCTCGGCAGTGTACTGAGCCCGAGACCTTTCATAGTAATACAGGATTTTTTTATTTTTATAAATAAATAAAAATTATCAAAAACTCAAAAGAGACTTGAAATAATTATTTGAATGCAATTATAGACCTCTAAAAATATAGACATATGTCTGTAAAGTCAGGAGATTCATCATAATAAAAATTCACATCAATGAAGATCAATCAAGTACATTTCACATCAACAGTCCGTAAAGACCCTACGATGTACTTAAGCTTTGATGGATTATAGTGTTACAGGTTGGTTGAGAAAGATTATTGTCCTTAAAATACAGGAATATTTAATTTAACGACTTGATGTTGCTCTCTCTGCTTGATTAGTATTTTTGTTAGGTTGATGTGATTTGCTGGTTTACTTATACCCTGATGACAGAAATGCTGAAATGTGGAACGGTTAATTATTTCCCCGTATATTAGAGACCGAAGTATTGGATTTCGCCAATTGAATCCTTGAAATTTTCATAAGCCTCTTTTTGAGATTTTATATCTATGCATAATTGATTTTTTTTCTGTTTCTTTCTTAAGTTCTAAAGCACACTTAATATTACTTCTGTTTAGATACAATGTATATAAGACATTGCATATAAAACTTTGAGTATAAACCATAAATAGAGATTAGCATGATGGAGGGACAAACCCTTAGAAGAAGAGAAGGAGGTAAAAATAAAACGCAACTTAAAGTGTTTCCCGGGGCTATGTATTCTTTTTAAATCCAACACTCGTAGGAGCTTTTAAAGAGGCCTTTGGAGAATATTTAAATAATTTTAAGAATAATACCACTTAGTGAATACATCACTGTCGGAAATATAAACACAATTTCACCAAACTGTACCTTTTAATAAAATAAAAAAAACTATAGATAATGTACGTATAACGGAATGACACACATATATGTATATACATAAGTCTCTAAAATACTTAATTATTCTACAATCAAGTCATCGTCATGGCATACACAAAATGTTCAATAATTCGGACTTAACGTGTTTTGCTGATGTTATTATCAATTGTTTATAAACTTCAGTGTCTTTTTTTTTATCTTAGTAATTTTATGTATTTATTTTAAAGCATTCAAATATTTTTTCATCATTTTCGTTGAAATACATATAAGCAATTAAACATCTATCTGAATATATATCAATAAAAATGGACAAAAATTTCAAAAAGAGACATCAAATAATTATTAGGATACGATTAGGAAACTGGAAAAAAACTCTTAAATCATGGCATACATTTAAATAAAAATTCGCAAGCTCTTATAATTTGACTATATTTTATTATATTCTAGGCTAGGGATCGTTTCCATTCTTATTATTTATGATCAGTTAATTAATAATAATTTATTTTTACTTTTTGTATTTCTTTTCATTCTTATCATTTCTGTTTATCCTGTAAACCTGTAACCACTACGACTCGTGAACGAGTCTGGGGTTCAGTACATGGTAGAGACTGTACTGTTTCATGGAAAACGGATCTGCAAGGAGGTGACGTCCTAGGTCACGCTCAAGCGCCAGCTTTTTCTCCCTTATTTTGGGTACCCTATTTTTATAATATTTTATAGAGGCTGGGTGAGCCCCAGGAGGGTCCTAGATCCCACATGATCCATCTTCCGCCGCAAACAGACTAAATAAAAGTAACTGCCTGCAGCGGGATTTGGACCAGGATTTCCGGCATGCCTAGTCAGTGCTCTACCACTGAGCCACTCCGCTCCCTTTCTGTTAATATAAACTATTATTCTTCTTTGGTACTGCAATGTTTTAAATTATGTATTATATTTTGTAAGTCATAATTATTTTTTGTTTCCTTTTTCTTAGCCCTGAAGATGGGCTAAAATCTTAGTTCGAAACATAGGCACAAAACTGAAGTCATTCTTATTTTGTGTAATTCATTGACTGCACCCCCTGAACATTTTAACTCTATTCTTCTAGTGAGGTTGCAGTCTCTGATTGTTGAGTTTATTTGGTGTGTTGATATGAGATGTACTGAAATATATCTTTGTTGATATAAATTTTTATTTTGATGTATGTAATTATTATAGAGGCTTGTTTTTTCTTTTAGAGTTTTCTAATTGCACTATCATAATTATTTTATTTCTCTTCTTCAGTTTTTTTGTCATTTTTATTTATTTATATACAGACATATAGATATATGTTCAAATAATGTTTTTTTTAATTACTACCAAACTAATAAACAAATGCTTGAATGATTTTATTTAAATAATTATATGGCAAATCTTAAGATGAATAAATAGGCACAAAACTTGATAAATAATTGTTAATACCAGCTGCGAAAACATACAACGAATTATAGAATATAAAAGGAGGTATTCAAGGAAAAATACGAGAATCCTACCGGAAAAAAAGCTGCTTGAAGGATAAGCCCACACAAAAACCAAAGGGATTAAAATCGCTCAGCTGTTCAAAGTAAGTTGTTATAAAAAGGCAAACAAGGATGTAAGAGTTTTATATATTTTTCAAAAGTATGAAATAGCTAACAAAAACTTTTCTCCTGAATTATATGAGTTAAGTGCATTGCTAACGATGAGGAAATAATTATAATCAGTAATTAATATATACTCTGGTATAATATATTAATATACTCCGGTACACCTCATGCTACTATTGATAACTGTAGAGGTATTGTGTTTACTGTTCCAATAACTCCGGATATCGATTGGAATTGCCAATCACGAATCGAGGTCAAAAGGAAAAGATAATAGTATTTCTGATATCATAATATCCTTCTATTATTATTTTCATTTGTTCCGATTATTTAGTTAATTATAATCTAAAACCATTTTGTTTCAACTAATAAATTTCGTGAAAATTTAAATCCTTACACCATCGACGGTGGTTGCATTAGAATTGGCTTTTAAAGAACCATTACCAAGTGATCTGGTGTAGGAGTGGAGTGATTGCTTTCAATTAAAACTTTTTCCATTTTTTTTTACTTCTATTTTTTTTAGCTGGCAGTCTTCGTTTTCCAACAGCTCTATTCGTTGGTTTCAACCATTCCTCTTCGATTCGACTAAAGCAGTTTCCTTATCCAATCAAACCCTATCTTTATAATTCTGCTATATATAATGATCTTCCTTGTTCTTTCCATCACTGATCTATCCACCATTTATATATTGGCGACTTCCAAATTCGCAATTCCTTTCCTTAATCGGAGGTGTTTGCAGCGTTCACCAGTATTCGGAAAGATGTATATCAACACAGATAGATCTACACCGATTTATATCACTAGATAGGTGTTAAACTAAGGTTAAACGCTAAGAAAGTAATTAATTTTATTAAAATTAATTATTTTATCAGTAATTATTTATTACATAAGTAATTATTATTTAGTTATTTAATGTTTTAAATAGCTATATAATAATTTTTAAAAACCGCATCCTATCAGCTGTAAAAAAAATAAATAAAAAACCTGTACCACTATAACCCGTGAAGAGTCTGGGGTTCAGTACACGGTAGAGACTGTATTGTTTTTTTGATAACGGCTGTGCAGGGAGGTGATTTGTACTAGATCAAACTCGATAGCCAGATTTTCAACCCTATCAGCTGTAAGCTGTATTAAAAATCTAGGAGTAACCTGCCTAACACCTAGCACAATTTAGGAAACCACATAATGCCCAAATATCCAGAAAGTCAATTAGTAATTAAAGTTATTCCATATATATATCAACTTCTTTCACTGCATTCTTAAAATACTAGTGCACTACCTTATCTCCACCACTTTAACTATATCTGTGAGGAATACTAAACCGTCTGCAGGACAGGTAGAATCGAATTATGAATAGACTCAAATGGTTAGTCTTCAGTACCGCTGAATGGTCTCTTGTAACGCACAATTATAGCGAATTAAAGCAATTATGCCCCACCATCCAGAGATAATATTAACCACAATAACAGTTCTCAACAACCTTCCTACGTCTATAGCCCCCTTCATATCTAATTCGCATTCTCTCACTTGGAGTGAAATCGTGCCTTTCACACTTTTGCGTTCCTCAACAAGGAACCAAATCACTTGAACATTGCTTACATTTCTACTGCAATACCTTCATAAATTCTTTGCCTTCTAAAATCAGTCATGCTTCCATATCCTCCTAATATTAAAATATGTCCTCTTTAGCATCTACACTGTTCTCATTGTAGAGCAAACAATTGATGTCATATACTCTGTGAGTATAATAACGCGATTACTACAGCGATTTGTTATATAATCCTATATAACAAAACAGCTCATTTCACCTACCTCTAATTTCCAGAGTACACAGCACAAGCCATATCAAATTAGGATAAATAAATATCACTATTTACCATAAGCATTTACTCTGTCACTCATACTTTTAAACATCGTACAGAAAGTTGTGAAGTTTGAATATATGCATCCTATTCCCAGAAACACACTAGTACAAAGATCACCTTCACTACATTGCCACCCAACAACCTTACAGTCCTTACAAACATAGAAGAGCATCATAAAATTACACAAGAAACGTCTCTTGAAAGAAGGGACATGAAAACAGCATATTACGAGGAGTCAAATATTTTCTTTCGACAAGCTTAATGTTTCCTGGAACCTACTTTTCCGGTCCATCACCCACCACCCTTCAACGCCAGGGCCGAAAAGGTCGTCCCATAAACCCTGTCAAGATCATTCTCGCACCCACTACTCAGCTTTTCCGTATCCTTAATGGACCTATCTTTACTCTCCATCGATATAATTAGTTTTTGGTTTATTTTATTAGAAAATTTATTATTGACGGTTATTTATATTTTTGTTTAAGCAGAAATCACGAACCTCCAAATTATATCACAAGATTTTTTTATTAATTTAAATAATTTTTTTGGAATTTATATCTGTATTATAATAAAAATAAAAAAATACACCACTACAACCCATGAATGGTCTTTGGTCCAGGAACTGGTGTAGACTGCACTGTTTCTTGGAGAATAGCTGTGCTAGGAGCATATTGGTCCAGATTTTCACCCTATTTCGAGCACCCACTTTATATAGGCTGGGTTAGTCTCTGAAGGGTCCCAGATCCCATAGGATCCATACTACCAGCTTTGTTAACAGATTAAATAAAATATCCCACTGGGATGTTTGAACCTGGGACCTTTGGTATGGCAACTAAGCACTCTCCCAATGTGCCACTCCGCTTCCATGTATTATGTGTATTATAATACAAACAGGAAATAGAATGAATGTACGTCATGCATTAAGATAAAAGCAAGTAGATAAACTACCCAATGAAGGTACTCAAATAGAAAATTAAACTTTTAAGGTTACGAGGCTATCTTCTTTTCACAAGTCTCAAAGGTTTATCGGCAATTGAAAAGGTAGCTAGCTGGGTTTGAGTGGGAATAAAGTTAGTAATGAAAGACTATATCGGGTTCGGGCCAAATCAGCAATAAATGGGAGATTATGAAGGTCATTATGAATGACTTTATTCGTAACAAAGTAAGGAACATTAATGATTTTACAAAGGGTTTTAGAAAATATGTCGATCTGATGATTCTCAAAAGTTTATTAATAACTGTGTTTTTTTTTTTGTTTAATCTGAAGATAATTATCTAAATTATTTGTAAAAATATTTGTCCTACAAAATGTATGGTTTCATCAAAAAGTCCCCTCCTTCCAATATGTCTCGATAACGAAGTCAAAAAAGAAGAAGTGAAAAAAAAAAACAGCTGGTTAGTAATCATTTTTGATGACCTCGTTATCGATACATGTTGGAAGGAGGGGACTCTTTGATCAAACCATAAATTTTGTAGGACAAATATTTTTACAAATAATTTAGATAATTATCTTCAGAATTAACAAAAAAAAACCCAGTTAGTTATAAACTTTTGAGAATCATCAAATCGACATATTTTATCCTTGCTACCTCTTTTAGCTACCACAATCGAGAATTTTCGCACAGGAAATTGTTGGGTGTCTCATCGAAACGAAGCTATTCACGAAGATTCAGCTTGATACTAATCCAGTGAAAAAATAGGCCATGGATCCTGGACTAGCTCCAGTACACTCTGAAAAGAACCCATATATAAATAAATTATGTACAATACATTTTTCATAACTAACCAAAAAAATATCTATGAACGAATTCGTTCCGAACATATGTGCACCTATTAATGATGTTAGCAAGATAAACAGATAAAATTTAGTAAACAAGTGTATGTTTTGATCAGATTCTTCTACGTTTAAACATCGTTAAAATTTCATTATCGATTTACCTAGTAATAGATGCAATTAATAGTACTTAGATATTTAGCTAAAAATAGTTACAATATACTCTTTTAGGTTTCCACGGCCACTATTATTACAAAATACTTTATTGGTTTCTTCTGGTTTAGGCCGTGTTGCTAAATGTTTCGCCAACGTTTCGTCAGCCATGAAGAAGTCATGGCTGAAATGAGAAAAATTATTCTCATTTCAGCCAAGAAGAAGTCAGCAGCATGGCTGGCGAAACGTTGGCGAAAAATTTAGCAATACGGCCTAAACCAGAAGAAACCAATAAAGTCTTTATTAATAATTACAATGTTCTTTCTTTCTTTCTTTCTTTATCCAACGCCCGTACGTGGTTCCTCAACCATTCGACGTCGAGCCTCCCAGTAGCGATTTATGATGTCATCACCTGGACACGATAGAGAAGATTCGCTGTCCATTCTTGAAAGGTTGCACAATGGGCAGGTTTCATCGGCGGTGAGGCCAATGCGGTGGAAATGGGCTTGCAAGTATTCATGTCCCGTGGCCAAACGGAACCGTGCCACAGATTCACTTCTTTCTATTCTCAAATTTCGCACGTTTATTTTAGTCGATAATTCTTTGATGTTCAAATGAACACTGTTGATTAATCAAAAACTTCAAAAGAACATCCATTAAATATGGCTTTTGTGGACAACGCTGAAGGATAGAGTTCGCTAACATTTGTGATAACCTTCTCGTTTGTGTGAACCCTAAACAGATAGATCAAATCATCAGAAGTACACTGTTGGCAACTTTAAAAAGAAAATTGTATTTAACATTCCAACTCTAAACCTGTTTTATGATAATTGTGATTTTGTAAAGATAGTGAACGGCCTAGAATAATAAACTTGAGATATTTCTTAGATCTGAATTTTATTACAATACTTTCCATTTTACAGGAAAATCATTTCTTTTTCTTGTAAGATTAGCATTTTGGTTGCACTTCTATTACTTATTTCTAGCCTTAAATAAAATCGGTTAATCTCGCTATAGTAATATTATTATTCATAGAAATAAAATAGTATAAGCGATTGAAATAACTTTGGTAGAATTTAACAATTTTCCATACCTCCGTCATCAAATTATAGAATATTTTTAGTTTATATGCTACATAAAAAATAAGTCTCTACAACTACGGTCCATGAATTGTCTTTGGATCAGTACATGGTAGGGACTGTACTGTTTCATCGACAATGGTTCGGCATGAAATTGATATCCAAGATCACACTAAACCTTCAGCTTTCTCCCTATTTAAGAGAACCCATTTATTAGAGGCTGGTTGAGCCCCAGGAATGCCTGTAGATCCCTCAGGGTCTTAACGTTAACAGAATAAATAATTTATCTGCCACAGTCTGATTTGAACCCGGAACATTCAGCTACCATGCTCCCTGATCTACAAAATAATTTAGAGATCATAAGAGAGTGGAATATAAGGGATGGAATGTTTTGGATGATTGGATTCTGATACTTGAGGGTATTATTGGCCTACAAAATTATGTATGAAAAAAGAAAATCGAATTAGTACATTATTTTTTCATGTTTTACTCATTAAAGTCGTGTGAGTCTTTTATAAAAACTCTCCAACTTTTAAGAGAGTGGGATAAGTCAGCGCTAAATCCCCGTGCCTTTAGGTCCCAGGTTCGATCTGACTGCGGCAGATAATTTATTTAATCTGTTAACAGCCGCATATGAGCGCTGTGAGATTTTTAAATCCTCTTGGGGCTCACCCAGCCTCTATAAATTGAGTACTCTAAATTGGGGGAAAACTCGGCGGTCGAGCATGATCAAGGACAAATCACCTTCCTGCATAACGGTTGTTATAGAGACAGTACAGTCTCTACCACGTAATCAACCAAGGTCCTTCATGGGTTATGGTTGTACAGGTTCTTTTTAAAAAATCATTATTGCTTAAAGTATGTTAACAATAGGCTAGTATTAAAGATTGGAGTTTTCCTATTTCAGCCCGACAGACATCGATGACTTAGAACTTGCTAGTGGCCTGATTTAATTACTCTTGTATTGCTAATCAAATCAGCAGTCCTAGCTATCCACTCAATTAACAGAATCCTTGCATCTTTTATTCATGTCGATCCTCTCCTCTTCAAGGAGAATAAATGATGTATCCCAGCTAACTGATTTTATTTTTTAAATAAATTAAAATCAATAAGTACAAAAAATCGTGATTTATTAATATATTTTTCATTATTTTACATGATTTATTTTACTAGAATGTTTCTTTTCAAAAAATTGATAGAACAATTATATCTACAGCCCGGTGAATAAGTTCTTTTGTTTCTTTATAATTTATTCAATGAAGTTTACAACTGTATTATACCAATACAACAAGTAAATAGAATAATCGGTACATATTAGCATGAAAGACAAATAGAGAAACTACCCAGTGGTAGTACGCAAATAACAGTTTTAACTTAGAAGGCCACGAGGTCATCTTCTTTTCAGACGCCTCGGAGGATTATCAGGTTGCTAGTTTTGAAACTAGTGGGTTTGAGTGGGAATAAAGTTTGTCATGAAAAGATGATATCGGATTCGGGCCAGATCAGCAACAAATGGGACATTTAGGTCATTATGGATTAGTTTGTAAGGAGCATTGAGGATTTTAGGGAGGATTGTAAGGATTGAATACGAGAGGAATTCGATGGTTTAGTGGAGCCCCAAAGCTCTATTCCGTAAGTCCAGATGGCTCTAATGATTGTCACGTATATGAGTCTTATGTAATTAATTTAGAGCTTAAAGCGTTTGTCTAGTAAATGTTGTCTCAGCCTGAAACGGCGACCTGGAGTAAGTTGTTAAGTCAAATTTTCTCCAAAATGGGTTTCTTGTACTTTGAAAAACGACATCGTGTTACTTTGGTCGTGAATAAGTGGCTAAGTTAGGCATTGCCTGAAACTAAGTAATTGGTTTTATACATATATAAACTAAGAGAATGACACCATCCAGCTTCCCTCAATACAATTAACTCACTCTCGAAAACATTCGACTTAGCGAAATATTCAACGGGGCTATAGATATATTATTCGATCAAACATTTACTATCTTCTTGATTTCTTTCCACTCTTATTATTCCTCATCAGCTATTTCTTAATTTATCTTTTACTCTTTGTATTTCTTTTCATTCTTATCATTAACGTTTATACAGGGTCATTCAGAGAAATCGCATGTTTTTTAATTAATGAGTACTCGGTTGATTTTACATGAATAGTTTATTTATTAACATGAAATTACTTATTACATAATGCCATTTACTATGCATTGAAAAAAAAAATTTAATTCTACTATTTACGGAAAATTACATCACTTAAATGACGGCCTCTTTTTTTTCCCCCGCCTCGGTAGTTCTGGCACCATAAAGTTGGTGATCATTCCAATGTAGCGATCTGATGTGACTGTAACAGATGTGTAACTCAATATTGCCTCCCCTCACTCTGTCAATGTTGTCTGATGTCCGTGCAGTACAATAGGCACCTGGTGCTTAGCGTCGAGTTACGGTTCCTGTTGTTCTGAAATTCATGACTCATCTAAGAATAGTATTGCGATCTGGTACTTTTCCGTGATGGCCGACCTTGAAATGTCGACGAAAGAGACGTTGTGTTTGGATAACAGATTCACCACTTTTAACATAGTTATCGTACACGAACACACGGTGTTCCACATTTCATTGCGACATGGCGACTAAAATGGCAAAGCCTGCTGAAATGAATAATACTGTGCTGGTTTCCCCCACTCTTATAGTCGTTGTGTACTGTGCGTTTCATAAACATGCGATTCCTCTGAATGAGCCTGTATATATAAATATATTATGTTTATATTTAAATTTATATTTATATATAAACTGTTATTCTTCTTTGAGACTGCAATGTTTTGTAGAGTTATTTCTATTTTTTTCAGCCCCGAAGAAGGCCTAAATCTTAGGTCGCGAAACGTAAGGACAATAAAATAACTCATTATTATTTTCTTATTTAGTATAATTCATTAACTGTACCACTCCCAAGGCTTATTTTACTTTAGATACATATACATATACATATATATACATATATATATATATATATCTATATATATATATCTATATATATATATATAACTTAAGAGCTTCCGGACACAGAATGTAAAAAAAAAGAAGAAGTTGGGATAGAAATAACTCTCATGAAGGCTGTTTAAACACTGACTATATCTTCTATATATACTATTTACAATGTGTGTTTACAATAGTTTGGTATTAGTAGATATACAGGTATTAGTCTCATCTTAACTCCCCCCTGCCAGTTTACGAACACCTTCGTAAACTCAAAAAAAAAAATAAATAAATAAAACAATAAACAGAATATTTTTCTTACAACCACATAGTATAAGCTAAACTGAACCTACAAAACAAAACAAAAATTTGTTCACTTACAAAACCAACTTAATACTATCTTAATCTATAACGTCACTGGATACACACAATATAAGTCTTATACCTAAACTTAACTTACACTAACAACAAACAAAACCAAACAGAAAACAAAACCAAAAATTATACTTCTACATATCGATATCCATAAAAAAAGAAGTATCTACTAGCCAAATGAAATACATACAATTTCAAGATCGGGTCTCCCCCGCCGGAACCTTCAGTTGCTCGATATGAACAGTTCTCCGCTTCCTGGGCTCAACCAGACTCTGAATAGTGACCAGATTGTGCTCCCTAATCGTAATCACTTTGAATGGTCCCTCGTACCTAAGGACCTCCTTCGCGCGATTCGACACGATCTTCCTATAAACAATCGTTCCTATTCTGATCGTCCCCATGATATCCTTCACCCCCGCATTCTCACGCGCTACTCTCCTACTCTTTTCCGCGGTCATTCTTCCATGCGCCTTACCCCAACGTCTTTCGAGCTCTAATCTATTTATATTTAGTTGTTCGGCCATGCCCTCGTCCACAACCGTATCTCCCTCGTTTCTCCGTCGTGCGCGTAACCCAAAGAGAGCTTCAAAAGGGGAAAACCCAGTCGCCATGTGGATGGAGTGGTTGTATGCCGCTATCGCTCGAGGCATCGCGTCGTCCGCTTCCAACCCTTTATCTACGTGGAATACCCGGAGATGTTCCCCCAGCGTATTATGAAGGCGTTCGACCCCTCCCCTACTTTTTGGATGGCCAGGCGTGTTCCAATGCCACTCTATTCCCAACCGTTTCATCTCCTGTCGTAGGAGCGCGTTATCGAACTCCCTGCCCCCGTCCGAGGAGATCGTGTTCGGCACTCCATAAAACTGGTACCACGTCTGTAGGGCGCCATTCACCGCCGCTGCCGACTTCTCTTTTACTGGATGGGCCATGGCCGTCTTGCTGAAGGTGTCTAATATCGTAACCCATTTAAATCCTCTCCACGTAAAGGTATCTATTTGGAGGTCTGTCAGCGGTACCGTCGGTGTCCGCGTCTCGGTCTGTAAACCTACGGGGGGGTGGCGGTCATATTTAACCGTATGGCAAATGCGGCAGTCCCTTATTACCTCTTCCACCGTCTTCCGCATCCCCACCCAGTAGTACTTCCTTTTTAGAGCCGCCAACGTCTCATTAATACCTCTGTGGTTGGTCTTCCCTTGGTGATATGCTGTCGTTACCTCCTTTTGTTGGTCCCGATCACGAATAGTCTCCACCATTAATCGGCATCGGATAAACATCCGATCTATACCTATCTTCTCAAGTCGCCACAAGTTGCGAATTTTCTCCCACACCGTCGCATTGCCAACGTACAGGTACTGGGTCGCTCCCGCTTTAGAGGCATCCTTCAGCGCGCGACATATCTGCTCTTCCTGAACTCCAGGTTGTGACCAAATAGTAATTATGGAGTGCTTGTCGTATTTGGAAAAATCCATTTTTACGAGCCCTGTCGTCCTTGTCTTCCAAATGACCTGCCGGGCTTTGTTGTTGACTATGTCATCGACTTCCTCCATCTCAGCCGGTCTCTCGTCTCCTGACTCGTCAACCGAGGTTTCCTCATTGCCTTGGGGGTCGTCCACACGTCCGCCTTCTCCATCTGGTGTCCATTCCCTCACGAACCGTTGTAGCTCCCCCGACGCTTCGCCAGCCTCCGTCTCTATCACATTAACCTGTAAGGCACGAGAGAGCCAGTCAGCCACAATATTGTCCTTTCCTGGTTTGTACACCACTTCCAGGTTGTACTGGCTCAGGATCTCCTTCCATCTTGTGACTCGGGCCGAAGACTCCTTCAGATTGCCCACCCAGAGCAACGGACGGTGGTCTGTATGGACCTTGAACTTCCTCCCAAATACATATGGTCGAAAATGTTGCACTGCCCATACAATTCCTAATAATTCCCTTTCTAGTGCACTGTAGCGAGATTCCGCGTCTGTGAGTCTCCTACTCGCGTATGCCACGGGTCGGTCCCCCTTTTCGCTATCCTGCGATAAAACCGCCCCCAGTGCATATTCGCTGGCGTCTGTGGTGATCGCGAACGGCTTAGTGAAGTCTGGGAATGCAAGGATTGGCTCAGTTTGCAACTGTAGCATGCACCTTCTGACCTTTTCTTCGATTTCTGGCGTGATCTTAACTGTGCGCCCCTTTCGCAACAGTTCATTCAAAGGCACCAAGTTCTCAGCCATCTCCGGTACAAAACGTCGATAATAGTTGAGAGTTCCTAAGAGCCGTCTGATCCCTTTAACGTCGCTTGGAACCGCCATTTTGCCGATTGCCTCGACTTTCTTGCTATCCGGCCGCACACCTTCCTCTGATATCGTGTGTCCTAGAAAGTTGATCTTCCTTTGCCCTAAAATCGACTTCTCTCTTGAAAGTTTTAACCCGAACTGTTGAATTCGATTAAAAACCCGTCTCAGGTCCTCGACATGCTGTGCTTCAGTTCTACTAAAAACCAGTAGATCGTCCATGTACACTTGGCACATATTCTCGTCTAGGCCGCGTAAGAACTCATCCATTAGTTTCTGGAACGTTATGGGCGCGTTTTTAAGACCAAAAGGCATGCGCGTAAATTCGTAGTGCCCCCTTTCGAACGTAAATGCTGTCTTGCACTGGTCTCTAGGATGCATCCGTATTTGATGGTACCCAGATTTCAGGTCCAACGAGCTAAAAATCGCCGCCCCACCTAACCTATCCAGGATATCCTCTAATCGCGGGATGGGGTACTTTTCGTCCAGCGTATTGTCGTTCAGTTGTCGATAGTCGATCACTACCCTATAGCGTCCCTCAGTCTCGCCCTCCATGGTCTTCTTCTTTACAGCCCATAAGGGGCTATTAAAGGGCGATTTACTATCGACAATTATACCCTGTCTCTTCAACTCCTCCAGCTCCTCCCGGATGTGTGTTCTTAATGCCTGCGGGTATCTTCTTTCCTTTACATACGTAACTTTTTCTGACTTTAGGTTGATTTCATGGAGTGTTTCCCCTGTCACGCTCAGAGACTCCCCTTCGCGAAAAAAGATGTTCGCATATTCCTCCATAACCCTTGTCCTCCACTCCCTGTCCTGGGTAATCGCCCCTACACACCCCACATCGCTCCTCACGTCCTCCACGGTTTTATATTTCTTTTTCCCAATTTTAATTAGCCATTCACCCCCTGAATTACGCAATTTTGCCCCTAGTTTTCTGAGTATGTCACACCCCAGAATCCCCCCGTACTCCCGCGCCATGTTCTCTACCACATGCAAAGTTACTACCTCCCCCTTCTTTCCCCATTTATCCAATTCCCATTCTATTTCTCCCTCTACTGTACAGGGCCCACTCAAAGTGATTATTTTGCACAGGCACTTCCTAAACTCTGGTTCACCCTTCCCTTTAAATATGGTTCTTAAGCTACCCCTACTTACTAAACTACACGAACTCCCCGTGTCCACCAGGCATCTCCACCCCTTACAAAATTCTATAATAGGCAACCGCTCACACTTCTTAACAATAGTATTTACACTTAAAAGGTTGCCCCTCCTTTCACACCATCCTCATTCTCTCCTTACCTCCTCGGTTCTCCTTCCTGCACTCCGCTGCCTGCTTTTTCCTCCGGGGTTTGCTCTGCCGCCAGGGTCGCTGCCTTCCGTCTCGGATCCTGAAGCCTCGGAAGATCCAGATGATTCGGATGGCCCTCTGTTCCTCCTCCATATCCTTTGCGTATTAACCTCCATTGGCTCTCCCCGATCATGTTCCCTCCGCCTTATGTATGGGCATTGCCGTGCCATATGCCCTTCCGTGTTACACTCGTAGCAGCGCGTACGTGGGCACTGGGCTATCAGATGTCCTGTCTTACCACATTCGTGACATCTCCTATCATCTTTTCTCCCATTCCTTCTATCTGTGAACTGCCTCTTCTCTCTCGGTGCCCTTTCTCTCCTGCCAAAATCTCTATCTCTTCTTCTCTCCGGGTCTGGTCTGGTTCGATTCCTTCCAACCTCGTTTCTACGATACGAAACTCTGCTCCACCCTGGTCCAAGCACTTCTCTTTCCTCCTCGTCTCGGGCACTTACGTCCATCATCTCCTGAGCGCATTCCACGAATGTCTTGTCCCTGGGAAGACCATCCTTTTTCCCCGTATCCCTGGCCAATTGTACTTTGAGGACTGTGGTCATGAACACCATCCAGCCCTCAACTGCGCTTGCTTCCATTATTTCCCGCAGCTTATCGTTAATTTTATTTAACTTTGCCAGGAGTCCTGCAGCGTACTGGCCGTTCGACTGGTTCGTCCTCTTCACTTCACGAAACATCTGAAGCATATCTTCTTCGGGAGCCCATCGCCCTCCTCCATACGTCTTCTTTAACCTCTCCTTGATCACCGGCCATGACGTCTCTTCATCAGCCTGGATTAAGTTCAGGACGCTCCTCCTGACCCGGCGTGCCAGGGCCACTCGCAATCTTCTAGCGTCCGTTTCTTCTAAAAGATCCACGGCCACCTGGGATTGGATACTGTTCATTATTCCGTTCCCGCCTTTAATGAAGTGGTTCAGTTCTCCGATATCACCATTAAACTTATCCAGGTCGGAGATCTCTCTTCTCATATCTTGCGCGTTCGCCTTTTTTAGCTTCATCTTTTCCAGTTCATTCGTCTCTTGAGCGATTCTGTTTGCCTCTTGTGCGGCTATATCCGCTCGCGCCATCGCTAAAGTAGTCGATGGATAAGGCGGGAACTCGGGGTTCGCCTGTTCTGTTTGCGCTGGCTCCAATGTCAACGTTGCCGGTCTGAGGATACTCTGTTCCTGTTCATTCATGTTAGACTAATTTGGATTTTCTTTAAAAGAAAAGAAGAAGAAAAAACTCTAACCGTTTTTTCGCGAAGAACAGAGAGAAAGAAAAAGAAAAGGAAAAAAAATATATTCTTACTGCGCTGCTAAAACGTTCCCGGGTTTCGGCACCACTTAAGAGCTTCCGGACACAGAATGTAAAAAAAAAGAAGAAGTTGGGATAGAAATAACTCTCACGAAGGCTGTTTAAACACTGACTTTATTCGTCTATTAATCCTCTATATATACTATTTACAATGTGTGTTTACAATAGTTTGGTATTAGTAGATATACAGGTATTAGTCTCATCTTAACTTATATATATATATATATATATATATATATATATATATATATATATATATATATACATATATATATATATATATATATACACACGCATGCTTATACACGCATACTTACACACGCATACTATATACACGCATACTTTATTCTGAGTCTGTCTCTTCGCATTCGCAGCGCTATAAGACCCTGTGTGAATCCATAATTTAATTTTGGAAGACTGGAGCAAGGAAGGTCTGGGAGGGATATATCTCATAGCGACAGGGGTCCTCCTTCGGGAAATTTTCGAAGCTCACTCATCGTAAATATATTTTTATTTCTTATTAAACAAATAATTTCTTATTAAGTTTATTCAAAATTAATTTTATTTCTTTACACTTCACTTATAAGAAGAATAACGTTTTATCGATCAAAATATTAAATTTTTTCTTGGCACATCAATAGCCAATGGCATAGTTCAATAGATGTAGCTAAAGAGAGCCTTTGGAGACGCCATTCTCTTAGTTGTATTTTTTTTTTTTTTTTTTTATTTTTTTTTTTTTTTAACTGATGAAAATTGGAGTGCTATCGATGGGTAGTTTCTCCACAAGTGTTTTCATGTCATATTCTACATTTTTGCACATTTACTTGATATAATACCATTATAGTTGTAAATATCATTGAATTAAATAAAAAACTGATGAAATGTTAAGTTAGGAAATATGAAGAACATATAAAATTACAATATCGTTTTGTACATCTGTCTTTACCAGTACCTCAATACAATAGCATATCCATAATTGAGGTCCATTGATGGGCTATCCAAGGTGTATATCATTAAAGCTATCAATTTTGAGATAGAATTATAGAAAATTTCTTGGTACTCACTTTACAAATGATGTAAGTCCCATAAAAACTTCCATCCCTCATTGCACTCCTCTGGGTGTTGATTTTGCAAAATTTTCAAAACAATTATTATTATGTTGAAGAAAATGGTCCGGGTGGAAAAAACAAAACAATTATTATTATGTTTAAAAGTAAATCCTGCTTACTTATTTTCACGTCTCTAACTTAACAGGTGACGGTTTGATTTTCAAAAAATAAAAAAGCGTGTGATTCTTTATTTTAAATTTAGAAGCTAAATCTATTACAATTATTAGTATTACGATTACAATACATACTATTAGTTTTATAGCAGCCCATTATATTTCCAATTTTTTTTTCGAAGGAGTAAACATTTACCCCACTTCACCTTAAATGACTGTCCTAAAATAATGAACAGGTGAATGCTCTACGCCTGACAGAACCTAGACAAGCATATACCAGACTATGGCAAGAACTATCTGGAAATAAATGCTCACCTGAGATGGCTATGATCGAATTGGGAAAAAAAATTAATAAGAAATGTAAACGTGCTACTGTTACACTGGTTGATGAGGTATGATTACTCTTTGCTAGGATTATTTATGTTCCTCCAAAACATTTAGGCTAAGTTAATATAATGTTTGCAGCTCGACTATCTTTGCAATCGACATCAGGATGTAATCTATAATATATACAATATCGTCTGCTGCTTATATCATGCTTCAACACTTAAAACTCCCTAGTATCAACAGTTCATCTGAAAACAAACTAAAACATATTTTGAAAAAACAATACCTTTAGAAAGCTTAAAGGCAAAGTGGAAATTATTAAAAAAATTGTCTCTCATTTACTACACACATAACAGAACCAAGCATATATTTTTTAATTAATATTATTCATCACTTCTATAAGGGAGTGGAAAGGCTCAGTGGTACAGCGCTTAATTACCATGCCAATGGTCCCAGGTTCAAATCCAGCTGTGACAGATTTTATTAATCTGTTAACATCCGGGAATGGATTCTTTGGGATCTAGACCCTCCTGGGGTTTACCCAGCCTTTGTAATGTGGGGGCCGTTGTAAAAATAATACTGAATTTCATCATAAAGTAGCATTCTGGACAAGCCATTATTTGCTAAAGTTTATAGAAATTTATGAACCAAAACTGCGTTTGCTATAGTTTTATAGTTTTAATTTGTGCAGAGAAGAACCACAACAACAGTGAGGAATATCTACCAAAAATAAAAGTTAACATAAAATAAATGGGTTCTTAAAAAAAAAAAAAATAAGTAACCTTTTTACAAGTTCTGTTGTTATTAGATTGTACATATTTACATTTTTTCAGATAATAAAGTTTCATGTCTGTTTTGAGCTTCAATATTTTATAGTAATGTAATTTTCCCAAACATCCTCCACTGCCTGAACTTTTTTGTAATCTAAACAACCACCCTCAAGTAATTACTTTGGGTTACTGAGATTGCACTGTAATTAGTAACCCTAATACCCAGTGAATACTAGAATAGTGTAGACAAGGCACATCTCAGTTCTCCACATTAGCATTACCTACAAACAGGGAAGATAACCATTAAATTTATATTGAAAATTTAAGAGTGGAATATTTATTTAAATTAGTTATTAATTTCTGAAAATATACCCATTTCTAAAAAATAAATTAAAATATTTAATTTGTATTGAATCAATAATGTATAACTATTCATTCAAATAATTGCATTTAGATTAATTTTTAAAAAGTTTCCAAAATATTCATAGTCCTCATAATTTAAAAATGTAAAAATCTACCATTACTTTAATAATCCATGTGAAATATAGATTCTGTGGAATATGTTTTGTTCTGTAAAATATATTGTTCCAAAACATTATATTTCCTTATGAACATTTTAAAAGTTTAAAACCATTTGAAATAGAATACATAAACAAGTGATACAACTCATCATGCTATTCAGCTTGTAAAACTCTTGAATATTCTTTAAAAATATTGGAGTATCCTTATCTTTCTTAATGAAATCAGCACCTACCCCTTTTAACCCTAACATAGGATTGATAAATATATTAACAGTAAAAGTGAAATAATTCTATAAATAATGTTTTTAAAATCCTTTAATATGTTTCAAATAACAACTGTAGCTCCAATTTATATTCACGTTTGTTAAGTGTTTTAAATCAACATTTTGAGATTCTTTTCCCATCCTTTGCTCAAAAGCTAGCTGTGTTTAAATATCAAAAAAATAAGATGGCTCTTCACTAACATCTCTAATTGCAACCTAATAAACATTTATTACAACATGGAATAAAATAAATAATAAATAAATACAAATAAAATTATCATGAACAAATATTATCATTAAGAAGTATCAACAATTTCAAAATTAATGTTTTACTTGACTTATTGGTCTTCCTCCACTAGGAGAGGAGTGGCTCAGTGGTAGAGTACTGAGCTGCCATGCCGGAAATTCTGGTTCAATTCCCGCTGCTGGCCATGATTTTTATTTAGTCTGTTAGCAGCCGGAGATGGATCATATAGGATCTAGGACCCTCCTGGGGCCCACCCAGCCTCTATAAAATATTATAAAAATAGAGTACTCAAAATAAGGGTGAAAAATTTGGCGGTTGAGCGTGACCTAGGACAAGTCACCTCCTTGCAGAACCGTTGTCCATGAAACAGTACAGTCTCTACCATGTACTGAACCCCAGACCCTTCATGGGTTGTAGTGGTACAGGTTTTTTATTGGTCTTAATGTAGACTTTTTATCATACTAAACTTTTAGAACATGTGATGGTATCAGATCAACACTGGAAAATAGTGTTGCCATATATAACTCACACAGCTAAGTTTCCTTTATCAATCACTGTTAATTTTATAATAAGCAAACTAAAAAAGACTTTTCAAAAGCAATTGAAAATGTATCCTATTTTCAGGAACTTCTGATGAATCTTGGGTGTTTGAGTTGACCCAAAAACCAAAAGCCAGACCATAGAGTGACACACTTCAACATCTCCAAAGCCAAAAAAAACGTAGATTAATAAAAATTAAATGCAGGCTGATTCACTTCTTTGATAGCCAAAGAATCATTTAGGAAGAGTTTGTGACTAAAGACCAAATGTTTAATCAACATTTTTCCTGAAAATGTGTCTATATTTCGAAAAGGGTTATGTATGTGAGACCATCCTATCAGTTAATCCTATCCAGGTATTAAAGGATAGAGATTTTTAACAAGCATCTGTTACTACTCAGGCTCGGGAATCCTACAGTACCCCGTCTGAAAAATTCTAAAAATTCCAAGGTCACCTGGTGGGCTGAGAACCCATTATCTTGGGTATAGTACGTTATGCTAACTACCAAACCACAGGTGACCACTAGTTAAGTGTTAACTGTTTATTTCAAAACCAGAACTTTTAAATAACTGAAGTTACTTTTGTAGCATGTAACACCACCCAGGTTTCCCCTTTAACTTCCCCAGAAATATTTTTTCCCACAGAAATTATTTTAATATTTTAATTACCTTTTAATCAGCCACTTCAAGATTAACAACTATTCACTCCCTAACATATACTCTCTATGCATGTTTAGTAATTTGGTTAAATGGATTAATATTAAATAATGGCTTATATTTAGTCATTATTTTTGTAACTTCTTTTTATTATATGAAGAAGTTATTACATTGTAGCTTAAGTCTTTATTAGATGTTATTTACTTATTTATTCTCTCTAGTTACTAAGCATTTTATCATGAAATGTACTTTTTTTTTTATTTACTTTTTTGGCCCATTTGTAAATTATGATTTTTTAGTATGAAGTTCTGGTTCTGGCCATAATTACATGATATATATATGTTCCTTTTTCTTCCTAAAGGGAACTAGTTCTAGAATAAAGTTACTTTACTATTATATTCTACCATTAACGGTTATAAAAAAAAAAAAAACAGAAAATCTAAGATGCATGGCAGTTGTTGAAATCTTTTTTATGGAGATCACCCAAAAATATGTGCCAAGTTTGTGGAAAATTGTGACTACATCTGAACATAACCTTTTATTAATGAAAATTTAAAAATTTTTAATCAATAATTTAAGGTTTGAAATAAACTGTGATAGGAATATTATGGCATTACCATAAGATTCAAATGTATTACTATCAATAATTGTTGTGTTATATATTCTTCCAACCAAGTATCTTGTCGTTTGAAAAGTATCTGGAGAAAAATTAATAATTAAATAACTAAAAAAAAAATTAAAAAAAGCAATTAGAATTATTCAATGGGTGAAGGAAGTTAGCTTTGCATAAATATTAGATTGTTACCGGTCACTATCTAAAACAAAATTTAGTTAAAGAATGGAAAACAATCAAGCTACATTTAAAGAGAAAATTTTCCACGATTGTTCAAACCTTAACTACCACTGAAGTAAAATCCTGGCAAATATTTTGGAAAGGAAAAATTAAGGACCTTTTTGAATATATAAGAAAGAGTGAGGAGCCAGGGGCTCAAGTGACAATTTAATAATTTTATGAATTTAACTTTAAACTTAATATTATGGTGCCAGAACTGGAGAATTAAAATAAATTCTCAAAAATCCCATCAAATCACTTTTACCTTACGTCGTAAACCAATGACTTCCTGCCCTTCAGTATCCTTTAATAATATCCCACTTGTGCCTGTAGAACAGATCCGATACTTAGGGTTGCATCTCGACAAACGATTAACCTGGAATCCTCATACAAGACTGAAAAGACAAGAAACCGCTCGACGTTTCAGGCTACTTCAACACTCACTAGACAAACGCTCTAAGCTCCCAGTTAATTACAAAAGACTCATCTACATGACCATCATACGACCTATTTGGACTTACGGAGTAGAGCTTTGGGGCTCCACTAAGCCATCAAATTCTTCTCGTATCCAATCCCTACAATCCAAAATCCTTCGTAAAATCCTCAACGCTCCTTATTTTGTTAAGAATATAGTCATCCATAACGACCTTAATGTCCCATTTGTTGCTGATTTGGCCCGAACCCGGTATCTATCCTTTCATAACAAACTTCATCTCCACTCAAACCCTCTAGTTTCAAACTTAGCTTCCTCTTCAATTCCCGATAATCCTCCGAGGCGTCTGAGAAGAAGATGGCCACGTGACCTTCTTAGTTGAACATGCGATTTGAGTACTACCAGTGGGTAGTTTCTCTACTTGTCATTATATCATGTCATTATGTATCACTCAGCCAATTTACTTGTTATATTATTGTAATATAGTTGTAAATATCAATAAAAAAAAAACAAAAAAAAAAAAAAAAAAAAAAAAAAAACTTAATATTATCATCCACTCCTTACTGAATCAAATAACTGGACAAGATCTGCTGGAGAAAAATCACAGTTATTTGGTCAATACCTTTCCAAAATCTTTCATCCACATCCTGATATCATTAACCCAACTCACATTGAATAATAAAAGAAGCGTTAGATGTTCCCCTCAAAATGTTCCTTCCACCCAAACAGAAATATCCAACATTATTCACAGATTACCTTCCCGCAAAGCTCCTGGGCACGACCTCGTCACAATTCATATCTTAAAACACCTTCCTAGAAAAGCCATTCTATTCCTTTCCTAGATATATAATGCTGTACTCCGCTCCATATATTTTCCTGACCTCTAGAAATTATCCATTGTAAAACTGATACCCAAACCTAAAAAAGAACCAGAATACCCTTCCTCTAACCGTCCTATCTCTCTTCTAACTTGCATAGGTAAAATCCTAGAAAAACTCATCCTCAAACGAATGTACTCCATCCTTGATGCAAATCACATAATACCAGATCACCAGTTTGGATTCCGAGCATCCCACTCCACTATTCAACAATGTCATCGTGTGGTGGATGTAGTCTCATCTGCATTAGAACGTGGATCATATTGCTCGGGCGTCTTTCTTGACATGGAACAGGCTTTTGACCGAGTCTGGCATCCGGGCTTGCTCTACAAACTCCGTAAATTCCTACCCCATACATACTTTCTCATCCTTCAATCCTATCTCACAAATAGAACTTTCCAAGTATACCATAATAATGTACTTTCATCCCTCTTCTCCCAATCTGCTGGTGCTCCTCAAGGTAGTATCCTTGGCCCAATCCTTTATACAGCTGACATCCCAACTCATCCTAATACTATCCTTACCACGTATGCTGATGATACATGTGTATTATCAGTCAACACCAATCCAGTTATTGCATCCCTAAGCCTCCAATCCCATATCACTGATCTTGAAGAATGGTATCTAAACTGGAGAATTAAAATAAATTCTTAAAAATCGCATCAAATCACTTTTACCTTACCCTGTAAACCAATGACTTCCTGCCCTTCAGTATCCTTTAATAATATCCCACTGGTGCCTGTAGAACAGATCCGATACTTAGGGTTGCATCAAGACAACGATTAACCTGGAATCCTCATACTAGACTAAAAAGACAAGAAACCGCTCGACGCTTCAGGCTACTTCAACACCTACTAGACAAATGCTCTAACCTCCCAATTAACTACAAAAGACTCATCTACATGACCATCATACGACCTATTTGGACTTACGGAATAGAGCTCCACTAACCCATCGAATTCCTCTCGTATCCAATCCCTACAATCCAAAATCCTTCGTAAAATCCTCAACACTCCTTATTTTGTTAAGAATAAAGTCATCCATGATGACTTAATGTCCCATTTGTTGCTGATTTGGCCCGAACCCGGTATCTATCCTTTCATAACAAACTTCATTCCCACTAAAACCATCTAGTTTCAAACCTAGCTTCCTCTTTGATTCCCGATAATCCTCCGAGGCGTCTGAAAAGAAGATGGCCATGCGACCTTCTTAGTCGAACTAGTGATTTGAGTACTACCAGTGGGTAGTTTTTCTACTTGCCATTAACTCATAATGTATTATGTATCACATAGACTATTTACTTCATGTATTATTGTAATACAGTTGTAAATATCAATAAATAAATTTTAAAAAAAACAAAACTTAATATTTAACTTTAGATTAGATGCAGTAAAAATTGCATACATTTTTTTAATTATAGTTAATTTTATTTACTCATTATTTTATTTTTGGACATAAGAAATCCTGACTTAATGTAAAACACTTTCCATACCCAAAAACATATGAAATTACCAAGTAACTTGAGGGTGATTAATGTGAGAATAAAAGTGTTAAAATATTTTTGTGGCAAAAAACACCATTACACTGTTTAACTCTTCATAGACCCAAGGTTTATGGATTGTTAACCTTTATATTCTTTGAATGTAGTGTAACAGCACAATATTGCATATAAGCGTTTAAACAAAACAAATGAGGATAAAAAAAAAAAAATACAAATGTGTTAGTAGGTATCTATTTCAATTGCAATCACCTTACATAAAACACCTTAATTCTAACACTTCAGTAATTTAAAAATATAAAATCTTTATTTACAGAAACTTTATACAAAAATTGGAAATTAAGTACTGACAGATCTATAAACTTGCCATTACATAATGCTTAATATACATTTGCTCACAATAAAGTAAATGCCTGCATCATGCATAACAAACAGATATACACTATAACGAAATTCGGCGAACTAATTTGTTACCGTATTATAGAAACCATAGTTTCAACAAGGGAAAAACTAGTTGTTTCTGAACTAAGTAAAGTGACTAGAAGTATGAGGTTACACAATTATTAATTCTTATTAATAACAAATCTATAAAAAAATAAATTGCTTATTACACTAGTAATAATATTCATCACAAGATTCTAGAGCAACTATAATAAAAAACATTAAACATAATTTGTACAGTTAAAATTAAACCTGTCTGTCGGCTCTTAAAATAATGTGTTGTCAACAATTAAAATTATTTTATTAACTAACATAAATTATTTGAAATGCAAGTTAGTTATAACAATTAAATAATACTAATTATTACAATTAAAAATGTTCATTTTGATTTTCTAAATGGTCAATATTACAAGCGACATTAGAAACATAAATAAATTAAAACAAAAAAGATGAGTTAATTACAATAAAAATAACAGAAATGTAAGAATAAATATATAATTATTTTCTCTTTATACATATATCAAAGTGTACAAAAATGTAAAAATACTTATAAAATATAATACTTTTCACGTTTCAAGAAAAATTTGTTATTTTACTTGACTTATTTAATAGATCTAAGAGTGGCCCGATGCCTGACAGAATCGATAGAGTCTTTGGCTGCGCTGGCCGCAGTCGGCCTCATGAAGCTAAGACCAGACTTTTTGACCGTTCCATTTATGCTCTCACCACTGCTGCTGCTCGCTGGTGGGGCACCGATGACCTGGTTTTCCTTGAAGCTGGTGCTGACTCCAGAAGCTACCCTTGGCCTTCGTACCACAGGTCCTATACTACTTCCACTCGAGCTGCTCCTACTGGCGGGGACAGTCGGTTTGCTGGTCCTCACTTGGCTTTGCCCAAGGGGTTTTTTCACTTCTTTTTTAAGTTCAGAGGTAAGATTTTTAATGGCTTTTGTATAACTTTTGATTTCTGGAATTGGACGGACATTTCGAACTGTGCTCACAGAAGTTGCACTATTCAATGAGCTCCTCGAACTCCTTAAACTACTCTTAGAACTAGATCGTTCAACCTTCTTTCCAGGCAGAGCACAATGAGGCGATTTGGTAGGGGCAGAACTTTTGACAACCTTCTGTGGTTGCTTCAAAGGAGTGGAAGACCTTGGTGTTTGAATAATATTACTATCACTTTTCAAAACAGCAGGTTTTGAATTTTGTTTATTAGCAAGGGCTAAGATTCTTCTTTGAGCAGGAGTACTTTCAATTTTGGCTAATGGAGTTTTCTTATCTAATAGTTGCTGCCTTGTTAAACTTGACTGAGAATCAGATTTCCTTAAGCTGGCAGACCGCCTTGGAATGACACTCTTCTTCTCAGTGCTGGTGGGGGATCTCATTGAAGAGGTTCTTTTAAAGTCCTTTGTAATTACACCACTACTTGTATCTCCACTTCCACTACTATCGGCTCTAAGAAGTTTCTTTGACTCAGTTCTGGGCTTTGGAGCATCAACAAAATCGCCTTCGAAATTTCCAGAAGATGCTCCTTGGCTAGGAGTTTCAGAAACTAAACTCTGAGTTTCTTCAAACCCTTCATCATTTAAGTCATGCTCATTACGACACTTTCCTGGAGTATTTACATGGATCTTGATTTCAGGAATGAAGTCATTTTTCACAAATGATGACCTATTACTATCTGGATTTGGTTGAGGAGTTGTGTTACTCTTCATTGAGAGCCCTTCAGTCTTCAAATTGCTTTGGGAGCTTTGTGAATTGGAAGAAATCTTGTCTAATTCACCTTGATTTGAGCTAAACCTTTTGACTGCTTTAGAAACATCACTCTGATCTATGTTGGTTCTTCTTCGGTATGACCTAGGTAACGTTGATGAAGCTGAGAGTCTATTGATGGCTTCAGTTAGTTTGCAGTCATCTGATTGTTTTTCTGCTTCTGATGTCTCTTTTAATTGCTTCCCAATTGCCTCCAGAACATCTTTTGGATCGACAGATGTGTTTCTCCTAAAAGATCGTGGTAACGTTGCTGATGTAGTCAACTTCTGAAGCTCCTCACTAGATTTTTCAATATTTGCTATGGCTTCCTCCTCTGGATCTAGTTCAATCTTGCTTTTCAGTTTATCTTGCCACTTCCTCAAACGTGATTCCTTATCTTTGGGTGATAGTTTTTCCACAGGTATCGATTGAGCTTGTTGAGTTTCAGGTTTTATCACTTGTTTTTCAGGTACTAATTCGGGTGATATCACCTCTGGCCTCTTGAGAGTCTCTTCCTCAACTGGTTTTCTATACCTCAGTGTTCGCCTGGAAGCTGCAAATCGATCGAATTGTCCATCTCCCAAAGCAGATTCTTCTTCTTCTTTCACAACTTCATCTTTCAGCATTCTAGAACAACGTTGATGATCCCTAAGAACCCTACGAGCAGCCGGAGGTGTTTCGATATTGTCAGAATCTATTTCTACTTTGTCAGAAATTTCTGGCTTTCGAGATCTTCTTGGTGCAAAAGGTGGTAAATTTTGTTCTTCAGGCGATCGATCAGCCATGTCAGGGAAAACCCTTCTTGCTAATAATGGACTCATTTTTCCGCCTTTGAACTTATTCAGAGCAATAGGTTGCTCAGGTGGTTGTTGTTGCTCAGTGGGACAACGGATGTAAATAGGCAGGCTTTCTTCTGGTGACATAGACTCCCCTAATGTTCTTATAACTTCCTTTCTCTTATCTTCTTCATTGATAGACTAAAAAAGTAAAATTGATGATAATTAACTATAGTACCATTTTAAAATCTAACATAAAAGATGATGGTTAAAATAAAATGATACCTGAAGACTGGAAGGTGGCACAGTATCCATACTACTCCGAGATTTCAGCCTTCTCAATCTTCGGACATCAAGATCAGTCTGTTCTGAAGTGTTAGGTACATTAAGGTTAGATTTTCTCCAAGGTGATTTATCTTTAACTGGAGACTGGGGTTGGACTTCTAAAATGAAACAATATAATTTTTTTTTAAATACACATACTTCTTGGCTATCATCAATTAGTATTACTTAGTTTTTAGTAAAATTACTATTTTTTGTAGATAAGATATTGTTGCCATATACTGATGTTCATAACTTACCAGCTATAGCTTCCATTGCACCCACAACATCTGTTTTATCAATGGTTGGTTTCCAGTCAGAGTAGACTCTCTTGTACTGCAAACTTCCTTCTGCAAGCTTGCCTTCAGGTAATGTATCCAAGGTACCACTCCTCCCTTCGCTCTCTGTAAGAATAAATTTAAAATTATTACAAAGCTAAGTTAATGAGTTTTATTTAATATTATCTACCATGTACAATTATGTATTAGGATAAAAAATTAGGGGTTAATAATTTCAGCTAACCCCTGGAGGTATTTAAAAGTTTGGAACTGAAAATATTTCTAATTTCATAATAATAACCATGAAGATATACAGATTTAAATTAAATCAGCTTATTGACGATAGAATTGTTATATTTAGTACTTAAGGTGTTTGTTTATTTTTAGTGCTAAACATTATTTACCAAAATTTGTTTATGATATTTTTTTAATAAAATCTAGTAAATGAAAATAATATCAAATACTTTACTTATAAATAATATAATGTATTTATAAAAAATATTATGCTTTTATAAAATCCAAAAATTAATATATATTTTTAATAAAATCTAACCTAACAGACATTTATCACAATAATTAATAAGAAAAATATTCACCTGAATCAGCTTCGAGCGACCGCCTGTTACCTTGGAATCGTCTCGGTCGTCTTCGTATTTCTTCGTTATGCTTGTCTTCTTTTTCGTTTTCTGATAACCATGCTTCGATTTTTTGCTTCCATGGCCTAAGAGATAAAAGAGGATCATTAGAAAAGATATGTTCAACTCATGTTAAACTAAACATAATAAGTAGATAAACTGCATATATAAAAATTCTTTCAAAAAGGAGAAAAATCTATTCTATCTTTCGGTACGATTATAGAACTGTTAAATTGTATGCAGTCTTTAAATTAAAGCAATATTTGTTAACAAATAATTCATCATTAGTTAGTTATTTGTTGAATTGTAAAGCTATAATTTCCATTTGAATATAGATTCCCTAGATATAGTATTTTTTTAATAAAAAAGAGAAATATGAAGCCTCTTGTAGTAACACAAGTATAAGGAGAGTTGTCGTATTTGAGAAAATCAAGTTTTAAAACTTTCTCCATCTCTTCTGTTTAAGATTATCCAAGCTTGACAAACTAATTATTCACATTTCAATATTTTATTCCAGCCCACGAAATGAATATATCCAATAAGGTTAACTCTAATTCAGAAAAGTTTTTTATGGCACCCTTTCTCCTGTGGAATCTATTTACTTTCCTCTTTTCAATCATTATTTTCAGAACTCTATTTCTTTTTTTTCTTTTTTTTTTATAAATAAGCAAAATTATTTTTCAATATTAATGGTATGGTATGCTACATTTCCCACATAATATATATGTTTTTGTAACTAGGCTAATTTCTTATATATTTTATTTTTTCAGTATTTATTTTTAAAACCAAACTTTAAACTATAATTCATTAACACTTTAATAGAATAAATAATTTATGAATGCTATTAAGCAAACTAGTAAATTAAAAAAAAAAAAAAGTATGGACAGGATTGGAAGCTATAAAACCTTTCCCATAGCTTTCAAGTGTTTTAATCCATTGAATCAATTAAAGATTGAGGGAATCGTGCATAGTTTTTTTTTTTAAATAACTAAAATTAATCTTAATAATTATATTAAATTAAAAACAAAAATTCATTGATACATACTTTGGTTTAGATTCCTCATCAGGCGTTGTGGGTAGTGTGGATGGTGATGTTGGTCTTTCCCTTTCTCCAGAAAAGTCCGCAGTAAGTAGATCTGGCCTCTTCCTTCCTCCACCCCTGGCTCGCCTGGCCCAAGAACGATCTAAAACATAATAGATGATAACTTTCTTGAGCACTTGAGAAGTATAAAGATATTATTAAAGATCTAAATAGTAAACTTCACAACATATTAAATAATTACTTTTTGTATAAAAATATTTTATAGGTTTATCATTGCTTCATTACTTTATAATATTATTTGTCCATTTCTATAATACAAGTCACTATTCAAATAAAAGATTCATCACAAACAGATCATCTTCGGTAGATTGTAGATGTGATAATAAAAAAAAGTTAAAATGTTCATCATAAAATACTAAATCTATAATAAAAAGTCCCTTTCATGGAATTCAGATATAAGGCATTATGATACGGTGATTAAACCGAAAGTCCCCTATGCAGCAGAAACCTAGTCCATAACCAATAAGGGTCCAATTGAAAAGTAGGAGATTAAAGAACAGAAGATAATAAGGAAAATTTTAAGCCATGAATTCTCCAACGACAAAGAAGTCCACACACAAAAATGAGACCCTTTACAAATCAATAAAAAGAATCACCAACACAATAAATGAAGAAAAGAAGGATTAATTTCTGTGGACATATCCCCAGAATGAATGCTAGCCTGACAAAAACATATTTGAACTCCTTAGAAATAAAAAAAACTAAACCGAACTAGTGGAAGCAGAGAGGGACATGAGAGAACTCGGGTTTTCAGTGGATATGCTTAGGGATGGAACTGCCAAGTGTATAATCCTAGAGAAGAGGATAAGGTTAAAGGTTAAACGAACAATCAAAATACAAAAACAAAAGAGGAAAGAAGTAGGAGATTGGAGAGTATGAAGTGATACTGGGTAAAGATAAAGGCACATTTCCAGAACATTCACTTACGATAGATCCGGAGTACCCCAAAGTTGAGTGAAACTAAAAAAACAAACAACTAAATAATGGAATCATATTCTCACCTAAACTACCCCAGGATTTCCTTTCCCTGGAGCCGTCGTGCCCAGAAGCTCGGAGGAAATCCATTAAGGTGGATTCATCTTCCTCAGAGGGTACCCTACTCCTTCTACGTCTCAAGCTACCAGTGGGTGTGATATCTAAAATTTTCAAATTTTTAAAATAAATAATATTTAACACATATAACAGCAAGCTTAATCATATATCTATAGTTAAAAATATTTTTAGCTAAAAAATAATGTCATTATGAAGTAAAACTAACCAGGTGAATAGGTATCTTCCCGTCCACTGCTCGGAGGCTGGTCACAAGAAAATGAACCTAGCCTTCTCCTTGAAAGGGCGGGAGATCCCATAATGGAGATGTCTTCCTCGGAAGTCATCATACCATTTCCTATCTTCCTTACCTACAAAGTTACAAAACAGTTTAAGATAGTAATAAATCATTAAAAATATAAGTTAAATAGATTAAACTAATCTATTATACTACTCACTCTATTGTCCGAGCCTTTTTGAGCAAAACCAGATCTTATATCAGACAGTAAAGAATCAACAATATTACATTCTGATTCCGAGCCATTTGATCCTTGTGTCCCCACTAAAAATTATGAAAACATCATAAGAATACATTTCATAACTATGTTTTATTAAGCTTCTTATAGAAAATCTAATGCACGAATGTACTTACTGGTTTTCCTCTTTGCTGCGAGTTCTTCTCTTTGCTTTCTCCTGGCAGCAGCCTGCTCCTCTTGAACTCTCCTCCTCTCATTCTCAATGACAGCTTGCTTGAACTTATTACAAAAACCGTGGAAAACTTTGAAACATTCCTCAAGTTTAAAGGCAGCAGGGTCTTCACAGAAGAATTCTGCTAATGATTTACGAACTGATTCAAGCTCTTCCATATCCTTCTTGAGCCCTGATACTTCGTGGTCGGCTATCTGTTAATTATTAATATATTAGTTCAAAACTAAATTAAGATCATAATTTATCGAATTGCATAATTTTCAATTTACCTTTAAGAATTCAGCCATTTGGTCTTTGATTTCTTTCTCAGTAGAGGGCAAGTCTATTTGTTTGTGGACGACTTTTATTCTGGAATCCAGGGCATTTATTTCATTGAGAAGCTGCTCTATGGTTGTCCTGAAATCATTTTTTGATATGTTAAAATGCCAAAGTTCAAATAATATTAGATTTAAAACTCACCTAACAATTATCCAAATTGCATGCTTGTAATAAAGTTTCTAAATTAAGTATATATCATTTTAAAAAATGGTTTCGTATTCACTAGGATTATTTCTATAAACTTACTTAGTAGCTTCCTCCAGTATTCCCATATCATCAGGGAAACGAAGAAGTTCTTTCCTTTTCTTTTCAGCTTGCTGTTAACAAAAAATTTAATAAAGATCACTGTGAATATATCCTCTAAGTAAAGAAAGCAAACATAAAAACAAGTTATAAAATATTTTTGATATTTTTTTTATACAAAAAGTACAATAATTACCAATGCTACAAAATGAATCAAATTCATCCCGGGCTTGTTTGCTCTAATGTCAGTGAGTTTTTGCAATGATGACAACTTAACTCCAGCAGCATTTCCAGCATACCCTCCCTGTAATTTAATTTTTTATGAAGTAAATCTTTTTTATTCTGATTTAGAGAAAAAGAAAAACAGTTACTTTAAAAAAAACTGTGGATTTAAAGGTAGTCGATATACAAATATTTAATATACTTACAGAGTTCAGGAAGTTTCCTGCCACTACAACCATATATAACACTTCTCTCAATGATTCATTCCTCATTAGATCTGAAATTATAATTTTTTTGTCATGGTTTTGTTTTATAAAACTAATGATAAAAAAAAGGTATCTGTTCCAGGGGTTGTCTCTTTGAGTTGAGTCACAAAAGTTTTAACTTTCCACTTGTTTCCTTTTATATTTTCCTAATATACAGGTTATCATTAGCTTTAATATGAAAAGGAGAATGTAATTATGGGATATCATCAAGAAATTAAAGTTTCAACAAACTTTTTGAAGTATAGAGGATATATGTTTGTTAAAACATCCATATCTAGATGAAATGATTACTGAAGTATACACATTTCCCATAATTACATTCTTTTTTCCATACTAAAGAAGCTCATGATAGATAGTAATTTTGGAAAATATTAAAAGGGAAACAAATGAAATGAAGAAATTTGTTGTAACTCAGCTCGGCAGCCTGCGGAATAGTTACAAACAAAAATAACAAATTTAAATTCCATTTTACAGAAATATTTATAAAAATTACCTTCTCCAGCAACAATCATAGCATTAATGCTTGGCTCCAAATAGCTCATGTTTGCAGCAAATTCCTCCTTGAGCAGCATACTTTCAATTCTCAATTTATAACTGTAATAAACAGAAAAATAAATAATTTTTAAAAATAAATATTATAAATATTACTATTGTATTAATATATGTAAAATTACAAGACTTACTTAGGCACTTCAATAAGCTGAAGCAAAAATTTTTCAGCATTTCCTAATTTCGATTTGTCTCCATCGAAATTTCTTAGCATCTCAAGTTCATCTAATTCAGGAAGAATCTTAAGAAGACCTTTCAACTTCTCTGCACCAATGTCATCATGCTCACCATTCCTGATTAGTTGTATAATGTCTTCATTTGAACTATAATAGAAAAAATATATTATGTTTAATGTCCAAGAAGCAATGGAGCTTTAAGTTGTTAGTATACTGATTTTTTTCTATTTATGTTTTTCAATATATATTGCAAATACCTTCGGAACTGCTTCAGAAAAATATTTACATTCAAGCTTCGTTTGCCATCAAGCAAAGCAATCTGTAACAGAAAATCAATAAACTGCAGATTAAAATTTTGTTCTCAACTTCTTATAATAAAAAACAAAATTAAAACGGGCAAATACCTCTGCAGCTTCTTTCTTCTTGGTATCAGTATGGTCCCTGGAGGGTCTGGGAGAAGCAGTGAGAGGTGTTGAAACGGGTGCTTGTTGGCAAAACAGACCTTCCATTTCGGACCAATCCAGATCTGCCATTGGTGAACCCTGGTGATTTCTCGCCACAACCGACCAAATATTGTGCTTTCCAACAACCTAGACAATTTGTTAACTTTAAAATTTGAAGACGATAATATGAGTGGACAGTGGACAGACTGAATTATCAACTAATAAGAGCTAAAATTCCCAAAAAAGAAAAAATTTATTTGTAAAGATATTTCTGATTAATTTCAAAATAAATTCTCTAGTATCTGAAATATTAGTTAATAACTAGCCACTCAATGTTCCAGCAATTCAGACATCATCAATGAATAAAAGAAATTAAATATACCACATCTCTCATCAAAGCTAAAAATGACTAACCAAATAGAAGTAGAATATTGCTAGAGACAACTAAACATATTCTATAAGTGCGTCTGTATGTTAAGAACTTTTTTAATAGTCATTATGAACGTGCAGTATTATATCTTATTGTCATTATAATGCTTGAATTGGAAAAATGATGTACGGGTTATAGTTATTTACTAGTAAATGAACTTTGTATTTATTCTGCAAAGTTTTCAGGTACTATCCAAGAACAAAGAAGTAATCATCTAATTCTAATAAAGTGGAAAATAAATAGAGAAGAATTAGAGTAGGATTTGGTAAACTATCAGTAGTTAAATGTAGAATAAACTTTCACAAAGAAAACACCAATAGTGCCAAGACTATGTCTGCAGCAATGGTGAAAAAGTCTAATTTTGTTCAGAATGAGTTAATTATACTGAGGGAAGTGTTATCGTGTCATTCTCGTTGTTGTTTGGCTTGAAATAGAGTTATTATTATCATTATTATACAAGCTCTAGGGCCCTCTGAAAATCTGGACCTTCTCCACAACAGCAAACCACTGCAATCCTGCGCTATTTTTCTCCATCCTCATATACTGAGCAGCTTCCACATCAAACAGCCTTCTGATCCGAGGATGTCCTCTACTTTGTTTACGGTCCAGTTTCCCATCTCAAGGATATTTTTTGATATCCTATGTCCTGGGACATTCTTACTACAAGTCCAGTCCATCTTATTCTGGTTTCCTTTATCAATGTTATCATGTTAGGCTCTTCAAACAACGAAATGGAGTTATAATATAACCAATAATTCCATTTCAAAGTAATGTCTGACTTAGACACTTATGCACAACAAGCATGAAAAGCTTCCACTTCTTTAAGTACAAGAAACTCTTTGTGGACAAAATTAGACTGGACCACTTCTTCACCAAGGTTGTATACATGAATATTTCAGAAAATCCTTACCTTGTTATTTGGAATCTTGTTCCAGTTGATGGTCTTCATCTTGGTCTTGGGGGTGGGCGTCTCCTGCTGGGGCAGCAGCTTCACGTTGGCCGCCTCCTGGGGCTCTGGACTGATGGAGGGCGCCGCTGGAGGTGGAGGCCGGAGGGGGGCCGGGGCCATGGGGGCTGGAGGTGGCGGAGGGGGAGCTGTCGGAGGCGGAGGAGGCGGCGGCACCGCTGGTGGCGGGGGCGGGGGCGGCACGGCCGCTGCGGTGCTGAGGCTAGCCTTCCTGCTGCCCAGCTGGTGACAGGCGAGCTGCTTCTGGCTGGGTGACCTCAGCAATCGTGTCGCGTCCTCTCTCGACTCCAGCAGTGTCGCCCGATGGACCAGCCGCTCCGCCGTGTCCCACACTATGTCGCTCACGGGCTCCTTTGGGTCTATCCTCAGCAGGTGTTGAAGGATACTCAGGAACGGTATCTCTTGCGGAGTATCTGCAACCTGGTTAACAAAGCAACGTTATTAGGAATGAATCATAAGTAACAATAAGTGAAAATAACATGAAACATACTTTTTTGAGACAGTACTTGATGTTAAGAATGGATCATATTGAAGGATGTTGGTTCAAAAATCATCTAACTATCTATGGTTGTTTAAATCAACGATGCAATCATTTGTTAATTGTTTCTTTAAAAAAAACATGGATTTTAAAGGAATTGAACAGATTATGCTTTTAATTCCAAGATGTAATCAAACTTATTTATACTCCCTGATTATTTTTGAATCTACTCAAAAGTCTTAGATATATGTTTTTAGTTCTATTCTTTACCATAACTATTAAAATTGAAGATCCACGTATCTTGCGGGTGTGATTCGGAGGAAAGGTTGCCATTGTAGCTTTCATATGATTTTTTACAAGGAAATAGAAGAACTGACGTTACTCCCTCCCCATTCTCGGTATTTGAAATATTTGCAGATTTTTATGTCAGTTAGATATATTTTTCGTAAGCAAAAAAAAAACTTGATAATGCACCTGGTACAGTAAAAGAGATCCTTTCTATCCTTAATATTTTATTTTCAACAAAATAATAAAAGCCAAGGGGATAGGAAAAAGAAAAAAGAGAAAACTTGACAAGCTCATACAACTGAGTTCAAACTTGAGACGAAAATAATTTTAATTGGATAAACAATGATTGGATTATTTTGTTAACTAACATATAAATTAAAAACAACAACTCACCCTATTGAGAATGGCATAAAAGACTTCTAGATGGGAGTTGAGATCAACCCCCTGGTTTGCGTTCTGAGCTTCGTCGTTCTCCCGCTGCTCGTCGAACACGTCCAGCTGAACGGCCAAATCCTGGCACGTCTTACCGCTACGCCTAGAACATAAATAAATAAAAAATTATATTAGTTAATAATTATTACAATCATGACTGTTAATTATTTTGTCAAGTTCTTGAGGTGAGGTTTGCATAAGCTACACAGTCAAAAGAATTGCGATGTTACTTAAATTTAAGCGATGTTTCCTGCCCGTTTTGCCTTAAGTTTGTAGACAAATAATTCACAGGACTATTCATACAACTATTTCTTAAGGTAATATAGAATTTTTTTAGTTATGACATTGCGTGAAAGAAACGTTGGGATCTCATGGATTCATGCTTTTCCCTTCGCATGTGGGAGTAAAAGGAGAAGATTCAACGGTTCATAAATAATGTAAATATTTTAAATCATTGCGGATGTAGTTTGACATGACATCTATATGAGGGTTTCACTTTCACAAGATTTAGCATTATAAGTTTCAATTTTAGATAAAGAAGAACTGGTAAAAGAAAAATAACAAAAATTGAGTGAGATTTTTTTTAATTTTCAACTGGTTTCGTGCCCCCAGATTGGGAACCACTGATCTATATAGTAGATGCTATTTATCTAAAAAAAAAATAAACAAAACTTTGGTGAAAAGGGACTTAAAATGAACAAATTTATGAAATAAACAATCAATAATTATTTTGGGAGTTTGATCGTGCTAGAGACTATTTCATGCTATATTTTTCAGTTTATGACTTTATGAATATATTCAGTATTCATATCAAAAGTTTATGTACCCGCTTTAAAAAAAAAATGATTATGGTTCCATTTTAAAGAAATAAAGCAGTTTTTGTTGAATACATTGATCTGTTCAAGGGAATTTTAAGACTTGAAATAAATGGAAAAAAATTTGAATGTAAAATTCAAATTTGTCAAGAAAAATTATTTAGGCGAAGAAGGATTTTTTTAAGACGTTATTATTTATCAATGAAACAGGAGCAATGTAACATATCTCCTCAAAAACAAAATAACAATTTAGTTGCGTGTTTAGCATTCAGAGGCACAATTATCTCTGCGATAACATTTACAACAATTGTACACTATGAAACTGTTATCTGTGGCATTGTAAATTAAAATCCCCCGAATTAATTATGAATGAAAAAAAAAAAATGATCAAGGGCGGTGTTTTTGTTCATTTAAATCCTTTTAAAATTCGTCTTACGCAAAACATAAAAGGGTTATTTGTTAGATTAAAATGAAAAGAGTTTAAAGAAATAAATCGAATAAAAATACTTTATAAAACAGAATAAAATAATTCGTAAAACAGAAAAAATACAATTTATAAAAGAATGTGTAAATGGAAGGCTGAACAAGGCTATTTAAGACAAAATAATTTTCTGTAATAAAATTATTTAGTTGTAAACTATATTATTTACATAAATAAATATAGTATAATATAATTAACATTTTATATTAATTTTCGGCTGGTTAAGTAATTAAAAAATCTATCTGGAGACTTTTGGAGTCTGAAAAAGTATTTGTACTTGTGTGAGTATTGTATACCAGAATCTCAGGACTAAAAGAATATTGTACGCGAATATCTAGCACATTCCAAAATAAGAAAGTTTTTTAAGCAAACAAAAAGGTTAAATGTTATTTATATTTTAAGACCAAATAATAACATAATACTAAGGATTTTGTTCTTTGGAGTAATAAAGTTTATAAATTATTTATTATTTCATTAATTTTCGGCCGATTAAGTATTTGTACTTGTTAGTGTGTTGCTACCAGAATCACACTACCAAAGGAATGTTGTACGCCAATACCTATCATCTTAGAAAGTAAAAAAGTTTTTAAGTGAAACAAAAAGCCTAAAAGCTATTTCTTTTACGACCAAGTGATAACAGAATACTAAGGAACTTTTTTATAAACTTTATTATCCTCCAGGGAATGTGGATTTGAGGAGATGAGACAAGAACTCGCTTTCCAGTCAGGACGGACTGCCTCGATTTGGCTGGACTTCAAGAATCCCATGACTCCAGCCTATCTTTCTCACAGCCCGCAGTTTTCCATCTACTTCTTCCCCAGTTCTTAATTCTCAAGAACAGGTGAAATTATATAGAATTATAGAATCACATAGTCTCAAAAAAAAGACCTAGTACGCAATAAATATATGATAATATATTGCCATTCCCTAATAACCGTTTCGATATATCCTATACCACTACAACCCTTGAAGGGTTCTGTGTTACGTGGTACAGGCTGTACTGTTCCGAGAATAACGGTTGTACAGGGAGGTGATATGTTTGAGATCACTCTCAACCACTAGGTTTTTCCTCCAATTAAGGGTGCCCACTTAAGGCTGGGTAAGCCCCTGGAGGGTCTCAACGTCCCACAGGGTCCATACCCGGATGTTAACAGCTAAAATAAATTATCTATTTACATCTATTATCTATTTATATATCTATCAATAAATTTTCTATTTATACATCTATCTATAAATTATCTATTTATATATCTACCTATAAATTATCAATTGCCAGAGGATATTCTGCTGTGGTAGATAATTTATTTAATCTGTTAGCATCCGGATATGGGCCCTGTGGGATGTGGATACTTTCCTGGGGCTCAACCAGCCTCTAGAAAGTGGGTACCCTTAATTGATGGAAAAACCAGGAGGTTGATCCACAGCAGAATAACATTTCTATATTTATTTTTAAAAAATACTGTTCTGAGTTTATGCAGTAATACATAAACGAACTATCATTTCGAGGTCTTGAGAGATGAAATAACAAACATGAAAAGCACTATCAAAAGTTATACGGTTATAACTAATTTCGAAAGTTAATTATAACTGTCTTAGAAAGTAAAATAACTTTAAAATGAGGGAGGGGTTCGAAAATTGTTCAAAAGGCCAAGGCCAACGTTAGTTGACTAACTTTAGCCCTTTCAGCAACCAAGCCACACAAATAAAGATTTAAACTATAATACCTTTCGTTTATTAAGAAGTATAAACATATTAAAGAAAATTAAGGGAAAATCTTAAAGGAAAAGTTAAAATAACAAGCCATAGTTCAACAGATTTACAGTAATTAAAAAAAAATATACGATTCCGTTGACTGCACGAAGTTGTTAATCTAAACTGGAAGTAAAACACCAGTAATCTAGTAAATATATGCTTGCTCTAAAATAGAATATATTTTTTTAAATTCTAGATTATGCCATTCCTGAGACAGTATAAGAATCATGCGAAATTTAATAAAAACAGTTGTAATATACATATATTTATCATTTGAAAGATACTCCAAGCTTTAAAACAAAATTCCCATCCACCTTGTTCGAAAACGGTTCTATATTTAGCCAAGTACTCTTTAAGGTACCTCAGGAGCAAGTTTTATTTTTCCCTTTTTATCCAAACCTGTCGACCCTGGCCGACTCGCAGTCTAGATGACATTACAATTTGCCCCTCAACATAAAAAAACAAAACAAAAACACTCAATTTTGAGAACAAGAGTTGATTAAAAGTATATTTTGGAATACATAACATCAGAAGCGAACTCATCACGAGTAAGGTAAGAAATCAGCTGTTTATAGAACAATAAAAATGTTCATTCTATTTTATGTTAAATTAAATATAAATTGAGCTTACTAAGTAACCCACGTATGGTCGCAAAAAATAATTCTGTACAATGATAAAGCTTATAGTTAGAAATATCTCATACTAAAAGAAGGGTTGTTATTTTTTGCATAATAAAACCATTATCAGCAATTTTCGTTTATAAAATAATTAAACCATAATATCTAACAAATTTCTATTTTACAAAGAAAACTTATGTAACCAATTAACAGAGGCATTAAAACAATAATTATTCCGTTAAAGCCTTTATTCGTGTACTAATATAATATTTAAAATGAAAAAAAAAAAAGAACCATTACAACCCATGAAGGGTCCTGGGTTAAGTATGTAGTAGAGACTAACGGTTGAGCAGAGAGGCGATTTGTAGTGACCCCGCTCAACCAACAGGTTTGCACCCAATTACGGATGCACACTTTATACAGGCTGAGTGAGCCCAAGGAGACTCCAGGCCCACGAGGTCCATCCGTGGCAGTTTAAAGATTAAATAAATTATCCGCCACTGCTGCATCTGAATCCGGGACCTTCAGGATAGCAACTCAGGGCACTATCACTAAGCTACCCCACTCCCTTAAGTGATACAAAAGATAATCAAAATTGAGAATAATCATATTTGTCTGAAGTTGACAAAAATGTTTTAAATTTTTTAAAAATATTAAGATCCCCCAAAACATTTTCCAATGATATACATTTTATTTTTATAAAAATGTTTTTTTTTAAATTAATTTTACAGATTTAGGGGTCCACCATAAGCCTTGAAACAGCTAGAATAATAGACGACGAAGTAAAACTAAAAATTCATTTTACAAAAAATATTACTTACTCATTAAAAATTTATTATTCTATCGATTCTACTCAAGCAATAATTGAGGAAATCGAATTAATATAAGAAAGAGGATAAACGCTATACAGAGATGTGAACTGTTCTCAGCGCTATATCAATGATAAAGACATTTTGCCCAATCGAGACGGATCAACTAAATATAGCAGGGCTAACAGATAACAGGCAGGATATTATTGACGCTCATAAAACGATTACTGAGTTCATTGGCGGTGGCTGGGGTCGGTTAGTGAGTGCAACAGCATCACTTAGGGAGAGGTTTGCCGCTTAATTTATATCATTCCAACTATTTATTTATATTTCATATTCATTTCTATAGATGTCTTTATTCATTAATAATAATTAAAAAAAACTTTACCACTACAATCCATGAAGGGTCTGAGGTTCAACTGCCAGAATTTTCCCCGTTATTTGGGGTACCTACTTTATAGAGGCTGGGTAAGCCACAGCAGGGTACTATAATCCATAGGATCTATCACCAGATTCTAGCAGATTAAATAAAAGTCTACCAGCGAGCAGGATTTGAGCCCAGGACCTTCGGCACAGCAACACAGCGCTCTACCACTGAGCCAATCCGCTCCCCTTTTAATAATAATAATAAAAACCTTAGTAAAAAAAGACCCAGCAGTTCGTATTGTCGGTTGAGAATAATTTAAACGCCTCGTGTTGAAAAGGGAGCTGTCATGTCTAATCCAAAATTTTAAACTTTATTCCAATTTCAAGTTTAATAATTATTATTAAATTGGATATAAAAATATATCTACAGTCCTGGTGAATAAGTGGTTAAGAAGAATTTTCTCCAAACCAAGTTTCTTGTACTTAGAGAAAAAGTATAGTGTAATTTTCTCAGTGAATAAGGTGCTGCTATGGGCGACCCAGTGGTCTAGTGGTTAGCGTAATAAACTATTGTACAAAACGCAAAATCGCGGCTTCGTAGCCTGGCAGGAGGCACTAGGATTTTTTAAAGGGAGTAGAAAATCCATAGTTACGCCGCCCTTCGGAAGGGACGTTAAACGGGGGTCCCGAGCTTATACGATAATAGGTACTCGTTAAGAATCCCTATCCTAATTACACCTGGACAGGCAAAATTCAGAGCACTGAGTGTAGCATCGTCCGAATAGGCATAGCAGCATAAAGTGGCGTTAATGAACAAACAACAATAAGGTGCTAAGTCGGGCATTGACAGACATTGTTATTGCCAATATTACAACTCCATTTCAAGCCAAAAACTACGAGAATGGCACGATCCCGCTTTCCAGTACATCTATCACTTTCAGGACAAAATTCGACTTGCACTATAGCTGCAGATAAATCCTCATCAATGAAATTAAAGATACGACAGACGTTATAGAGAAATATATTCTGCACGTTGAACATGTTACCTTCATAGTTTCATCACTGATAATTTTGCAATTCCGCGGAATTTCCAGTTATCATTAAAGTTGTTTTTTTTGCAACACGTTGAGATTTAATTCAATGTCAACTGCATCAATAAAATGAGAATCTTCAAGTTAATGATTATTCTGATTAGGAATTTAACACGTAAAAAACTGCTTTGTATAATCAATTTTAAAATACATTATAAAAAATTGAACCTAAAAACCAGTTTAAGAAAATATTTAAAAAATACACCTGAAAAACGGTTAGCTCGCCCAAATAAGTCAATAGATAAATACAAAATTTTAAAAATCTATAAAGGATATCAGAAAGTGGTAAAGTTTATACTGTATGTAGGCCAACGGTTTTCCAGTGATGTGAAATGTCCGAAATTACGCTCAACGGGGTTTTTCCTCAATTAATTACCAGCACTGTCGAGAATGAGTGAACACTGCGCTGCCTCGCTCCAAGATTACACATAAACTTGGCGGTTTATACCAGAATAAAACAAAATCAAATCCAAAGTGACTATAAAACAGCAATATAAAAACTAAACAATTTTTAACATAATAAAATAAATTTTGAGGGGAAAGGAAAAAAAATGTGGATAAGTTTTAATATAAATAGATATTTTACATCAACATTTAAACAAACCCATTTCCTTTTATCCGAGGTTCGAAGATAGTTCACTATTTATATAAAAATGAACAATTCAAACATGGATAGACATTTTGTTCTGTGTAAAGACTAAATATCTTCGAATCAATTTATCTGAGGTAAACCATAGCCAAGTTATAAACAGTTAAATAAATAATCTTGTAATAGCACTTTATTAGACCTAATTGAATGATAGCTTTTATCATTCTAGAACTTTTATTCCCCTTATAATTAGATAATGGGCGGAATGGCTGCCTGCAGCGTCCTTAGTTGAAACGTACATCCACGTCCGGTTTATGCAACTTTTTTTTTTCTTTTTGGCCCTTTTGTCATTTCGACTTAAAGAAAGAAGTTATTTTAGGTCGTTTTTGAAAAGCTGGCTGGTAAAGAATATTTTTGTTCAGAATACCTTGCACTGACAGGCACTCAGGTATAACTTGGACGTTCCTCAGATGGAAGACATTGTCAAACGAGACAGGTAACTTATAGCCATTGTCGCGGACCTCGCAGGTATCGCCAAGGTCCAGGATGATCCGAAAGTCCCTTAGGACCTTTAAAAACTGAAGATAGTAAATGATCTTGGACTTGGACTCGTTGTTAATAGGTAGGGTACAAGTAGGTACTCTAATGGTATCTACCTGCACGTCTTTGTTCTTAGAACTCGGTACACAAAACCATCGACTTCAACATAGAACAGTACTCAGAAAGAAATGTTAGAGGTAAGAGTACATTTGCGGAATAATATAGAGATTATGAAAAATATAAATAGATGCGCTGGATTAAGTAAAAAATATTGCTTATTATTTAGTACATTCTTAGTGGAGTCAAGATAGCAACGAATCTTTTTTGTCCTGCGATTAAAAACTTGCAGGCAAGAACAAAGCTCCAAGTGACAGAACATAATTAAACTAACTTAGTGATATTATATTAAATTGGTATTTTAAATAATTTCAATTCATTTCTTTGCAATATTAGTTTCCAACTCCATATTTTATTCTTTCAAACGAGCTTTACAAGTGTACACTGTTTCAGAGAATAATATATTTTAATCTTTAATGTAAAGTTCATTAACAACACGTTATGAACTAAATAAATTTTTTTTTAAATTGGGAGTGGCCTTGATTGGAGGTAAAATCGGTGGTTGAGTATGATTTTGGCTAGGCGATGATCACCTACATGCAAAAACGTTGGCTTAAGAAACAGATCCATAGGTTGTAGTGGCACAGTTTAAATACGTTTGTATTTATATATTATCACGTTATATTAACTATAACATTAATCCAGTAGAATGAGGTAGCTCAATTTGTAAAGTGTATTAAAGGTCCAGAGCTTAAATCGATCAGAGGCAAATACAATTTTTTAATGTTTCAACAGCCACTGATGGACTCTGTGGGATCTGCAGAACCTGGTGGGGCTCAACCAATCTCAATAAAGTGGGTATCTTTTATTGAGGAAAATGCCTGGCGGTTGAGCGTAATCTTCTTCCTGCACTCTGCAAAAAATATATTCTCTACCATGTACTGAACCCAAGACCCACCATGGATTGTAGTGGTACAGATTTTTTTATAACATTAATCCAATATGGCCAAAATTAATCCCATATCACTGTCTAAGGAATAACTAATTTTCATATAATCACCATCTATAAGGTACTTAATTCCATGATATTGCTTCTTCCGCTATTATTAAGGAAACAAAAAAAAATCGACCAATCTTGAATTAATACCTTATTAGTGGCCCAATGCTAATTCCATAGGACTTTCAAAATTCCGGATTGGATAACAGATCAGAACTCTAAATGTAAAAAAACTTGCGTAACTCAGGACCGACATACTCTTGAGATGCTTTCAGACCAAAGAACGGACTTCATGAAATTTACAGAGCAATTTATTGAGAATTACGAACTGATTCCATCCAAGTTGCTTCATTAAGATTCTGACCCCCCACATCCTGTCTGAGGAGCGCTAAACGTTTTAAGAACCTATTGGTAAATAAGTTCCGCGAACTGTTCCCGTGGGTAAGACATCGGAGGTTAATTGGGCAATTGGGGGAAATACCAGAGTAATCATCAGGAGAGGACGGAGGATTCCTAAATCTACTTCAATAGACAGAAAAAAAAAACTCGAGTGTGCGCCAACGTAATCCGTACGCATCGACAAATTTAGTATTGATTTAATAATTATAAATAAATGTGAGGTGTGATTACATAAGAAAAATAATGTACTCGATAAATACTTCCTAAATTATTTACTATTAATCTGATACGTCGAAAGATTGATTAATAATGACTTGAATAAACAGGTCATTGTAGCTTTATTCAAAACACAAAAAACGAATATCTTAATAATAAAGTCTATTCAAATTATTAAATAACTAAAATTGATACATATGAATTTAATGAGGCATTATTGTAAACCTTTCGAAAGCTCATGTGTTTTAACTAGGGATCGGGGCTTCACCAATTATTTCCCAATAAAAAAATTAATGTAATCATTCGAATTTGGAATTTTGGGATATAGTCATAATTGGAATTCAAACATTCATAAATGCGAAGATTGTAGTAAAAAAACAAACTCGTGATAGTTATGTATAATGGCACAGTTAATTATGTTACCTTATTAGACATTTCAGATGTCAAACGGTAAATAAAACTGTGAACCCGAAAAATCTGCTAAAATAAATCTGATCATAATGCGTTTTTTGTAAGAGTAATATTCTTATTATTTATTTAAGTTTATTCATTAACTTCCACGTTCCTTAAACGTGGGAATATATATAGTTAAGTATAGGCATTTTAATAGATTTTTTACAAGAAAAGAATAGTAAAAAATGCGATTTAAAAAAAAATGTATCCTTACTTTAAAAAAAAATACTACTTCAGTAAAATATTTGAAACGCATTAAAACTTATAATTGTCATAATAAATCCAAACAAAATCCGTTTATTAAGTTTAATTAAAGTGCCAAAATGTACATAATCTGAAAGCATTGTCTATAAAATACAATTAGTTCAAAGCATATTTTAAAAAAGGCAATTTTGTACCCAACAAAGTTTAGATTTACCAACATTAGAACAAGGTTATTTAAAAAAATCATGCTTGTTCCACATCCGGCTATTTGCATGGAAGGAATCTTGGTTCCATTAAGTCAGTTTCCTACTTGTCCACGCTGGTGAGATCATCTTTGATTGTCAGAGATCGTCTGCTTCAACAACGGGAATGTTTGAGACGTGAAGCGAATAAGGATTATGGAATCCTCAGAAGCAAAACAAGTTTACAGCCTTAGAGATTGTGCTACACTAAAAATATTACTGTAAATAATGTGTTTTTTTCTACAGTATGAACGTATGAAAGAATATTGGATACTGAGAAACTCCGACAGAAGAAGAGAAAATAAACTAATATTCTACCGTGATACGAAAAAAATACACTTGACAAGCCTAGCTACATTTGATTATAACTAACCGTTAGAAAAATTAGTTAAAATTAGTGGGGTATTTTCCAGAAAGGTACTAACGAACAAACCGTACACGAGGTATTTCCAAAATGGTGAAAGGTCGGGCACCTACTTTACAAGGGCTGGAATTCCTGGAAGGGACAAACCTGGGTTTACAACCCAACAGGTGGAGGTACCAACGCGCTGTGGTTCTCAGTTCCTTGTATCCTTATATCACCCATGTGCTATGTTATTTGAGATAAGGAGTCAGTTTCGGATCTTAATAAATAACTTAATATCACAGAATATTGCATAAAAAAAGCAAAAAAAATCTAAGAAGAAAAAAAATAAGAAGAAAAAAACATCTTATACTAAGGGATGAGAGATAAAACAATTTTTAAAAATCCAAATCATATCCTTAAATATTCAGAGTGCTATTTCTATTGCTTTATCGTCACAGAATATTTTATTAATATTTGAATTTCGAATTAAATATACATGTTGAATAAAACTTTCTGGGGCGCTGTAAATATAATATTATTTATTTTTATAACATTATTTATTTTATTTCTCTAATTTGGATTGAAGGAGACGAGAATAACATTTATAACAATGTATGGATTAATAATAATGAATACAAAAAATTATACCGACAGAACCCTGATTATTCATTTTATCTTATGAAATATGTTCTTAAAGGTGTCTGAATATTTGTATGAAAATAATAATTTCATAATTTTATTTATTAATCTTAATTAACAAAAATAAAAAAAACGTATAAAAATAAGAAAAAATTGGAGATCTCTGGACATCAGTAAATTGTTCATGATAGTTTTAGTTTTTTAATAAATATTTTAAATACAAATATCATAGCTAATTTTAACTCAATGGCGTTTTTTTGATTTGAGTTATTTATTTCCGTAATAAACCTATTTTATCATTGACAACTTTTCATGTATGTACTGCGAAATATTATTTTTCTTTTACAATCTTTACATAAAAACAATTTTTTTTTTAAATGAACTCAACAAATTATAATTTATAATAGTTTGCTTATTATTATTATCATTTTAAAGATGTGTTACATATATATATGTAACCATAGCGCCGATAAATTATAAATAAATAGATGATTATAAAATTTAATGACTTTTCATAATTATTAGGTTCAAATATTCCATTCATAGTAGGAGGTCGAGTAGGAAACATTCAATATCCAATTACTTCTATGTCAGAACAAGTTTTACATAGAATTCAAGCTAGTACTTTCACTACTGGCCGATAAATGGCTATACAAAATTGTTGGGCAAGTCATCAGCTACGAGGTGCATCAAAGACGTTTTATGAAATGAATCATGAAATCTATATTCCCGATTTATTAGGGGTATTTATTAAACTTGTATGAGTGAGATTGATATCGAGAATGACGAATCATCTTTTTTCCTCGTACACATATTTACATTCCACCATGTTTCCTCATTTTATGAAGTTATAAATGTTACATAAAGCACCTGTTAAAAAATTAGTTAGTAGCACTTGTACACCTCAGTAAACAAAATTTTGAACCAAGTAATCTCAATTTTAATTTTTTATATACATGTACAATAATTTAAAACAATGTTCTTGAAATGAGTAAAAAGATCAATGAGTTTAACCATTTTTCGGTTACTTATTTTTCTTATAATATTATTATTTTTATGTCACAAATACATACAAATTTCAAGGATTTTTTTTTTAATGGCAATATTTTGAAACGTGCCCCAAACATATTTTATTTACCCGAAAGAAGAAAAACAGGAGAACAATAAATATTCACACATCAGGTTGATACGTTTACATAATAAGCAATTACACCTGAAATTTTAAAACATAATGTTACACTAGAGATAAAGAACAGCGTATATCTGTACATAATAAAAAAAAGAAACAAGAACAATACATAAAAATTATCTAAAGCTTCTTGAAGCCATTTACTTTTTTAGGTCTCATATAAAATAATTTAACAAATTAAGGTAATTTAAATGTATACATTCCATAGCATGTTTATAATTCTCCTCATACTATGTATAGTAAGTACACAACTTTAAGAAAAAACATTTTAATATAATTTAAAACTATTAATTATTACTGGATACGTCTTCTTTACGTACGTAATTCTTTCTGACCACGCTCCAGTAATCTTCTCAGAAACTAAACTATTGGTAGTAATAACCAAGTCACACTAGTATTTATAAAGTGACATAAGTCAAAAAGATACTTTTTTGAACAAACGGGAAGAAATATTAATGACACAAGTGCCTTCTGTCAGACAATCTGACAACCTCTGAAGCTAAGGTTGATATAGTTTTGATGTGTGATAAGGAGAAATTTATCCATTTCTTTCGTGGTGATAACTCACTATCGGAAAAACGCCGATTTTTTAGTTGTATCACTTAAGAAATGCTTGTGTGATGAATTTAAAAACACTAAATTTACTTAGTGATTAGTATCAAAACAGTTATCAACAATGTTTAAAAAAATATAAATAATCACAGATTGGAAAAATAAATAGATAAACACTGGATAGCATCTAAGGAGATAAAGGATAGTTAAAAAGGACCATTGTACAGAAGGAGAAGAACAGGATGGAGAAGCCAAGAGCTGGTCAAGTGAAACAGGGAGCGGCGGCAATGAGCCAGTTCCGGCCAGGACCTTACTGTCAAGGGCGGATCTTTTTCTTTAATGAGTCTCAATAATGGAGTATAGGAGATGGTATATACATAGAGGAAGCCGAAGGGAGTGGAAGGTGCAAGGATCGATATCCTAGCCGAGGAAGACAGTATGACTCCTCAAGAAAAAAGAAAGCAAGGAAGGAGGAGTACTCCAAGGATGTACAGCAATAGAAGAAAATGATAACTTTGACTCCAAAAGTTTGAAGGGAGGAATAAAAGAACATGAGCATAAAAACTGTAGAAGTTGTCCAAGTAGATATCCATGCTTAACGGCGACTTCAACGCTATTCTGATTTGCAAAAGTCAAATTAGTTTCGAGAGAGCTAGTGTATAAAGTTACTAAAATACAATCCGAATTCCCTACATCAGTAGACATATTTGGAGGATGTCAGGAAGGTGAGGAAGGCAACATGGTGGATAATAAGATATAAGAAATATAGAAATATTTATAACCTGATGAAGAATAATCAAGAAAAACAAAATGATTTATTACCCCCATTGTAAAAACATAAGAAAAGTATGTTAAAAAAGTTGAGAGCCCTGTTAAATTTATTGAAATGGTTATTATAGAAAAGGGAAGTAATCGTAATCGGAAGAAAAAATTCGTAGGATTTTAATTTACTATTTTCACTGTTTCATAAATTAACAAACATTTTTATTTATTTATTTTATTCTTATTGATGACACTATATCAATATCGACTTACAAAATCATATTATTTCAGAAATAAATATGTTGGTTCATCCATTACATTTATAGCATAGAACATGATCGATCTAATGAATATTGTTTTTTCCATTAGTTATCCTTAATAGGTAGCATTCACGTTAAAAAAAAAAAAAGTTTAGATCTACAGATTTCGAGAAATGGAGAAGGGATTGAGAGAAAAGAAAAAATATTTCATAAAATATTTGCTCAGGATTAAGTAATTTTATTTGTTTTAATATTAAATTTCTTAGCGATGGTCATAAAAAATGTACCCTCATTGACGTAAATCTCATATAGTTATTTTTTCTCCTCAATTTTAAAAGATTGGTCGGTAGATTAAAAAAAAACAAAAAACAGAGTGAGCTCAGAGAGAAAAAAAACAACGGTTTTTAAAAAATGTTGACAGTAAAAAAACTCGGAACTGAAGTTAATCTAACCATGTTTTAGCTGGTTTTTGATTTTTACGTTTTATGGCATGACCATTAACAGATTTTAGCAAGTAAATTTTTTCTTTACTTAAATAAATAATTCTCAAATCAATACAGGTCCAAACGGAGTACAACAACGACCTCAATTTATAGGGATGCTTAGGGTTTTGTTTACATCTAGAATGATCATAAGTAGCAGACGTGATCAACAATAATTTTAAAGCAGATTAAATTAGTAATAGAAGTAATAATGTTTAATAATTTCAATGATTAAGAATGAAGAATACTGCAAGGTACTGGCAATGCAGCACTGTGAACTGACAAGGCACCACTTCTCTGGAGATTATACCCTTCGATCTTATCACGTATAAATATCAGAAATTCTACGTGAAAAAACTTACTTAAAAATTAAAATATTAACAAATTCTCAAATTAAAAATCATTCGATTATAAAAAAAATCAAATACAATCCAAATAAACGTATTAGAATATTGTATTTTTGGATACCTAAATTGGAAAACTGAACACTGACAATAACCTAAATACCAACCAATAATTAAAAAAAAAAACCAAACGTAACTGACAAATATTGAAACATCTAGTTATTTTATTGCTGTTATAAAAAAATTCTTAAAAGAAAAGGGTCATTTCTTTTCTGTATAAATAAGTATTTTTTTTTTTTTTTAGAACAGTAGAAAAAGTAGGGTAAAATTACTTGAGAAATGGGTTAAAAATTACACTTCCATCCAGACAATTTTATTTTTAAAAAAAAGTAAATTTTCAGAATAAATATGTAATTTTCCATATATTCCAATGTGTAGAAGTTGTTACATATTTTGAATGTAACAAACTTTATGTATAATATTGATTTATTGCCTGTAGACCTTTCGATCGAAGTTATTATAATTGAGCAAGACAAACAGAAGGACATAAGGTTGATGTTATATTTTAAAAAATAGATTAATTGATCAAAACCATTAATAATAAAAAGTGACTGATAATAAACTAATTCTGTTAGCAATGAAATTATCTGGAGTTGATATGTTTTCAATAATTCTTTCAACACGAAGCGATTAAAGAACTGCCATATTGAGGTCATGATAAGATCTAAAATAACAAGGCTTAAGTGGAATTAGTGCAACTGATGAAAATTTATTTAGGTACCCATTAATTCTCACAAATTACCAGTAATTTATTAGTTAGTAAAGCTATAAATAATAATGTAATATATAATAGTGAATGAAATGATGCCTCATATTAGGTAAATCATCATTTGTACATCAACTAACAAATAAGCAAATACTTTATTTTTTTGAATGGTGTATTCAAATGTGATGATGACTTTGATACGATAATTAATTGATTACTAAAAATAACAATAGTTTAGAATGAATTTACGAGAATTTACGTTGTCCTAAATGCTTTGCAAACATAAAGTTATAATATACAAGTACAACAAAGTTTATAAAAGGCCTTCAAAACTGGCAGTTGTTTTGTTAAAATTGATTACTTGATCATGCTTTATATACTTGAATATACTAGAAAATTTTTCGTAATTTTCTTTTATCATATTAAGACTAATGTTGTTAATAAATATAAGTTAAATACTAACGGTCTTCTCAAAATGGATTTCGAAGGCATTCTTTGGAGAAAATACAATCCACTGTGAACTGAATACACGCGCTATTGTTTGAGTGTGTATTTGTGTTAATTATACATCTATAAATCGATAAATAACGTATATGGAAATGCAATGACCACCGTATTCATAATTACAAGTCTAAGAGCACATTCCATCTTAAGTTCGTTTCCTAATAACATTTGGCGTCAGCAGCCACTTGCAGCCATTGCAATAAATTCCAGTTAAGACGATAAGAATACTCAAGGCGAAATAGCAACCTCATTAGAAGTTATAACACAGAAGGCAATCAAAAGGCTTTGACAGAACTTAGCAAGGTTTATTTTCGATTGTGAGCAGTGTTATAATATAGTGGATATGTAAATAAAATTGTAATATTTTTATGATTTTGGGGAGCGGGATGGCTGAGTGGTAGAGTGTTTAGTTGTTACGCCAAAGGTCCTGGATCATACGGCTCCAGGAAGATTTTCTATAAAATGTTAACAGCCAGGGAAGGATCCTTGGGGATCTGGGACCCTCCTGAGGCTCACCCAGCCTCTATAAAGCGGTTGAGCGAGACTTAGGATAAATCACCTCCCTGACAACCGTTGACCAAGAAACAGTAAACCACATATTTTTTTTTACTGATGATTACCATAATCTCACGATGAAACCAACTAAACGGTACTCTTTCGTAACTCATCAAATATGAGAGGGTGTAAAATGTAATAAATCACCCAGAACTCTTGGGAGAGAAAGAACGAGTCATAGTAATTTTCAACACACCTTTGTTTGTTATCTTTTCTTGCTCAATGATTCAGTTTGTTTGTAAAATGAACATTACCTCAGGACTTTAAAAGAGAAGATCTATGAATACGTCATAGGAAATTCCTAGACAAAAAATTTGTAAAATCATTTTTTAAATGTTTACAACTTTTATTATTATATGAAACGATGATAATAAAAGTAGTAAAAACTGGAATAGAAAAAAAAAATACCTCTTATAATTTTTTATAAAGGAATTTCATATTCAATTAGAATATTAAATGTTCTAGTTTAAATATTTGACATATGTTAAATAATTAATATTTTAGTAAATCATCACTGCATTTGACACTGTTATTACTATTTACTATTACTTCTATTATAATATTTACTTATATTTTCTTACTTTAAAATTTTTTCTTCGAGTTTTCCATCACTGCCAAAAACAAGCACAATCAATAAACAAACAAAATCGATATGATAAATTTACATATACTGGAACAGGGCTTTAGTGTATAATTAATTGGGCTCTAGAAAAAGTGGGTAAATTTAAAAGTAAAATAGAGCATTAGTACAATAAATAAATTTAAAATTTTCAAACACTTTATTTAGAACACAATTATTGGTCGTTTTGCTCATTAATTAGCTGGGCGTTAAATAAATATTTTGCTCCCCTACCCAGTTTTTACGAATAACTAATTATTTATATCTCTAGCCAATACAATTTATAAAGCTTTGTTTTGTCATTTTATTCTTACGAATGATTATTTTTTGGTGGTTTATCGTAGGACTTTAGATTCCATTACGCATGAAAACACCGTACCTCTTCTTGAATTTAAAAACCCAACACTATTATATTTTCTCTATAAATTAACTTCAGCTGAAAAACAATTTATAAAATCTCTTAAAAAATGTAATCAGTTTCGGTAGTAGACAACACAAAAAATAAGATTGCATGAAAACTACAAAATAATTGTCTTTTTAGAGGTTCAAAAGTTCTATCAATATAATAATAATTGTATTCTTAAATATTAACTAGAACAGTCAATGATCAAAATACATAATTTTCAATTAAGATTGTCTAGAATTTTGTACGAAACATATGAATTTATCTATGACATATATTGATAAATATATTTATTTACAGAATATTTATGTTATAACTATTTAAATGAAGAAGTATAGCATTTATAGACCTGTCTAACACTAAATTATCACGTGTCTCGTAACGAAAATCAGGCCACTTGAACGCTTTGAAATTCATAAAAAATGATATAAGAGTTACATTTAGATTTTTTTTTTCTTAATGACATAACAAGGCGATTGTAAGTGATATCTGTTGACAAAGCTAAGGCCACCTCCATTTTTTCAATTACATCGGCAGCAAGATAAAACAGGATGTCTATTGTCCTCACTCCGGTTTCGCAAACACTTGTTCCTTTAAACGGCGGATATGAAGAGAAAATTGAAAAAATACTACGACTTTGTTTACATATTAGTTTGGTTTACGACATATAACAAAATGGATATTGAAGATTTAGATGAGAGGTTATTAATATTAAATCACCTCCCTGCACAACCCTTGTCCTTGAAACAGTACAGTCTCTACCATGTACTGAACCCCAGAACCGTTCACGGGTTGTAGTGGTACAGGTTTCAGGTTATTTATATTGATTGGAATCTGAAATTCGTTTGGTCTAACACACCGATTACGGCGAAGGGACCTCAATTATGTTTGGACATCAGATAAATATGTTTATGTTTATTTTATTTTTTGTTGCGTCAGGGACGTCTATAATCATTACTATGAATATTTAAAAACGAACTTATTAACGATTCACATTAATCAAAATTAAATCTTTTGATAAAATCAAAACAAACAATTTTTTAAAATATTAATTTACCAGTTTTTACTTTATTTCTTGACACTAAAACCCGTCAATGTATATATAGATGTCCGGAGGAAAACAAAGTAATAAATTAATTTATATGCATATAAAGATTTTGTTTATCAGGTATTAAATGCTTCGTCAGTGGCGTACGAAAGGGAGAAAATATGTTTTTGTAAATTCACCAACACTATATTTTTGTTTTGAGTATCATATATGTAAATAAATAAATAAAAAATAAGTATAAATGAAAAATAAATAAATCGATAAATCAAAATAAATAAATAAAACACTAAAACTTATTCGAATACAATTTGAATATTACTGTTATATATCTGCAGACCGAAAACATTCCATTACGTTTATTCCAGATAAGATTTTTACAAGTTAAAGGTTTATTTCAATAATAATAAAGTTAAGATCTGATTATAAAATTAAAAAGTTGAAAACTACATAGCATGGTCAATTTAGTATACACCAATTATACTAGCTGCAGCCTAGACATTCATAAATGATTATGAAAAATATATTTCGTAATTTTATTATATCTAAATATAATAATTTTTGCCAAAAAAATTTATACAATTTATTTTCTCATGAATAACATTATTAGTAGAAAAATAATATCACATAACCTGCTCTACTAAATCTATAACGCGTTATCGACACGTTTGAGTAACCTCTTTACTGCACTCAATTCTTATCAATCTCCCTCCAAGAAAATTATACAGTTGGTCCCATTCAGGGAATGAATGAGTAATATCTTATTTTTTCTAAATAAATCTGACATCACTACTCATAATTGATACAATCAGCAAACATTTAATAAGAAATATGGGATAAAAAAATAATAGATATTGCTTTCTAGAAGCAATATTGATTAATATAATAAATTCGTTACCGTATAACATAAATAAAATTAAATAGGTTTTCGAATATTCAAAAATAGATAGTTTTCTTTCTAAGAAAAAAATGAAATATTTGTATTAAGAACTTATTTTCTATTTAAAGATTAATAATTCATTTCCAATTTGCAACTTTCTGTCAAATTAAGTAGTCTATTGGCCATTAATTTAACGTTAAACGTTATTTTATACTCTTATAAAAATGTAGGCCTTTCGAAAATTCATTTATAATATTGATATATTGAATATAACACTCATTATTATATCCTTTGAATTTGGATTTAAAATATCTAAATTAAAAACTGACAGTACAACAATGTAAGGACACAACATAAATTCTACTTTTCAACCAATAAAGAAAAAATGTAAGACCACTAAAATACGACTCCTGGTGGATCAGTGGTTTAGAGCACTGTACTGGAGATGCAGACGACTCGGGTTCGAATCCCGGGCTGGACAAATATTTTTTCTTCAAAATAAAAATGTTTAGAGAATTATTTCTTTGACCTACACCCCAACCATTTTCTTCCCCTTTAAAAATAACAAGGTCGTTAATGACTAATAAAATAGTCTGGATTGTAGTGTTAAAATTGTTTTGTTTTTTAGTACAAAACATAGATTACTTCCATTAAAATATAATAAAATATGAGGAAATAATAATTTATTTTTCAATATAAAATTTAATGTTGAGACACTGATATATATGGTTAGTGTATATACCCGTGTATACAGAGATCACTAATACTAATTAACCTTAATGTGGCAGACTGCATTTATTGCTATCCAATAAAAAGATGAAAGATAAAAATTAAAAAAATGTTCAGAGATATATGAATTATTAAAATTATTACTTTAAAAACAATGGAGTAGAGCAAAATACACTGTATCTCTTACTTGAACTCGCTGTTTATAATCCTGGCACACAAATCTGCCAAATCTATAGATAATAGTACGGAAGAGCGTGGGAAACCTAATCATCATGTCATTGTAAATATTTATTCTCTAAGTCAGTCGTGAAAGATGACAGCTCCGGGTGCGCTACGACCTTAAGGAGATACCATGCTCTGCCGGGGAAAGGAATGTCGAGATAGGCTGAACTGCCCAGACTCAACGGATTACTGATAGCTTCACGATGATAATTATGACCAACTCCACAATTCCGAGTGGAAGAAGTTCTGTGTAGTCCTCCCATCAACGCTTTGGCAACCGCAACGTGGTTCAACGGATAATGGCAAGAAATTACGCCGATTTTAACATTTCTCACGTTCCTTAATCAGAAACGTTCCCATAACAGTGAAGATGAGCATTATCGTGTGATAATTGCGAGAAGACTAGATACCAGAATTTGTACAATGTCAGCACATTTTTTTCTCCTCAGATTTGCACAAATGATATTATTTCAGAAATGGAGAAAAACTGGGCTATTATAATATTCAATTCGATGGGGGATTTTTATTAGTTTTATTTTGCCATTAAGATCCTTCATAAGAAACGGGCGAAATTAGCTTAGAAAGTAAGTATCGTTTATTACGAAAAGATTCTCAATATTTTTGGCAGCAGAAATAGTTACATACAATCGAATATAGCTGTTTATATTTTAAAAATTAAGTTTGAAGTTTGGTAAACTATAAGTTTTTTTTAGTTATTTTAAATAATAAGCATTAAAATAATTGCAATGTGTCAAGGCCCTTTTAAATTCTGGAATTTACTTTTGGAGATAACCATCATGTTTAAAAAACACGTCTGTCCTTCTACTGCTTTTTTTAAAGGCTAAGTTTTTTTTCTCATTTGGGACCAAAGCAATCTCAGATAGATCACAGAACTCAACCACTCAACGTTTATTTTTCAAGCTGATTATTTTGGAGGGTGGCTATTAATGAAAATTGTAGAACGGAAATAAAAACAATAATAATGCGCTATTGTGTAATAATTTAGAGCATTATTCTCATTAAAGGTAAAAATAAAATAACTTAGATTCATTAGCACAGTAAACATAATATGAACCGTTATCAGCACTGTTAATAATTTTTAAAATACAAAAACCCTAGAGAAAAAATCGGTAAATAGATTTTTTTTAAAACATGATTTGATTGATGAGAGGAAAACGGTCCGGGAGAAGGTAAAACATAATTCCTTCAATAGTGAAACAACTATTTATTAGAATCCACGTTTCGACCCACATTGAAGGTCTTCTTCAGGGCTCGTAGCACCTGAGTATGAAAATTAACTAATTAAAACCTAATTATCTACCTAAATTATCCACCTCCAATCCAGTTAAGTAACAATTATTCTAGATTTTATATATTTCTAATGTATAGTAATTCGGAAGTATGTCATTTCATTATCAGTAAAGAAACAATTCATTCACGAAATATGAATGAGTGATCCAACTGTAATAAGGAAAATTGTTATCGTTTCCTTTTACAGTCTGAGTTGGTCAAAAAAGACTATTTCGTTATCAAGTAGTGAATCCAAGATTTACCTCACAGCAGGGACGGGGTCGGACTAGATTCTGATTTATTAAAGCTTATGTTTTCGTTTGGAAACCTCAGTTCCTTTCGGGGTGATAAACTGTTTTAAAAAAGCTGGTAGTTATTATTTCATAACCAGAGGTATTAATAATGTTAGCCAATGAACAGACACTGTGTATGTATGTGTTCTCAAAAGATGTTTGATTTATTAAATATAAGTAGTTAAGATGCGCTGGAAGAAAAGTCTTAAGGCAGTTGTTCCAATCGAAATGCGTAACATTTAAGGGTTTCATCAAAGAATTATGAATAAAGTTTGAATAGTATACTTCTACAGCCAAAGTTAAGAAATTGTTAAATCTACTTTAGTCCAAAATGAGTTTCTAGAACTTTGGGAAACAGAGTCATGTTATTTCATACTGAAGAAGGTGCAAAGTTAGGCATTGGCTTGAAAAAAAGCTACTGCTTATATTCCAAACCAAAAACTACGAGAATGGCATGGTTCAGCTTCCCTAGGTACAACTAACCCAATCTGTACAAAATTCGACTTAACCACTTAATCATTGAGGCTGCATGTCCATATGTCCATCACTAAAAATTCGAGATACGACAGATCTGATAGAGAAAAATATTCTGTATGTGGAACAGCTACTTTACCTTGATCAGTGATGGGCACTTCGCAATTCTACGGAATTTCTAGTTGTTTTTTTTTGCAACATTCATACTTAAGTCAATGTCATATGTATCGATATATGGGAATCTTCAAGTTAACGGTTCAGTTCTGATCAAGAATTTCACACGTAAAAAACTGTTTTGAATGCTGAAGTAGAATAAAAAAATGAAATCCTAAGAACCGGTATATGAAAGAAAAAAATCTCAATAACGGTCAGCTCACTCAAAAAATAAAATAGATAATCAACTATGAGGAAAATTTTAGGTCCTATAAGAACCTGGAAGCCTGGAAATTACGAAGCAATGATGAAATATATAATAGAAAAAATAGCAGAAACGATAAGGAAAATAAGACTGATGTTTTTTTGGACATTATACCGAATGGATGTCAACAGGCTGTCAAAACAGATATTTAAGTATCTCTGGGAAAATAAATTAATTACAGGCTGGATCCGAGAAATTAAAAAAGATTTAGAAATACACAACATAAAAGCAGAAAGAGCAGCACACAGGGTTTCCTTCAGAAAGATAGTGTTAAACTCGGGATTCCAGGGTACAAGTGATAAGAAAATAGGCACGAAGTGGTCGGATGAAAGAAAAAAGAGACATGGTGAAAGGATGAGAGTATTGGAGGTAATGAAAGCAACAAATGAGAAGGAATTAAAATTGCCACGTGGTCCCTAGATGACCAAAACGAAGATAAAAAAAATGTATCAAGGATGCATATATATTTAAGCCTATAAACTAAAAACTTTAAAAAAGGGTAATTAAAATAATGTTATTTTTGTTAATGGGTAATGACTTCTTCTAATGTGCTCTTCAGATGGACGATGTTTAACAACATTAGGATATTCCTTTAGCTTGTAGATGTAAATCTATTTGTAAGGTAATAATTCAAGTACTAAACCAATTGACATTTTTACATAGCTTGAAGGATGTAGGCCATGTGTTGCGTAGCCTTGGAGTGTGACGCCATTCCGTTTGAAGGCGAGAAAAAAGTTGACAAAAAACTGCAGGACGAATAAGTAGATAGAGCACATACGTTCGGCGCCTCGAATGAAATTCCGGCCTAACCTCAATGAGTGGAGTTCCGGATTACTCATGGACGAGGGACACAGTTCTTAGAAGTTTTAATGGCGCATGAGTAAACCCTAGAGATATCACGGGGGTGAGGCGTGTACACGGTAGAGGTATCTCGAAGATATTTCGCCGAAGAGGAGAACGCCAATGGTTGTAACGTCATCGGAGGTAGAGAACCACAGTCGACCTTCGGAGGTCGCCGGTACAGTTAGTGGGAGGGTCTATGACTTCTGGCCGAATAGCAACGAAAGCTTTCTCTCTTTTTTTTTTTGCGGTTTAGTATCTACCTCCTTGTTTCGCGCCACATAACAACATACTAATAATCAGAAAATTAAATTAAAACAACAACAAAAAACTTGGAATAAGTTGTCAGAATCCATCTGTTTACATCGGAATGCACAGCTTTCTAGAGAGGATTCCAGAACTGTCAGTTCGGTTGAACAATGATTATTTATAGAACTGATAGGGGATTCTTCTCCGACAGGTTCTAAGAAGAAAATGTGACTGAAAATAGATTGAAATGGGTAGATATTGTCAACATTTTAGCTTGTAACAAACAAACGAAAATAATGTCTTATTTAATTTACATTTTGAAAAGAAGAAGTTGTATAACAGGTTAGTATATCTGGCATTAACAGTCCTTTTTTCAAAACAATTTACCTTGACTGTCTACCAATATATTGATATACTCTAAAGGTAAATTTAGAAGAAAATATTTTTTAAAATTGAAATACTCTAGCTCAGACGTGATAATTTAGACAAAAATAAAAGTTGAGGTATATACATATACAATATGATTTATTTGATTAGATCCAATGAAAATGAGTAATTGATACATGAAATGTGATAAAAAAAATTAAAATGTGATCGGCATGGAACCATAGGCTCCAAAGGGTCTTTTACTAAATTAAGTTTAAGACCCTTATAGATATTCAGAAAATTAGTACAATAAAACAGTCTGTTCTTTTAACAGGAAAATAAGGAGGTTGGACCTAATCTTGACCATCGACAACCGTTCGAATAGAAAATGAACACCCTTTAGTACCAAGTACAGAGCACAAAACCCTTCAAGGGCTGTTGAGATAGTTATGTTACAAAGAAGTCTGATCGAATATCAGGAAACCAAATTATATCATAAATATTCTTCCAATAAAGAATAAACATTTTTTGTTACGGTTTCGTATCATTTGCAATTATCGTTTTACCTAACCTGTAGAAGAAAATTTTTTTATTTTTTTTTAGAGAATAGTAATTTTTTAAGTAAATCTTTTATAATGTAATGTATCTATCTCTTTATGAGATTAATATTGTTACAATAATACTGTTGTCCTAAATATTATCGTGCAGTACCTCATAGAAAAATTAAACATAATGACATTAATTATGATTTTTTTTTTTTTATATTGTAAAGACAATATGACTCTGATCTTCTAAGAGACTAACCGACATAACAATGGCCCACAACTATCCTTGACATCCAAAAGGAATAGAATAAAAGAAACAAAGCAAAACAAAATAAAAATTCACTTCCGATAAAGACACGGTTTCTTTTCTAGTTGTTAGTGAAATGGCGGCCTCGTTTGAACCGGCATCTTTTGCCATCCACAAACAACAAAGAAACTATTCATCTTTTTTTCCCCTCATGTCGTATTGGCTGTCTCGCTTTTATCTTACACATAATGTACTTAAATAACAATGGGGTTGTAATTTCTGATAATTGTATCACCACATCGATCTGTTGATTCATCGCGGGTGGAGTTAGCCGATAAAAATAGAACAAAAATATGAAATCCACAGGATGGGGGCACTTGAAAATTTTCAATGTCGACTATATATTTTCCACTTAATGACGAATTAATTTCGTAATAAGTATTTATCGTTTTTTTGTTGAGAGAAAAAAACAAGTCAAATGTTTACAATCATAAAATATTTCCATTTATGGTAAAATTGTATCAAACAACAAGGAGGAAGAAACGGATAAATAAAAATTAAACCTTCTTACAATATTCGTATTTCGGAAGCAGGTAATCAGACCCTGAAACGAAGCAATCATTTTATAACTCACTTGATTCTATAAAATCATGGCCAAAATGTTTTATTAAATAAATAAGTTGAAAATTACAAAGGTTATATGACAGTATGTTTTTTATTTAAAAAATTTATTTATGTTACTGTAAAAATGTACAGCCTTTTTTTTTTTTAAACTATCGAGCGTGACTGCATTCATATTAATTAATAAACATTAGAGGTATATTTAAAACAGAAAAGAATAAATTTCCTTAAATATTTTAACAATAAATCATAATATATGTTCTAAACACATTGTATAGGACTTAGGCAGGTAACAGCACCCTAGGTACTCCTTAACAGAGGCCTAATAGAACTCCACAGGTTTGCGTTTCATAAATTCAGAGAAAACTTGCATTGTTATATTTTCCAAATCATTAAAAAAAATCTAAATTATGCTAGTAATAAAGATAAATCAGTCAAGTAATTCCAAGTCCAAGGATTTATAAAAAAAAAAAATAGTTGTTATTGTTTTGAGCCATCGGATTTGCCATTGTCTAAAAAATAAGCTTCAAGGAGGTTCGAAATATTAAAACAAGTATTTTAAAGAAGAAAATTCTAGACTAGATTTATAATGCGCGAACGTAATGACAGAGGAATTATATGTAATAATAATTAAAGAAATTGGGCATTGGTTTCAGTCTAATATTGAAGAGGTGGTCTAAGAAACCGTGATCGATCGATTTACCGAATGTATTAATGATTTTAAGGCAAGCTTCAACGGGAATATAAATTATAGTACATAATTCAAAGAATAAAATAATAGCAATACATCGCACGCACAAAATGGGAAAGGAGTTTAACGTAATAACAATTATAAAGAAACTGGACATTGTTTTGAGTAATGTTAAAGAAATAGTCTATATATATATATATATATCTATATTATAGTGAATATATCTATTTGCCGGTATTAATGATATTATTTAAGCATGTATTTATGATTTTATGATTAAAATGACATAATTTTAAGTATTAATTGGGAATAAAACATTAAAACAAGTAATTTAAATAAGAATAATACTTGACTTACATAGTAAGACCGAAATTTAATAGAACAACAAATACAAAGAATGTGCATATGCTTCAGAGTAAAATTTTATAGAAATAGTAAAAAAAAAAAGAATTTTAATCAATCTCTTAATCCTGTGAAATAATAGAGGAATAGATGCCCTGAAATCCAAATAAATTTCACAGTAAAAATATTACTTTAATTATATAACAATAACTGTTCAGGATTGACTAATTTATCTAATAGCGTGTGTGTATATTATATATGTATTATATTAATTTTTCTGTTTGAGCTATAAACCATGAAGATTTTTGCTCGCGAGATGCGGCTTTATTTTACAGACATTAATTACTCGTGAGAGAATAAACACACTTCTGGTGGCTATCTACGTATATATATATATATATATATTATGATTTTTATGAATATACATATGAGTTAATTGTGCATCGTTAAATAATATATAATAGCTAATTAAGGAACGAATTATTCCATCAGAAATCGCTCCAGACAAAATGGTACTCAACCTAAGTGATTTAAGTTATAAGTACTTACTCGATGATGTGAGGGCTATAACAGACGTTGATGAGCATCGCTATAGACGACATCTCTCGACTACAAACACAAATACAAATATCCTTGTTTTTACATGACACTGGACACTACACTGAGATCGGACAGGGGTGCTCACAGCACGCAGGCCAGCTGGTGACTGCCGCAGCTCCGATGATAAACTATCTCCACAAGCTACCTCCCACCACTGCGCTCTAGTCACTGCATTCATTTCAGTCTTCTTCCTTCCCTTGGAAGTTCTGTATCTTTCCTTTGTCTCTTAGTCGAGTTTTAAGTATTATTATTATTTACCACAGGGATTTAAAAAAACAGAAGTCTTAACTTTTCCCATAAAACGAAATTAACATTCGCTAGACACGTTTTTCCTAAAATGTATTCCTTCATACACAATATGTTCTCTTCAGATTTCCAATCAGATCACTTCTAATTCTTAAAAGCATGAAATTAAAACATGACCTCGCAATCTAAATAAATATAACTCTTATTTTAATCAGTAGGACTCGCCTATACAAACTTTACAACTGAAGCAAGCACAAACTATTGGTTATAACATTTAAAAAATAGTTTTTTCCTGCAACCATTGAGTAATGCTATCCATTACTCAACTAAAACTGGTGTGGAAAGTAACAGCCACCTAGATCGAATTTGACAATCAGCACTCTGTTATTTTAAATGTTAAATGGCGGTATTATAATATTATTCATTTTATATTACTAAAATGTTAAAATAAATAATTTCAGAACTATTTTATATTTAATTCAAGATAGATTTTATTTATTAAAAATTTAATATTTAACACGTGAGTGTGAAAAGTGCTGATAACACCCTTGTTTAATTACCACACTCGCCTTCGGCTCTTGTGGTAACAGTCACTCGGGTGTAATAAAGTGGCACTTGCCTCACTTGTCAAATAAATAATTATTATTTTTTTATATTAGTTAGCTATAGTTTTATATTAGTAAAGAAAAACATTTTTGTTCTTTTAAGTATAATTCATACCTTCTCTTCATAGACATTGTGTTCTTTACGGATTTCCAATCTGATCACTTTTAATTTTTAAAATTGGATGTAAAAAAATGGCCTCGCAATTTAAATAAATATAACTCTTATTTAAATCAATGCGACTCGGATATATAAACTTTACAACTAAAGCAAGCACAAAAACTTGTTATAATATTTTAAAAAATAGATTAAAAAATTTTATTTTTTTTATATTAGCTATAGTTTTATATAAAGAAAAACATTTTTGTTCTTTTAAATATAATTTATACCTTCTCTTCATGGACATTTTATTATTTTTTCGTGGATATTTTATTTATTTTTTTATATTAGTTAAAGAAAAATATGTTTGTTCTTTTAAGTACAATTTATACTTAATTATCCTTATTTTAAGTATAACTAAGGACTAAATGTATTTCTTTACATTGTTATCTATTCTGTACGTAGAATCTGTTATCATTCCATGGCACTGCAATGTTTTGTATAGTTACTGTCTGTTTCTCTCCTAGCCCTGAAGATGGACTACATCTTAGGCCGAAACGTTGGCACAATAAAGTTATCCTTATTTTGTGTTATCATCGACTCCACCCCCTGACTAATTCAATCCATCATAAATAAGGCTAACTTTCTTTATTGTTCTCAACATAATAGTTTCTTATTATGTTTCTTATTTCTTATTATCTTATATAGTTTCTATTCTTAATAGCATGGAATAATTTTACGTAGGATATGAATTATTTTATTTTACAGATAGATATAGTTATTTATTACATTTTCTCTGCTTTTAAAATAAAATTAAAATCTTTTAATTTTTATAAAATATTTTAACAAAGGTCTTTCTTGATAATATCATTTTTAAAAAAACGGTTTTTCTTCATTTTTCGTCATGAACCGTTTATACAGTTTTTATTTTTTTAAATTTTTTATTTTACAAGAAGGGGTAAAATAGCTCATAGCTCTAGGTACATAAATAAATATAAAATAAATACAATCTTGAAGTATTTAATGTATTATATTTCAATACAGTGTGTTTTATAATTCGTTACTTACATATAGATATGTTTTCGATTACATAATTTTAAAATTTTTAATCAATTTATCAGTGTTATATAAATTTTTTTTCTCTACTAGATAGAAGTAGTAATACAGTAACCAGATTTATATAATACTGCTTATTTTGAATACTCTGTAAATAGCTGTTCATTATATATTTTTTTTCAGTTGCTAGAAATTGGACAGCAGTATAAGTAATTTCTATTAAAGGGAACTTCTCGATTTTTTTGTAATTAAATTTTAAATATGTATTAGGTATATCTTATTTCTTTCAGTATAAACTTTCTGATTTTATTTTTTCTCTAAACTACAAAATAAGAGTGGGTTTGAAACTACAGGTGGTTATAGTATAGGAATGTTGCAGATGAAATAAAACTAAATAAATTAAATTTGTAATCTTTAATTTCAATACAATAAACTGAATGATAGCTGCAACAAAAACTATCCTATCTACGATTTATTTTATTTTATTGGAAGACAAAGATAAGTTTGGATGTCGCTTATTTTGTCGCCTTAGACAAGTTTTTGTATACAAACCTAATGATCCATTAAAGAGCTAATGCACACAAAGCCCTATAAAAAACCCTTAGGCTATTTATAAAACCGTCGAACCTTTATCTGTAAAGGGAGTATAAGCACCTTTAACTTAAGGGAGTCGATTTCAGCGGAGATAATACGCCCTTCTTTATGGGCTTCGAAGTTCATTTATACGTTCGAAGAACAGAGAGCCGATCCTAACACGCTCCGACCCAATAAAACCACACCGAAGATCAAAGATTCCCTCCGAGATCAGCAGACGTTAAATGCCAAGTGCAGCAATAAAACAACGTCTGAGGACTGGGCCAGGTAGCCGTGGGTCTAGTGCCAGGTACTGACGGCGTGATGGTGCACCCAGGCTCAGAAGACATTGTATTCCAGCCGGAGAAACGGGCAGTTAAGTGTAGTACAATTCAGGGGAGCTGGGCCAGACTAGTACCTATAAGCAAACAGTTCAGGCGCCATCATATTTGTCCCGATATTGTACTTACACAAGAGGCGCCATTGGATTCAATAAACAACAATTACAGGCACTTCTACCAGCGTTTAAGTTATATATTATATACCCCTATAATAAACCCTAACCTTCTTAAAATCTATAATATTCGAAATCACCTAATTACGAACAATGCGAAATTGAATAAGCCTATAATGAAATTCTACTTCTGCGGTATTCAGGGTTTTGTGGTGAAATAATGTCTGAAAGTGTGTTTTTGACTTGAGAATCATTTTTAAAAGTTTTACCCTACAGGAATTTGTCCAAATTTGGAAAGACAAATTTGTTGGAGATAAGTCTGGCGAATAAGATAAGTGTGGGAGGACTTTGTAACCCAGCTTATTAAGTTTCTTCACTGTCTGCCGTTAAGCATTGTATCGTAACAGCACATGTTCCTTCTAATTACCCAATGCAGGTTTTCCTTTGATCAGGGGTTCACAGTTGACTGAAGCAGATGAAAGAAAACTAATAGGGCAAATTGAATAATATTAGGTGATCTTATATATATGAGGATATTGGTCCGGGTGAAGGTCAGAAGCATTTTCTTAAATAAGGAGAACTATTTATTTCAAAGCCATTATTTCGACCCACTTTGCAGGTCTTCTTCAGGGGATATATTGGGGTCAGGGGTTGAACTTGAAAAATGATTTTTTATGATGAAAGAAGTGAAATAAACAATAAATTATCCGAATTTGTCTCACCCTTTGAAGAAGCTAGAGACCTTTTATAAGCGATATCGGTCACAGAAGCCACACCTACGTTGTAAAAGTTTTGAATAAATTACCTCCGAGGGTAATCATTGGAACGAAGAATCCTAGAAGTTTATATTGCTAAGAACAACCGATATACCTGTAATTTATTATTATTATTTAACTTATAACCTGCATGTGTAATGTATATTTCTTGTCCTACACAACATTATATATCATTATAATTGTTAATTGCATATTAATCATAGTGTTAATATTAGCCTAAGTAGTCAAAACAGTACAAGCTGAAAGAGACCGATAAAGTAATTATAGATTTTAGAAACTCAATTTATTTGAAAAAACGTCGTTTATTTAATTTTTTTCATTAGGAGCGGGAGGGGGGGGAAGAACTCAGTCTGTTAGGCTCGTAAATACGTTCCTACCTGATTAAGTCAATACGGTCAGACTAAATATGAGATAACAATGGAATGAGAGATGCCTCCTGCGGAACACCTACTAGCCAACATACGGACAGGTAACAAAGCACCACTGGTCAACATTAAATCAAACAGCGATGAATATTCCAATCTAGAGCACTCCGTTATGCGGGGCATCTATTTAGCCCTCATCACGGATGATGTATTGCTCTGTCAGCGTGGCTACGTGATTCGACTGCCGTACTTCCATTATTATAAAGAATGTCATATTAATTGATGCTTTGGGCTTATCAACAGATGGTCCCTTATCTAGAATATCTAGATAGGGCGATCACTATCTTGAAGGGAGTAATCTGGGTACATTTTAATTGAACTTCACGGGTAAGAATGTGGGATACGGATCTGTAAAAAAAAATTAATAAACATCTTTGATGATGTTTCGTAAATCTACGAGCAGTCTTCTGATACCGCAATGATCTTCTTCCATTCACATCTAATTCGTTTATAAGATTTCAAGCGAGGTTAATTATTTTGAAGAACGGGTTAATAACCAGTTAACCAAGAGTGGGAAGATCAAGATCCATCCCTGGGATCCGTCGCAAGATAAACTTTAACCAGCTCAGGCCGTCGAACCAGCGCCGCTTCAGACCCGAGGTCGTGAGCTGAGCATTGAACGAGTAAGTGATATTTGTATGAATAAGTGTGGTGAGTTTATTAGAATCCACTCTCAATTCCAAGAATTATTCCTTACCTAATTAAGAGTACTAAATTAAGAGACCAATTCCTTGATTCAAAACAGAACTCACTTTTTAAACAGTTGTTCTTTTTAAATCGATATTCTAGGTATTGCTCCCAATCCCAGAGTTGATCAAGGGATGATGTAAAAGAATTTGCCATGCTATTACGCTAATAAGTTATTTTATAATTATACACTTATTCTAACATACATGCTTAACATAAGTATACTAATTACAACTAATTATTGTTTTACCACCCCTAACGTTGTTATCTATAAGGGGAATACATTTCTCAAATAATAGAACATATCATTTAAGATCAAATTCCGCTGAACTCGAAGTAACAAATGTAGTTCTAATCCCAATGATTCAAAATTTTGTCAAATACGAGACTTTGCCTCCTAATTTCTTATGGCTTTCGTCCGGTTCTAAACCTGAAGTTCGGAATTGACTAAACTGGAGGAAAATGTGAAAAAGTGGATTTTTGAAATTTGGAGTTATCCGCTTTTGATCCTGAACGCCTCAATTACTCTAGATTCCTTTTAATTTCTTGTGTCCATTGCTTATATATTGAAAACAAAAAAATATTATATTCAATGGAAAATATAATTGCCAAATATGTAAATTTAAACGATTGTAGTTAAGTTATTAATAATAAAGACTCCGTTCGACTTTGTGTTTGATAATAAATTTATGTCGATATTAAACAATACTGAATATATTAAAGAAAGAATAAGTTAGTTTGTAGTTTTGTTGTATCTTGTTCTTCTTAAATTTTGTTGCATAAAAACTATCAATAATTGTTATTTTATTTGATTTATTTACTTTTAGAATATTTTAGAGGGCGACGTTCATGTTTCTAACGGCCAGATGTAAGATGTTAAAAATAATTTAGAGGCCTATAATATATTAATATCTTATAGGCTAAAAGTGGGTCTTTCTAGGCGTAGGGTAGAATCGATTTGGGCAACAAACCGGTATGTCGATAAAATAGCTCCGGAAGTTATGTTACGAAAGATTGGACCAACAGTTGTTGCGTTCCTCAACGGTTTCTGCTAGCGGCCAAGGGCGTGAGGTTACAAAATTACGTCTTATTTACTTTAAATACTTCGGAGTATATCCATTCCAAGTTACATAAGCTTGATCCAACTTGAGCCTCTTCAACCCATTAATGGTTTTGCGTGTTCAGTACATAAAACTGTACTGTTTCAAAACCAGCTGTTGCAAGAAGATTTGACGAGTTTAAGCAGCAAAGTTTGTTTCCTTAATTAAGAGCACCCATGTTATAAAGGCTCAGTGAGTCCCAGGAGGGTTTTTACTGCACACAGAGTCTATTCACCGCTTTTATAGGAATGAATAATCATCAATCTAAATAATCACAACTCGGTACCTAGAAATCAGCTTAAACTCCCCGAAGTGTTGCTTGTCCATATTATAATGAAATCATGCCCTAGTTACGGATTCTTAAATTATTTTTCGGATGATTTTATTTCTTTTTATTATTTTCCTGTGACTGATATTTTTTTTTGTATAGATGTTTCTTGCTGGTGCAATTAATCTGTAATGACACTAATAACCATTTAATTCAGACATGAATGGCACCTAAGTTCAGTACATGGTAAATAAAATTGATCCAGAATAATAAAGAAATACAACTCATTTTGATTGAGTGACTCCTAAAATAACAAGTTTTGAAGTCGTATTAACTAAAGAAGGAATCTAATACCAAGATGGTTATTTTTAAGACGTACATATCTGTTTGCATCTCACAATTTCGTTATTAACAAACCTTAGAAATGCTTTCTATTCAAGGGAGGAAAAAAAACTAGCACCAATTTGTAGGGACAAACTTCAAAAATGAGTTATTGTTTGTTTTTTACAGATAGAACCTAATTGTGCTGTTGAATTACTTCAAAATTTGATATTTATCTACAAAAAGACAAATACGGACAATTTTTAATAATTGAAAATTTAAAAAAATTAATATTGTGATGCCTTCTATTTAATTCTGTTGGAACGAAAATTAACGATCTGATTTTTTTTTTTTTTTTTTATAGGGACACTGCTATATAAATGATATACATTGAAAAATTATTCTAATATTAATAATAAAATTTCTATAAAAATAAGTTAACTTTGTTTTCAGTTAGTCAATAGATATTTGATATAAACCTTCCACAAAATATAAATGAAATGAAGTGTATGTTTAAATTATTTATCGCATAGATAAATAAAATAAAGAAAAATTAATTTATAAAACTTGTCAGGTTTCAGGATAAAAAAACACAGCAGAGATGGTTAAACATTAACTATGTATAAAGAGAGGAGTAAAAATATGAATGATTTAATAACACTCAATAATAATTTTAAAAACATAGTGCCTCATCGAAATTCAATTTAAAAATTAATTGAACGAGAAATCAATTTGTTTTTTTCTCGGTATATGATGATAGAAGTGAACGAGTTAAAAAGCAGAATATCCAAGAGGTAGGCACAGGTGCGGCCTTTATCAGCGTCCTTGCAAGGCCGTCGGCAATCAGCCAATCAGCACGCTCGCGGTCTTAGGTAATCGATACACGCTATCATTACTATCGATTTATTTATATAAAATATCTCCCCTCCCACCTCATTAGTCAAAGCGGTCTTATTAATTGAGCTAGAGAACTGTGCGACAGGTCTCCGATCAGCAGTCAATCATTAGCTACGCCATTAGAATATTAATTGGAAGTCGTTCAAGGGCTCAGAATATTATATTCGAAACTAATGCACTTCCCGCTCCAGAGTGATCTATTTTTATTCTGGCTTCCCACGATGACTTGGGTCGGATACCTCCTATAGTATAGAATAGTATCCTGATTCATGAACGAAGCAGATATTTTTGTAGGAAGTAGAGTAAGTTCGTCTAGGTAGAGAAATGTGGTGCGTAAATCATAATTTAAAGTACATTTCTTCGATACAAATCTAAAGATAGATGTTAAAATAACTTTTCTTTTTAGATCTCTAGCGTTTTTTTTTAGGATTGGCAATGGTCATAAAATTCATTAAGAGTCGTCTATAAGGCACAAAATCACGTATAATGACATAGGTTTAATACTTTTACGAACCTTGAAACAGTTTTTTCGGTCTCATCAAAATTAATGTCCTTCAATTTTATTGAATTCCATATACAACAATACTGTATACAATAATACTGTATACAACGACACTATATACAATAATATCAACGATACAAAGATATTATATTTGATAAACTCCATCCAGCAGCTCCCATCCAGTTGCGTACATCAAGGATGTTCCCTGCATCAGCCGCCACTCCGTCACTCCACCTAAGCCTGGGTCTTCCTCGTCTTCTTGTCCTGTATAGAGGCTCTGCCAGCAGCTTCCTGGGCAAATCTTCCTCACTCATGCGAGCCACATGCCCTGTCCACCGCAATCAGCCCAATTTTATGACCTGGACAATATTCAGTTCTTTGAATACGCCATATAGCTCCGGGTGCTTGCGTCTCCTCCAGTTTCCATCCACCAGCACTCCTCCAAATATCCTGCGAAGGATTTTACGCTCAAGGTCTTGTTCACAGGCCTTGGTTATTGTCCAGGTTTCCGAGCCATACATCAGGACAGGACGAATGATAGGTTTCAACTTTGTTTGCCGAGAGAGTAAAGAAGGCAAGCGAGAGCATCTCTCTGCGTAGCCCCTTTGTCGCAAGGAATTCTCCAGACAGAGTTCCACCGACGCACATCACCCCAATTCGACCAACATACTTAAAATTAACGAGAAAAAAAATCCTCTAAAGTGAGTAGTACTATTTTTTTTCCAAAAAGAAGCCATCAAACAAACAACTCTCTCTGCTTCTATTAAAATTATATCAAGGTCGGTTGTTTTATTTATGATAAGGAACAGTTTTTATTAATGACATAAGGACCAAGCCCAACACCTGATTAGGTTATTTTAAAATTCTCTGATTTCAGACGCCTTGAGTTACATTTTTTGACTCAAGGTACCTGAAATCAGATCAAGCGAAAAACTTTTTTAGCCCGTTACCAGAGTTCCTAGGTTATCTTTGGTAACGAGGAACAATAATATAATTAATTGAGTAACAATATTATCTTGATTTACCGTTTTAAGAATGTCGATTTAATAAAAATAAAAATGTATTATTGCTAGTTATTTTCCAGATGTACCAAGCCATGGTCAACTGCGATGCAGCTAGCCAAGAGACTTCAACGAAAGGCAGAATTTATAATTCATGGATTGAACAAGCAATGGCGCTTGGCATATAGCCATCAAGACCACCGGCGCCGATGGAATATCCTTCATCCTTCGAGGAACATAATGTGTCATCCACCTCAATCTTTCGATAGGACATCTCTTCTTGGTCCCGCTTGCGGAGTCTTATCACTTCGCCCAAATCTTAAGAAGCGCCGCCGAGTCCTTTGAGAAGCCTCTAATACAGTTTATGACGTATCAAAATGGAACAAGTTCCTGAACTAACAAGTCACAAATATTCTTAGAAATAAATCGATCATTTCATATTCATTATTAATAATACTCGTTTGATATCAAGAAATCTCTTAAGGTTAACAAAGAGGATTGTAACTCTTACAGAATATTTTCCGTAAGCTTCGGAATGAGGATATAGTTTTTAAGCAACCTTAAAAAAAAAGAAGTAAGGATTGGACTTAAAAACAGCAATGAATGCACTCTAACGGAAATTATTTTAAACATACTAAGTTCGCTTAATCAGATAAGACATCAAAAGTTATGATAAAATAAATAAGACCAGAAAACTTTTTCATAAGCTACCTGAGGACTGGTTTACCTCACTATATTAATAGACTGATTTATGCTGGTTTCGAAAAAAAAAATTTCATTAAAACGCAAACTCTATAGATTGAAACTCTATTATTCTCATCCATATCGTAAGTAATTGATTACATCCAAATTTTTATGATTATTCTATATTGCTTTTAAACTCCCGCCGAGGACAGTAAAGCTTATTCTATCCATTTCTATGGAATGCTAAAAGAGAAGGAAATGTTATAAAAAAATAATAAAAGTTTACACTTTTACTGTTTATATTTATATTATTCCGGAGCGCAGAAAATAAAAGTTCAAAAACTACATACAAGTTTGGAAAAAAATTAATCAGAACCACCTATTGCATAAATAAAAAATTATAATAACACTAAATCGAAACCCGCATTTAATTTTTATATTTTATTAATTAAAACAAAACTTCCCTACCTTCTGAAGCTAGAAAACAAAAAACAATATACAAAAAATAAAAAAAAAGACTCATAGTAAAATTGTACTAAATCATAATTATGAAATCTTAATCCTACATCTTACATCTTAAATTACATCACTAAAGCAACGTTGGTCGGGTAAATTATGGGAATTTATGGATATTCGTAGTGAGGGTTTCTAATTAAAAATTACTTCATTTTCTAAATAAAAAGTAATTAATAAAATAAAATTGTTAACTTTTTTATTTTAATATTTGATGGTAGAATATTAAGAATTTTTTTTAAGTAACACTAAATAAACTCTTTTATGGAAAATATATACAGGTTAGGCATAAAGTATATAAATATGGCAAGGTTATTTTGTTTCCTTGAAGACAAAATCAAGCCTGTTTTTATTGACTATCATTTGTTTTTAAATATTATTTTCGTATAAAATAATTTTTTTTAGGATATAATATTTAATTAAATGATCTTTTTTTTTTTTTAATTTTAAAATGTATCTTAACAAGTTTTGCATTTTACTAACAGTCACTTCGAAATACTCAACTATTTCGTAGAAGGGAATAAAGCAGACAAAATGTCTGTAACTGTACTTGCTGGTACGTGTTCTTTTATCTTGAGATAACTGTTTTGTTTGAAGAGGCCCAACTGCAAACATCCAATATCATACTTTCTTTATTGTAAGGGAGCAATAAACGCTAATTTTAACTTGATCTGTATTTAATACTGTATTCTGTCTAAAATTAGAATACGAGTACATAAGAAAAAAAATCGTATCTTATTAAATATTTAAAACAAACCCTCCTAAGAAGAAATTAAATAAAATCGTAAATATATAATTTATTAGTAATATAATAATGATGAATAAGGAATTATGTAATACAATTTAAGAAACAGAGATGTACTCACGTCCATTCGAAAAAGGAACTTGAAAGCAAGATACTGGATGTACATACCTAGAAAAAAAATAAATACAATTATTTCAATAGAACAATAAATTGACAAGATTAATACATTCTCATAAAGAAATTTTGGATATGTTTGTAAAAACAACTCTTTTCACCATAAATCGATTTACATGATGTGCTTTTTCATATAATGACTTACATGCTATTTTACAATTTTTTTAAAAATTACAAACTTGTTCTAACCAATCTCAATATATCAAAACATAATTAAATTGTTTTTGTATATCACTAATTCTTTTAATCAATGATGAAGCCTGAAACGGCTGAATTTTTAGAATTTCTTTGATTTAAAAATCTTTAATTTAAAAAAAAATCAAACTTGTTTCATTAGTGATAAAAAATGGTTAAAACATAGGCTAAGAAAGAATTTGATAATTGAAGGAGATTAAAACAATAATATTTTCTTTATAAGATCTTTCTTATATACTGGACTAACTTTTCGATTCATATAATTCAATAATGAAGAAAAAACCTTTTTTCCAGTCAAACAATTTTTGTTAAAAAATGGACAAAGGATTAAAAAGACGTTTCGACAATTTATTTGTCATTTTCAATTTTTGTTCTTCATAACATCCTTTAAAAATTCACAGGTCAATTCATCACTTGAGGTCAAACAAATCTAAAATTAATTTTATATAGAATCCTGGAAGTCAACCTTCTTCCATGGTCAAATGTACAAATATTTTTAAAGGATGTTATGAAGAACGAAAATTGAAAATGACAAATAAATTGTCGAAACGTCTTTTTAATCCTTTGTTAATTTTTTAACAAAAATTGTTTGACTGGAAAAAAGGTTTTTTCTTCATTATTGAATTATATGAAACAATAATATTTTCTTACGATTAAATAAATCAACATATTATATTATGTTACAAAGATCTACATCATCATTATACAGTAAAAATCATTAGCGTACCATTGTTGGTATGCTAATGATTGAGAAAATATATTATTAACCATACCTAGTAAATATTAGGGGTTATTAAGTATATAATCCATAAAGATAAGTGTTATTTGTAGATTATGATTTCTAAACGGAATTTCCATGAAAAATAAATTTAATTTCATTTCAATTAGGGTGATAAGTAAAGAAAAAAGAAATCTGGGTTATGCATCCATTTAATTTCTAATGTTAAACTATTCATTAATTAACAACTTTTCCTAGAAATTAAACCAAATCCTTGTTTAATAATATGAGTTTAAGAACAAAGTACAGGTTTTCACTTTTCGCCTCTATTCGTGTAGACTTAGGTAACTAATATGGATTTTAATGTATATAATTAAAATATTCTATAATTTTAAATATTCCTCAAAATCTCATTTTATGATTCCATCTAACAAGCAAAAATGTGAAACGATTATGTAGTTTATTAGGTGGAACTGTAAAAGATGTTTATGAAGAATATTTAAAATTATAGAGTGTAAAATATTATTACTAAACTGTGATTTCCGTCAAACCGAGACAGACTTCCTCGAAACAAAAACTGGATCGTTTAGTGTATTACTTTTTATTTTTCAATTACGTTTATGATAGTCATTTGCATGCATGACTAAGCCACACAACCAGTTTTCCTATATATACAGCAATTAAATGCGTAATCGATTAAGAAGTAAGGTTAAGTGCAAATGAATGGGATAGGAAAGACATTTGAATTGCTAAAGGAACTATCTGAAGACCGGCTTCAAATATCCATCAGCATTCAGGTTCGATTGAGGAAAACAGCGGCGCTACATCGAAGAGAAGTGACTTGTGAATTTTAATACCAAGGATGGCGGAGGGAAAGAAGCATGTGGATGGTAATATGCGAAGTATGAATGCCAATTATCACATCCAGGAAATCTATGAAGCTTGAATGATAACAACGTTAAGACAGAGAATATTAACACATCTTAGGGAAGATAACTTTCATGAAACATACCAGATTTAATTAGATAGCAGTAAATGCAGGAATAAAAAAATAATAAAAGTATAAGATATTAGGTAATAAAGTAAATATACTTCAGTAACCTAAATAAATATTAAGACTTTGTTGTAAGACCGAAGGTTGTTATTTTTCAAGATGAAATAAAAATAATATAATATTATTTCCTGGAAACAATAGTTCATAGACCATCGCTCTCCAGCTGGTTTGCTCTCTAATAAAATTTACTTTAAGACACTTTTATCGCGTAAATATCATCCATCCCTAGTCAAAAAACAGAAGAATGATGGCGCAGAGACAAGGACACCATCAAGAGCTGAAGACCAACTCCTCGTTGTATTTGTGTCAAAGCGTTGCACCGAATAAATGGAGGTATGTTTCAGGAATAGTATGAGTCAGATATCTTCCGTTCCATTGAGCTTAGAAGGCAGGACATCTTGCCAGAACTGGAATGCATGGTGTTAACTGCTGGAGGCCGAGTTGATCCGAGAAAAACTATTGCCAAGGTAAATTTACAACCCATTGCAATAATGTTAAGCATTGAAAACCTAAATGCAAGAAGCACTCTTTTCCAAATTTTTTTCTCCCGTTGCTGGATATTTTGCATGTAAACAAAAACAACTGGACAGCAGTTTGGAACAATGAATGAAATAAATTAATGATGAGCTTGCTTCTGCTATCTCCCCTGGGAACAGATGTGCTTCTAAGAACCCGAGGCAAAACAGTGCCATCCAGATGAACGTCTATTCATTGTCTACTTTAGGAATTAGCTTGAATTTCGGTGGTCAACTAAAACAACTCAGGTGGCTTTGTAGGGGTAAGCATTATCAAGATGATTTCCACTGATTAAGCCATATTTCTCTTAAAGGAGCGGATGCAACAAGACTATATTTAAATATATCTGCAGCCCCTGTGGATAAGTGGTTAAGTCGAATTTTGTTTAGAGAGAGTTAACTGATTGAGGATCGTGCCATGTTCTTAGTTTTTAGCTTGAGATGGAGTTGTAATATAAGAAATAAATTCTTATCAAGCCAAAACCTGACTTAGTCCCTTATTCACTATGAAAATAACACAATTCCTAAGAACAAGAAACTATTTTGGACATCGCAAATTGCGAGAATACGGGGATATGGGATCAGTAAAGAGAATGGATATGTCTGACCGAGGTACTAACCAGGATAGCTCAGTTGTTAGAGCACCACAACGGAAATGTGGGAGACCCGGGTTCGAATCCCGGCCCTGGGCACATTTTCCTCTTCAAAATAAAAATATTTTGGACAAAGTTCGACCAAGCAACTTATTCATCGGGGCTGATGATATGTTATAGTAAATATTAGCTTATATTTGAACCCATGATATGAAAATGAATTAAGTAAATTTAAAAAAATTTAGTTGATATGTGGGATTATCGATAGTTAAACATAACTGCTTTTCAAGTTTCTGTGTTTACAACAATCGTAATATTAGCTTGATACTAACTTAAAAGTGTCTTAAATAATCAAAACATTTTGATTTGGAGTGTTTTCATAGTCAAATATTGTTTTCTCACTTCCTTATATGTTAAGACAAGGTAAGGGAGAATCTAAATAATGATGAGGCATCTTCTACTTTCTAACTAAATGCTAAATAGTACAGTTTTCTTATCAGTTCAAATAATATTAATATTAAAATTTTTACAAAATATCACTAATAAAAAATATAAAATAAGATAGAAATCGAAAAATGAAAATCTTAAATCTATTTCTAGTCTTTCAATTATTTAGGCTAATTTAGGTATCGTTATTTTTTAATTCTGTTTATTTAATTTTAATTATTAAGTAAGTTTTTCACATGAAATATGACTTGGATTTCAGCGCCAAACGTAGAAAAACTGAAGAAGAAGACTGTTATTGTCTAACCAATACGATATAAACTTCAAAATATTGGAGACACCTGATGGTAATGCGGAGAGCATTGCATAAGAGTAACATAAAAAAAAAAACCTTCATGCTCAACACAACTGTTTTTTTTAGTATTTATGTTAATCTTATTCACAACGAAATGGAGCGTGCTTATGAATCTTTCAGGGCAGTGCGTTATTAGTAAAGGTAGATGCGACATACCCGAGCCAGCATCGCAGCCTACAGAGAAGAGGCGGCGCAAAAGGTACCGAACCTGCCAGCTGTTTTAGTTATTGCATAAATTAACATACAAAAAGGATTTCCACAACACTAACGAACCAAGGATACTGCGCAGAATTATAAGTACCGCTGAAATAGTTATCCTAGCGCAATGAACAATTGCGGGTTATCGATGTAAAGGATGGACCGGGAATCAAGTGCGCATTCGAGTGCGATGATAATTCTTTATGTTTGGAAGTTCTTCGATAGTTCCCGTTAGCTAAGTGTATGATGGATTCGGCCTATATGAATAGAGTACCAATTACCAGAAACCTGAGAACTTTACTGTCTACCCCGGTCTGGACCTTCCAAAATTTCAGAACAACTTCAATCTATCATCAATTCAATCTATCTATCAGAACTTCAATCTATCATTAATCTAAGATGGTATCAATTATTTCCCGAGGACAAAAATTATAAAAATGATGAATTTCGATCAATGGTGAAGAGGACCTCTGTCGGAAGAACGTAAGAATCCACAGAGTGAGGGGCTCAAGAGAAACATGACATCAAAGCTGGTAGAAGAACAAGATCCAGACCCGGAAAACTATATCGATTGTTAATTCGCAGTCCATAGTGGCTCAATACTAATTAAAAAAAAAACTATTTATATTAAACATTAATTTAATAATCCTCTTAATAATTTCAATGATTTTTTCTGACTTAAAGAGCTGTTGAAAGACGTAAATATCATAAACTAGAGGTCAAACTTTTAGAAAATATTCAATATAAGTTATAGGATAGGGAGGAACAATGAAAAATTAATAAATAATCAAAACAATAAAATATATAAAAAATATAATTACATTTTAAAAATGACCGCTACACAAAACTGTATTTAATTGTAATGAACAATTCATAACCTAAATATTTTTCGTGATAAAATTTAACGAGGTAAAACTATTCAATGGATTTTTTAAATAAAAAAGTGAAAAACTATAAACTATAAAAGTATCTACAAGGAGGATGACAAAATTATTTTCAGAGAAAACTTTTTTTGTTTTTAATGATCATGACATATATAGATATATGATGATATAAATAGATGTATTCGTGGAGGTGGGCAGAATACTAAGAATCTTTATAATTATTTAAAACTAAAAAAGATATAAAATAATTAAATTTTAAAAATTACACAAAACTGTTCACTAAGTTGAATGATCAATCGCAAGCCAAATCTTTATTTATGATAAAATCTATCTAGGTAAAACTAATCATGGAATTTTTCGAATAGAATAAATGAATATATTTTTATTTACTATAAATGTATCTATCTACAAGAAAGATGACTAAAAGTTAATATTTTTATTTTATTTTTTAAAATTTATGTCTAATATAATTTGTTACAGTCTGTGCCAAACAGACCAGTCTCAAACTCAAAAACTTAATATACAAATTTAAATGTATCTATAAAGAATCACATATACAATGAAAAAAAAAATTATACAAAAAAACTATCAGCAGTGAGAAAAAAAAAATTATAATCAAAATAAACAAAAACTGTATCTATACATTCTTAGTAACTTATATACATCTGCATGAACGATAACAATAATATAAGATAATTAATGGTTGTATTTAATGATCACGACATAAGTACATACCTGTATTCGTGGAGCTGAGCAGAATACTAAGAATCTTTATAATTATTTAAAACTATGTAAGACACCCTTCGAAAATATTTTAAACTATTTAAATAATTACTTTCAGTTATCAGCTCTATCTGTCCGTTAAAGTAGAATGAGGAAAAATAAAGAATTAATTAATAATCAAAAGAATGATAAAGATAAAAAATAATTAAATTTTAAAAATAACACTAAATTGTACACTTAGTTGAATGGACAATCACAAGCCAAATCTTTATTCATAATAAAATCTATTGAGGTAAAACTAATCAAGGAATTTTTCGAACAAAAACTGATCAGTTGAAATGGATAGATTTTAATAAATTGTAGAAGTATTTAAGAAGCAAGACTAAAAATTATTTTCAGAGTAAAGTTGATTTTTTTTCTTACAGATCATGACCTACATTGATATGTATATTCGTGAGCATGAACAGAATATTAAGAATCTTTATTATTATTTAAAACTGTCACAGAATTTTTTGTTTTTATGATAAGAAGAATTTATATGATTTTTTTTAAATTTCTAAATAAGGGAAAGTAACAGGGATTTAGTAATTTTTTTTTGGTATCAGATGATAAAAAGAGTGTGAGTTTTGGAAATGGATATATTTCGGTAATTATTTCATCTAGAAATAAAATGAAAGGTTTATTCTTGATGAAATGATAACCAAAATGTACACATTTCCCATAATTACACTTTTTTTCATATTAAAATTTACGCTAATTTTTATTTTCAAGAATATTATGAAGGAAACGAATAAAAAGTGAAAACTTAATGGGGCTTAATCTCGAAGTGACAGCCTGCGGAACTGATATCAAAAACAAAAACGTTTGTGACTTAGTTTTGAATCATTATAAAAATTCTTAGTATTCTGCTCAGTTACACGAATATACATATGGATGTAGGTCATGATCAGTTATAAAAAAAATCAACTTCTCTCTGAAAATAATTTTTAGCCTTCCTTATAATACACATTCCCCATTAATTTTTTTCATGCTACGACTCACGATTAATGTTATTTTCAAGAATATTAAAAAGGAAACGAATGAAAGTTAAAACTTGTCGTGGCCTAACATTGAAGCGACAACCTGCAGAACTGGTGCCATTTTTTTTTTTTTTTTTATTAACAAGACAAATAATGTGAAATAAATTACTTCTAGTCCTCTAACCTATCACAAAAGAAGTAATGAAGTATAAGAAAATATGTAAATGTTACTTAAAATTATTCCAATTTGGGTTCTACCAGTGGGTAGTTTCTCTAATTGTCTTTATCTCATGCCATTATTTATCGTTCGTTCTATTTATTTGATGTATTATTACTATACAGTGATCAAAATGGTTAAAACCTAATTAACAAGTCCATATTAGAAAAAACTAAAGAATATTGGAGCATACCTCTTTAAGTATCTGAGTATCTCCTTATAGTGGAGTTCTGCAGAAGTCCTGTAGCCCATGGCGACCAGAGATGCGAATAACCTTGGCCACTTCATCAGATCACTATATACTCCTTATCAAACGCAGACAGCCGTGTCGGCTTCGAACCAAAGGCCACCCTGTTCTGGCGCGGGTTGGAGCTTATCTGCCTGCAGTCCTGGCCTCCGGTCTGTAAGATACCGATGTTGGCAAACAGAAGATATCGCCCAAAACGTATTTTGCTAACTGGCGAAAGTATCTGCAGAGCTATACAATGGGCAGTGATAATCGACGTTAACGGGGTAGATAAGTCTGGTCAATAAGCGATTGCTAAGCAGGTTCTATTATCGAATTTACTCTACAATATTTGTTTTTGGCGTCTTAATGAATGAGCGAAGAAACGTTGACTACGAATATACTGAAATCCAAGTTCTAAATCCCTCAAAAAGTAATAATGTAAATGGAAAACAAAGATTTGTTTACCTGTTAGTAATGGGTTCCTCTAAGGATTACTAAGTTCAATAATAATATTGATTTTTCAAATTTTTAATATTTTCTAATAAAAAGAAAAATGTTTTTATATTTGAGATGTTCAGGTTCAATAGCGGATAAATCCTAATTTTAAAAATTTACTTTTCACAATTTGCGCTAGTTAATCTAAGCAATGCTTTATGCTCCGTAACTTCAGGTTCAGAACCTGACTAAAACCATGACAAATAAAGGGGCAAAGTGTCGCGATAGAGAGAATTGCTCGACTCAACTAGCGAAATATGTGAAAAATCAATGAGAATGTAATTAGTGAAAAATTATTTCCGGGCTTCGCAAAAGGGACGCTTGACTTGTGGAACAAGATGGAATTGTTGCATTCCTTCAGATCTCACATGCACGGGAAACAGATAAATACAAGTATCCAAATAATAACTAATTTCCCAATTGCAAATTTCTTATTTCCCTTCATTTAGTGTTAAAAATTGCATTAGATCAGTTTGATTGAACTGTTCTTCAGCACTGAAGCTCATTCTGAGGTTCATCTTTCAATTAGAAGATTTTGTAAAGTAACCATTTCAATCGCTTCCATCAAAAAAGTATTGGTGGCTTTTCATCATCTATGTATGTGGCTCAAAAGCGGACAACTAAAATACTTCAAAAATTAAAGTTTTCAAATGGTCAAATTAGTCCGGTTCTGAAGGCAAGGTTACGGAATCATAAAGCATTGACTGACTAAACTAGTGAAAAATGTAAAAACGGCAGTTTTTGAAATATGGAGCTATCCGCATTTTAAAATAATCAACCAATAAAAAAAATATTCATCTTTTTTAACTAAGTTCTAGAATCTATTGTACCTACATTAAATGTATTCATGCTTAGCTTCAAGATCACAATATAGTATCGAAAAGACATTGTATACACAAGAAGTTTGGAATTAGAATCATAGATTTTTTCGTCATGGCACATACCGACCAATTATATGACATCCTTAATCCTCTCGACTAAGAATTTTTTGGTCTGCTTTTTATTTTAGGGCTGTCATAACGATAATTGAACGGTTAGTCAAGCAATTAGGCGAGCCAGCAAGTGCCACTAACGCGGTTAATTAAAATGGTCGCCACTGAGTCCTGCTGAATACATTTCCGTCGTGGCGTACTCCTCATCTTCCACGCCGAGGCCTTTTGTTTCCCTAAAATAGGCCCATCACGTCGGGTGTTGCTCCGAAAAGAGGGTGCTCCGTGAAGAAGCTGGTGGGATCGTGCCTCCGAGGATGGTACGTTGAATCCTAATCAACACGAACAAGTGATCCTTCCTGTCATCTCGCTCCTAGCTTCGATCCTTACTCCTATCTTTACTGCCGTAGCCCGCTTGTTTATGCAGGATGCAGTGGTAGGCCGGAAGTGTTATCTGTTCATCGGGGTACCTTTTCTCCTATAGGAACCGGAAGATGTACTCGCAACGGTAGTTGTATATACCAGTATTAAATAATACCTAATACCAGTCTCAGGAAGTTTAGCCTTTTTGAAGTGAAAATTTCTTTAGCCTCGTTTAGAGACTTTTAATAGGGTAAAAAGCTTCACTTTAGCGACATGCTTGCAACGTACAACACGAAATAGGAGGTACGTAGAGGCCTGTACATAAGTTTTACAATTTGTTATAATCAACTTTAGTTGAAAGTTTAAAATTCCTTTGATATAAGAATAATTATATTTGATTAAAAGGTCGTTGAGCAATTGATATTAAAAATAACTTAATAAAATAATAACTTATTAAAACAATAACATATCCAGTGGCCGTTCTGCCATTGTTGCTACTAAGAAAGATGCCGAGCCTGACTTAATGCTCAGGGAAATCGCTTTGATCAACATTTGGTATGAGTATTTATGTTTATATTTAATGACTAAAGTAAAGCAGTTAGAACAAATGAAATAAGTTTTATTTATTTACAATGCCTAAATAATTCATAACAATGAAAATCTTTAGGTGTGAATATCTCTTAAAAATAGTTTGCGGGTAGACCTCCATACGATTTTTTTTGTTTAGGGACTCTGTATATACTAATGATGCTATAATAATAAGGCCTAGTGAAAACGAAGTATCGATACCACCATTCTCTGCATACAAACGTATGTCCACGGACCACTATCCAAACCCAAATCCGCCAGATCACTCACCCAAATCGCAATCCTCCCACCTGCGCCTCGGTCTACCCGAACTTCCCAGTCGTTTCAGCGCTTATTAACATTTAAGAATTCGTTCGTTACTTAGCCCAGCAACTTCACAGGCCCATCTTAATCTTAATCTGTACATAATAATAATAAATATTAAACATTGAACCGAAATCATTTATTTGTTGACAGTTAATATCCTAATAAAATAAATAACTCGCATTAATAATAGATTTTGCCTTGGTAAGAATGAAGAACGGTGAGAGATTTGTACCGCCTGTAATACAAGAAAGGAAGCGGTACTGAATGTTAAGGACCTAGAACCTTAGATAGGCCTGAGAAGGTTACCATGCAATACTCCTGCATCTATGAACCATAATCCGACATCTATGGCAGCAAGGCCTCGTCGTGTCCTTTTGAAACTATACCAGCCTATATGGTAAGTGTCTGCGCCTCTAGGGCGAGCTGATCTTTAGCCTACAGGCTGTGTAGCATTAAAACTACCAGGCACGGTAAATAATCTTGTAATTTGCAAGAGAATGTCCAAGTTCACACGGTATGTAATGTCGTGCATTGAAAATTATTCTTAGTCAAGGGCGTATTGAATAATATAACATATTTTAATCGTTTTATTTAATGAATTTCGAAGTTTCAGGTAACTCAATCAGATCAATAACCAAACCTACCTTCCAATACATATGAAATAATACTTATATTAAGCCCTGAAGAAGACCTGTAATGTGGGTGAAATTTTGACTTTAAAATAAACAGTTCTCTTTACTGAAGAGATTTTTTTCTAACCTCCACCCTGACCTCTTCACGTATACATAAAAATATATAAGTACATATATATATTTTTTTGTATTGATCACTTCGGATCACTTAGCAACTTTATTTTCCCTTCTTCTGCTGGAGTTTTCTCTGTCTTGAAATATTCCTACATTCGTTCACTGGCACGTTTTTTTTATCCTTTGTCAACCTTGATCTAGTCTTCTCAGACATTTCTTCGTCCTAAAAACCTTCCAGATTTTTTATGCGCGTCTCTGTAATGTTCAACTTTTCCAATTTTTTTTCACTTGTTTAGTCCACGTTATCGTGGTAATTTTCCGAAAATAGTCTAATATTTGCTTGGTCAATCTACGTTTGTTCATTGTTTACAGATGTCCGAGGAATGCCTCCTCTTCTGCTTACTATCCGATATTGGTAAACGTCCGAGGAGTAAACCGAGATGTAGGTGGGAGGATCACGTTAAGAGTGATTAACGGATTTTGATTTGGGTACTAGTCCGTTTATGCAGAGAATGGATGGTATCGTCATAGCCTTCGGGCTGTCAGCCTTAATATTATGAACTTTGATTTATATTATATAGATACTTGGATATTTTCAGCAATTGATTTGCAACTATTGTATTATCATGAACAATAGAAAAATTGGAAAATCCCGCGTCCTTTATCTGACCTCCAGGAAATCCCACTTAATATCAACTACTTCTGATTACTCTGTTTGTAGGCTATTTTTATAAAGTGAAAGGCTTGTAAGGACTTGATCGACTTATAAATAAAATAAATAATTAAAAAAAGGAAAAATCAGCAATGAATAATCCAATAATAATTCATCTATTTGTGTGTATATTTCATTGACAATATCATTGCCGACTTCAACTGCATGTTCTTTAATGACAACGTAGTTTTTCCAGCAATTATATTTTTTATTTCAACATGGCAAGATGCAATCGCAGATAATTACAGCAGATAGCACCCCCATACATTCTAACATAATTTCAGAGATAATGCACGATTTATACTGGGTAAGCATTGTCCTAAGGTTGAGTTAATATCACGAGTAAACTCTTAAACTCTTCAGTTTTACATTGTGCACTCCATGATCTAAAACAAAAGTATCGCTTATAATGGCATTGTATCGCTTAAAATCACAAGACGAATCGACGCTAAGTTAAGTTGATAAAGCATTAGAACTTCCACTTATATAGTTCGGCTTTTTACTTAAGTAATACCTGGAGCACCTTACGTCTTCATTATTTTGGAACAACTATTCGCAGCCGTACTGTCTGGAAGGCGCTTCAGACTGACAAGGGCAGGCACTAAGACAGCCACGATGTAACGGGAGCTCTATTCTTAGCAGGCCTACAGCACTCGCTCTTAATTATCGAAGATACAGACAATGCAGGTCTTTGAACCCCTCTGAGTCCAAAAATTAGTTCAAAGTGTTAGTATTGTAACATATATCGCTCCTGCAAAAGAACAATGTCACAACTCAAAAAAACTTAACTTTTCAATAGAGGCATTTTACATGTGAGTTAAAACAATAAAAATTTGGGTATTGGTAAATCAAAGCATTCCTATTGTATTGAAATTCCTTTATTAGCCATTAGAATTTTTTTTTAAAGCTTGAAACTGTTTTGACTTTAATTAACGTCATTATTCCCATAACACATCTAGTTCAAACATTATACATGAAATATGACTTTATTAAAATAAAAAAAATGTTGGAAATGGAATATCAGATATTTCGTTTCTGAATTAAAAAGCTTCTTCCAATAGCTACTGAAAGCTTAACTTTAAAATGCCAATTTTATAGTTACGTCGTTGTTCTTTAGAAGGAGCTATATGTATACTCTTTTAAATGAATAATTCCTGGTTTACAAAATCACATATTTTTTATTTTTCATTAGAATGGAGTGAGAAATTTCCAAAATGCAAACCCTCATGGTTTCTAAATACTGGAAAAACTCATCAACTGACTCCTTACTTTTTTCAGTAGGATAGATACTTAAGGTTTTGTTTTTGGATTTTTTCTATTGCATTATAATTTACAATTTATGTTTTTCCTATTTATTTTTGTATTATTTTGGAAAAATTAAATTTAAAAATCGACAAGGTGCTGAAATAGTGGATTTCGCTGAAGGCAGATTTACTATGCTGCTAAGAATTGCATTAGTAATAATTAGAAATAAATAAATTTGACTCCATATTTTATCTTGGGGCTACAAACGATCTAGTCAAGGTGAGCGTAGTCCAAACAAGGAAGGGGTATTGAGATTGATTGACTCGAGGGTAAGCGATTGGATTCTTGTCTAAGATGTCTTTGTTGCTTCAAAGCGATGATATTTTAATAATATTTATAATAGATGTATAAATTATTATAATATTCAACAGATAATTAACCTATTAACTTATTATAACCTTCATAATAGCTGTGTAGAATTATAATAAAAATATTCAGGATCAGGATAACTCCGAAATTACAAAAATTGACTATTTCACATTATTTTAGTCAAGCGATTTTGTCTAACACGAGACCGCCCCGTCTTGTTTCTCATGATTTTAGTCCGCTCCCGAGTCTGAATGTTCGGGAGCATACAGGGTTGCTTGACTAAACTAGCGAAAAGTGTGTAAACTCATAAACTCAATTTTTGCATTTTGGAGTTATCCCCTTTTGATCCTGAACGCTTCCTGTATATATTTTATTATATTTAGTCGTTTCAATCTTCAAAGAATGTATAATTTTATTGCTTATGTTAACTTAAATTAATTTATAGGTACAAATACACATAAAAAAAAAGAAAGAAAAAACCACGATAACTATGTTTTTCTAGAGTCTAGGTTTCGGTACAGGGTAGGGACTATATTGTTTCTAGGACAACAGTTGTGAAGGTACGTGATTTTATTAGATCAAGCTCAGCCGTCAGGATTTTCGTATGATCAAGGGTACCTACTTTACAGAGGGTAGGTGAGTCATAAGAGCGTCTTTACATCCCACAGGGTCCATACGAGGCTGTTAACAGATTGAATAATGTATTTGTCTTCAGCCGGAGTTGAGCTAAAAACCTTCACGCTGAGTTACACCCCGCTAACCATATACAAATTTATATAAATATATATCAGGACCGTTATGTGAAAAATAATGTATTTGTTAGGGTTCTGAGTAGTCCAGAGTAGTCACTTCAGTCCAGGCATGAAGACTAGGGGCGAAAACACTCACTTTTTCTTACTTAATGTCACAGCCTGACGATAGAGTAATCAGGTTGAGGGCACCTGGGGGACGCATTTAAAAAACCTGTACCACTACAACCCATGAAGGGTCTGGGGTTCAGTCCATGGTAGAGACTGTACTGTTTCATGGACAACGGTTCTGCAAGGAGGTGACTTGTCCTAGGTCACGCTCAACCGCCTGATTTCCCCCCCTTATTTTGGGTACCCTATTTTTATAATATTATATAGAGGCTGGGTGGGCCCCAGGAGGGTCCTCGATCCAATCTGATCCATCTCCCGCTGCAAACAGACTAAATAAAAGTCTTGCCAGCAGCGGGATTTAAACCAGGATTTTCGGCGTGTCATTTCAGTGCTCTTCCAATAAATATCTTATAAATCGTATAAACCGCTCCATAATAAATTTTATCAAATATTTTATTCTCGTTTCGTCTCTGCTTTGAATGTTTTATTTTATTTTTTCCAATATTTCATGACATTGATTTAAAACTCGACTCCTTAAGTATTCAAAGCTCTTGCTAGGAGAAAACTTTGTAGTAATCAACTTACAAATTATAATAGAAGGGAATTGAACCAGGATTTCCGGCATGGCAACTCATTCATACATAGGACGCATTTACTCTTATTATATTCTTATTAAATAATAAAAACATAATAATAAATTAAAAATTGCTTCTAACAGATCGTAAAACACAATCCTCAAGAAATGTTACAGTTACAGGTTTGTACTCATTAATGGGACATTTCATCAATTTCCTCCAATACGAACAAACTCCGCTGAACTATCGACTATTGCAAACGGCTTACATAAAGACAGAAATAGGACTGCAAAGATTATCCTATTGAAAAGGTAACTGGGTCAAGAGAACTCGCTATCAGGGCTAGCGGTTACATAAAGTGTATCACTAATGGGCTTAGGCTCAGTTTAATTTACATATCTCCTCTGCCGCTCCCAACAACTTACAAATAGTTAGTTCTTTTAGAAATATACTTTTCTAAACTATCTTTCTAAACTGTATCTATCTTCAATGAAAGTGTATTAGCATGGCTTAGTATATTGAAAGGGGTTCTTATTTGTTAATAAACACGTATGACATTATATAAACGTGGGTTGCTAATTTGTTTGTTTATTTAACGTCATTTATACTGCTATGGCTAATCGAACGATACTAGAGTGGGAGGAGGGATCTTTAACGAGTACCTGACACAGCCTCGGGTCCCCTTTTTACGTCTCTTCTGAGGGACGGCATATCCAAGGATTTTTCATTCCATTTAAAAATTCTTGGGTCGGTATGGTTGACAATATCAGTGCATTAGAGTCTATATAGGAAAATAGTTTCAGATATATTTTCAGCTAGATTCGTTATGAAATAGGTTCATGAGCATAATTGAATAGAGTAACTTTATCTTCAATAATTATCTGAATAATCATTGCGTGCATCCCCTCCGTCCTGCTATAGAATTTTTTTGTAGGGTTCTACATATGTCTGCAGCCCTGGTGAATGAGTGGTTAAAAGTCAAATTTTGTCCGGAGAGTGTCAACTTTATTGTGGGAAGTGTAATCGTGTCAGTCTTATAGTTTTGGGCTTGAAATAGAATTTTAACATCAGATATAACTTCTTTTCAACCAATGCCTAACTAGATCACTTATACACTACGAAAATAACCCCATATTCACCACTAACCTTAAAATATAGTACTGATCTCAATAAATAAATTAAATAATACAAGTACAGAGACCTACTTATTTTTCAACCATTATTCAAAGTACATGCTTTAAGACAATGTATAATTTCAGGATATTTCGTTAAAAAATAAAAATGAAAAAAACATAAATCGAGTGAAGTATTATACCATATACGTATATGAGCACATACTACGTATGTGCAAACCACTTAATTATATAAATACAGTAACTAATTTAATACAGTCTATTTTCTAACATTGAACTCTGATAATAGCTGTAGAGACAATTAAAAAAAAAAATCTAATCAATTCGCTTCGGTTTCTAAAGGTTGTTGGGTAAGTGAAGCTAACTCTACTATGCCAGTTTATGCTGAAAGTATTTCTCATTTCTCCTGAGAATAAGTAGAAGTTATACCGCAATAATTACGTACATTTAAAAACATTTCCATATTGATAACTATATTTGCATATTGGTCAACTTTAATAGTTAAATATATTTTTTAAAGTTTAAACATTTTTTTTTTTACATTGCTAGTAACTAAATTCATTCCTAATCCCAGTCCATAATAAACTCAATAGGACTCCTACATTGAAAAAACGAACTTGAAAAATACATACAGGTACTTGACCCCAAGTTTTCTGGTACAAACACTACGGACAGACACATTATCAGAGAATCCGACAAGGAGTCTGAATCGTCTATGGAGTAGATGGACCACGCTAGAAGTGCCTTCAATGGGATGTTTCTCGATGGACGCTTCCACGTGAATCCGTTAGGGGAGGTTTGCAAAAGAAGATCACATATATGTTATTTGCCAAATGTCATTTGTATAATTTCTTTCAATAAATATTGTTATCATTATGTTTTCATATTAACATTGATTAAAGGTTCTGAATAAACAACAACGTTTAAATTCATTCCTTGAAAGTTTATGATTCGGAGGTGCAGCAAAGCATTCTTTAATTGAAATAACGATTGAAAAACAAACCTCTAAGATATGACGTCATATGCAGAGTATCGGACATGCATTCTGATTCACCTGGTCGGGCAATTTCATAAAAAGCATTTCCGCGTATTTGACCTGTCGGAATCCATCCTAATCAGAGGATTGCGTGTTTGAGATCGAATAATTACTTCGTACAGTTTTTAACATTCTTCTAAACAGACATGAGTAAACTTATGTGCCATGAGAAATTTATGACTACCACTGTACCATCGTCCTAATAGCCATAGCATTAAGTGGCATAAAATGAATAAAAAATAAGTTATATGTATACTCCATTTATAATAAAAACCCTGAACAACGGGGGTAACAGGTGATTTGTCCTAGAACACGCTCAACCGTCAGATTTTCGCCCTTATTTTGGGCAACCACTTTATAGAGGCGTGATGAGCCCCAGGAGGGTCCTAGATCCTATATGATCCATCTACGGCTGCTAACAGACTAAATAAAAGTCGTGCCTCCAGAAGGATTTGAACCAGGATTTTCGGCATGGCAACTTAGTGCTCTACCACTGAACAACTCATATCTATACTCCATTAATAAGTGGCCCTAATGCACAAATTGAAGAAAACAACATACGTGTTCGATGTCACGTAAAACCTTCACGTAAAAACAAACCGCACCCATCCATCAATTACGCTAAATTATTAAAGTGGACTATGATAACTGTCATTTGTGATAAAGTGATATTGATCTATCGCAACAAATTCAATTCTGATATTGAACATTAATAAATCAAATTTATGTCAAAAATTCATCCAAAACAACACCATATTGGTTTTTAAATGAATCTTAAATGGCGATCTTATTGATTTTTGGATGGGATCTCAAAAAAATATTAGTGACCGGATACAATAATAAATCCAATATTTTCATACATTGTGACAAAAAGACGCATTTTCTATAAGTGTTACCGCGAATTTCCTCAATAAATATTGTTATGATAGCGAGTGATGATAAAGAACGAAATTGAGCAATAACTAATATCTTAATGAAATCAGATCATTAGAGATCTTGTTGGAAGAATGTACGAAATAGATTTTGTAAGCGGAAAACACAAAGCTATCTGAAGAGTCGAATAATGTTTATAAGAGAATGGTGCAGTAATAGAATTAACTTAAAATCTGAATATTTAAATATTAATAAGAATAATTAGTTTTATAATTTGTTTTTTTTTGTTAAGCCGATATCTCTAGGCCAGAATTAGTCGGTTTGGATTTGAAGTGTTTAAGTTATAGTTTTTGGAAGATCACATATTTTGTTCAAATATTATACTTTCTTGCTTATTCTTTGATTTCACTGAATAGAATTTTCAAAAAAATTATTTCAAATTCGATACTTTTTTAAACAATATGACACAAAAATAAATAATATATATATACATCACTAAACATGGTTTAATATAATTTTAAACAATATTACTTGCCACGTTTATTTATATGCTAGATTTTTTTTCAATATTTTCAAACATGCAAAATATGCCCCTACTAAAAACTATACCGGCATATTTATTAAACAATTCAATTAATATATTATTAAGAATTCTGAAATGAACAAAAAACTCTTTATCATATTAAAATAAAATAGCCACAGTACTTAAGCATGGAAAATCCCATAAAGTAAGGACCATTCTCCACAAATAACCAAATCATGTAAAAGCAATTAGATATTGTACAAATTATATCAATAATAGTATATAAATAATAATATAAAAATAAATGAATAAACAAACCAGAACTGCAATATACGTCATTGTATATAATATACAAGTCAATATACAACCATTGTATATACGTCAAAAAAAAAAAGTAATAATTAAAGAGAAGAGTTTATACAGTGTAGAGTTGTATTAGAAATGAAGTTACAAAATTTCAAATATTTTTTAAATTTACTAATTGGATCTTTCAATGAAAGCTTTGTGTTTGCTGGGGGGCCAAACAGTATATACAATAGACCGGAAGGAATGTGGGTCAACAGCCGGTGTAATCCCACTGTTAATCACCCGTAGTTTCTTTATAGTATCATTCTTCACTATCAGTATACTCGTAGTGACACTATAGTATAGTTAGTCATATATAGATAATACATATAGATATATAGACATACTTTTCAGCTAACCGTGTAATTATTATATCTCTTTAAGCAGATTTGCATGAAAGGAAAAGAGAATATTATTGAGATTATGTGATATATATGATGGAAACAAACTCATTCGATGTCCTAAATACGAATAAACGAAAACTATGTTTTAGGTAAGTTAAAGAAATTAGCAATGAATAACGCCAAATTACATATTAGTTTTACACATTTGTTGTATGCACGGTAAAATAAGTAATATCTATTTTATGTACAAATCAAACATTTTATTTTCTTGCTAATCCCATGATTTCACAGAACAGAACTTTTAAAACATTTCCACAAAAATTTGCTATTTTTTTAATGGACTTTTAAAACAAATAGAAATTTCACCGTGAGAATAAGATAATATAAGAATTGATTTAAGAAATGTTCTTTTCATTGAAAACATGAATAACTTTAAACATAATTATATTAATATCGTTTCAGATATTTTTCAATATGTTATTTGTAAGCATATTTAATATACCTCTAACTAAACACTAGGTCGGAATATTTCATACGAATTTCAATTAACATTTTAATAATACATTAATTAAGACATTGGTGGGAAAATTCTAATCAAAAATCTTTAAGTCTTTAAACTAAAAACAGAACACAAAATCGGCTTTTTATCTTGATAAAAATATCAAAAGAAAAAAACCACCCCTAACCACCCCTTAATATAAATTTCATGATTGCTCATTCTAGTACATAGAGCGTTATTCCCAACCATTTGTTTATATAATGGCCCCTGGCAACCAAAATAATCGATTCTTGTTTAAATCTATTTACATTTTCCTGCTCAGTGATTCTTGCCCCTATACCATCATTACCCACATCGTGACGAATTAAGGGGGTCGGGTATCTGATTTCGAGGTATCGATTTTTCACTTATAATGATCATCAGGGAAATAAAACGGCCAATTTTAATGTTTTAAAAATGTATTGACAGTTCGCCATTTAAAATAAATAAAATCGTTAAGCAAGATAATATATATTTCCTAATTACCCCATTACAATATTCATTTGTCATATTCCGTATCTAGATTCTTTTTTTAAATACATAGGTAAGTTTAATTAATTTCATTCCCAAATATAAACGAATTTTATCATAATTATAAAAATAGTAAAACTATTTCATAACGAGAACAAAATTTTGAACAAGATTTGAGTGAAGAGCTTTTGTATGGAGATTTTTGTAATAATAAAATTTATATTTGATATTACTATAGAAAACATTTAGGCTTCACACATGTTCTTATAATAAAAAAATGCATACAATACGTCTAAATCAATTTCACTAACTTCAATTTAAAAAAAAAATTGTCGACCTTAAAAAAGAATAATTTTAATTCTGTTTTGTAAAAGAAATTTAAATATCATATTAAATGTATGTTTTATGAAAGAGTAAATAATTAAAAAGAAACAGTAACATTTTATGTAAACGTGAATGTTTATATGACCGTGTCGGATCATCAACGCCATAGTATGATATTTGCGTAGAGCGAGTGAAGAAAAAAGATAAACTGAAAACCCGTTTTTCAAACGATAAATATATACGACTGTAGACGTCAGGACAACAAGAAAAAAAATCACAATAACCTCAGATAGGTTTAATACTTGTATAATAAAATTGAACAGATCAATAATAGTTCCTGTTGCTCTTCCATTATATCTGCATTCAGGAAGCAAAAGATCGTTTAATATAGAAATTAAACTGTGTATTATCAACCTTATATTATGATAATATAATAAATTTAATAAAATATGGCCAAAATATAAAGTATTGTTATGTAGAACTGATTCATAGCCAATTATTCTGCAGGGAGGTGATCTCCCAATTAATATTAGTTACCTACTTGGAAGAAGATGGGTTAGACCATGGAGGGTTTTCGGATCCCAAAGATTTATAGCTGTTAAAATAATAAATTATTTATCTGCTACAGCCGGTGTAGAAGCTGGAATTGGGACCTAGTGACCTAGCATCACTGCTGATCTACGTTGTAACATATTCCATAACGTTAATAATCAATAGCGCTACCGAGTTATTTCTCAGTATAGTATTTAATGGTTTGTTGATTACCGAGTAAATCAACAAACCATTATTATTTGTTTTGGTTTTTTAGTCTCTCATATAAACAAAGTGATGATTACAGAATTTATGAATTATGAATGATGTATTTGGTTATTCGTTACCGTGATGGAAAAATGATTAAGGAAAAACAGCTGCTACGTTTAAAAACAGAAAAGAACGTTGTAAATCCCCTAGTTGACAGTTTCCCAGTTTATTAAAGAGTTAACAGCAAGGCCGGGGAGACCACGATCTCGTTACGGAGGGAGTCGACAACAGTCTTCTTTAGTTCTACCATTAGTCTCTTTTTCACTCTTTTTTTATCAAAAGGACAAATGAATATATCCTTGGAGGGACGCTATTCTGGAGGGACGGAGGATCAAGGCTGCCGCGGAGAGGGCAATACCTCCGGCTGGAAATAGATCGCGGGCGGGCGTTTGGCACTGGGTCCAGTTCTTGCCTCAATGGGTGCGACTCTGGAAGGTCACCTCGGTTGCTGAGCTTCACGAGGAAACGCCATATTTAGAAGAAAGTGGTCCATTTGCATAACCGTTTGGAATTCCTCTGGAATAGGAAGCTCATTCATGTTGTATCGATCAACGCTGAGGAGAAATGTAACACATGGCCGATTTATGTCTTCTGGTACCACTTCCTCTCTTTGTGTAGCGAATAACGTAAACACAAAGGATAAGAGTAAATCTTTTTATAACCCATTTGTGCAAGTTTCCGCTTATCGTTTCCTGTTATTATTTTAATAAAATATTTAATCGTTCTCCTTATTAAATATATATTCTCCATATGCACTGGTTAATTACTGTCGCAGCAAAAAGTAGTTAATCATGTTTTATTAATGCTTTTACTAGGAATCATTTTTTAGTAAAGTGTATATATTGTTTTCTTTATGACCAATTCGGATCACGTAACGACTTCCTTTCTTATGCTGGAGTTTCCTCTGTCTCCAATATTCTTTCATGCTTTCACTTGCACGTTTCAATTGACCCTCTGTCCAGTTTCGTCCTGAAACCCTTGCAGATTTTTTCACGTTTTCGTGTAAAAACTATATATTAAAATTCAAACAATTTAACTTTTAGGTTTCGATCGAATAAACTTGGACCTTGAATGTAGATTTCTTTCAAACTACAATTACCCCAGCCGCGTTCAGTGAAGAAATGGCTTAAATGCCATTCAGAATTCGATACGGAATCGTTCAGTTAAGATTAGTGGATTTCATCAATGCGCTTCACTAATCGAATATAATTATAGATTTAGAAAATATTGACGTTATTTTAATTATTAATGTTTATTTTATTTGTAGATCATAGAAAAGAGGTACGTTACCAATCTTATAGGTTAGATGTTTTTGTTTTTATACCTCAATTCCTACCCTAAAGAATAACCCTTCCTACACTAAATTATTTACCTTAATAAAAAAATATTTACTTATATTACCTTTATAAATATCCCCGACAAAAACATTTATTTATTAATCGGAGAACGGATCCAGTCTCTTATTTTTAGGGGGACTGACACTACTTGTCGCTTTACTACTTGTCTTTCTCCAGGATATTTGAGAATGCGGATATAGTGATCAAAACTATATTTGTACATCATAAGAAGCACTAATATCGAATAATTAAAAATTCAGTTTACATATATTTTAACATTTAAGTTAAGTTAAAAATTTTATTACATGAAATATAATTTTTTTTGAGAGACACATTTTATTTTTTCAAGGCACTCTTTGTTATTTTTAGCAGCTGAAAAATGCGGAACAAAGGTATGTCTCACTATATATAGAGTCGTATGATCATAGAAGTAATGAGCCTATCCCGTGCACTTTTTTCAGGAACCGCGTTGTGGTCTTCCAGCATGTCACATAGCCCGGCCTAGATTTGGACCGGGAACGAATAATTCGGGAAAGCAATATAGGACCTCGTGTGTGTACTGACCTCGAGAAGCCATAATCCATGGATCTAGACTGATTTGCCACTGTGTATGAACCCGAGTACATCGATAGGAAGAATCGGCTCTAAAGGTTCTCTGTGCTCCAGCAAGCAATACTCGTATAGTCTTATATCGAAGTGGCCTATATTACTAAATATACGCGTAATTAAGAAAAATATTTATTAATTTTCAAAGTTGATAGAGATCTAATTTGGATTCGCTAGTTAATTTCTTTGAATAAGGAATTCTTTTAAACAAGGTTTCATCAAAAGTATATAAAAATGTTTCCAAATCTAAACCTCATAATAATCAAGAATCAGCATAAAGTGAAAAAATATTTCTTAAACAAACTAATTTGACGCTACGGAGCAAAAGTAAAAACAAATTATAACAGCAGATAATAGTACATTATTTTAAACATCATTTAAAAACAGCATGCCGTATAGAAGCTAATTTCAATTTACTACACTCTTATTTTAGACATGACAGTCTTGTAGATAACATTCTAAAGTTGGACTATTTAAATAGATCATCTTCCAACAACCGTGTCACGGTTATATTTCCGAGGCAGGAGTTAACGATCGAGGAAGATTAAAGGAAAAACACTAGCCAAGGTAGTTTACTATTCCACAAGAGGAGATAGGACACAATGCCGGGGATCGGCTGTCGTGTGTAAGCAGCTGTAGAGATAAGGGGCAAGGTCGCGGTTAGAGATGTAGTTACGGCACGGTTGCATCCGTCGTAAGGTAAGAGAGGGCTAAAGTTATCAGGTCATATCTCAGGTAACACAACAGGTACATTTGCTCTACCTAAACAGAGATGGATAACATCTGTAACCATTTCTTCCTTGTCCGTATAAGTAAACCCTAAGTATCTGGGATCTAAAGAGTATTTAGGAATGCCAAGCATGTGTTCCTACAGTTTTGCCAAAGTAAGGCTTCCCGAAGTATTTTTCAGTACGTTCAAGTACTTTCAGTATTTAGTATTCAATATAATGAAGTTAAAACGTTATCAAAGCCTCTATGACCAGCTCATCAATAAAAAAAAGTAAAATTGTAATAATATATAATAATTATAAATATTTATTTATGATAAGAAATACATTTAGAAAAACAAAAAGGATCCCTCACACTCCACACAAAACGTGCATGACATGGAAAAAAATACGCGCAAAAAAGAAGAACGCAAAATTATTAGTAAGATTTTAGGACCAAAATCAACAGAACAACAGTACCAAGACTTCCTCCAACAAGACTCACCAATAGAATAGTTACTTTCATACAAAAAGTCCAGTCAACCCTAACATGGATTAGCCATGTAAAAATTAATTTACGAAAAGCGTAAAATAAAACATGTGATATTACTGTCAAACGAATATTCGGAAAAAATGAAGGAAAGTGGGTAGCAATGTCAGAGAAGTAAGAAACCAAGAACAAATGGACGGAGATGATAAAAATAATACATATAAAAAAGATCTTACACTTGTACCCCACTATATCGTCATATGAAATATTTTACGTATTATAGTATTTTATTAATCAATACATATTTTTAGGATTTTATTTGTTAATCAAAGTTTGAATTTTAGTAGTGGATATTAGGTACCCCTGATATTATACTGCATTAGGTTTGCAAGTTGACAGGAAATAAATTTAAAGGAACAAGCTGTAGACATAATATACATATTTTAGCACTTCAATAATTAATTATTTTTTAAGCATTTTATTTATCCTCGGCCGAAGATTTTTTACTCGTTAATCATTATTTATACTAATTATGTATGTTATTTGGTAATGCCATTTCATATTTACTCCTTTATGATAATAATTCCTTTCCTATTTCTGTTTGGCAAGGATCAGGATTTAAAAAAAAGAAAAAGAAAAAAAGAGAAAGAGTAGAAAAACCTTGAAAGGACTCGGATAGCCTTAAATTAGTTCTTCAACCCGGCATTTGCATTATTATTGAGTTGGCTAGGCGCGGGGTTAACAGCGAAATTATATGTTTGTTCAGAAAATGGAGTCTTCACTCAACATTTTCAACTTTCATTTATCTCAGCATTTTTTTCTGTTTATTTTTCGTAATTCATAACTTTGGAACCGCACCATAATTTATACATATTTGCCCCGATTTTGATGAGACTCACTACAAATTTTTCTTAAGAGCTTAATAGTAATTGTACGGACCAGTTACGAACTGTAACTAAAATTTATCCATTGTAATCCCATGGGCCCCGCGTCCATCAATTCATTATAATTGATCTTGAATAATTATTAATTGACCCTATAAATATGAACAGGAAACTGATCCGCGTGGGAATCAAACAAATATGTAGTTATAAACAAATTTTTAGAAACGTTTCGGTATGCTGTAGGTATTCTTCAGTGATGAATAACCAATATACAAAAATATTTAAAAGTGAATTGTAACGAATAAAAAATATTTTGTTTTATGGTATAATTTAAACTATTTATATGTTTTCATTCCAATAGTTTTATTTATTTATAATTATATATTTTATTCCTATTATTTCATTTTAAATATTATTGTGAAAGTTACAACCTTAGGGTACACCTACATTGGATCCTATTCGGCGCGACGTGATCTTATTCTATCACATACGATGCTGGGGTGAGCAAACAAATGACTGAAATTTCCCAGAGTGCCTATAGTGAATCAGTTACGGTTAAATTCTATTCTTGTGAATCCGATAGTAAACTAGCCACTGCCTTCCGAATAAAATAGTATTAATTTTATTCTTTTATTTCTTATATTATATATATATATTATAGTAAAATATAAATGTATTAAAAGTGATTAATAAATAATCTTAATTTTATAAATTTAAAGAACCAAATGTTATAACAATGAGCTAATATTACTATATTAGAATATTTTTGTCTTGCTGTTTGACTATCAATAAATAGTTTAGTAGTTTTTCAATTTCATAAAATAGAATTTATATTTTTTAGATATTCATGTTTTATATAATGAGTTAATTTATTAATGGAATAGTAGTGATATTTTTAAATCTATTTGGTTTGTAATTAAATTAACGATTGCAATTAAATTCATAAATAGGAGCGGTTATACTTGAAACCTCCCCGTAATATCAAATCTCAACTAGTGTTTACTTAACTACTGTATTTTTGCTTGATTCTGGATCTTTAATTGATCTCCTACTGGCTCCTAACTTTTTTCAAAGGATTTGATGTGAAAACATTGAACAAGGTAAGTGTAATTATTTTTATAATAATGTTTGTGTGTAGTATAACATATAAAAATTTGTTTCACCTAAACTCACTTTTCTTCATTAAAAATTGTCATTAAATATGTTTATTCAATATGTATTTTTGGTAGGAGTCACAGAGTGACAAGAACCATTAATTAATCTTTCTCATCCTTTCTTTATGAGAATAATTGAAAATAGTTGAAGTGATAAGTGATTTCTATTGTTAAACTTTGATATACATTCAGAATAATTGTTTGTAAGATAACCCCATATCATATAATCAAGTATGAATCAATTAGCCAGTAAATTAACTATTAAAATCAGGTGGACATTAGGATTACTAATAATAACACCCGTACTAAACAATTACAGTTGAAAAAATCCATTATGGAACTAGAAATAGTATTAATTTTAATTTGTATTTCACCGAAGAACAATTCCACAACAGTGTTTAGAATAAATTTGCCTCAGATTAAATAAATAAGTTTAGACTGAACAGAAATAATAAATATAAATATTTAGCTTCTTTTGAAAAATGCTACAAATGTAAAAAGTTCAACTTTTTTTAGGTACCTAATAGATTTATTATGGAATACTTTAAATTAATTTTTATTTATTATTAAATCAATGCGTATCTGAAAACATTATTTTTTCCAGAAACAGAAAGGAAATATGTTGTCCAATGAGGAAGTGGCCTTGTTCAAATTTCAATTTTATTCAAATTCATGTTAGCAGACACTCCTACAAGTGAACATATATGGCGAAGATGATATTGTTTTTTGGATTGTGTATATCAAGTATCAGAAGAAATTTGGTTTAGACCTTTGTGTATACTTTTCTTAATGGATGTCCAATAATAAAAAAAAGATCTTACAATTTGGGAGTAAATACTGTATAATTAATGGTGGATATTCAAGGCATCTTAAGCCAATATATATTTGAAAACACTCCAATCTAAATCTTCAGAGGATCTTCCTCAATCACCTCAATTATTATATAAAATTGTTATATTAAAAATTATATATTATTGCTATGTATTATTTTATCATATTAATATGTTAGTATCTTAATCGACAATTATTATTTATAAAATTTGTAGTGTGTAATTCTTCTTAACTTGTATTTCGAAATATTTAATTGTGTTATTCATTTATTTTTCCACTTAATTCTAATATTGTTGTTAAAAATGTGTATCCTAAATTTTATTCTTTTAATTTTATAAGTAAATACTGATGCATGTTATTGAATAAATGATTTATTTTCTTCTATGAATGATTTATTTTCTTCCTTAAAAATATGCTAGTGTCCTCTTTTATTTTTCAAAACATAATTTAAATATATGATGATCTTTGCATGATGTTTTGGCCAATACTGCAGATCTTCATCAGGTTTAAATTACCAAGATACAAATATTAAATGTAAAATATGATAATTCATAAATGATATAAATCATATTAAAAAATATTTAGGTAAAAATATTAATATAATCATTATAATAAGATGATTATTATATTATATTATCACCTAAATATTTTTAAGTATTATTTGTATCATTACTGCTATTAATGTATATTTTTTGTATTATATTATTTGTTTGTACCTTGTGTAAATAAGCCCTAATGGAAGACCTGCAATGTTGGTCGAAAACATTGATAAGCTAATAAATGTATCAATTGCTTACTATTCGAGACTTGATTTTTGACCTTCAATCAACATACCTTTAATTGTGAATGTGTAAGTGATGTAAATATAATAAACTTTCATTTTATAATATTAAATTGGAGCATCGATAGAACATTGGACATTATGAATATAAGGAAAAAATAGAATGCTATTGGGAATCCCATATGATAACTATAAGTTCTTAAGAAACGTTTTATCAAGAGGTTCTTGATTTTACTTTCAGGTACTTGTTTGTTATGGTATCACCACTTTAGAATTTAATAGAATCCATTGAATTTCATGATTATAAAACACATGTGAAGTAAACTGGTAATTATATGGTTTTTACACAGTGAGTACTAGAGTGGTGGTACCATACTATAATATATAAGTACCTGCTTTCAATTTCTACTAGACTTTTAGGTTAATAAAATAAATTGGTAATGCAAATAATCTGAAGCATTTTTAAAAAGATCAATAACTCCTTCCAACATGCAATTCATTGCCCATAAAACAAATAACAGTAAATACCAGATAATAATCTATGAATTTAAAAACTCAATTAATTGCTATTATCATAATATTATACTTTCCAATTACTATAACTCTATAAGAGATATAGATAAAGTTTGCATAAATATATGTATTTGACAGATTGTTACAATATTTACTTAAATGGGTTCAAAATATTAATCGAAACAAATGTTTATTCATATCAATTGGATAAAAATGGCAATAATAAAAGACTTATAGGAGTAATACCAGTAACTTTTGTATGACATGATTGAATAGAACAATCAAGGACTGTAGAAATAGAACAAACAGAAAATAATCAAACTTACATTTTTTAATATTTCTTTATTTCCATGCTCACATAGCTAATTTATAAATAAACAATTTTCTAAAACTGGATTCTTGAGAATACTCAATGTAGTTATAATGGTATTGAACTTTCATTAAAAAAATCACTGTTTATTGAGCTTATAGATGATGAGATAATGATCTACTCATGTAATATCAAAATGAATTTGTAATATACATTCAATAAAGCTAAAATTATTCTGATAATTATGAGGGTGTAATGTATTTGATAAACTTGATCAGTTAAATACATATTTTATTTCACACAGCCTACACTAATCTGGTGTAAATCTATTCTATTCAAACCTATAATGAAACTAGCCTTTTGAATATAATGGTATTAATTTTATTCTTTTATTTCTTGTTTTCTATATTAATTATTGTAAAATATAATTATATTAAAAATAATCTTTTATAAATTTAAAGAACCAAATGTTATGAAAATGAGCTATATTAGAATATTTTTGTCTTGCTGTTTCACTATAAATTAATAATTTAGTTGTTTTTCAATAAAAAAAAAATATATAAATTATTGTTTGTTATTATTATTTCATAGATCCCGCAATGGAGGCTCCTTTTGAACTAATTCTATGAGTAATCTTTGTTTATTTTGTTGTTCATCTTTGCAAAGGAGTATAAAAAATCAGAAAAGCCCTTGCTAAATGTTTAACAAATAAATTTAACATTAAGATGATAATTTTATCAAAAGTTAATGTTTCCAATTTTCTTTGACGAATTAAAATTGTATGTAGGTATATTTTTTATGGACATTTCTGATAGATATAATTTTATTTAACGGAAAAATAACCTTCGCTACTATATTTAATGGATCATGAAGTTTAGTAATAAAATATTTTAATGAGAATTGACAATATTTAATTTTGATTTATGACGGATATTTATATAGTAGTTAATTATCAAATTACAATGTATATTTTTTAATAAACATTTTAGACAATAAAGGTTAAGTTGGCACACATGCTAACGGCTGGCTTATCGAATTGAAAACTAATGATTTCGATTTGTTAAAATCACACTTGATCGTACAACATCGTGACTGATCCAATGTAGGCACTTTCGTATAAATAAACTATTTCGTTTCCACGAGCGACTAAATCCCTGGGATTGGTCGGATAAATATGGATTGATTAAGGCCGGATCCAATGTAGGCGCTCTCGATATATTTCAGTCATTTGGTTTCCTAGCGACGTCTCATCGAATCGCGCCGGATCCAATGTAGGTGTAGCCTAAGTCGAACGTCTGTTTCTAATAAATAATTTATTACTATTAAAAGAATTGATTTTAATAGTGGAATAGAAGTGTCTTTTCTATTACTATTGATGACTATTCTTTTCTACAATTAATCACACAATTCGTAAGGTTTTCGTACTGACAAATTTGAAAACTGTGAAATCAAAAAAGAAATTTTAAATATACCGAAGATAAATTACATATTTATTGAGTTGCAGTTTGACCCTTCTACCCTGAAGATGGCCTTAAAATTATGTCGAAACATAGACAATACAATAAAGTCTAAATTATTTTGTATAATTTATGAACTGCACCCCATGATAATTTTACTCTCTTCAAATAGTTATTATACTAATTAATAATTTTTGTTTTATAATTTTACTCAAACAATGTGTAAGGTTTTACTACACATGTAATTTTTACTATTTTCTTTTACAAAAAATATGGCAATTTTTTAAACTATAAAATTCCAATAATATTGACAACAAAATAAATTATGAAGAAAAATCAAGTAGTTTTAATGTATTGCTATTTAATTAAGAGCAGTATTTAAAAAAAAAAATGTTATTCAACCAATTTCCAAGGTTTTAGTACACTTTTTATTTCAGAAATTCCCTTACTATGTGACAATTGTTTAAACTGTTAAATTCAAATAATTAAAAAAAAGAAAGAAAAATAGTCCAAGATAAATAAAAACGTTATTTAATTGTCATTTTAGGGAGCACAGTTTACAATTCAACTAATATTTTTTAAATTTGATTCACTCAATTTGCAAAGTATTAATACAAATGTTATTTTATGAACCTTGTTTAGGAACTATACGACAAATTTTGACACTGTAACATTAAAAAAATGTAAAAAAATAAATTAAAAATGTTTCGAAGATAAATCAAATGTTTATTGTATTTTTATTTTAGTGAGCACAGTTTACAATTATTTTTCATGTTAAATTTTAGTTTCATTTTATAACCAGACCGTTACCACTCAAAGACAAAAGAAACTAACTATCCGATAATTATACTTTCATCGATGTATAATTATATATATATTAAAATAAATAAATAACCATTTAATACTTATGTTCACATCCCAAATAAAACTTAATATAATATAAGACTGGTGTTTAAGGTGAAGTAGGGCCGGTGAAGGTGCCCGGAGCGACCCCACTCTAAATATACCCTCCAGCGACACTGGATAAAATATGGACTGACTGAGAAGGGAGTCATGTCATAGGACTGGAGGAGTATAACAGAGTCGTAATTAGTTCTTGCTTTATGATCTACTTAGTAAGGCAATTATAGTTCTAAGTGAATCGTGCATGCTCTATCATATCCTATTTCACTAATAAAAAATAAGTATACGGCATCGTTTGTAGAAAAAAATAAACGAAAAAAGTGATCGAAGATTAGTTTATAGACTTATTTTTTATATATTAGACTGTATTAGCTTTGGCTTTGGATTAATTAGTAGGAACTAAATTTAATAAAGCCATTACAAGTCAACTTGTACTGACTGCCTCTATATCTAAATAATATCTAATAATTTTGGAATTTAAACATGGTATTTTAGATTCATATTATAGTAAGTTTAAACGGAATGTGTCCCACCTTTAAGGTATGTCCCACTTTTTCGAAATGTATGCTGTTATGGGTGTTAATGCATATATTAGTTAATTTAAATAGCAGTTAATTTAAAATATTGGAGACTATGAATGTGTGACCTATTCTGAGAAAAGAAGTGAAAAAAAAATTAATATTAATTCTCTATTTTCGTTTACTAGTTCACTAAAATATTGTCAGTTCAAAATGTTTCAATTGTAGGACGTCGCTAGTAATGACATTTGTTCACTTGTATACAAAAATTTATTCTCCATTCTTGACAACGGTTATATCATTGCCAACGTTTTATAAAAAGCACAATCCGTTTTACAATAAAATAGGGTGACCGAGTTTTCTATGCTAGCATTTAAGTATGTTTTCAGATGTTCACTCATGTGTCTCATTAAGGATCATATTACCGATCTATGCTTGTTTTAAATTTTGATTCTATAGATATTTATTTCTCCAGTTTCGAATTCGGCTGTGACTGATAATTGATTTAATCTTAAACAGCCGGGGATGAATTTTCTGAGATCTGTATGCTCCTGGAGCTAACCTAAGCACAATAAAGTGAGTAGACAAAACAGGGGGGGGGGGGCTGACTGTTTAGCGTGATCTCAGACAAATTACCTCCCTGCACAACCGTTGCCCTAGAGAAACAGTAAAGTATGTACCCCTTCATGGGTCGTAATGGTACAGTTTTGTGTAGACATTTCTTTTCAAATACAAATATTCAATCAAAGTACCAGGTGTTAAATGAATGGACAGAAAACTAGTTCTCGAGTTTGTCTATCTTTATAATAATAGAAATAAATAACTACCATTATTAAGCATATTATCCATATTTATAAATAATATTTATCGATTATTCCTAAAATCTATATTAGCTACTCAATGGCCGGCCCTGCTTCCTACACAAGCGTGTTCCAAGTATAGCCCTCACTATATAATACAGGAAAGGCCTAGCTATGAATGGAGCGGTCAGCGCGGTGGGGACAGTGTGTGGGGAACAGATGTCTTAGGAGCCAACACGTGTGGTTCACCTCCTTCCTAGCGTCAGCCTCAATTGGCAAAACATATATATATATATATATATATATATATATATATATATATATATATATATATATATATATATCATATACATAATAATCAAACCCACAATACATTATACTGAATCAACTAAGAACCAGGGGGTATACCGACCATTACTAAGACCTTGAAGATAGGACCATAATAAGAACAATAAAGATTCCATTTGCAGCTTTTAACCTTCAAAGCGTGAAATCCACTAAATGAGTCTGCCGTCAGTTAAGTATCTTATTCTTCAAGAACTGCGTTGAAATCCGACGAATAAACAATTAATGATCGGCGGGTTAGTTAAAAATAAATGACTCATCACCCAAATAGACCCCTAATCAATTCATGAATCATAAAAAATAATGAGGTATTTATAAACCATTTTTAAGTGTTAAAAAACAGAGATATCTAAAAAAAAAAATTAAAAGATTTCATCTCAAAAAGTATTATTTCATTACGACTTTATCATATTCATATCCAATATTTAGGAAAGCACACACGGTCATAGTCTTCATGAATTTTTTTTTTCATTGAAAATGGAAAAAGGAAAGAAAATAAATTTTTCCTTGAATAAGATTGTTGGTTGAAGGATACCCTTAATAAAAATAAATGTGTACAAATTAAAAGCACCAACATACATATTAATTATTGATTCAATGATAGTTTTAATAACTAATATTTTCCCACTAAAAGATGAGAATAGTCGCGTAAATATTACACAATGAGGTACTGAAGAGCATGAACCCGGTAGATAGCACTGATAAGGGAAAGAATAGCAAGGATTGAAATGTTAAAAAGTTGTTGGGCTTAGCAATGAACGAATTCCTAAAAGGTTAATAAGGGTTAGCCGATGGATAAACTTCCGAAATGAAGAACGAAGCGTAGAAGAGAGGATAGCGCTATGGGTGATCTAACATATTACAGAACGACAATTCGTAGACGGAATGGTATTATCAAATTGCATAGGCGGCTGCCAGACAATGGCTTGAAATATTGTTATTTCTTATATTACGACTCCATTTTAAGCCCAAAACTACGAGAATGACACGATTCAGCGTCCTTATGTACAGCTAACTCCTTTTCGGAAAATTTGACTTAACAACTTATTCACCGAAACTGCAGCAATGTTCAACTCAACAAGGCATCTAAAGGCGACCAAAGTTTGACCCTTCGTATATATAGTTCTATAGAACCGTTTGAGAATTCTAATCCCTAGTGAGAAATAAGAGGTCATTGTGACACAATAATCCCGATATCAATTGTCTCGCTCACAATGACAGATTGAGGATTAGTCCCACTGATAGGGCTCCCATGTGGGATTTGTTTGGGGCACCGTTATCTAAGCTAGATCCAGTCAGCAATAACAGCTATAGTAGTGTTATAAGGTCAGTATCATACAATTATAATCAGCGATTTTAATTCTTAAGCATGCATATAAATTAATAGTAATGTCGCTTATGATCTGGAGATTAGCATAACAGACTTCTATGCCGTAAATAGATGGTTGGGTGCCCGGGAAGTGGTCCTAGAGTTTTTTAAAGGGACTAAAAAATACTTGAGTTATGCCGCCCTTCTGAAGGGACATAAAATGAGGATGACGAGTCTGTACGGTGTCAAGTACTCGTTGAAGATCCCTATCCTAATTATACGTTTAAAGGCAAAATATATGATTGCCAATGTAGCATCGCCCGGTTAACCATAGCTAACTCCATAAAGTGGAGTTAAATGAATAAAAAAAGAATAATCAAATAACATATAATAAATAATTTATTATAGAGACTATAATTATTATAGAGACAAATGCATTTTGTAATATTTCAGATCCTCCTGGAGCTCATCCCACCTCCATGAAGAGAGTGCTTTATTCACCTCCATTCTTAATTTGATCTAAATCATTCTTAAATCTCCTCCCTACTCAACCTACTTGTAAAAACAGCACAGTCTCTGCTACGTACTGAACCCAAAACCCTTCAAGGGTTGCAGTAGTAGATGAAAATAAAAAGTATTTTTAATGCTCTGTACCAAACACCTGATTTACCTTCAAGATTAAAATTATGCACACATTATATGCGTGAGGCGGTTAAATTTTCTTAATGAAAACGTTAATTCTTATTCAGTGTTCCTCGCCTCCAATTGAACCAAACAAATACTCAAATATATGGTTTGTGTATATTCTCTTGTGAACACTGAACTGAACACTCCAATTTTCAGCATACGCTGAAAATCACATATTCAACTAAATTAGTTAAAATTGATAAATTGCGTTTACCCTTAATTATATTAAGAGAATAAGTTGTATTTTCAGAAATTTTATTTGTGCTGATAACACTTTCAGCACGTTTTATTTTATCAGTTCTTAGTGATATTGTGTATTACCGACCATGATATCCATAATTTATTTTCTTGGTACTATTTATTAACTTTAAACAAATAAATAAATGATTCACTATCCTTACATCACTTTCCAATCTTATCGATCGTAGCAACGATTAGACTCGGTTAATATGTTATTTACACAGCTTAATAGTCATCACCATTGTATAAATATATTAATGTTTGTTTTATTATTTTTTATTTATGGCTCGACTCATCATCAGGCATATTATTTAATATTTTTAAAAATTTTAAAAGAAAGTTATTCACGACAAATGAATAACAAAAGAAATACATAAGTAATAACTTTTGGTATTATTTTACTCTGTGAGAGGATAGCTTAATATTTTAGCAGGATAACTTTCTGATCAGATCTACAAAACTATTCTCTCGGTCCCGGAATCGATTCCTTTTGCGAGAGACAAATACATTTTTTATGAGCTGTAGTGTACCCTCTGAGATTGGGGAAATTTTCAAGGGTTCACCCAGCCTCTTTAATCTGGTACCGTTTAATCACCACCTAGCGTTTCGGCCTAAAGACATCACGGTCCTTACTATGAGTGATACTACGATTATTATATCATAATAAGAACACAGATTTTTTTCATTAGTTAAATTAGCAGGTACTACTAACTTTGGCATATACACATAATCTAAAAGAAATATTTCTATTTTTTTATATATGAAAACAATGTTTTAAATAATAACGAAAAAAAGAAACTTGTAAACATTCCTCGGTTCAGTTACAATTCGAATAATAAATTCCGATATTACCTCAACTGATGCATAACTTAAATTTTACGTCTTTGTGCATTTTAATGGCAAAGCATAGACAACTTTATGAGATCTAAAATCTATTTTATTGTTGCAAATCAAATACGGTATTTTTTTACAAAAATTGAAAATATTTATTCTCAGGTTGTTCTTCTAAACAATATTCTGCCTAAAGTCAGTGACTCCAACCGAACATTACGTAAGGGAATCAAAACATGGACCGTAACAAAACATGTTTGCCGCGCTATGTTACGAAGTCATTTTGGACGCAAAAAGAAACAGTGTAGAAAAGGTTGAGAAGACAGAAGTTAAACATAAAACAAGATTTTAATGGTTTAGATTGAAGGTTTTTTTTTTAAATTAATTAAATAAATACATTTTTGTCAGTTATACTGCACGAAATCACCATAGCATTAAATTTCCATATAGAATATGATGAAGAGGTATTGGGAAGAACGAAGACGTTCTGAGGCACTCGCGATGCTAACGGATCGGAACGAACGAAATATATAAAAAAAAAGTAAGAAAACTTTCCTTAAAAAAAAAAAAGTTATAATATTATCAAAATATTTCAAAATAAAGCTTCAAGTCAAGCTTCATATCAATAAATATAAAAAAAAACCTCAATTACCAGGAAGCATCAAATTTTTCCCCAATAGGTCCAACAGGGACTAAAAACAGAAGAACGTTTGTAGAAAAAACTGTGTACTGAAGGGTGCACATACCACACCAACAGTCATAAAGCAACTAATAGAACAGATATAGTTCTCTTATTGACGATTCCCTAGAATTCATCATACAATGCTAGAAGTTAGGATATGATCCCGAATAATAAAAAAAATAATGTTTTATTGGTAATGTCTTAGTGCGGGTAAAGGCAAAAACTATTCACTTTATTTACACTCACATATAATTTGGTATCTACGCACACATTTCTTTATTTTTTTTTGGGCAATACAGTTTAGATAAAAACAGGTTTTCCAGATTTAGTGCAAAATCCTTTGGGCATTAGGTATTAAAAGGCAAGATATAGAACAAAGCTACAGAACTGCACCACTTTTAGAAGATAATAGTTGGTGGTGATACTATTATGAACCCAACGGACTAAAAGTGCGTATAACCGTTGAAAACTGAAAATCAGAAAATTAAACCAAAATACGAATAGAACGTTTTAAACAGCAATGCATCGGAAGGAGAGATGATATGCCTATACTGCATATCTACAACCAAGAATTTATTCCTAAAAAATCTGCGATCTTCATGACTGACAAATACGGAAAGGGGCATTTTTTTAACAATAATTGTTGGAAATGTGAATTAAAAATTTATCTTACAAAAGGGTTTTTAATTTATTTTTGTTTTGACTCCTTTATAACATGTTTATAACTACTGACCTTAATTTGTTCAAGAAACCCAAGTCAGATTTCATGACTCACTAAAGCAGTAAAGGATGCGTAAGATAAATATAGATAAACTGTGGTATTAACTGTAATTTTAATGACTTATCGTCCATAATGAATATAAAAAAAAGAAGTTTACGTGAAAAAAAGACATAGTATGTCCATAAATTTTAAGAGAAGTCGATTAAAGAATGAATGCATCCGGGCAGATAACCTTTTGGAAATAAATCGGGCCGTTATTATTATTACGATGAGGAGATAATAATATTGACTTACTCATTGATATCCGAGCTAACACAAATTACGTAAAGTATATCGTTAGCGATAGCTAGTCCAAACAGGGGACAGTAAAACTTACGTAATGAAAATAGTTGACACTAGTGGAGTTGAAGATGCGCTATCAACAGACATAAATAAGTCTTTATTCAGGCGATCACATAGATTAAATCTGTTTAGATCCTAACGGATCTGTGGTCTCATTCTGACCTTTGTATAGGGTTCGTATACCATCTCCAACTGGTGTGAATTTGAATTATTCTGTTTAGATCTTTATCACGGATATTTTATTAAGATATATGAACGTATCCTGCAGAGGTGATAGAGGAGGCGTTGTGGTAAAAAGATTACGAATTCTGATCTAATTCTCAACTTCGTAGTATGGATGGTCATCAAGGTAAGTGGTTGAATGTTCCATTTGTTATTATTATGGTCACTAGAAGTTCGAAGACAAAAAGTTTAATAAAACAAGACTTTTTCGTGATAATGTTTTGTTGAGCCTCATAATGGTGGATAGTAAGTAATAAACAATATCTAAACCAGGGTAAATAGTGTTTTAACTCGTATCAAAATACATTTAATATAGTTATAATTAAAAATAAGCAATATCATCAAACTATTAAAGCTAGTGTAGAGTGGTAAGGGTCCCGGGTTCACATCTGGCTGTGGGAGATAAATGATTTAATCAATTAACAGACTAGATCGATTTTGTGAAATTCGCAGACCCCACGGGGTTCACCCAGTCTCTATTAAGGGCACCCAGTACAGAATTCTACTGTACAGTAAGAACAGTACAGAAGTACACTCAACCCAAGGCCTTTCATAGGTGTGATTATAGTAAAGGTTAGTTATAATAAAACTATTAAATGAGTCATGAAGTATCGGGTAATTATGTTGGCCATATAGAAATTCTACAATGGAAACTAATCTATTTGTTCTATAAACTACGAATACATTTTAATTACTTCATTTTTAAAAATTGAAATTTTCTTTTTTTTTTATTTAAATTCACGTTCAACTTTCCCAATGAAAAATTACATTCTCATTCCCAGGATTTTTTTATACCTTGTTTTTACTCTGTTCTATAATATTTCATTTTGCTAACATAATTCTAGAAATTAATAAATGTTAATAAGTAGAAAAATATATAATTAGAATTGAGCGACCCTAATTATTTGTTTTTTCAACAGTGCCGCAATGAGGGCCAAAACAATACTGTTGATCACCACACTAAAACAATTATAACAGTAAAAGATCGAATAAAATAGTTTTCTGTTTACTGAACTAACCATTAGAACTAATATTTGTTGAGCAACAAATCAATCCTTGTAGTTTTGACAGTAAGAAATATGTGTTTAACTGAAAAATTTCTTAAAACTTTTCTATAGCGAAAATTATTTACATTTGTGTATTAGTTTTTTTTTTCATAAACTGACTATTAACAATAATTAATAAAGTTAACCCTTAATTAATAAGGTAACATTGCTATTACATTAGTAATCATCGTCATTGCTATGGGAATTGTAACTTACAGGTTGAAATGCAACATCATAACCCAACAACTGCAAACTTGGAATATGAATTGGTTTAGAATATATGTTTTCTTATCATTTTTAAGCTGTTTATTTATTACCTTGTAGGTTAAAATATGTCTAAAAATGAAATAATTTATAATCTATACGATATATTGTGATGAACAAATTAAAATATGCCATAAAAGAAATCGAATTTAATGAATTTATTAAGTCTCCTTGATGGCGGAGAGAAAATTTCGGCATCATTCAGAAATAGACATTATCCTAATTTCTCACAATCACTCGTAATGTGGGAAAAACATAATCATCGTCACTTTAACACACTTATCACTACTCCACCAAACATATATGTTTATGTCCTAATCTAAAAATTAGATAGAAAGAATAGTTCAGTAGTGTCAAAGTCTTCTAGTAGAAAATGTGGAGATTTTCAATTCAAATAAAATTAATTATTATATTTTCAACCTAGAATATGACTGAAATTCACAATGTCACCTAATATTTCATTTCCAAGTTTTCGGGATTTGAAGTTTTCACTGTCACGACAACATTTTATGTCAGAGTTAGAAGAAACATAATTAGATTAACCAAATACCTAAAAAATTCTGTCCTGCATCTTATAAAATTGAACATATCATTATTGAAAATGGACTAATAAAACAAATAAATGGGATAATAAATTCTAAATGGCTAGAGATAGAAGGAGGTAAGCAATAATTATGTTACATTCATTCTTCCTTCATTAGAAATATAGAATGGAATAGAAAAGTGATTTTATGCTGGAACCAGGTACCTTAGGAATAATAAATGTATACAACGAAAATAGAATAGTATACATCTGGCCAAGAGGCTACATAATATAGATCAGATGATATCTACATAGGTCCTTACTATCAATAACAATTATTAATAATAACAACAACAAATAAAATATTTAATAAAAGTCATTAGCCACTTCTCATGGATATTAGCTAATAATTTTAACTGATTAGAGAGGATCTGTTTGGAAATTGAAGAGATGCGAGAAATGTATGGGTTTGAATAAGGATAGGGAAGAAACATAGCAGATATTAGGTGGAATGAGTTCCAGAATAATAAACCAGGTTGTTGTCCAGAGGGTTAGTACAGTTACCAGAAAATTGGAAAAAATATGTACATCATCTACTCACACCATCAGTTTTTTTTTCTACCGATCGATGCACAAGAGTATCAAACCATTGATTAACTCAACATAACTACAGGACGGATCCGGATTTTCTTGTAACAATCGGTTCTAATACATAATCTCATGGGGTTACTAGTGAAAAAGTCTTAGAATAATAGTAAAAAAACACGATTTTGGAATAATGCTTATGAAAAAGCTAAGATACTTAGTGTGAGATTTTTCTGCTGTCGAAACCCACCAAGTCATATATTTATTTTTTCGTAATGTGTCATAATCACAATACGTACTCCAGCATTTTCATCAACGTTTCCTCAAAATTATGCTTTTGAATTGTATTTATTTTGTAACACCTGAACAAGTCATTTAAATAATGAAGTTTCTTTTGTGACTCAAATACAGAAACCAAACTGGCCATCTTACTAAAATTAACAGATTAAATCCACATCCATATTTATAAATCTTTATTTCCTCAATCCAGATTTTTTGAAACCATTTTTAAAAACGCCTTAATTTAGTTACACAATAAATCCATGTTCCTAGATTACCTGAGGCATTCCAGAAACCTTGAAAAAAGATTACTCGGGCGCAGTTGGCTATAAAATGCAAATTGGCGGTAGTCTTTCTAAGCTATCTCGGAAACCTCCTTCTTCTTCGAATATGTCCCAAGGTTAACGAACTCCCTTAGGAATTCCGATGGCCACAGGTGAGGAGGTTGGACCTCCTATCGTGGATTGGCTGATGTTTACACTCAGGTGCAAGGTGTACTCACGACAAACAAGATGAAACCGGCAGTCGTGAGAAATGTCAAAAAGATCTGGCAAGGAAAGCTTATAAAATGAGCATTCGGCCTAGATTAATTGTTTTATAATTTTAAGGCTTCATATCACACTTGTATTTCTAAAGCGACATAACTCAAAAATCAGTTGTTTTTTTTTTCGATGGTGAGTTATGCATTAAAGAAATGGATAAATATATCTGTATCAATCATAAAAACTGTGATTCTCTGTCAGAAGTCAAACAAAAACATATGTGAAATCCAGTCACTTTCTTATTAGTGCTACGTAGAAAAGTTTTTTTTTTTTAAATTTATTTATTGAAATTTACAACTGTATACAAAATACATCAAGTAAATAAAATGAGTGAATAGATTGACATGAAAAGACAAGTTGAGAAACTACCCAGTGGTAGTACTCAATACGAAGAAAAGTAAATTTATAAAACCTTAAGGTACATTTCTATTTTTTTAAACATATGCATGTGCTCATATTCCTTGGTTCCAATAGAAACTAATAAATAAAATAACAAAACGGGTTAAAAATAGCTTCGACTCCTACGCCGTTGCTATTGCTAAGGCCAAACGAGTGTTGCAACTGAGAGTAAAAGTGGAGAAGGAAAGGTATTGACCAGGTGCCTTTCAATGGAGCTGGCTTTCCACACCTTGGTACTGCAAACTGGTCGCTCAACCTAATTGAATATTTATTTATGGCTGGATATTCCAGTGCTGGAGTGCAGTGGGCACAGGAAGAGGGGTCTGTGGTGAATCACCGGGCTCCCACAGCCTTTTAGAGCGCTCACAATCCGAGGAATATTTCATTCATGCGTTCCCGGTGTAATGGAATGTACAATGGAAGTCCAAGCACGTGAATCAATTATTTTATTTTTAACTAAGTCTCTATTTTTAAGGGATCGTAGTGGCTCAGTGGTGGAGCACTGAGTTATAATGCCGAAAATCCCGCTGCTGACAAGACTTTAATCTGTAAGCAGTAAAGTTAATCCGAGATTGATCATATGGGATCTAGAATTCTCCTGGAGCTAACCCAGCCTCTATCAAGTGGGTACCCAAAATAGGGACGAAAATCTGACGGTTGAGCGTGATATAGGGTAAATTACCTCACTGCACAACTGTTGTCTATGAAACAGTCTCTACCATGTACTCAACCCCAGACCCGTTCACGGGTTGTAGTGGTACAGGTTTTTTTCTCCAATTTTAACTGGTTATCTAAATTAAAACAACACTACACGGGGTAAATGAATTTCTTCAACATAAAAAAACAAACAAGTCCTACTCCGACTCCTTCAGACTACGAAATCTTCAAAAGCTAAATTAATTCCTAGTCGTACTAATAATTAAAAGTTTAGGTATCTGTTCCGCAGGTTGTCGCTTCTAGTTGAGCATATATACATGTTTTAACTGTTTTGTTTTTTTCATTTTTATGTTTTCCAAAAATACTAGCCATCGTGAACTAGTATTTTAATACGCTAAATAAAATGTAATTACGGTTAATGAGTACCGAAGAGTCCACATTTCTCACAATTATTGTATATTCTCTTTTCCGTGCTAAAGCACATGACAACTTGTATTTTCGGAAAATATTAAAAGGGAAACGAATGAAAAGTTAAAACATGTTGTGACTCAACTCGAAGCGACAACCTGCGGAATAATTACCAATCTTCATAATATTTTTTTTCTTTTTTTAATTTAATTTAATGATATTTACAACTATAATGCTATTATGACAAGCAAATGTGCTAATATGTACAATATGACATGAAAAACACTTGTGGAGAAACTACACATCGGTAGCACTCCAATAAAGTTCTATAGTTGATGATCTCGAGGCCATCTTCTTTTCAGACGCCTCGGAGGTTTATCAGGAATAGTATGGGAAGCAAGTTGAGAGACTAGCGGATTCAAGTGTGTATGGAGCTTGTCGTAGGATAGGTATCTAGTTTGGGCCAAATCAGTAACATATGGGATATTAAGATAAGGAGCATTGAGGATTTTACGAAGGATTTTGGATTGTAAGAATTGGATACGAGATGAATTGGTTGGTTTAGTAGAGCCCCAAAGCTTTGTCCAGTAAATGTTGAAGTAGGCGAAAACGTCGAGCAGTTTCTTGTCTTTTCAGTCTTGTATGAGGATTCCAAGTGTTCAAAATAATAAAATTGAATTTGCACTGCTGTAAATTGGATTCACCAACGAAAAAAAAAGACAATGTGGAAAAAAGTTCTATAAATAGTTCTATGTTTTTTACTCTAAATCTGTGGCTCGTGAATAAGCTGAGAGTATATTTAATGATTAATATTTCACGATTGGCTCAAAAAAAGATTATTACTTCTCATGTATTTGTTAATTGTTATTTGTAAATTGGCTACTAAAAAAACTGTTCACGTGACCTGCATAACAAACACAAGAAAGAACAAAAACACCTCATTATCAGAGAATTTCCAAAAAAAATGTACACATAAAAATTTGTTTAATTCACTTTTTTGAAATCTATCGATAATTGTAAAGTGGAAAAAATATATAACTCTTGACGAACTGGTCTCTGTTGCTTACCTATTCACCTCACGATTCAAATCATTGTGGCATTAAGTAATTATTCACAAATATGTTGACTTTGAAAAATAACTCCAAACAAGACGATAATGACTTAATTTTATGGGGAAAAAATCCTGGAAAAATGTAGGAACTGTTTACAAATAAATTATTTTAAAATATATTTTTATTTGAAAACAAAACATAAGTCCCGGTCCTGGGGGGGGGGGGGGCTTATCTTTTCTTTTCAAATAAAAATATTTAAAAATTATTACAATTAATAAAAAATAAAATAAAATAAATTTTAAAACATAGTTTTTTTTTATTAGCACAGCAAATAATTAACTTGATTGTTGAATATTTCAGGGCCTTAATGTATAAAAATGCTTCCTTATTTTAGAACTCAGACAGAAAGTGTAAGGAGAACTTTGAAAAGTAGCAAATTTATTCAAAGTATTACTTATTAATTTGTTTTTAATATTTTTTAATAAATAGTAATATTAATATTAATAAATAATCAACAGAAAGTAAAATCGTGAAACATGGGCCCTTGGGAATCCCCATATAAGCCTAGCACTGTACTCATTATCACTATCTTATCGAATTAAAATTATCAATCCAAGTGTTTATTGTATCACTCCCAGCTATAATTTTAACGCCAGCATAGATTTAGTTTTTATTAATTTATAAACCATAAAATAATTTTTCCAATAAGACTTTTAGTAGACCAAAAAAAAAATGTGAACAACTATGCATATATCAATATCAGCAGAATGGCAACAATATATATTAAGGTCCCCAATATTTCCGCATTATTCGTTTTAAGCATTATTTCCTAGAAGGAAGTTATGATAGTAAAAGTTTGAAATATAAAAAATATATACACCGAATGATTAATATCACTATCATTATCCGATTTAAATTTTAATTAATAAGTATTTTTGACACTGTTGTGAAATTGACTTTTTAAGTGTATATAAATAGGTTTACCGTATTTCTCCGTAATCAATAAATAATAACTGATTTTCCAGACACAACAACTGATGTCAAGAGTTATTAATAACAATGCTTCGAGGGGATCGTAAGCAGGAAGGGTTATGACTCACGCTATATTTTCTCGTAAATTATTTATTTTTAATGAAATAATCAAGGATTAACTTATAATTTTAAAGTCGTTGAAAATAAATAACAATATATATTTTTTAAATTAACAATACTGCTTCTAGGGGTTTACAGGAAGGGTATGACTCTAGCTTTTTTTTCCGTTAGTTATTTTATTAAAAATTAAATAATTAAAGGCAAAGTTTGTATTGTTTAGTAGTTGAAAATAAATACAAATATTATTATATTTTTTTAAATTAAAACACTGCTTCTAGGGGATTGTAAGTAGAAAGGGTTATGACTCAGGCTATATTTTCCCGTTAATTAATCATCTTTTTATTAAATAATTAAGGTTAATTTTCTTAGTTTTTATTGTTAAGTAATTAAAAATAAATTTTTTTTTTTTTTATTCATAACACTGCTTCTTAGGGATAATCAGGAAAGGGTTATGGGAGTTGCTATATTTTCTCGTATATTAATCTAATTTTAATTAAATAATTAAAGAAAATTGTCTACGTTTTTTTATTATTAAGCTGTTGAAAATAAATAAAAATATTATTATTATTTTTTAAATTAATAACACTGCTTCTTGGACATCGTAAACGGGAATGATTGTGACTCATGCTATATTTTCCTGTAAATTATTTATTTTAAATTATATTATAAAGGAAAATATTCTTAGTTTTTTTTTTATTCAAGTTGTTGATTCAACAACTTCAAGTTTTTATTATTTTTTTTTACTAATAACACAGGCTATATTTTTTCGTATTTATTTTTAATTAAATTATGAAGGGAAATTTTCTTAGTTTTTTGTAGGTAGGTAGTTTCATTAAAAAATATATGAAAACGTTATTTATATTTTTATAAGTTAGAAATGAACATTATAATTTTTTTTTATCGATAAATATTACTGGTTGTTTATATTAAAATATAAATATTAATTAGACATACCGGAGTGCTGGGCTCCTAGGCGACATAGAATAGCCTCTGGAATCTATCCGCTAGACATGACATATATAACTGGCAGCGGCCGAACGCCGACTGGAGGCTCCAGTGTTCCCACTCCAACACTCGCGCCTCCAGCCTGACTATTTTTAATTTATTTTATTACAATAGTTACTGCAGCTCTGTCAGAGCTACGAACCACAAACACGGTGATATTGTAAACACCTCTCTATCACTTCTGGTTCAGATATGTTTTTTTTAACTTCGAAACTGTGTTAGTTTCTAAATTAACTAAATGTATAGTAGGCGAGCGGGGCAGAGCTGGATTGCCGTGCCAAAGGTTCCGAGTTCCCGGGTAAGTCGAACATTTTTTAAAACATTGGAGAAGAGTATGAATACCCGACCTTTGCTGTGAACAAAATTAAAAAATGAAAAATAATATTCTTTTAGTAGGTAATTCATAATAAATTTAGTTTAATAGACATGTTTTAATTTTAGAACGATGGGCATAAATGACATTGGTTCACTTCTCTATATCCAAAATGTATACCCCATTCTTGAAAACTGTTACAGCATTGTCATATTTTTATAAAAAAAACATCATTTCTTTTACAAAAAAAAAAGAGTAATATGCTTTTTTTAGTTTGCTGTTTTACATATACGTTAAATATGTAATATTCAGTTGTGTTTTGAAATAAGATTTCTATTTTATGGTATAAACGTGTCATTTACATACGTATGGACACGTACTTTTCTAATTTAAGGTAAATTGTTTAGAAAATTTCTTTATACTTGATAAAACTATTGATAAAATTGTATTTTCTTTAGAGATGAAAAATTAAATAGAATTCAATTGAGAATAAATCATTTAAGTTCACAACAGTACAGAAATAATCTGTGGATTTATATTCGTGATTACATATGTTTTGAGCTGATATTACGGTATGAATTATTGGCTATAATTTTAAAAATTATAATTTAAAGTCGTAAAAAAAGTATATACAATCTTCTCACCGAAAAGACCAAGTGCGGATTTACCATCACTATTTGAAGTGATGAAACACTGAGTACATGTCTATGATGACTACACATAATAGATGTCTATATATTTAAACAAATAATAACCGACGTACATCTATATATACATTACGTACATATATATACTATATAAACCAAACAAAAAAAAAACTAACCACTACAATCTATGAGGGACAATAGGTTGAGTATATAGTAGGGACTGTTTTGTATCCTTGCCAACGGGGATTTGCTGTGCAGAGAGGTGATTTGGCTATAATCACGCTCAACTACCAGGTTTTTCCTCCAATTAGGGATACCCTAATTGGGGAATCGAAATAGTAATTCGGTCTCTTAAATAAGCCTCATTGTTTGAAATGGGTTTTGCAAAAATGTCGATATTTCAAAAGGATTTGCACGATAGAAACTGGACTATGGTATAATCTACATTAACTTGAATATCTAACATTGTTATTTTGCCAAAATAGAATTGAATAAAATGAGATATAATATCTATAAGTTTGATATGTTTCATTGTATATATTAGTATAGTGTTAATGTTAAGTTTCATATAATGCAATTTATTCCATTTTTTTTAATAGTTCTCCTTCTGTTATTGTTCTCTTAATAAATAAATCTTAGTAGACTATTCTTTTATATGATGAATATTTAATTTATGGTATTAATTTTATTACAGATCTAAAAATGATTAATATATTATTATTACTTTTTATTTCAATTCAATCTAAAAACCTTCATTGATTTATCAAACTACGTATAGATTTCATGTTAGAGTAATTGACTGGAAGATCTAATGGAGGATGGAAATAGTTGGGGGGTGCAGTCAAAATAACCACTAAATAAGTGAATACTAATTTTTTATTTGTGCCGACGTTTCGACCTATTTTCTTGGTCATCTTCGGGGCAAATAAAAGGAGCCGCGACTTCTATTTGTCCTGAAGATGGCCTACACAGTAGGTCGAGACGTCGGCACAAATAAAAAATAAGTATTCACTTATTTGGTGTTTATATTGACTGCATCCCCCAACTACTTCCATACGCCATTACATATAGATTTATTTAAAAATTCTTTTTTGTTGGTTGGTAGATTTTTATTTTTTGGTTGGTCAGATCTTAGTTAATTTATTTATTTAGTTATTTAAAATAAAAATATCGGTGTTAATAAACTGACAATTAAACTTTGTTATTGTATAATGTTATTGTTAAGATATTCCAGATAAATAGTATTTTACGATATAGTAAATGTTGATTTTTTTGTCAACATCATCAGTTACCAGGACAACTATATTAATTAATGGCAAGAAAAACCTCGCGAAATTTTGTATACGAATATTTTAATAATCCGTCCATATGAATATCAACGAATACTTTACTAATACCAATGAAATTTACACTAATTAAGAAAATATTGTTAAAAACTAAGAAAAAGTATTAATGTTATACTTAGCTAAAGTTTACTGTGTTGCTTACACACAATACTAGAATCTGTAGGACCAGTATGGTTAAGGGTTAACAATGCGCTTGTTAACTATTCGACCTCATCTTACTAAAGGACTTCAGTACCAGGTTTGGTAAGGCTCCAGTCACAGGTCAAGGTTTGTTTCTCTCTCGAGGAGTCGACAGCTGTGATCAAATCGAAGGAGTTATAATTAAAACAATTAATAACGCCTAGCTTAACCTCAAGTTGTAACAGCTTCTTGGAGGATTGTGCGAGTATCATTCATTCTGATTGTTGCAACATTTATATGTATATATTGAATACGTATAAATAATCCGTCATTAAAAATAGATTATTCCTCAACCACATTTACCTTTTACTAACAAGGGAGCTCTTATATGCACTCTTGAAAACGTGAAAAGTCTTGTACAAGAGAACCTACAAGCCAATCCAAAGACACTGCCGAAAAATAAAATTTTTTTACCCCTTAAATTTTCACTACCATTGCAAGATATGAAAAAAAAATAACCTGGTCTCTTAGAATATAAAAAAAGATTTATGCATTAAATTAAGTAGTATTCTTACTTGAATAATAAGGTTGTAGTACTAAACCTTTTATTTCAGTGGAAAATAGTTAACTGGATCTTTTTTACTTTATAAACTAAACCTTTTATTCAACTAAGATTACTTAATTCAATAATAGTCATAATGACGAACCTATTTATTTAAAAATTGTATTGAATGAATATGATTCTGCGTTTACCGTGTATTAATAATCAAAAATATTTTTCTAACATTGATGTTTTTTCGGTGAAGAAAGCTAAACATGATATTACAGCATATCATGTTTATATTTTTTACTTTTATGGTTCCTTGTAAGTTTTAAATCATTCCTTCCTTTCAAATATTACTTATTAGATCATTTTCCATTAATTATTAGATTCTACTTACTTCTCATTTTAATTACTTCGATTCTAGTTAATTCTCATTTTAGATTTATTTACAAGATTTATCATTATTATTGTTTTATTTATCATTACTATAATAATGATACTTAATACAGTGATACTTAAAACATAACAGTGGGTAATATATTCCCGATATATCCCACTGTTTTAGTTCATACATTATAAAAATACATTATTTTATTTTATAATTTAATCATCCCTACTTTTGTATTTACTCTATTATTATTTTTTCTGTATTTTATTTTAAAGTTTTTTCTTCACACTTTTTAAAAAAAACATTTTCGTTACTTTATATCTTACTGAAAAAGACACCTGAAATGTGGTATTTCATAAATGGCTTCAGATTTACATAATTTAGCGAACTCACCGGCCTCGGTGTTTAACTTTTAAAGAGGCCATATTTAAACTCAAATACTCAATCACAATAAATGAATCAATCAGGAATGAGTATCTTCTTCTATTCAATACGAACAACCTTCCTATTAATCCACTGAAGAGTTTCAGCACACTCACCGATGAATTTGTCATTGAACACGATTGGTTTGATCTGGCCTGAAGTTTATTTCTTCATAGTAAAGCAAATAAATGTTATTGGGCGATATTGTAAAATGTTCTGTTATTAAAAAAACATTAACAGAGCAATGATTAGACCCTGTGGAAAGAATCCTCATTATACTAACTTATCATCCTCATGTTACTAACTGATCTTAATGTATTAAATTATGGTATTTATTTGTAAAGATTACAGGGAATTTTAAATATTTTTGAAACAAAGACTTGAAACTAATATTATTATTGAGTCAATAAAATAGAGCCAAAACTCAAAACGAAACATTAAATTTTATTAGAATGCAAATGGAAAAAACCACATGCAGAGCCTTATGTTTCAAATTTTTTATGTAAAATACAAACACTTATCAGTCGACGTTTCGCCTATTCAGGCATTATCAAGACACAATAAAAAGTAAGTTCAATCACATCTCAAAACAGAAGTGCAATACATCCCAACGAATAATCGCTCAAAAAGGCCTTTTGAAAAGTTAATTTATTGTAATTAAATTTTTGAGCGATTATTCGTTGGGATGTATTGCACTTCTGTTTTGAGATGTGATTGAACTTACTTTTTATTGTGTCTTGATAATGCCTGAATAGGCGAAACGTCGACTGATAAGTGTTTGTATTTTACATAAAAAATTTGAAACATAAGGCTCTGCATGTGGTTTTTTCCATTTGCATTCTAATAAAATTTAATGTTTCGTTTTGAGTTTTGGCTCTATTTTATTGACTCAATAATAATATTAGTTTCAAGTCTTTGTTTCAAAAATATTTAAAATTCCCTGTAATCTTTACAAATAAATACCATAATTTAATACATTAAGATCAGTTAGTAACATGAGGATGATAAGTTAGTATAATGAGGATTCTTTCCACAGGGTCTAATCATTGCTCTGTTAATGTTTTTTTAATAACAGAACATTTTACAATATCGCCCAATAACATTTATTTGCTTTACTATGAAGAAATAAACTTCAGGCCAGATCAAACCAATCGTGTTCAATGACAAATTCATCGGTGAGTGTGCTGAAACTCTTCAGTGGATTAATAGGAAGGTTGTTCGTATTGAATAGAAGAAGATACTCATTCCTGATTGATTCATTTATTGTGATTGAGTATTTGAGTTTAAATATGGCCTCTTTAAAAGTTAAACACCGAGGCCGGTGAGTTCGCTAAATTATGTAAATCTGAAGCCATTTATGAAATTACCTTTTAGTAAGTAAGTAATAACACATATGGAAAGCAATTAAATTTAAATGTAAATAGTAATAATTAAATAACATGAATTTGAGATATTTAACTACTGTACTTTACCTTTCACAGAAACTTCCTCAAACTTTAGAATGAAAAATTCTTACCATTACCAGATGCCTTTTCGTATAAGATCGACCTTGAACTTAAGGTATTTAACACTCATAAAGAATAACCGTAAAAAAATATTATAATCAGAATAAAATGATTTAATTATGCCGAATTAACATGCCCAAATATCGTCGATCCAAAGCCAAATCTGAAAATTTCGCTTTTAGATTAAAATTTTCTCCAAGTACTAGCTTTAAATATAACAAATATTAAGGCTGAGAAGTCAAACAATAACATTCAAGACCCTGAAACCTTTATAACCTACTACATGAAAAATTGAGATTTGTTTTATACATACGAAGAAATAAACAATATATAATTGTAAACGAACTTTAAAGGGAATCGATAGGCTCTATGAGAATAGAGGTTTCATTCCAATTTCAAAATGTCTGTATTATAAAGAGGAGAGAGAAAAGGACTTATGACACTACCTTGATGTATTCCGACTGACTGTAAAAATAAACTATCTTGAGAAATACATATGAAAATGAAATATGCGGATTGTTTTGTGTTATTTATACTACTATTATAGTTGTAATTTTTTTAAATGTACTATAAATAAATGGCAAATATCAATAGCTATATGCTCATTTTGAACGAATTTTAAAAACCTATACTATCTAACTTAGTATATTGCGTGGTTTAAATTGTTTCGCTATAATAATTATATAAATGGGAACCGAAGCAGATGTGTGATATGCAATAAATATAAATATATAAATGAGCTGTAGTAGTCTGCCAAAATTAATAAATATAATTCACACACTCCCTTCAAGGAAATTGTAATACTTTATTAAACTTATATGTGGTACATTAATTTTTTACCTACAAGTATAATTTTTTTAAATTATGTAATTTGTGATAACAGTATTACAAACCAATAGAATTTTGAATTGAAAATTTTTAATTAAACGTTATTTCCCTCTATTTTGAATTCATTTAAACTTCAAGTAGATGAAAACTGATTCCAAATTGATTGTTCTGAATATTAGAATAATTATGGCATTTTTGAAGTACAGCAAACTAATTAGTTCAAAAACTACCCTTCTACGAGAAATGGCACCTAGATTACTATCATATTGAAAAAAAAACTTTTTAACTGTTGAGCCATACAAAGGAAGTCTTGAAAGCAGATAATCTCGTGGTGACATGTCTCTTTAAAGAGGTTCGAACGAATACTTAGAGGGTCTTTCCAGCAGCATGACCTGGGCTTATTGGAATCCTTAACAGGTGAGTCACCTGTTAGGACTTTAGGCCTAGGAGTATGTCCCGGATGATACTATCTTAAGACACGCTGACCCACGGAGGATGAGTGGTCCATCACACAGACCCATAGTCCTTAAGGATAATTTAGATATACTACTTATAAACGTATCGAGAAAATTAATTGTTACTTACTATCCTATATTAGGTTAAAAAAGTTCGGTAGCAATTATAAGCCCAAAAAAAAATTACAAGACATTTTAGGAGGGAGTATCTCAAATTTGAATGTGATATATGAATCATCTAATATGTTCACAGCGATAGATAGACCCTGTGGATACTGCAAAGACACCTCTCGGATTCACCAATCCTTTTTAAAGAGAATTATTTTAATTGGGGGAACAACCTTGCGGTTTCTGAACACTCTGGTGTTCTTGGTCAAATCAACTCTCTGAATAACCGTTGTCTTAGAAACAATATAGTCTCTACTTTGCACTGAAGCCAAGACCCTTCATGGGTCCTAGCACTACAGGTTTTTTTTTTTTACATCCTTACCTGTAATATGTAAAAAAAGTTTGTAGCAATAATAAGTACAGATAAGTAACTTTTTAAAAGTATTTCAGGAGCGTGGTTAATTGTTTGCCTACATTATATTTATATTTGTGAATTTTATGCTCCTTATATATATTAGGTTAACAAAAAAAGTTGGTAGCAGTAATAAGTAAAAATAAAAAGTAATTTTTTAATAACAGCTATAGGAAAAAAATTAGTTATGGAAATTTAAATACAGAGTAAGTAAAATCATTCTTAGTTTAAATAAATTCCAAAAGAATGTTAATGTTACTATAAATTAGATTTTTATAATAACTTTTGTTAATTTCGTTGAAATTAATTACATTTGAACCATAGGATTATTTGAAAAGCAACGAACACTTAATAGGTATACAAAAAATAAGTATTAATTGGAAATTATGTTCTGTTAATAATAAGAAACATTTGCCAATTCCTTACAAATATATTCCCTTAAAGTTAAAGTATAAATTTCACACAAACCTATTTAATCCTTGAATTCTGACCTATATGGCTCTAATCCATAAGTCGTAAAATACTACGAGCGCCAATTGACATTCAGAAAACTCGAACTTTTAACAGTGAGAACGTGTGTCGAATATTCAAATTAAATTCACAATCCAACAGTCATAAAACGGGACCGGCCTGTGAAATCAGTGGTCTTCACGAGTATGGTTGGCCGAGCATTCTATTCCATTGCGTCATAAATAGCCAAGAACTATGCCATAAAGTTAATTACATGTATATACTTACATCATTTATATACAACATGCAGCAATAATATGCTAGCAATTACCAATTTTCATAAATAATTTGCATAGATAATCGCATTACAATTTCTATTACATTGTAGTTTGTTTCTTAGCGAACAGCTCACTAACTAATAATAGTGATTTCATAATAATTTGAAATATCATTTATTATGATTTAAGTAAAAATAATCAATAATTTTATAATTATTTTATTTGCGCTTATTTATTGTTATTTTTTTTTCATGACAAGAACTTACTTTTTTGTTTTTATTTACTTTTAGTACTAATGTACATAACATATGATTTTTATTATGTAGCCTATTGGCAAGATATATTTTCTAATATTACTGTACAGATTTATTATTGTTAAGGTACCTATTTCTAGGATAAAATTATTTTTATAATATATTCTGTAACATAAAAAAAAATAAACAATTGTTTAAGTACTGAAAATTCCAATGAGGAATAAGATTGAATTAACGTTAAACGTCATTTGGAGACCATCCTGGGACTCACCCAGTAAAATTGGTACCTTTAATTGGGGGAAAAACCTGGTGGTTGAGCATCATCTATGACAAATCAGCCTCCTGCACAAGCGTTGTTCAAGAAACAATACAGTCTCTACCACATACTGGATCCAAGACCCTTCATGGGTTATGTTGAAAATAATATGATAAAAAAAAACCTTTTTTTTGACGGATTTACTTTTGTAGCATTCATTCAATGTGTCCATCGTGTTCTTTCCCTAATAATGAAGTAAAAAATGAATTAAATAAATTTAATTTAATGAATTAAAACCAATTTAACAAATGCACCAAGTGTGCCGATTATTTTTAAAGTATTTAAGTGTTAAAAAATACAGTGTTTAGGATTAACTACTACTTAATCATAGTTAATTAATTGTATACTGAAATGTATAACCAAGAAGGTTTCAAGATCAGAATTAAAACAGCTTAGGAACTGTGGAGGACGCATTCTGTGCCAAACACAGACGCGCTAAAAGAGGAAGCCGAAAACAAACAGGGCTGATTTATTTCCTAAATAGTGAATGGACTGATTGAGGAAACTTGTCTATTTCAAACTCCTACCTACTTTTGGAGGCATCTGAGCCAGAAATCTAGAAACAATTGACTACAGTACAATAGTTTTATAAAATAAACAAATATATACATATTTTTTAAACAGGTTTACTTCTATAATTAAAGTTTAATATGTAAATAAGGAGTCTAATTTATAAGGCAAGACAATTTATTTAAGAATAAGGAATCCATATGTAAGATATTTGTAAAATTTCTTCAATTATAATAGAGAATATTGGCCCTGGGAAACTCAATGAAGTTGCTGTGTTGAAGTTTCCGGATTTAAATCTGTCTGTGGGAGATAATTTACTTAAACTCTCAACAACCATAGATTGGACCCTGTAGAATATCCAGTTACTTCTAAACGTCATCTAGATCACATTCTTGCACAACGGTTGGATTAGAAAAAGTACAGTCTCTAACAAGCACCGACCTCGTGATCTTTCGTGGATTGTAGTGGCATTGGCTTATATTATAGAGAATATATTACGAGAGAAAAAAATGTGGGCACCTTCCGGTCTAGTATTTAGCATAACAACTTACTAGGCCCTAGATCGCGGGTTCGTAGCCCGGCAGACGGCCCTAGAATTTGTCAAGGGAGTAAAATATCCTTGGTTATGCCGTCCTTCGGAAGGGACACTAAACGGAGCCAGGTACTCGTTAAAATCCATATCCTAATTTTACCTAGATAGGCATAGTTTAGAGCTCCCACTGTAACGTCGTCCGATTATCCATAGCAGCGTTAATGTGGCGTAATAAACAAGAAAACTAACAAAAAAATACTTAAATATAACACAAGTGTATGAGTTAGTAACTAGTATTAAAGATTTAATTAGTTTCGAAAAGGTTCATTTTTAATACTTTTCCCAAAAAATTTCGATTGGAAGGAAATAATCATGAGATATTGTTCGGACGGTTGTTAGCGAATTCAGTAATTTTGCAGCACAGAGTGCTAAGAGTTAAAAACAGGCTATAAGTGCAATATGAATCTCAAAATCTCAGTTTTAAACTTTCTATGTTGTTTGATAAAAAATCGTTGTAGCTAATTATAAGTAACAGTAACAGTGCCTTTGTTGATTTGTCACTAGAACTGCAGTAATATATTTGATGTTACTACAAAGCATGAAGTCTAACTAATATCTAAGTGATATTTTGACGGCCTTTGTGTAATAATCATCTTGCGTCATTAAGAATATCTTGAGTATATTGATTCAACAGCGATTTATCAATATAAATCGGAACAGAAACTGTGGTTGGAATCTTGAAGGAATCGTTAAGTAATGAAATAATTTGTCTTAATATCGGAGACAAAGTTGCTCTAAACTCATAAACACTTCAAGAAACTAAGGAAAGTAACAGCGAGAGATCAATCTTTTGAAAAAGTAGAGAAAATCACCGAGGTCTATAATGAAATTATATAAATAGCAATAAAAATAATTCGAAATAATGAAAAATAGTGAACAATTTGATATCCACCTTGTTGAGGCGCACTAGAGTAGCATTTTGAATTAATAATTATTGGCAAAAACATGGCCAGGTTCATAAAAGAATATTTAACGGTTATAAAACACTCTTCTGTAAAATTAAAAGCATTATTAGCTGAAGATGAGTGAATATTTGAACTACGCTCTGAAGCTCTCGGCGTACACCATTAACCAGATGTCCAGCTCATGTTGCACTATCGTCTGTCCTAAATGATTCCACAAACACAGACCCCTCCCCAACTTACAAACTGTGTAAAGGCTACCTTGTATGTTCCTTTTCCAAACAACATTATGTTACGATTTTTTTTCTGTGTACATTATTATTCCGTGTACATTACAAACATGGCAAAAAATGTCTTTGGTAAATTTCAATTAAAACTTAGAATCACAAATTTAATTTAAGAAGGTCACGCTGCTATATTTATTTCCCTATCACGATTCCCCTAGATTGCTATATCTTTTTTTCAAACGTCTCGGAGGATTGTCGGGAATTGAAGAGGTGGTTTGAGAATAGTATGTTTGAGTGGTAATAGTTTGTCATGAAAGGACTGATATCGGATTCGGGTCAAATCAGCAAAAAATGGAACATAAAGGTGACTTTATGGATGACTTTGTTTGTAACGAAGTAAAGATTATTGGCGATTTTAAGAAGTATTTTGGATTGTATGGTTGGATATGATAGAAGTTCGATGGCTTAGTGGAGCCCCAAAGCTCTATACTAACCAAATGGGTCTTATAACAGTCATGTATATGAGTTTTTGTAATTATTAAGGAGCGTAGAGCGTTTGTATAATAAGTGTTAAAGGAGTCTGATATAAAACAGTTAACTACATAAATGAATTAAATTTAAAAAAAAATGACATTTGGCCAATATAATATTCTGAAATCACACTAATTATTATTCATAAAATTTAATCGAATTTGTGTCCAGACATCTTAATTGATTAAATATTAGTTAAAATATATTTTACTACATTACAACATCTCTCCGGTTTATAAATATTCAAAAGATAACATATCTTTCACTTCAGTTATCAAAGAATTTATGTAATATATAACCTTAGAAATATATCGAACTTAGTGACTTGAAAATTACAGGAAAAGTTTATTTAGACGCTTTGTGTAAAAATAGTGGTAACTAGAATAAGCTTGCATTAGATATATTTTCTTTTCTTGAATTAGTTGGACCTACAAACGATAATTAGTGAAATATGTCTTTATGTACAACTCAATAACTAATTATACTAATTAAACAAGCACGTTACGTGATTTTACAGATTTTATAATTACTAGGTTGAAGTAACAGTTTGCTATAAAAGTAATGAGCTAGCCCAACTCGAAAATATCCCTTCACTTTAACAACTAAGCAATAACAATTATTTTCTATGCGTAATAATACTTTTTAACAATGATTTCACACTTACTAAAATGTGTTTATGTATAACCATCATGCATTGTTACGGAGTTGCCATGACAACAGCAATGTTGTTATAGATTATTTCGTAAATGTTTGATGTATCCTTACCACGTATGCTGATGATACATGTGTATTATCTGTCAACACCAATCCAATCATTGCATCCCAAAGCCTCCAATCCCATATCACTGATCTTGAAGAATGGTGTCAAAACTGGAGAATTAAAATAAATTCTCAAAAATGGCATCAAATCACTTTTACCTTACGTCGTAAACCAATGATTTCCTGCCCTTCAATATCCTTTAATAATATCCCACTGGTGCATGTAGAACAGATCCGATAATTAGGGTTGCATCTCGATAAACGATTAACCTGGAATCCTCATACTAGACTGAAAAGACAAGAAACCGCTCGATGTTTCAGGCTGCTTCAACACTTACTAGACAAACGCTCTAACCTCCCAATTAACTACTAAAGACTCATCTACATGACCATCATACGACCTATTTGGACTTACGGAGTAGAGCTTTGGGGCTCCACTAAGCCATCGAATTCCTCTCGTATCCAATCCCTACAATCCAAAATCCTTCGTAAAATCCTCCTCGCTCTTTATTTTGTTAAGAATAAAGTCATCCATAACGACCTTAATATCCCATTTGTTGTTGATTTGGCCCGAACCCGCTATCTATCCTTTCATAACGAACATCATTCCCACTCAAACCCTCTAGTGTCAAACCTAGCTTCCTCTTCGATTCCCGATAATCCTCCGAGGCGTCTGAAAAGAAGATGGCCACTTGACCTTCTTAGTTGAACTAGCGATTTGAGTACTACCAGTGGGTAGTTTCTCTACTTGCCATTAATCCATGTCATTATGTATCACGTAGTCTATTTACTTGATGCGTTTTTGTAATACAGTTGTAAATATCAATAAATAAGTTTAAAAAAAAAAATTATTATAGCTAACTTAAATGATACCTTTTTAATTTTGGTTATGTATTTATTTATATTAGTAATCCTAATTTATACATAAGAATTGAAATTAATATATTTGAAAAGGTCATATAGACTTCTATTGATTTAAAATAACCATGACTGCGGTTATTTAACATAATTAAACATTTTTTTAAATTAAATTGTTCCTTGGTTTTTTTGGTTGATTGGTATTTAATCAATGGCATACCTGAGATAAGGATTTGTGAATAATTTCGTCGATTAACGATTGAATAATTATCCTGTGATGTAAAGTTATTTAAAAACTAATCAAATTGGCATATTTGTTCAGCACTTCTTGAATTTTTTTAATGCGCCATCGTCAATGACTGTTCGATATTTAGAAAAAAAAACAAGTCAATAAATACTGATTATATAGTTATAAAGCTGTCTATTTTAGGTTTCCTTACTAATGCTTACGTCACAAACTCATCACTGTAAACAATATTTATAAAGATTTGATCAACTATACAATAGCAAATCCCTCATCACTGTATTTAGTATAGGCGCTGTATCCAAAAATATTCTATACCATAAATAAATATACTACAAACATAAATTTTATTTATATTTAAATAAAGTATTGTTTTATATGTTATACCATACTTCTGTTTAAAATGGAATGCTAACTTTCTTAAAATGACATTCCATTCCTATGAGAGTTTTCATAGCTAGTATTTTTACGCCAAATACTTATTACAAAAATATAAGTGGATTATAAAAAAATAATAATAAAAAAAAAGATTTTGGTTGATGTAATGCAATATAAAATTATTTAATAACTTTATAATGAAGGGTCGGTCCACATTACATTTAAAGAACTTATAAATACCAATATGTTAACAGTAATATCTTCCACAGTATCGTATTGTTTAATAATAATATTTTGATGATTGCTGGCTTATCCCATAGTTGTTTTATTTCGAGTCACCGAATTGATTTAAGTCGAAATATAACGATAATTTATAATATTATTTGAATTTTATTATCATGTGAATTGACTTAAATTTCCTATTTTATCAATGCAACTGAAAGTTTGAAATACAAAAATAAGATTTAATACAAATAAAGGATTTAAGTAATCTTCGACTTTTCTTTCATGGCTCTTCTTATTGATATTTTTTAACCGAACATTTTAATATAAAAATTGATTTGTTTTGGTTTTTCTTTAATTAATTGCAAACTTTCGTAATAAAACAACACTTTGGTAAAAGAACCTTCATTTCGCCAAACCAATGATAGACAATTTTTATAAATCTTGTTCATCTATCCTAATCATACATTCCCATTTGAATTCAAAATCGAGCTCAGTGGAAAACAGAAAACTATTTGTACATTAGGTAGGTCGGTTTGCAACCAGATCGATTCTGGACTATGTACACATTAATTTCACCATGTGTGTTCTCTACAACGTGATTATGCCTACACTTAATGCAACTGAGTGTTTATGTTCCATAGAGAAGGCAGATTGCGTTAATCACGAATGTGCCTTCTGGGTTATGTACACACTACAACCCGCGTTCCAACTCTCTTGAGACCCATGAATCGCGAACACTCTTCAGCGAACAGATTGACCCACTGAGTGGATAAGTATAGACGCGGGTCTATATATAATCGATATTGTATACAAGATTAAAGACCTCCTGCCGAGGAAGACGGTGAAGTGTCTTTGAACTTTGGCCTAATTAAGGCTCGGTGGGTGTTAGTAAACACAACTAATTGGGAGCCTTTCCTGCTTGGTAGGTCTGGTCCAGGCCCTTCCGAGGCAGCCTGCTTCCACCGGATGAAGGGAGGTCTCATTCGGCCACGTCGGAGTCGAACTAGACCCTTTTCAATGTCGTATCTGATCTGAGGATATCATCAACGATTTAAGATACGAGGGATATGAACGCCAGGGCTTACAAACCAATGTTATAAAAACCCAACTTTTAATATATACTATTTAATAGGCTACAAAACCAAAACATCATGGAACTTGAAGGCGTATTGCGAATACAGCAATGATACATTAAAAAAAAATATATATATAAGATACACGAAAGTACACTGTACATGCACCAAATGAGACGTGTGAAGCTGAGGAGTAAAAAAAAAGTGTACCACTACAACGCTCAACCACCAGATTTTCCCCTTTACTAAGGGTACCCATATTATAAAGGCTATGTAAGTCACAGGAGGGTCTACCGATCCAACAGCGGGATTTAAACCCGACACCATCAGCACATCTCCACGCTCTACCGCTGCGCAGTTGTTTAATTTTTTTTTTTGTAAATTTTACAATTTATATAGGACATCAAAGCTTGACTTTTACCACTATTATGTAGTATTCACATTTTTTTTTTTAATTTTAACAATTGTGGTTTATAATATAAGATTACAAGGAAAAAATATATTGGAGAGTATGACAATACTGTCGCAATTCACAAGAAAAGGAAGTTAAAAGTAAAGAAGGATAAAGGTTAGTAGGTTGGAATTTCTTATTCAAAGAGTAGAAAAAGGAATGCAAAGTAAAACGATAAGGATAAGATTTTGGATTCATCGCGTTTGCACAAAGGATCAACGGTAGGTTTCTTTTTTAGATAACAAAAGATAAAATCATTCTAATATATAAACCAAAAATTATGGACCCGGATTTATAAAACGGATATATTAACCGGATTTCCTGGTTAAAAAATACTTTATAAATCATTTTTTAAATTTATTTATTGAAATTTATAACTGTATTATAACAATACAACAAGCAATTATAATAAATGGCACATATAAAGTTTAGTAGAGAAACTACCCACATGTAGTATTCAAAAACAAATTCGACTTAGAATGTAACGAGGATTTCTTTTTTAAACATCTTGGAGGATTATCAGGAATTTAAGAAGTAGCTAGGCTTGAAACTAGTAGGTCTGAGAGGGAATGAAGTTTTCCATGAAAGATCTGATATCGGGTTCGGGCTAGGTCAGTAACAAATTGAAGTCATTATAGATGAATTTAATGGTAACAAAATGAGGAGTATTAAGGATTTTGACAAGAGTCAGTAAAATGGAAGTTGCTTTCCAAACCACCCGCAACATTTACAACAAAAACTGTTTTTCCATGAATACAAAAACCCGACACTACAATACTGTCATCAAACCAGTACCACGTGAGCTTCTGAATGCCTTATTCTGTCTGAGACATGTTTGCTCGCAGATTTGGAGAGAAAAGAAAGACAAATCTTGCACAGCATATTTGGCCCGAACTACAAAAATGGCATATACATCAGAAAATCCAAGCAAGAAATATACTCTAAGACAGAGAAGATCAGGAGCACAATGCGTAAACGCAGAGTTCGCTTCTACGGTCATATACGACGGATGATCGACTCTCGGTGGACGAAACGTATCTTCAGTATCTTTGACTCAAAACCCAAAACAAAAATGCCAATCAACGTCAAGAAAGATCTTAAACAAATGGGCATACGAGAGGAAGATGTACATGAACGAAATCGTTTTAGAGCAGCTATCAAGACTTTTGGGACTTTCCGAGATGAGAAACGGGCAGCTGGTGCTAAATGGACAGAAGAACGTCGTGCTAAACACAGTGAGCTCATGAAGACGATGTGGAGCAAACGAAAATTGAAGAAATGCCAGAATGTAAAGTGAGGCTTATCATGGTCCCTAGTTGCCCGATTAGCGAAATTGATGATGATTTTGCGGAGTATCTAGGATTGGAAGAAATGCGAGAGATATTCGATAGCTTAGTGGAGCCCCAAAGCCCTAATTTGTCTTATAATTGTCATGTACATAAGGCTTATGTAATCAATTGAGAGCTTAGACAGTTGAACAAATGATTTAAAAAATTGTTTCATTCTTTAGTAACCTTACAATAGACAGAAGACTGACTTGGAAATCACACGAAACTAATTTGAAGAAAAAATTAAATCACCGACTCTCACTCCTAAGACGGCTACTTCACCACAAAAATAAACTATCACTAACAAACAAAATTATAATATACAACATGTTACTTAAACCAATATGGACCTATGCCTCGCAAGTGTGGGGCTCATGCAAAAAATCCCACATACAGACCATTCAAATTTTTCAATCGAAATTCTTTCGTTATATTAAACATAGTCCCTTTTTCATTACTAATAAAACATTAAACAATGATCTCAACATACCACTCGGGACTGGCACAATCAAGAAAAACTACAAAATTTTCATGACTCATTTTCTAGACATCTAAATTTACTCGTACAATCATTACTGACAGACATATTACCACAGAATCCGACAAGCAGGGATCTACTACAGTGATATGAACCACGCTAGGAGTGCCTTCAATGGGAGGTTTCTCCATACACGCTTTCACAAGAATCCCTTTGGGGAGGTATTCCAAAGAAGAACGAAAATACAATATGTGCCAAATAGCATTTGTATGATTTCCCAAATAAATATTTTTATTATTTATTATACTCTTTAGTAAAACTTAGTGTTTTTTAATTATTATTTTCCTTTCTTCAATTAAATGAAATTTTTATTGAATTATTAATTGTTCCTGAGATTTTTTCTTCATTAAATCTTACATTTTTAATCATTTGATCTGAGTGTTACAGTAAATATGTTCGAGAATTTCAGTAATTTTTTTTTTTTTAAATATGTCGGCAAGTACTTTAGAACTAAAAATTGTAAGTGTTCGAATATTTTGGGGCCTAAACAAATAAATATGATTGAAGTTAGCTTCACATTAGTTTTCATTTATTTGTAGTTCATGAAATAGTGGGCTATTGTCTTAGCCCCCACCCCCCCCCCCCCAACTCTCTGTGATACTGCTATGAAGTAAAGAAAAATGCTAAGATATTCTAATTTTTTAAATAAATTAAATTAAGCTGTTCATGATTACTTTGATGCAGAATGTAAAGAATGCAGGGGAAACGAACACACCAAATCGACCAAAAATAAATTTAAAACAGTCACTCACTACAAACTAGGGTGTAGGGCTTTGGGATTCTATTAATACAACTGTCGGAAGCATCCTTCCTCATATTTTCTAAATGATATATTTCATTTAGTAGTATTCTTACTATTTTTTTTTTATTTTCTTAAAAGTCTATTAAGTTTTTCTTCAGCTACGAGAGACAGAACAGTCATTCGTACGACTTTGCTGATGCATAAATCACAATATGCTTGGGTCAACGCTTTGATGCCTTAGAATTCTAAATATATTTTCTATTCCGTATTTATAGAAGACGTCGGACTCGGTAGAGAGTTATGTAGGCTTGTAGATTGTTGTATTTATTGCGTATTCTTGATGCCTTCTACTGAGAGGAACATATTGCAGTTCTCTAGACAGTATAACAGAGCTGAAGTCGAATAACAGATTGCAGTGATGTACCTTCTGTAGGAACGCAGATTAAAATAAACTGAGGGCATAATGTCGGGAAATTTTCGCGAAATGCATATTTCACGTCCAGCACTGGAACACAACTGAATAAATACGCTGGTATTTTTACAAAATTAGTCCATCGTTAATGTGTTTTGCTCATTCGTTCCCTAAGATTTTGTGAGGGATATCACAAAAATTATTTTTGAAAAATTCACGGCATCCCTAGCTTTAGTAATTTTTTAATTAATAGAATAGCAAGCCATAGAGGTGGATACAATTGAAAATAAAAATACAGAAAGCAATATTATTTTTTATTAAAAATAAAACCTGTACCACTACCCATGAGTCTTGGGTAATCTAATATTATTTCTAGAACAACGGTTGGGCAGGGAGGCACCAGGCAAAAGGCACCAGCTTTTTCCCCCCAATTTAGTTTAACCACATTATAGTGGCAGTGTGAGCCCCCGGAGGGTCTGTAGGTTCATCGGAGACAATTAACATATTAAATAATTTATCTTCAAAAGCAAGATTTGAATCTGGAACGTTCAACATAGCAACTCAGCACTCTACACACAGAGCAACCCTTTTTAATAATTGTTCTAATTAAATTTCAATACTACTTTTAATTTTTTTCCCCACGATTCGGCCAGGAAGGACCACGCGAATATCACTCAAACCTTCTTCACACTCTCTGCCTTCCTTCTACTCCAATACTCTCTCATCTTCCTGGGCTGTTCCTCTCGCTCCTCCTTTGTCCATTTTCTCCCTCGTCTCTCCTTCCGTCCGGCAAGAACCCCAACTTCTTTTAGTTTTTTCCCGAAAAGCTCTCTATCCAAGCAGTCCTCATCCTTGATTTTTAGCCTATTCAGCTCCTCTTTTATTTGTTTCAAATATGTACCTATACTCTTATAGCTAAAGACTTTGTCAAAGATTTTTTTGTTCACCCTCTTATTGTTCATTCTGACCATGTGACTCAGTCTCCTGCTCCTGATGAGTGTTTCAAGATCATTCAAATTTTTGTATATTTCTTCGTTGGATTTTCGCCTATGCCCCTCTTGTGCTACTTAGGGTCCATGAATCCTCCTCAGAATTTTTCTCTCAATATTCAGGACCTTCTCCAGACTCGGAAGGCTGGGTGTTTCCGTACCATAAAGTATTACTGGTACTTTTTATTTATTATAATTATTAAACAGTTCATGCTACCTTTAGAAGATTACACCAACTTACTCCTCCATTCACTCATTTTTTATTTCGTTAATTTTCCTATTGAATCATTCAAACTATTGAAAAATTAACTGATTACGGTTCTCTGCAAATAAATATTTCTTAATCTGTATATTAAAAATATATTAAAAATAAATTTAAATTATCAGTGGGCTCCACCAAACCATCAAATTCCTCTCGTATTCAATCCCTGCAATCCAAAATCCTTCGCAAAATCCTAAACGCTCCTTATTTTGTCACAAATAAAACCATCCATAATGACCTGAACGTTCCATATGTTACCGATTTAGCCCATTCCAGATACCTATCATTCCATAATAAACTCCAGGCCCATCCAAATCCACTAGTTTCCATCCTTGGTTCCAATTCCATCCCGGACAATCCTCCTAGGCGTCTGAAGAGAAGATGGCCTCGAGACCTTCTATAATAGAAATGTAATTAGAGTGCTGCCAATGGGTAGTGCCTCTACACGTCCTTTCATGCATTTGTTTATTCATACAGCCTTTGTACTAGATGTATAATATTACAGTTGTACAATTCAATAAAATCATTTAAAAAAAAAAAAAAAAAAAAAAAAAAATTATCAGTATATTTAAAATGTTTATTATTTTAACGTAACCAGACGACAATAATATATACGAATAGTATTACGTAAAATAAAATTGCAGTTGGAAAATGAATAAATAAGAAGGCATTTTTTTTTTTTTTTGTAAATGTGTTCTATTATATCCAATCATTTTCCGGAAATGTCAACTCGAATAATTCTCCACTACCAGAATAGTAAATAAATAATAGCTATTAATACTAAGTAAAGAAACCGATAGTCTTTTACTGCAATAATTTATGATCCCAGCCTTAAATACGACAAAAAAAAACATATTTTCCACAATTCTAATTAGAATTTATTGAGCTAGATTAACGTAAATGTGCATAGAATTTAAATTGATATATAATATTAAAATAACAGAAAAATTATAGGTATTAAATCTAACAGTACACTGTTTTTTAATGAAAATTTCCATTTAGATTTTTTCAGCGACATAAAGTTGTAATTTTATTTTCCTAAATCATATTCAATGTTTGAAAATAAAATGACATAAAGAGAATTATGGAGTTAATATTTACATGAGGGAGCATTTTATTTGTCAAAGAACGTTATGTTAATTTATTGAAATAAGCTGATTATCAACATCGGATTCTATTAATAATTGTAAAATAGGAAATTAAATTTTTAATTTAATTAGACTTCCAGGGACATGAACCGGAATTCTTATTCCTTTTTATCGTTTCTCTAGAAACACTACCACAATTTTAATAAAATCATGGCGCCAGCTTCATAATGAAGCAGTCGATTGAGCAATTGTGAGATGAATGTGAGGAATTGAGCAATTGTGAATTAATACAATATGTATGTATAAGAAATACTTTTAATTACCATTTAAATAGTAATACTTATCCTCAAATGCTTCAGATTCCTAATATTTAACAAATATTAGATTATTCAAATAATGTATGAAAACTTAATAAAGTAGATAGATATTCTTCTAATTAACTGGAAATTATTAATAATTAACTGATTATTTCTTTTGGTAATTTAATAATAATATTCTTCATGTGTTGACTTACAGTCGAATGAAACATTAAATTTTATTTAATTTTCCTATGAATAATTTAAACAATATAATTTATAGCAATCAATTAACTAAACGATAAATTAGATATCCTAGGTTTATTCTGAATACAGAAATTAATTCTTAAATTATTTCGAAAGTAACTCTACTGATATGCCGATTGTAAAGGACTGAATTCATTATGTTTGGGATCAGTGTTTTTGCACTGATATTTCAGCAATGATATCTAGCCGATAACATTTTCAACTACATTTTCGTGCTCGGCAGATATCATTCGTAGTTTCAGTGATATTTGTGTCAATTTCAAATGCCAGTCCAGCCCCTTGTAATCTTCCTTAGGATCTAAATACATACATATATATATATATATATATATATATATATATATATATATATATATATATATATATATATATATGTTAACAGTGATTTAATAAACAATTCTAAAATTAACTTTTACTATGGTAAGGTTAACACTTATTATGTTTACCTCGAAGATACTTTTTTATGTATTTCTTAATATATGAAAACATTTTTTTAAATAAAAGAATAAAATAGTTTCACTACATACCGTAATACAGATTGATTATAGTTACGACATGGCTCTGCACTATTCGTAAGTGATAATAAAGAACTACTACAGATTATGAATGATGTTGGGCTCAGTACATGGTACAGACTGTGGAATTTCTAAGACAATGTTTTTGCAGGGAAGTGATTGGTCACGGTCAACCGCCATGTTTTACCCCAATTAATGGTAGCAGGTTTAAAGAGGCTGGATGAGCCGTAAGAGGATCTCTAGATCCCACATGGTCCTTTCCTGGCTGTTAACAGATTAAATAATTCTTCTATTACAGCCAAATTTGAACCTGGAACCTGCAGCATTGTGACTCAGAACTGTAAATCCTGAAATACTACATACTCGCTCCTCATAATAATGAATAAATTATTCCTTCAAAGAAATTCATTATCATATACTTAAGATAACTAATAAATGGTTTATACGAATTAAATCAAGTTATTATGTCCCATGAGAAATAAGTACTGATAGGTTGGGTTATGAAGTGAATCTATTCCTTCAATTAGGATATATATATAATTTTTTTGTCTTCTAATTTTGCTGTTCAGTCATCCAGTTAGATATTTTTTTTTTTAAAGTTACCATAGTTGGTATTGTTTGTATTTTTCGTTTATTATTTTTTTGTTATTTGCTTGGCATAAATTTTGATACATACAACACTATAAATTGTTTATACCTCTATAATTATTGTAATCTTATTTTTATTTTCTTTCTTTTATTCTGTTTTTTTAAATATTGTTATTGGAGGTATTTCGCAATTTTTTTTATTTTTCTCATTAATTAATTTAATTGTAATAATTAATCAAATTTATTTATATTATACTCTAAGACATAATAGCTTATATATTATAATAATACTTGCATTGTTATTCTAAGGGGAATTGTACCAGGATAAATAAATACTTTATTATTATTCAAGACCACTTTAAAATGGCTTGATTAACTCTTTATTCGTACTATAATTAATTTTGTTCGATTCAAATCGATACTCTGATTAAGACACATGAATTAAAACTCATGATATCGAGATGTGAAAATCTTACTATATTGCGAAGATAAAATAACAGCTATATTAAATAAGATTTATAGCCGGAGGATGTAGTCAGCACATTTCAATAAACCTAGATCCGATGGCATATTAATTACTCCATTAAAATAACAGGAATACTAAGCGTCAACTCCTAACAGATGGATAGGTTGCTCTTATCTGGAGATCGCTTGTGGCGCCAAATAGCTGGCTGGAGATATGGGCTCGATTCTGAAAGGTGCCTTACAGGACACCCCAGCAGTCTAATGTATCCTTCTTAACTAACGTCTTCATCATCATTCTTAGCCTGAATTTATCCCTGGAGAAGTTTATTTATCCTTTTTCACTACTTCCATAGATATTTTTCTTAATGCTTTTAATTTCCCGTCATTAAACGTTTTAATTTCCCGTTTGTATTTGGAATTATCTATTCAATTTGACTAAGCAATATCATTGTATACTAATCAATGCCATTGGATGTTTCAACTAGCACACACAGTCTTAAAAAAATTATTTTTTATATTCCTTCTAGCACAGTAACAAGGAAGGTACTGTGAAGATGTTTTCGACATGTAGCACTTATAGTTTATAAGAAAAATGCATCAATCTTTTTTACTTCACTATCTATATTGAAATAACAGCCTTATTTATTTAGATGTTATAGAAATGCCATTGATACAGTTAAAATAAAGTGATTTAAAAGTCAAACTTCTATATAAATAATATATTATTATTAAATAGCTTAGTTATGAAGAAACTTTGTCAAACATTTAAATAAAACAAACATAATGAAAAGTTTATCCTTCACATAAGCCTCAAGTTTAATAAAAGTTATCAAAAGATAGAGCCAAGAATTTTTGCATTCACACCCAAAGTTCTTAAGTGAGTTATGGGAAAGGCGCCGGATTTTAATAATCTCAATATAAAATAATAAAATTTTAACTTTAATACTAAAATACGAAAATAAAATATTAAAAAATTTACACATGAATTCATGAGAAGTATAATTTGCATAAATTAAAAAAAACATGACAATAAATTAAGTATATAGATATAAATAGTAACAAATGTATGGAAATAAAAAACTTTAGTCAAGCTAATCGCGAACTTCAATGAGGAATACGAACATCAAATATCAGATAAAATATTTATGCATACAAATCATAAAGGTTATAAATAAAGAAAACAAATTCCAGGACCTTGCTTTAAATATGGTAAATAAAATATGTTTAAGTGTGGAAAATTATCAAACATTGGTTTTTTGCATTCTTAAATTATTTTTCTTGAGCTGCTTGATAAAAAAGTAAACAATTCCTGTATATTACACACAAGTTAGTACATGTAGAAAGGACATGAACACCATAGCCATTCCTAAGACGACCTCCAACCTGAACAAGACTTTCGCAATTGTTTACAACCACACACCTCCCAGGCACAGGACAATCTTCTGCTCGCCGTTGCATAACATTCTATCAAACATCTATTAAATTAATTATAATTCCCTCTTACCGATTCAGCTAAGGAGCAATCTCCAACTCCTATCATTTCAGGTAGATAAATGACGAGGGAATAAACCTTCGGTTTCAAATCTACATGCGCTGTATTGTTCTATCATCACCATGAAAATAATGATCGTATGATAAAATAGCCTATGAAACATTAAAGATATTTTTAATAAAATTTTAGCCCGTTCCAAAACCGATTGTAAATTGAACGAAATTATTCAGAAAGGTAAAATGTGGTTTAACGAAAACCACATTATCTAGAAGTTGATTTTAAAAATTCGGAAATTAAACAAAGCCTGAAAATTGAATTGCTATTGGCCCCATTTTCCAAAACATTTTACATTGAAAGAGGTTGGTTTTGATCTATTTTTTTATTTATTTAATATTATGATTGGGCAGTTAATAGGCGAGTTAGCTCTGTTTGTAGTATTATGAAGGTTGCAGGTTCAAATCCAGCAGTGGGAGATAAATTATTTAATCTGTTAACAGCCAGTTATTGGTACTGTAGGACCTGAAGACCATCCTGGCGCCTCACTCAGCTTCTGTAAAATGGGACCCTCAACTGGGGGAAACACTGGTGATTGATCTAGATCTCACACCAACCACCTCACTGACAACAGAACAGTCTCTACAATGTACTGAGCCTAAGGCCATTTATGGGCCGTAGTGGTAAAGGTTTTTCTTTATTTTATTCAAGGATTCGGTTTCGCATTAATTCCCTAAAAGTGAGACGAAAAACGTATTTGCGGTCAAACTCCTTAGTATTATTTTTTTTACTATTCTGTTTACTGAATGAATAGAACAACCACAATCCTTTGTGATTTCCTAATAAAACAGAACAGACATATTTTACAACAAGAATCCATTTCTGCTGGAAGAACTGTTACTTCATGTTTGATCGCTTCTCATTTCAGTTGACAGTAGATTATTTTTTCACGCCCTCAGCCAAGACAGATAGATTGCTTCGGTTGTAGGTTCCCAGACACTCCTTTTTTTTGTTCGAACCGATAAAAAGAACATATTTTGTTCGATGATATTTATATAAAAACAAGTATACAAGAGCGAGACAATAAAAACAAATAATGACAGAAAGAAAATCACACTTGTTTTTACATCCCTTATTTTTAAAGACAAATGTGTAAATATCTATTGGTTTTATTACTTTGCATTTTTTATGTTTTAACTTCGCATTTCTATAAAATTTAGAATAACGTAAATGCAAAGATAAAAATATTGAACAATAAAATATAATTATACTGGAACGAAATAAATAGCAACCTAAGGTATGATAACAATTAAATATTTAGCAACTAATTAACTAAAAAGTAATTAAAAAATCAATTATCACATAATATATATTAAGATTAAATATTAACTGGTACAACAAAGAATAAAAAAATAGTAATCTGCATTTTTATCGACAATATTTAAAAAAATGCATTACTTACTTCCAAATTTAAAAAATAAAAGCTAGTACGTTTGAAAATGAATAAGCCAATAATATGAAGCATATTCATGAATGCAAATAAACTAATATCATGTGGAAAGGAAATAAATGGAATTAATGAAAAATAAATTTACCAAATATAATAATAAAGTAAGTATTAAAATAATTTCCAATATTCGTTTGAATAGTTTTTTTTTATTTTTATTGAATATTATATAAGGTTTAATTTCTTTATGAGTGACTGAATTATTTACCTTTATATTGCAATAATTATTGCATTTATAATAGCACTTGGCTAGGGCTGAAGAGACTTAATAGGCGAGGTACCGTTAACCTTACACAATACTTCCATTAGTATCGATCGATACATTCTTGTATTAATCATAGATCGCAATCCCATAATCCCACAGGATAAAATATCTCTTATATGAAGAGATGTTCCCTGTGTTTTCAAATGCAAAGCTCATCGTAGAGGGGAAAGAAAAATATTTACGAGCCACCTAAAATCCGAGCACATTACATATATGAATGTGAAACATAATTGTTTTAATATTTTTACTAATGCGAACCTATGTATCACAATGCTCTACGTCGCGAATTTTTATCAGTTGTGTTTTTCGGAGAATTAGTACTGAATAATTTTTGAAACATTGAATTAGTAGCTCTAGTTCTACCAATGACTGCCTTACGAACTTTGTAAGTTGAATCTAAATTAGAGATATTCATAACTAACAAATATCGAATTTAATAAAATTGGATATTTTTTTAATACACCGGGGATTTAATGTAAGATTAATTAAACACATTAATCTATTACAAATTAAATGCATTTAATATGTAATAGATTAATTATGAATTTGTCAATTATTTATTAAAACATACTTTTTTTGTTATGAACTACTCTAAAAGATTTTCATTTTGAATAAAAGTACCAAAAACGTCTTTTTCGTTTAACGTTTTCAATAATTACTCTTGGAGACAAAAAAACAAAACAAAATATAAAAATATTCCCCGATTATTCGTGTCGCAGTATAATAAATTATTAACTTAAAGAACGGTTAGAGGCTCTATTCAACAAGTATTGTTAAAATAAAATTTATCAAACAAAATCTTTTTTGATTTTTTTTTCTTAGTCCGTCTTAGATTCAAAAACTCAATTTGCAACATATTAAGTAGCAGTGAAGTTATACTTAACGAACAGCGTTGGCAAATATTAGATATTTTTTTCTAAATTTAACTATAAAATATGAATATTTTGTTATAGTTCTTAAATATTTTTTTCAGTTAAAACGTGTATATGTGCAAATAAAATATGTTTGTCGCATTTCCGCATATAATACATTTTATTTTCATAATTTATTATTCCTTAGGCACTTTGTCGAACACAACGTTCTAATACTCTGAGTTTCCATACATTTTTGCATATTCACTTTTAGATAAAAGTATCCTTGACATTTATTAAGAAGGCAGAGCTCATGAGAAGTTCACTTTCTAATTTTAATGGGGATTGACGATTTCCTTAGGCTGACGTCGGAGGGGAACGGCCGCATAAAGCTGCCAGAGGATCGGAGGTAAGGATCTGCCGAGTCGACAGGTTTTCTGAATTTTCTGAGCCAGGTCTTCTTCTCAAAGGACTCTGTTATTGCTGGCCACGTTCCACGTACGTCCATCTTTCACATACTTGTGTCACGTGACGCGATAACCATCACGATATAACGGATCCAAACCCGGCAGATCCCATAATTCTTGAGCGGCATTCGTCAAAGAGACAATACTTAGCATATCTCCCAGAGTCTTGGACATCTAGGAGCCAGGAGCTCTTGTTATCGCCCTAGCGACCGTTGTAGAAACATTAGCCCAAACCACAACCATGTTGGTACAAGCTTTTTGATAATTGGATTTGATAAAATGTGAGGGAATAATCATGATAGTCTGAGCTAATAAAGTGTTTGATTACATAAAGGATTCTTGTGGGAAAGGGGATATAGTAATTATAGATGTTTTGAAACAACATAGGCCATCTATTGATCATTCTGTAGCGGATAGAAAAATAGTGGCTACGATGAAAGGTCTTGGGTCCAGTACATGGTAGAGACTGTAATATATATAAAACAGCCGTTGTGCAGGAAGGGTATTTTTCAAATATCACTCTTAAGAGCCAGGTTTCCCCCCTAATTAAAGGTACGTTAACTATAACTTTATAGAGGCTGAGTGAGCCCCAGGAGTGTCTGTAAATGCCATAGGGTCTATTTGTGGGCTACCCCTATATATCCCTTTATACATGTAAAAATTTTCATGAACTATGCCTTCTTGTCAAATTTTAAGAAGGCATAGTTCATTTCTATTTAAAAGTGAATATGAAAAAATTAAGTAGGAATATTGGTTTATTATATATATATATATATATATATATATATATATATATATATATATATCATATATTTCTTTTTTTAACACATCTATACTTAAGGGTCTGCGTTGAGTTCTTTATTCATAATCTTCGTATGAATTATTTTTATTATTTTTACAGTACCTTTAAATTCCCAGGATGTTCATATTGAACCATAATATTTAATACTTAATACAATCCACAAGTATCGGTCATGTTCAACCAGCGATGTCAGAAAGGGAGGCTCTGTTATGTAAAAAATGTAAGGTTTTACTGTGACCAATGTTGATATGGCCTAATACATTTCTTTCTCTTTACCATTTCCTGTAGCTGTTTTAATTCGTAGAGCTCTGATTTAATTTTGCTTAACTATGAGTCATCGCTTCGTTCATTTTCCCATTCATTAAGAAATTCCAGCTTCGTGTCATTGACCCAGTCTTCCTCAGTGATAAGCTCTCGTTTAATCATACATGGTAAACAATTATAACGTTGCAAAAGTCTATAAAAATAATTAATCAAAATAAATATAAAATTAAAACAAATAATACCTCAAGTAAAATGGTAATATTTTTACGATCGTTTTAAAAAATACTTTTGAATCCAAAATTCGTCAAAGAAATAAATAATTTTTGATAATTTTTACACTAAGTCTTTTTAATTTTACAATTAAAATTGCAAGCATGATGATAAATTATGAGTGAACATTAATTTTGAAAAGTATTATTGATTAATTAATTTACCTTTATATTCTCATTGGGAACGAAAAAAATAAGAAACGGTGAATATTATGTTCCTTCTAGTTTCAATAAATTCCTCATATTAAGTATAATTTAACAAAAAATGTGCCATAAGATTTCCAGAAGAATTTTTGTATTTTTTTATGTATTTTATATAAGAACAAAAAAAAGCAATGTCGACTAATTTTTTAATTGTACTGATGACATCATCGGTCATAAACAATATAATTTTTAACATTCTACTTCTTCGTACATTAGATTTCTATTTTATAATCATTCAAGGTTTATTATAATTATAAAACAGTTAACAGCAATTTCTTTCTGAATTACAGTTTTCAAACTAAATTGATATATTTTTGGCCTTGTATTTCATTCAAATATTATTCCCTTCATCTCAAAGCAAACTAACGCTTTAATTATAAACAGTTACTAAAGGTACCACTTTTGTTTTGGTTCTCAGCTAAATGTTCCAACTGGATTAATTGAGTTTTAATCGAATAACAGAGTTTTTAGGACTTTGAAATTAAAAAAAAAATTTCCATTAAAAAAAAGAGGTGAATGGAAGAACTTGAAATAGGAATCTCAAGGTTGGATTCCACGACGCGGATTATAGATATCGTCAGGCCCTAAGATACTAATTGAGAAAGTTATTAAAAGCTAATAAAAAAACCAATAAAATAAAGAAAAATAATAAAAATTAATGAGTTATTTCAAAAACATAAGTAAGAAAATTTAATAACTGAAGTAGACACTAAAAAAAAGAGCGTTTAATAATTATTTTTATTTATAATTGATTTATATTAGAATAATGAAATAATTTTATTGGTATAGGTATTTATACTATCAATTCCCCAATAAATATCGTTGTTATTTATAGGGAAATTGATAAGAAACTGAATGATTGGATATTTCATTTAATTCCATAAAATTGATTTATAATGACTAAAAGGAATAAAACTTAACGGGCCGAATACGTTAACTAAATGTATTTAGTAAAGATCTTGATATTCTGAACACAATCTCTGATAGACCAGTGGCGTGTGAAAACTTACACTGGGCGATTCTGTGAGACAGTTCGATCGACTGTGTGGATTGAATCTAAATCATTGACAAAGAGTTTGTGATATTTTTCTAATAAGAAAGAAAATTAATTTAATAAAATATTATTTAAAACATAGAAAATATTACGTTTACTACTATATATAAAAATTCCTATGTATTGCTTTAAAATTGTAAAAAAATGCACCAGTCATCCATATGTCATATGTAGGGTACCTTTCAATATTGACCAGACAAATTAAAAACCTGACGATAGTTTCATGAAATATTTTAATCATTAAAAAAAAAAAATACGCTCTAATTGAATACTATTCAAAAATTCCAGCAGAAAACCGGAATTATTTTCTATATTAAGTTATTATTATTTACTTTATTTAATCGGCTTGATATATTTAATCATTTTATAAAATTAATGTTTTCATAAAATTTTACAAAATACTCAATAATAGGCTTCTGTTTAAACTTAATTAGTTCTAGTAATCGCTGGGATTTCCTCAATTCCTGTTTTTCATTCCTTTCTCCATTTCTTAGTGAAAGGACTTAGTACGGAGATCCCCACGGAGAATGTGTAATCAGTTTAATTACGATGAATAATTTATAATTTTTATTTTAGTTTTTTACAACTATTCAATTTCAAACAATGGACATTTATAAAAAAATCAATAAAACAAATGTTCAACCAAGAAGGTAAAACTGAAAATATAAATCTTATATAATAAGATATCAGGTCAACATAATTAAAACATTACTACTGATAATTATTATACTGTAATGTTGAATTCATTAATTAAAAAAATAAATAAAGTAAACAAAAAGTACATACAGTTAGCGGAATATCCAGTTGGACTTACCTGAAACAGAAAATTAATAATTAATTGAATAATAAAATTTTACATAAAATATAATTTATTTTGACATTATTCTATTTCATATGTCAAAATTGTCATCTTCAATCATTGAATCATCCTTTATGGTAGGGTTAAGTATTTCTCTTCTAAGAATAAAGGTATTTATTCGCATTATTATTTTTCTTTTCTAACTGAAGGATCTATTAACCACCAGGTTATAGAGAAAGTATTCATAAATAAATTCACCAGATTCATAAATAAAGTATAATTGTTTTTTTTTTTAATATTAGCCATAAAAAAATATATATATATAAAAATAAATATTTAAAAAAATATACGCTAAAATTACAATAACCAAAATTTTGTATTTAAATAAAAATGATAAAATAAGAATTTATATATATATACATATAATTTGAAGTAATTTGGAAGAGTTTTGATTTTTTCCTTTCCAGATAATTATTATTATTAACGCCAATATTAGTCTTCTTTAAAGTAATTTTCTTGAAAATGCTACAAATTGATTGCATAATCAATAACAAGGCTTTCTATGTTCATGTAAATGAGGAATTGGCTCTGCATTATGTCGCGGCTAATCTGTTCCTTGCTAGCGATAGATGTTCGAAGAAGCAGGTCTCGGCTAAAGAGGTCAAGAACTAGCGGGGAAGCCACGGCGCCTCCGGCATCTTGTTGGGTTTTCTCTGACGAATCCGTAAAATTCCCTTAATATCTTTATCGGGTTTCCAGGATATGCAGGCGCTGTAATAGATACGGAGAATCGTTTATCGAAAATAATTTTTTTTAAGCACTAATAAAATATGGTGAGTATCTATCATTTGACATTCTTTATTTCTCCCTATGTGGGAGATCGAATGGGATGTAAACTGAATGAATATCGATGATAATGAACATATTCGGAAAAAAAGCATATTCCGGCCATCAAAAATGCTTTAAGCAAATTTTCTTTCGATACCAGAGTAAGGCCTGTGAAACTTCAATTTAAACCTCATTAATTTAACAATAAACTAATTAATGTAACTTCGCAAACGGGGGAGTGTGTTAGTAAAAGGTTGAAGGATTAATTAATTTTGTAAATGGTTTTGCGCTGATGTATGTAGCTAGTACTACGTAATTTTTTTTTTTTTTTTTGATTAGGTATTCTTTGTCTATACAATTTCTGAAGGTCCTTATTATGCCTGAACACACACACGTATATATGTTATACACCACTCGCAACATAGAAACATTCAACACTGATGTCCTTTAATATTATCAAGGAAACATTTCAACAGCATGTATTTATTTATATTCCAAATACATATCCATATAATTAATTACATCCCGTAGTACCTAAGTCTTTTAGGCACTACAGGATGTAAGATTTATTTTTTAGAAACACTCTGGAATAAATAAATTGTATCTACTTTGAAAAGGAATATAAGAAAAGTCAAAAATGTTGTCTAAAATTAGGATACAATACAAAATAAGTATGGTGTTTAAGAAAACTAGTATTATACCTAAAATGGACATTTGTAATCGACAAAAAAAAAAATGTAATCCACCTCAAAATTTGAGGTTTGACGTAGAATCTCAAAATTCATTAAATCAAGAACAAAAAATCGACTACTTTTTTGGCACATTTTTTATTCGGACATCAGGCACAGATCAGACCAGGTTGATTTATAAAGACAAAATATCTAGTATTCTGGAATTAATAAATATAAATAAAAAAGAAAAAAAGATTAAGTATTTACTTGTTATTAACTATAAAGTTTTTAAAATATCTATTTTCCAATGTTTCAAAAATAAACATAAACCAATCTGGACTTTGTATGAAGAATGTCTCTGTTTTTTTCTTTACCCCAAGATAACATCTAGTATCCGTTTAACAATGTTGTATAATCGGGAAAAGAGTAGCAAGATTGAGAAATAATAAATAAAGTCCTTTCTATAAATAAATATAGAAAAGACTCAACATATTAATAATAAACTCCTGGTGTTGAATATTAGCGAAGAAGCTTCAGGTATTACAGGCAATTAGTCAAATCTGATGGTAGATAGCCGTAGGCCTTGGGATAGCTGCTATACCGGTCTGTATTAAATGTCAATGATGAGCTCGGGGTACCACCGCACCTTCAAAAAAACAGGTTGTGATTCAGTCTCTGTAATGCTACTATCACAACCTACTTGTAGTAAACAAAAGGTGAGATATCTAAAATACCGGGGGAAAGTTTTAAAAAAAATATTAATCGTTGTCTTGAAAATATCTTATATTTTAAGAGATTTTTATACATAGAACTGTCTACCTTCACTGATGCTCATTAAAAAAAATACACTTTTCAGTTTTTTAACTCCACAAAACTGCGCAAGGCATGAGTAAAGCGTGAGTCCAGGTTCTATTGTTTTACAGTAAAGTATAAATATGTTTTTTATACTCTAAACTCGTATTTTCAAGCTATATCAACACTTCCTGGACAAATGATATAAGCTCCAATTAATTGGAGCTTATATCAATAATTAATCAATAATTAATTAATCCAATCTTTTTTTTGTTACGAAGAAAGTCATCCTTAATGACCTCAATGTCACATTTATTGCTGATTTGGCCCGAACCTGGTATCAGTCCATTCATAATAAACTTTATTCCCTCTAAAACATTCTAGTCTCAAACCCAACTATTTTTCCAAATAGTCCACATATAGGGCAGTGGCCAGATGTTTGAGGGTCGCAAAAAATCGAAGAGAGTTGCATTTTTTATATGTTGTAAGGGCATGTCTGAGTCGTGTAAATCTCAGTTTGAAACCGAAAAAACGGATGGGAAAACTTTCAGTAGCCGAAAAACCTCGAAACTTTCGGAGTTAATTCCGTTTATAGCCTGTATCACAAAATCGGTGGATTTTTTAAAAAACAACCATGGGTAACCATTTTTAAGTAGATTAAATTTGTTACAATTTGAATCCAACCGCGGGTCTTTAGCTCTAATAGATTCTGAGTTACGCCCCCTTGAAAAGTTTTGGCCGACTTTCGTGAGGGACACCGGCCGAAGGAGTGATCTTACAATGAATGTCATTATGAATGAAGTTGTAGTAAATTTTAATGTAAGCACACAACGAGGCCTGTAGGTGTTATACTTTTCTTGTTAATTAAAAAAAAGGAAAATCCGGGAAAGTGGATGTTTTAAGAAAATGACCTAGTACGCCATGAATCGATCTAAATCAGCTTGTTTATTGTAAAGCATAAATATTTACTAGTAAATTACCTATACAAAAAATAATGGTAGTACTAATAGGCAATACTAACGGGGGGGGGGCATCCAGTCTCCCCGAAGTTCTTGGCCACCAAAATTTATCCCATCCCTTTATTTGGTTGCAAACTTGGATTTACATTCCACAGACATGCTCTAACAACATTTCAAAAATGCAACTCTCTTCAATCTTTGTGACCCTCAAACACCTGGCCGCTGGCCTATATTTGGACTATTTGGAAAAAATGACCAAGTGGCGTAACTGAGAATCTATTAGACCTACAGCCCTCGGTCTATGCTTAAATTAAAGCTAATTAAATTTACTACAGCTTCATTCCCACAACATTCATCATTGGATCACTCATTTGGCCGGTGCTCCTCACGAAAGTCGGCCAAAACTTAAAATTTGGATTTGTTGGAAGAATTGACATTTTTTTAAAGGGGCGTTACTCAGAATCTATTAGAGCTACAGAGAAGCGGTTTGATTCAAATGCTTGCAAATTCAATCTACATTAAAATGGTCACGTATGTTTGATTATCGAAAACCCACTGATTAGGAGATAAAGGCCAAAAACTGAATTAACTCCGAAAATTTCGAGGTTTTTCGGCCACCAAAAGTTTTCCCATCCGTTTTTCGGCAGCAAACTTGGATTCACGCTACTCAGACATGCCCTTATAACATATAAAAAATGCAGCACTCTTCAATTTATTGCGACCTATAGCCCTTTTTTGGTACCTCACCGCTGGCCTAGGTAGAGGAGGCCAGGACTCGCCACCGAGTTGTAGCGCCGTAAAATAATAATAATAATTATAAAACAGATATAAATTTCAAAAGTAAATTAAATTAAAATCCCTAAAAGTAAGAACTTTAGGTTTTCTTGTTACTTTTTTATAAGTAGACGATGATATTCTATATTTGCTATCACGTGCACTTACCCCTTAGGTATGTGTTATGTCATATTCCAGTTTTAAACCTCACCTAGAATGTAAATGTTTGAATTTAAAAGACGCTGCATAATATATGTTCGTTCACAAGAAAAATAGGAAATTTTAGGAAATTCGTGAAAGAATCTAATCTAATAATTATTATTAAAACCCATAATTATTATTATTATTCTATAATAATAATAATATAATAATTATTATTATTCTAAGAGAAATATTTGCTGATATTGCCAACTGGCAACCACGGATGGAACTCCGTTGTAAACTTTTGTATTCAAATAAAACTAGGTTGATCTTAATCTCAATAAATGTTATTCCTTTATGTTATGGTATTATAAATATCATTTTTCATTATTAAAAACCTATTGTTAATAAATGGAAACTATAACATTACAAGATGTTACTGAACCATCGATAAACTCATCTTTTATATGAAGAACAATTTAATCTATCAATACATATTTAAAATAATTCAGTTTGGTTACCATAGTACGGTAAGCACGCATTGTTAAATATGACTTAATAATCAACATTACAAAGTAGCTTCCATTTTTAAAATATTAAGGTTTTTCTTGATGATGCCCTGATTTCTTACTTTTGATGAATTATTGTTATGTCAATCTTAGAATGATGAATTCTAATTTATGAACTTTTTACTCAATTTAAGGATCTTAAGTATCCAATTTAAGTAACATGTATTACTAATTTGCCCATACCTATTCTGAAATCAGGATTCATATCTCAAAAAGTCCCTTCGTGACCTAATTAGGAAATTGTCTACTTCCAATGTTTAAATCATTCTACATGTTTATGAACAACTTAAGCAATTCCCGTTGGTTCGTAATTGAGTAGAAGACACTCCCAAGATATTAGCATGGGAAGATGGAAGGACAAAAGACAAATACTGACATGTAAGGTTGCCTCCTCCTCGCCATAGATGGCCTCAGATGGAGATAGCCGATCGTGATCACTCATAGAATCGTGTTCCGCGTTGGCTACCAGCAGGAACTCTAGCCCCACGTGTTGTATCAACCGCCATTGGGATTCGAATCCTTCTGATCTGTATCTTTTGCCAATGTAATGGCACGACCAACCTTAAATAGGAGAACGATTCGACCACGCCCAGTCCGCAAGTTGTTTCGCTTTAGTATGTACAGAGCTTCTGAAAAGATTTAGGAATTTAATATATTTGATCTCACCAACCTTAAATACATCTGTAGAAAATTGATTCGGTATATTTTTAAAACTAATATAATGAAATAAACCATTCATGAATTTAATCGTGGTTAAATCTGGTGTTTGTTATACTTAACCTGTTCTTTTGAAAGAAAAAAAAAAGATTATTCATGCGCTATATCAACAAAGTTCTCTTCTCCTTGTAGGTATTCATTCCGCAGCTTGGAGGTAGGGGTGGATAAAGTATCGTCTAGTAACGTCATTACTACGTCACGATCTTTAAAGCTATACGATACGTTTTGTAAACTTTAAAGCTAGAACTAGCTCACTTGAGAATCACCAACACAATGAGTAATTCAATATGAGAAATTTCAACTAGCATTATTTACTGTCATGTGAGAAATTTATTATATGTAAATGAGTTGAAGATTATATTCATTATATGTAAAAAAACAGGGAATTGAACAGATCAGACTGGATGCTCAGACTAAGGAGACCTTGACTCTATAAGAGTTTTAGCATCATCGAAGAAGAAGAATCAATCCTGAAATATAACTTTAAAAATAAACAACTTTGGGGATTTTCGGAATTGTATAGTCACTAATTAATTATCAATAGCTCAATCCATAATTAACTCAAGGGTATTACAAATTAACCAAGTTTGTGGATACTGACATAAACGTACGGACTAAGCTAGTAAAGTTGGAGCATAACAGCAATTTTGAAATAGTTCAAGGCAACGTACGCGACAGCACGCGGCCTCGGGCGTATTTAGTACATGTTTGCATATTTCATCTCTAAGAGCTATTAGTTTCTCGGTTTACAAGCCTTGAAGACTCGCGCTATGGTAATGGCTTTTCATCTATAACAACCATAGTGGAAGTGTTGATCCGAAAGGGACGTAGCGTCATCGGGAGCATACAAAAGCAGATGGATTCAGCTGTAAGGCAATACGGAGGGGATAGCAATTGTAAACGCTGTGATGGATGTGGAGGACTATAATAATACAGTACGGGAGCCTAGAGCTCATGGACCACCCTGCTCAGCTCAAACACAACATTAGCTTCCCTTCTGAGGGGCATCAACAACGTCATATAAAGAAATACAAAACAAAAAAAAGAGATAATCGAAAGCACAAATTCGTGAAAAAGAATAAAGCATAGAGAAAATTGTACGTTGTGAAATGAACTGTTCAGCAGGCGAGGACAACGTATTATTTATCCAAGTTAATTTCATGCGAAGTTGTAGAGCCGACAACAGCTCAATTTTAAATAGTAATAATATAGTTTCATTCCGCTCTGTAAAATTCCAAAACCCCTCATCACATTTCATTTATTTATCGATGATTGGCTAATAAATAGGTTTAGCATACTTATTTTCAATTCCTACAAAGACAATATTGAAAATAAATAACTTCTGATACCATAATAGTTGATAAAATAAACATTTAGCGGACACTGTAAACCATCTTGAAGGATATTACTGTTTAAATACCGCAAATAAACGTCATCCAAAACCAACTCATTTACCAACTAGTTGGGATTTGCACCGATTTAGTTTTAATATTTTACACTTGGACTTCGTTGCTTGCTGCCGCTTATTCATTCAATCGTTGTTCATTTAACGGCACTTTATGCTACTATGGCTAATCGGACGATGCCACAGTAGGAACCTAATTTTTGCCTATTCAGGTATAGTTGGGCTAGGGATCTTTAACGAGTACCTGATATCGTTTACTTTACTAGTTTTTTTACTAGTTACTAGTTACGTTTACTAGTTACGTCCCTTCCGAAGGACGGCATAACCAATATTTTTACCATAAGTAATCTTTTACTCCCTTTTAAAAAACATTAGGGCCACCTGATATATCACTCTCTGATATTTCAATAATTGATAAAGTAAATAATTTTTGTTTATTTAACCTCACTTATATGCTGCTATGGCTGATCGGACGATGCTACAGTGGGAGCTCTGAATTTTGCCTATCCAGGTTTAATTAGGGCAGGGATTTTTAACGAGTACCTGACATCATACAGGCTCAGGACCCCTGTTTAAAGTCCCTTCAGAAGGACGGCATAACCAAGGAATTTTTACTCCCTTTAAAAAATCCTAGGGCCAACTGCCGTGCTACGAACCCGCGATCTTGGGCTTAGTAGGTTGTTATGCTAACCACTAGACCTCTGGTCGCCTCAAAATAAATATTTAACAGTCGCTATATACTTTTTTGAGATTTATTACTTTTTAGGCGCCTTAAATAAAAAAAAAAATAAAATAAATCCAAGGCTAAGTAATAAGTTGCAAAATAACCAGAAGAACTTGACTACTATTCTGGCTCGTGGGGGTTTACACTCAGTAAGTTATGATATTTTGCACTTCCATGATTCTGAGAGCGCTGAATGGGAGTATTAGGTCTGTCTGCTCATTTTTACATGAAATGAGCCTAAAAGAAAAACAAATAAAACTCAAATAATTAATATTGATGTGGAAAGGGTTGACTGGATGTATCTTAGTAGAGAGTGAAATGTTTGGGTATGTATTCAATAAATAAAATTGATTGTATCACCCAACCATTTCACACTCTTCTCAAATTTATTTTATAAATTAAGAAAATAGTGATTTATTAGGTTTATAATTTTGTATCTTAAAGTTGTTTTCCGTCTTATCTAAATTTTTTCCGGATATTTAAAAAAAATCGTTTATTTTTCACCCTTGTAATATTGTTCTTGCCTGGCATAACCTATTTTATTTATAATGAAGGATGGAATTAGTTGGGGTGTACAGTCATAAATAACACCAAATAAGTGAAACATATTTTTTATTAGTGCCGACGTTTCGACCTACCTTATAGGTCATCTTCAGGACTAAGAGAGAAAAACAAACAAAACAAAAATAACTATAAAAAACATTGCAGTACCAAGAAAGAATATAATAACATATACAGTTATAGAAAATTAAATATGTAATACAAAATATGGTGTTAAAGTATAAATACAGAAGAAATTGGTAGAAAGTAATGTATTGGAATCTCGTACGATTACAGGGGCGATTTAAATGTTTGATAATATAAGTATAGGATCTTATATAAATGTATATGATTATATTAAGTTATATTAATACAAAATATGATGTTACTATTTTATTTATATTTTTTTCAGACGCCATTATTAACGCTGTACCGAATCCCGCGCCTGTGAGATACCCCCTGAGAAGAACCACATCTAGAGACAGACACCTGCGGACGTCCTTCAACATCGTCCTTGTGCCAAGATGTTCCGGGTCCGTCGGACTTATCGCAGATCTACGTCGTCCCGGAGCTTGACATATCCCTCCCAACTTGTCATCCTGCCTGGCCACTCCCTATTTAGTGTTATCTTCGTCAATAGTAGTAATCTGTTTTTCAATGTGCTTTTTTTTATTCCTTACCCCCATGAAGCGTGCTTATCAAGATCTTGGGAAACATATTTTATTTATTTTTTACTATATTCCAAACCTTTATGCCAGAGGTAAAATACTCTAAGTTCAATTTCGTTGATTTTGATCTGGTAGAACAGTTTCTGGTCAACCCTGAACATATAAACAAACAAGAAACACTATTATTCCCGAATTGTGGACTGAAAGAATGCCTTTAGTTTTCTGTGAATCATTTTTTAAATCGTTTAATTAATTTACTTTTTATTATTTCTAATATATTCATGTTAGGATATGTTGTCCTTATTTTCATTGCTTTTCTTTAGGAAATAAAGTACAATGGACTACATTACGTATTGCTCTCAAAAGCGGCGGATTAAATAATTATAAAAACATTTCATATCTAAATTGTAAGCCACTTTATCTGTAATGTCAACTCAAATCATCGCTCAAGGTTTGACTCAAAGTGGTAAAAACTTTACTAGATACAAACTATTGGCACATTCATGCCTAAGGAGAGTTCAAGACATTAGAGAAAACGAAAGCCATCTTATAAAATATTTCTCTGACCCCCCTTAAAGCCGATAAAGTAAATTCTTTGAAAACTTTTAGATGTGATTTTATTAAAAAAAGTAGCGTATTAATGAGGAAAACAATTTAATTTTAATTTATTTATTATTTATTTTAAAATAAAATTAATAGAACAATTTTATCAATTAAAAAAAAACGTATTACTTGTTGAAATTGAAAAAATAAATCTAAGATCTATCTCCTTTTGCAACGGCAATGCCACCCACGGACTATTTAATTTTTTTATAATTTCCAACTACCTTTCCAGCTGAATTAACTGTTTCATGCATTCATATCTACAATAGAATATATTTTCGATCAATTAATTTTATTTGAATAAAGGTTCATCCAGTATCTTATTCCTTTCAATTGGTAGAAAAAAAATTATGCGTTTTATTTTACATTTCCTAAATAATTAACGGTTTCAACTATCATATAAGAACATGGATACCATATCACTGGCTGGAACATAGTGGTTAGTTCATAAAAAGAAGAGTCTTAATAATTATTACTACATTAATTCCAAACAAAGGAATATAATTATTTGTTGTTAATTATAGTTGGTTGAATAATAATAATCATATGTATATTAATAGAATTATTTCCGACGCCACGACAGGTTTATTTACAGAGATATATAATTTTTTCTCCGACAAGCTTCTCGTGCAGTATTAATTGATTAAACACTGATAATCATGAGTACAGTATATTATATTAACTGAAAATGTAATATAATATACTAAAATAAATGGTGTGTAACATTAAATATATAGTAAAAAGGGCATTTGCATTGCACACACACATATTAATCTTGAATGATATTTATTAAAAACCGTAGTTTCGACCCACACAGCACATTTATTTTCCTTACAAGCCCTGAAAATTATATCTACATATATCTTTACCACCTTGGGAAGTAGAAGTATAGAAATGAGTTTTAATCATAGAATTTATTCTAATATTTTAAATCACTGTTATACTTATTTTATGCGGCTGCACACAGTTTATTTATTTATTTTTTTTAACTGAACCTATTCAAGCGACAATGTTCATTAAAAATATCATTAATTACCACATTAAATGGTAACATCCCGTTAGTGACTGGTGACGAAATATTCTTTTCGCTTTAGCCTATTTCAGGGAATTGGCATTAAGAAAGGCCGTATTTTGGAGTCTTTCTAGCCACAATATAACCTAAATGACATGCTAGGAATCGTAGAGCCTATTAAAAACAAAATCGTTATCATTTTTCTTATAAGGGTACGAATAAGAAAAAAACAAAACATATTAAATGTAGCTGTAGGTCAAGGTACATCAAAGGTCAAATGTACATTTCACTGGAGAAATGTGACATAATCGAAAGGGAGTTAGTTCCCTACAACGATTCAAAGCATATATAATTTATACAAAATATATATAAACAGTAATATATATCAGTAAATATGTGTAATTTAAATTCAAATTGTGTACTGGGTTAAAACTTTTTTTCACTTGATGGATTACAAAGATTCACTATTGAAAATAATAACAATTTCAACAATTATTTAAATAAGGTAGATGTACTTTAGATTATACATATTCATGTATAAAATTGCATTATGGTATAACAAATATACAAAAATCCAAATGATAAGTATACTACAATAAATTTTAAATACTATAAATTTTAAAAAACAATTTCCACTCTAAAGCCACTAAAATTCATCAGTACATTTCTGACAATTATTTATATAAATGCAATACAAATATATAGATATAAATATAAATAATACAAATATAACTGGCCATATATGTCATAAATGTAATGCAAATAGGTTTAAAAAAAACTAACTGAAATCGTCTAACCTATACTATAATTAATTATTTTGTTGATTACCCTTCCATTTTTACTGATTTTTGTTCCATGACGTTTTATGCATTTTTCCTGGCTTTTATTGATTTTCTCCTAGTAATTTAACATCTTTTTTTCTAGGGAAATAGAAAGTATTGTTGATATTTTCGAAGGGTTTACTTTAATTACAATATAATTTGTTGTATTTCACATGTGTTAAATACCCGTTAGAAATAAGTTGTTTTTTATTCTTCCAGATTTTTGTAAGGACTTCAAGATAATATTTTAATAACAGATCAAATTCATCAGTTGATCAGTATCAAGTGAATATTATAGAAGGACACTACGTCATTTTATGACTTAAGTTAAACTTGATTATATGAAAAAATGGTATCAGATCAAACATTTTTATATTTTCAGTCATATTGTTAGACGTTTTTCTTGATTTATTTAAGAAAACTCATAAATTGGAAAACTGAAAGGATAGGAAGACCAAGTAGTCATAAATTCTTTGCGTGGTCTGATAAAATGTCTGTAACGCGTATAATAATAATATATATTTATTTGTTTATTTGAGTGTAATACATCGCAAAGCCATGTCAAATATTTTAATTAACAGCTACTGTTGATATCGAGATTTAAATTTTAACAAAATGTTTTAATTAATTGGTTGTTTTGACGTGTAAAAAGACCCTCGAGCTGGAAATCGGTAATATCATTCATAAAAATAAAACGCATAAGTGTTTACTGATGTGTTGTAACAACTATGGAATGTACTCATGGAAAGATTTTCGGCGATTTAATAAATCAAACGTAATCTAGAAGAAATAATATTTGACTGAGTTTTGACAGCTTTATTGGCAAATTCTAAGACAATAACCGATAATTGGTTCTAAGTAGATTGAAGATTTTTTCAATGTTTTTGTAATGTAATTCAAAATTGTATATTTTTTAAATATTTATATTAACAATTTGTAATAAGTTAACAACTTTATAATAAAAATATAAAATGTTAATTATTTTCAGTGTGTAAATTTTTTTCAAAAATGGGTTTTGTTATATACATAATATGGTAAAGTTGTAATCAGGAAGTCATAGATCATATGTTGATATAAAATTAATAGAGAAGCTGTAAAGGTTACAAAAATATATTGTGTGTTTAACTTGTGAATGTGTTAAATATGTGCACAAAAATGAATTTCTTGTGTTAAATTATTATCAAAGTTGACTCATGTAAAATCTTGTTTTCGGCACTTAACACATTTGTGAACTGAGGCATCGATATATAAAAAATATCAATGTAATATAATGTGAATTATATAAATTGGGAAAATGAAAATTATTAATTATATTTGGTTTCTGCTATTTTTAAAAAATTGTAATCATATGTCATGGTTATATAAAATTATTAACTTACTTATATACAAGACTAAGATAATGAGACAGCTCACTGTTGTCGATTGTTCGAGAATATCCTAGCTTAGTAAGTTTTGAAAACATACCATCTGATGTAAAAGGAGATAAAAGCAGATGGTCAGTTAATATTTGAAGCAGTGGTGAAAATAAAAAATTAAATTAATAAATAAAAAGTTGTTTACACAGTTACTTTATTGAATATGCAATCTTTAAAACGAAAGTTTACAATCGCTTGTTGCTGATTAATGAACTGTTGTTTCTGTTGTGTTTTTTTTTAATAAATCGCAGCTCAGATAAAATCATGCCATTTATGAAGCGAAAGAACGGATTAAGTCTTATTGATACTTTTTTAATGTGAATAAGAACCAGAAACTTTACAAAATTTAAATCGTTATTTACTATCTATCTAGCGATGAGGCCACACAAAAATGAATGGTTCAAGTTAGATCTGAATGACATTCAAGAGACTAAAGATAGATAGAATTAGATAGGATTTCTCTAATTGATTGTATATTTAAGTATCCGATTGAGGCTGAATGAAAAATCACGAAATCCCAGCCAGTATTATGTTCGGCATATGTCCCCAATTAAAGTTGTCTGTTCCGAAGTTCTTGGTTGATTTGTTTGCTCGTTAATTAGTAACCGGAGGCAAGGGGATTTTGTTTAGGCATTAGGACATTGTAAACACACCTTGGAGAAGATTAACATTATTAGGGACCGAATGAGGCTTTCTCTTCCTAATGATTTATTCGTTGTTAAGATCTATGAAGGAACTTGCCAATGATAGTTCAATAAACCTGACTTATAAAAATTCATAATAGTTATTGAATTGCTAGTTTTAGAAGGAGTAATTAAACAATTTGCTGTTATGAAATAGTATTTCTTTAACCGTTGTACATACACATTAAACATTTATTTAACGTCACTTTATGCTGGTATGGCTAATCGGATGGTGTTACAGTGGGGGCTCTAAATTTGGATAGGGATTTTTGACGAGTACCTGACATCGTACAGACTCGGTACTCCCGGTTAACATCCCTTTCGAAGGACGGCATAACCAAGGATGTTTTACTCCCATTAAGAATCTTAGGGCCACCTGCCGGGTCACGAACCCGCGATCTTCGGCTTAGTAGGTAACTTAACATGTTTTTTTTTAAGGTTATTATTATTATTATTTCCAGACCTATTTGCATAATTTTCATTATTTTCACAGTTGGTATAGGTTTTTGGATATTCCATTCAAGACATTTAACTTTTGTAGACCGCTTTCAATCGAGTCTGTAATGTTGGAACAGACTCTGCCACGTTAGAGGATTTCAAGCTCTTAACATGGCTGGCTGAAAACCCTAGCTGTTATGAATATATACTGACTATAATTATATGAATATATATAATTATTTTCTTAGAATAGACTTGCATCGGTATTACTAAAATAAACATAACAAAGTTCTGTCAAAATATAAGGGTACTGTCAGGTTATAAACTACATATGTCTGTAAATGTATATCCAATTTAACCAGAAATCAACTTTGCCTCATGAAAGAGAGAGAGAGAAAGAGAGAGAGAGAGAGTGAGAGGGGGAGAGAGAGAGAGAGAGAGAGAGAGAGAGAGATAGATAGATAGATAGATAGAGAGAGAGAGAGAGAGAGAGAGAGAGAGAGAGAGAGAGAGAGAGAGAGAGAGAGAGGAGAGAGAGAGAGTATGGTATATCATAATGTATTCGGTATTCATAAACTCCATAAGGTTAATATCATAACAAATGTTAATGTACTATCCTCATTGAGCGGCTAAGAAGCTACAAAAGACATCGAGGCATTAAGGAAGGACCATAAAGAGCAAGGAAATGTAAGAAGCGATCAGGAACTTCCAAAGAAGGCAATGGATAGATCTAACATGATCATTTAAAGATAGTGCAATTGTCAAATAAAAGTCAACCTTGCTAGGACCAAATGGGTCTGGGGCTCTCGAACAGCTATTATTATTTATAGTACAGGAAACTTAACCTATTGAGGTAAGTCTAAAGGAACAAAGAACTGCAACTCAGTGGTCATTCACAAAGATATTCTTGTTAAATGGAATTCATGGTGGACATTCATGATAATGTAAAATAGAGAGAAAAAAAACAGTCAGGAGGACTGGTGACAGAAGTGAATACACAAACTTTGGGATAACGGTTTTTTTTTAATCTCTAAATCAATGTTATTCTAAATTATTTAAATTTCATAATTATTAGTATTAGTCTGTTGGCACTCCGAGCAATAATTACGATAATGATGTTTATAATTAATACGATTGCAAGAAAGTCCATCATGCGATTCACCCAGCCTCTATAAAATGTTATATTAATAGGGTAACCAAAATGAGCGTGATCTAGGACAAAAAACCACCTCGCAGAACCGTTGTCCATGTAACAGTAGAGTCTCTACCATGTACTGAACCCCCTCAGAGAGATTTTACAACAGCCTGATATAATTGTGGTTCCTGGAAGAATTCTTTCCAATTATTGCCAATAACCTAGCCCCCGGACCTGTTCACGGGTTGTAGTGGTTAGGGGTGGTTAGGGGTTTTTTTTTTCATATGATGGGCTGCATAAGCTTAACACAACTTAAAATTCAGGTATAGTATTTCCAAAAATTAGTAAATTAAAACAAGACATTTAACGGTACTCGTGTACTTTAAGGGCCCTTATGATTTAACACAAAATAACATGTGATTTTATTAAAAGAACAGTAACAATTTTTAACATATATTAATTTGCAATTAAAATTTTTGTTCTTACCAAAAATGGTTAATATAATGAAAATTAGCCTCGAAAGGGTCCTATTGTTCTGGGTCCTCCGCATAAATTCCGCAAGATAAGAAGAAAAGAAGTATTATATTATTTTATTGCTCCATTTTGGTAAGCCCCATACCCTTCTCTGGGTATTAGTAAAAGTCTTGGGTTCGGCAGAGTTGAACTTACGATTGACAGTTTTACGGTATATATCTTTTTGTATGGGTTCAAATAGATTTTACAACAGCCTGATATAATCGTGGTTACTGGAAGAATTCTTTCTTCCATTATTGCCAATACCCTAGCCTCTGAACTGCCCGAAATCAAATCAAGAAAATATTCATTTGTCTCAGTACACAAACCAGAGAAGCCCAATGCTGTGGTAGTATGTGTCCTAGATTTTATCTTTTAGCAAATCAATTTCCATCTATTTTCATTTCATTTCGGAGCAGAGTGGCTCAGTGGTAGAGCACTGAGTTGCCATGCCGGAAACCCTGGTTCAAATCCCTCTGCAGGCCATGACTTTTATTTAGTCTGTTTGCAGCGAGTGATGGATCATATACGATCTAGGACCCTCCTGGGGCCCACCCAGCCTCTATAAAATATTATAAAAATAGGGTACGCAAAATAAGGGGGGGGAATCTGGCGGTTGAGCGTGACCAAGGGACAAGTCACCTCCTTGCAGAACCGTTGTCCATGAAGCAGTACAGTCTCTACCATGTCCTGAACTCCAGACTCTTCATGGGTCGTAGTGGTACAGGTTTTTTTCATTTCATTTTACCAGAACCTCCTGAGGCAAAATTCATTTTTATTATTTTCTCCATACAAACTTCTAATAAGTAAATTTTCGTATTAGAAACAATAAAGAATATATTTATAAATTAAGTCATATGATTATTAAAAGTCGATAAATAGAATCACAGTTATCTGGTACCAAATTAAGGGGGACTGTATAGAACACATGTACCCATTTAACTAGGCCATATAAAACTTTTTAGGGGAAGCGAACAGTTTATAACTTGTAAAACAAATTTTGTAACTCATACACAGGCCAATACCTCGATGCCTCGATACCTCACGAGCATGTCGGTGACCTAGTTCATAAGTTTCCCCTACCAAAAGTAGCTGAAGCGGTTAAAGGAGTTTTCACTCAAAAAATATATACAGTTAAGAGATTCTAATCGACCATACAGAGCATTAGCTACTTATAATCTAAATCTTTTTCAAGATTTTTGATTCGGAGAACCACCATTGACTATTATAGTAGCAAGAAAAGGATACGACGCCACCAATCCGTTGGAAAAACTAGCCAACTCTAACTCTCATCCGAACGTGGTAAATGCTAGTTGGGATCAACTTTGACTTAGGCGTTTAAAAAAAAAGTCTAAAATAAAACTAAACGGACTTAGTATAAAAAAGAGTACCCTGACCATCTTTTTTTCCCTTCATGTGAAGGGCCGTATGATTTAGGAAGGGCCAACCTCCGCGGGAGATCACTGTGGTTTGCCGCCTTCAAGGCTCAGCTTAATATTTACAACTATCAATGCTTTGATTATACTCTTAAAGATTGTGATTATCATATGTTAGGACTTTTGCCTGTATATGAGCTAACACACTATATATAAAGATGTTTATGCATACATGCATGTGGTCGTCAAAGCTAATAAATTATAGATCTAAGACATAAATTAAATATGGAAGACAACCAAGGTTCATTAGAGTTCTATCTTTTTTTGTATCTCTTCAGTCAACTGTAATAATGTTTTCTTACACCATTAAATGAACAGCTTAGCTATAATTAAAATATTTATTACTGTTCATTCGGAAAATAGTGGAAACCATTTAAAAATAATACAAGTATTATTTAATAATAATTGGTAAATATAAAAGACTTTATAACAAATGGCTTTCATGAAAAACCAACGCACCCTTATTCATATAAATAGTTCAACCCTATTTAAGAATTTTCTCTGACCTCCATCCGGATCATTTATATATATATTTATATATATAATAACTAATAAACTAATATTGGAAACTCAAAACATTGGCATAATGGTATTCAGTGTTGAATTTCTAAATCAATTATAGTCTCAATGATTTAAATTTCAAACCTAATTAATTTAATTTTAATTTTAATTAGTTACCATTAGCCTGTTTTTCAATTATACCGGTACTCATGTCGCTCATGTATGTGGCGCGAACTCATAAGGTTTTCTCATACCAAAAATCGCTAAACGCGGCTGAAGAAGTTAACACTTCAATAATCATTAATACAAAATCGTATCAACGCAAACATTATTATTATCAGGATATATATTAAGGCATAAAGAGTTGATAGTAACAATAAAAAATAATTAAGATAAATACTTCTTATAAATCCAAATCCTCAGAACCATTTTTAAGTAAATGCTAACTGATGAAGATTCAGGCTCGCTGTGTGGTCGCCTTAAGGGCTAGCAGAAAAAAAGCTAACACCATACTTCGACCGGTCACTGTGAACCAGGCCTACCAAGTTTTTTTTATACTTCAGGTGCCACTCTGGAAGATACGCTATGCTTTGAGCTCTAAAAGCATAATAAATAAATTTATAATATTGAATAAAGTATAAAAAAAAAACCTGTACCACTACAACCCGTTCAGTACATGGTAGAGATTGTACTGTTTCTTGATCAACGGTTGTACACTAAAGTGATTGGCCCTAAACGATGTTCTACTACTCAGCGCTCTACCACTAAGCCACTCCGCTTCCCAGAACAACGTATGAAAGAAAATTAATGGATTACTCTGATTTTGTTTTATTTAAACTAGGAGCCGTACGAGCCACCATATTTTGTGGCGATTTAATCTGGAACACCAAATTTTTATTTTATTATACTGTGAAGTAAAGAAGAATATATATTTATAGGTGATATGAAGAGATATTAAGTTCTAGGTCTTTATGACTTAGCGGATAAGAAAACATGGCCTTTTAGACGGTCACTAAAAATAATGTGACCAAAGATGCAAACAAGTAACATAATATATCTCATTTTATCTATATCAGGTTAATTGATTGTTTTTAAAATTAAACCAAAAAAAAACTTGTACCACTACAACCCGTATACGGGTCTGGGATTCAGTACTGGTAGAGACTGTACTGTTTCTTGGACAACGGTTGTGCAGGGAAATGATTTGTCATAGATCACACTTGACCACCAGATTTTCCCACTTTTCTGGGTACCCAGTTTATAGAGGCTGGATGAGCCCCAAGAGGGTCCTAGATCCCACATGGTCCATCTCCGACTGCTAACAGATTAAATAAAAGTTTAAAATTTATTTTTTCGTTTCAACCACCGTGTAGTAAGGCATATATATTACTTGGTTGACGAAGAATCTCTGAAATATAATATCGATACATAGCATAAGCATCGTAAATTTAATGGCCTATTGAGTTTTAAGATCACAACCGACAATATAATAAATAAAGATTAAATTACTGTGCTGAATTTTAGCAGTTTAGCATAAACTGACCTAGATAATGATATTGGAAATCCTGAAATGCTGTGTAGCATATAAATATTATTTGAATTTTTTTTAGCTAGTTGGGTAACCAGAAAAATAATAAATTTTAAAAAAGGAGTATGTTTTTAAGTCACTAAGCCAATAAATTACTGTACCAATAATCATTACTGTTTCAAGTAATAACTTTAAATTCTGAACAGTGATGTATTTAATTCCAAAATTAAAGAATACTTATTTAATTATAGAACAATTATAGAATTATAGAACCATCACAACAAGCCTTTAGGAATAGAATTAGCAAGCGACTATCATGAGCAGTATTATTTTTTCTCAACGCTATCAGAGGATGCGGCTATGACACGGTGAGATAGCTCGAAAGGTTTTGGTCTTGTTTTTAGTTATTGTCATTCCCTTAGGCGGCTAAACATACAATAGGCCCATTATGCAACCAAGGAATTCCTAGCGGCAATAAAGGAAAAAACGCTCCCGCAATAAAAGTTTTTTTATAAAAATTAATTAGCGAAACGAAATTCGAGAAATAAAAGAAAGTGAAGATTGGTATCAGGCAGTAGACTAATTAATATCGACAAAAGGAGGAGAATATTGAGGAGAGCTGGTCATGATGACTTAGCAGAAGACCCGGCATACCAGGACCATTGTAAACAGGAGGATCCTTGGCAGCTGAGCAATCGTTTGCCCAATCATTTCCAGATCTCGAGTGCTCTTCCACCTCTTCTTCGGGGAAGCTCTCAGATCTCCTAGCGAAAGGAGAACTAACAGCTTGTTTAGGGTTTTCTAATTTTTTTTTCTTTCCTTGAGGACGATAATATTAGCACACAAGTAATTTGCTCGGTCTCGTGAAGTTAAAAATTGACTATTTTACACTCATGTGCACTCGTAATTATCAAAATTATCAATTTTTATCACAAAAGAAATTGTTAGACTGCTGGAGAGTGTTTTTTTTTAATGAGGCTATCACAAAAACAAAATTAGATCTACAACTACATACGTTATGAAAAAATATTTTTACATGTTTTTTTAGCAAATCTGTTCAATAAATTTGCGAAGATGAAGATGGGCGTGTAAAGGCGCTGGGCTTGAGTACAAACGAATTCTTAGAAAGTTAAAAAGCGGTGTGTCGAATGTTAAACGTCTGAGGAGTAAGTTCCAGACGTAGGTGAGAGGATTATGTTAAGAATAGTCCGTGGACGGAAGTTTGTAAGCATAGATGAATAGTATTGGCATCGATCCTTCAGGGTCGCCATGCCTCATTATTATTCATAAAATTGCATATTGCAATTATCATTTGAAATCCGAAACCATTAGAAATATGTCGATCACCTTCCAAGCGATGTGTTTGTTTGTCCGCGGTTAAGAACAAGGGCATGAGGAAATTCCTTTAAAGGATACTCGTACAGGAGAATATTTCCAAAATGTATGCTAAACCTTATTTAATGTTTGAAAATTTAAGCTTCCTATTCCCTTCAACAATAAAATTCAACGTTTTTGTTGAAGTATTTTAAGAATATCTAGTTGGAAATGCACACAGTGGAGTACAAGAGACCCTCTCATTTCTATATATATTCATAATAAATAATTTTAAAAATATTTTAATATTCATACATTCATTATTATATAACCTTTAGAAATAATATTTTTTCAAGAGTTATCGCATCAATGTATCCTTGACATTTAATTGTTTTTTATAAACACATTTATAAACTGTTCCATTAAATAATGATTATTGCACATAAAACAATGACGAGATAATATCTACCTAGACGTTTCGAATGATTATTTGATATTGATTAAGAGATAAGATTAAAGAAATTTAAATTAATCTGGGTGTGGAAGGACAAATATATGTTTTGGAATTCAATTTGTTTAAAAGTAAAACTTCAATAATTATATTTGCAACATAACAGGGAAACTTCAGATTATTATAAAATAGGCTTTATGGTTGAGTGAACCATAGGTAAATGGCGAACCATCAGTCTAACAATTAATTGTTTTGAGAGTATAGGACTTTAAATATGTTTTAAATTATTAAAAGACTAGTGTAAACCATTGTTCTGGGGTTTTTATCTTCGATAATGGCTACGAAATCGATTACTAAAGAAAATCTTCAATTTTTAATTTATATATATTTTTTTAGCAATATCTTTATTTATTTTCTCGTCATACTATTCCGTTTTCCCTCTCCCATTTTTTTATATGTCATTATGGTGTTACTCAGTATGTAGAGCACTGAGTTGTAATGCTGTTTTTACTGTAAGGTTTTCACGTTTAAATCCGACTGTGGAAGAATTATTTAACAGTTTAACAGCCATCGTGTAACCTATGGCATCTAAGGGAGGGGACAACCTCGATTGAATATATTTCCAGTGTAATTTTTAAATGTTGCATAAAGTATTTGAATGAAAGCTAGTAAGAACAATTAACTATTTAGAATTATTCTAAAAATTAAATGATTGCTTATTAATACTGCCTAAATAGACCAAATCTTTTTTTTTTTTTTAATTTATTTATTGAAATTTACAACTGTATACAAAATACATCAAGTAAATAAAATGAGTGAATACATTGACATGAAAAGACAAGTTGAGAAACTACCCAGTGGTAGTACTCAAGAGACCAAATCTAATGTTTAAATAATAAGGAAATGAGGCTGACTGAATTATACCCATGCAGTTGAAGTTGTCGAATAAGACAGTAGTGGACCAGGTAGTGGGGTGTGGAACAGATGGAAACACGAGCCATCTCGGCAATATTTCACGCTCGGGAGAGAGACATCGCGCCGAAGAGAATAACCTTCCGAGAAATGCCGAACTGGCGGCTACAGACGTAAACAGTCCCGGCCTCTGGCACAAACGAGCGACAGGCAGATGTTACGAGTCACTCGTACCAACACGTACCAGTGGTCGCGTATGGAATCCGATATTCGAAGAAATACTCATTCGGATTCTTCCGATCGACTCGCAATATAATCCCTTTATACCCAGAAGGACTGTCAAACGTTTCGGTAGTCGCTTCTGGAATTCGGGGGAAGAGTATCCTTGAATTTCACCAAAAGATTCATAAATCATTGGTATTCGAACGTTCACTTCCAGAACTAGTCGGAATGTACAAGTGTCATATACGCTATCTATACATTTATATCTGGAAAATGGTTACTTATTTCGCAAGTTGCAAGAAGCTTGATGTAAGGGGTAGCTAAACTCGCGTCAAATGATGTTATATGACGTCATAATCTTATACGTTTTGTAATCGATAAAGTTAGAATGGTTGAAAAAAAAACTGGCTTGGAAATATGTCTCAATAAAATAGGTTAATATAACCTTGATTATATATGAAGGAACTGAAATTATCCCTGATTCTAAAACCAGAATAAGTGAATATTCTGGTTCACATATAGAATAAGTGGCTAGGTTAAATATTCTAGGTTATTCTTTTTTAATTATTTATTGAGAAGAAATGATGGAGAATACCATATATACGGCGATATGGATAAGATCGTGATGTAGAAATGACGGAAGGTGAGTTCACATGACCCCAACAACCAAGGTGGCAACCTGCGGAATAATAACCAAAAAAAGATCCACCATATTAATAATATTTGTATTCAGCAATAGAAATAACTACACAGATCAGCAAGCATAACTATTCACATATTATTTTATAATTATAAAATCAATCGGGGTTGCCGAATATTACAAAGGTTGGACACAAATTATTTATACAAAAATGATTTTCATAATAAAAAATGTATAATACATAATGTGTGCAGATGTTACAGTGCCAATGATGCAGTCAACGCTTACAAATATACTGTCAACTCCCGGCATAAGTGTTACGTTTTCAATGCTACAATGGAACCATCTTTTGAACAATTATCCTTCTACCATATAATATCTCGTTTACACTAATTATACAATAAATTGAATGCTAATTATTAACATTAAAAATAATGTTCATTTAATAATTCATTGATTAATTCTTTAGAATAGGTAATTTAGTCCTAAACTAGTAGATTGATGTAAAAAGATTTATCTGTCACATCCGGATTCGAAACAATGGCCATACACTCAGCAACTCAGCGCCCTACACTGTGATGAAGATTCTATTAATGTACTTTCATTCATGCCCCAAATGACGTTTCGGGTCACGCTATAGTAGGTCATCGCCAGACTTAAATAAACACGAAGAAAGAACAGAGGATTCACTCACCACACACAAGTGATTATAAGCAGAGTAAATATCCTTACTGTTGAACACGACTATAGTCGAATACTACTATTATGTACTTTCACATTATGAAATAATTGATAGTAAACTAATGTATTAATTATGCTTACATTGTCTTAACTTAATCGAAACATCTAATTACATTCTTATTAAATATTAATTAAGAAATTTTCCATCCCTACTGTATCTTTGCACTTAGTTCTTTGAAAGAAATACTTGTAAGATCTTATATTAATATTAACCCATTTCATTTGTTATTCGTGTAATAATTAAATTTATATAATTTTTAATATTAGAATAGTATAATCATCTAAAAAGAGTTTTTCACTGTGTAGTTAGTCCTAGAGCACTAAGTTAGTCCTGCAGGTCCCATAGAAGGGCACAACAGCCATAGATCCTGGGTACCAGACTATATAAAATGGATACCTTTAATTGGAGGAAAAAACCTGGAGGTTGAGTGTGCCCCCCCCCCGGGTCCCGGACAACCGTTCATGGGTTGAATTGGTATGGTTATTAAAAATTTATTTATATCAAATTTTAACTACTTAGAATACAGTATATGTAAATTCGTTTCCATGATATATTTCATGAACTCTTTTAGAAAAAGTATGTATTTTAAAATATAAATAAATAAAATTTAAATTCATTGGTTGTACTATTTTTTTTTTAAATTTTACCCTTTAAAAAATATCGTCTATAAAAGTTCTATTTCATAATTTCTTTCATGGAATTATCCTGGGAAAAAAAATATTAAATAGTATAAATAAATAAAATTTAAATGAAACATCCGTCGAGACAAGAAGAGATTAATGTGGGGATCTTTTTCATATAATTTTAAACATTATCACCGTAAATTATACTATGCAATTATAACATAAATTATATTGCCCCTTTTATACGTCAAGCGGATTACACGCAATGGGAGAGTAATTTAAGTGAATCAATATTAATGCTAATACAAAAAGTGATATTATGGGAAAGAAAGATGTTAAAGAGTAATTCGAAACTCGTTAACAGAAGCGACAGATGGACGTACTTGTGAAGGACAGCTACACCCACCCTGGCACATTCCACTACACCCTTCCTCCGGAAATCATTGGCATACAGCTATGCCTACATAACTGCTTCTATGAACCATTTGAATCAAGATGAGAATATTTATATCCCAAGAACTATAAATATATGGACATGGACGGACATTAAAAAAAAGGCACAACAATACCTTTTATAGCAATAAGTGTACAAGAACCACATTGTAATACTCTACGAATGTCTCTGAACCCATATTTACTTGATTAGTAAGTTTATAATTATTTAAACAGATGACTTTATGGAAAAACATAATTAAACATAATACGCGAGAGAAGGGTTTGACCACGTAAAGATTCATACGATTCGTAATCCATAATTATTTTGGAACGAATGAAAACAGCCACTGGAAATGGTTGGTCCAGAAAACCAAATTTTGAATGCGTGAGAAAAATTAAGTGGTTAGAGGAGATTAAGTGGTTACTTGGAAAATCTTCAAAAGTAATCAGCAATAAGATAATTGTTTATAAAACCCATCAATTTTCATGTACAGAAATTCATAGAATACTTATAAATATCGGAGATATACTTATTTTCCTTACATATATTATTCATTTAAGGTTACATTTTCATGATTCGTGTCTTAATGATGTCGGTATTGTCGAAATGTTGAATGGTAGGTTTTTCTAGTATTTTAGAGACTTAAAGGGATTGTTTTTTGGAATTTTTCCTATTGCATCATATTCATAGTTTCTTAATCACAATTACTATCTTTTTTAGATTTTGGTAATTTTTATTTATTTGAAATGAATAGAACTTTGTTATTCAAAACTAGGTCTTGCGTCATTTCTATCTTTAAATAGGATCATGTTATTAAAATAGGCAAAAAAGTGAGTATTTTACGATAAACATCAATAACGAAATTAAGCACACAGGTTAAGAAAGTGTTTATCAATACACATTTACGTAGAAAAAAAAACCATTTCATTACTCATAAAAAGAATTAATCAAAAAAACATGATAATTAATTATTGCGTTATGAATCATGAAAACAAGGAACGAAATGAAGTAGAACGTAAACAAAAGACAAGGCGGACGAAACGCCACCACAGATAGTAACCGTTGCCAGAAATATTAACTGAAGAAAAGGTCTGAGAAATTAACCTTGGATGACACCGGGCACTGAGAAGCCAATGCCAATATTATCCCAGAGCTCTGCCTCCATTCTACGTTCTGGAGAATGTCCAGCGCCGCTTCCGTTGAGTATATATAGATCTCTCCTCTGTCTCCATAATAAACGTTAAATGCTTGTTAAAAACAAAATAATTGGTTTATGTTAGCTCTTAACTAATAGCTAATAAAAAATTATTACATGTGTGTTAAATCTAAAATAAGATTATCGCTTCCCTCAACATTTTTTTCAAATAAAATAATAAAGAGTAAATTTAAATAATCGATGTTGGGACATTTCAGATGAAATGTCCGTTAATATTATTTTTAAAATTCAAAGTGGGATTAGTGGACTTCTGCTGTTCACTTTGGTTACGTTTGCAGATTAAACTGTTGTTAATCCTATTTTTTTATAATAAATACTATCAATGGAATAGAACGAACGTTGTTTAGTAAGCCATAAATTATGAACATGGAAACACAAGATTTTCATTTAATTTTTGCATATGAGTTTAAACCAGGACATTCGGGAGCAGTTTTGTTTTTTGATTTGTTCCATCCTAATCTACGAACAATATCTATAACTCATTCTATCGGGATAATTTAAGAAATTTTAGTAGAATATTTTAAATATCTAATCACTGGAAGATTTTTATTTACTATTTTAATAATTTCTTTAAAGACTACTCGAGTAACTTCAAGTAAAATTAAATATAAATCTTAAATATAAAATTTTATTTCTTTTAAAGCCAACACTAAGAGAATATATTTTATTTTAATAACAAAAGGGAAGAATCAATATGTCTTCCTGAGTCAAATAACTGGAGTACCACTTTTAACTTGTTTAAAAAATACTCTTATCTGTTTACTGATAAAGGTCGCTTGTGTTTAACGTGTTTTTTCGCAAAGGTAAAAAAGTATTAAGGAAAAATATGTAATCCGAAAGTTCTCATAAGCAGAAATATTATTTTTTTAATACAATTTATTGTAAAGTTTATCTTGAAAACGACATAACATTGGTTGCATTTATTAATTTTATAAATTATCATTTAATAAGTATTAAGTTCGTGGAAGAGGCTTCGTTAAATCCATATACAGAAGGTAATTATTTTTCATAAATGCTTATAAACAATTAATGCACCCTAAAAGAACCATAATAAAAGAAATAACAATTTTATACAATACTGTTTAGTGTAATGGCTTTGTGATGTTATGTATAAAAGTGATTTGGCGTTACTACGTAGGTTATTATTTCAAATTTTGTAATAATAAAATATAATATTAGTTTATAAAATATAAATACAAAATAAAACTTTTTCATAAAAATAAGTAATCTGATCTAATTATATCTTCTAGTAATATGCGTTCTTATTCTATAATTAAAGACATATTTTAATAAGGAATATACAGTTAAACTTAAAGAACAGAAAATCGTAAAAACTGAAGAACCTAGAGAAAAATAGTTAACCTTTGAATCATTTTTATTAAGTCATAAAATCCTGTAATTTATGTTACATTAAAATTTTATATTGTAAGGAATGGCCACATGGTGCCAAGTTTCACTAAGTTTCGGAATAGATCTAAAGATTTAAATGTTTCACGGGAAGATAATAAAATTAAGTAGTTTTATAATGCTATCCATCATTGTATATATTTAATGTCTCTTCCGGGTGGTTATTTTGACGAATTAAAGTCTCTTATGGCGAAGAGAGTTGAATGATTCACCATATTTTGATGGCATCATAAAAAATCTTTCATCAAAAAAATTAGTTTTGTTTCCAGATTTTAGTGTGGAGACTAAGGGCTTTGTGGTTGGAATTTCTTAAATAATGTTTTAACAAGTATTTTATGTCTCATTTGAGCTTTTGCTCTTCTATATTTAAAAAAACACTGAGTAGCCATGCCGGAAATCCTGGTTCGAATCCCGCTGCAGGCAGTTACTTTTATTTAGTCTGTTTGCGGCGGGAGATGGATCATATGGGATCTAGGACCCTCCTGGGGCTCACCCAGCCTCTATAAAATATTATAAAAATAGGGTACCCAAAATAAGGGGGGAAAATCTGGCGGTTGAGCGTGACCTAGGACGAGTCACCTCCTTCCAGAACCGTTCTCCATGCAACAGTACAGTCTCTACCATATAGTGAATCCAAGACTCGTTCACGGGTCGAAGTGGGTATAAGTATATTTAATAATTAAAAAAATTAAATTAAAATAAATATGAAAGGGTACATTTTACAATTGCATCTATAGATTTACTAGAGTAAGAATGGAAACAACTTCGTAAGTCCGATGATGTTAGAGCCTTACCACATCCAGAGAGAGAGAGAGAGAGAGAATGTATATTTAAAAATAATAAATATAATAATAAAAAAGAGGAGGTTTTGTGCGAGTTTCCAATCAAATTTAATCCAACAAAAAGTAAAAAAAAAAAAATTAAATCATAACTTAAAGTCATATGTGTCAGAAGTCACAATTTTTAAAATATTGTAGTATCTTGCGGACCTACTCCTTCTGGACTTGTAAAAAATATTTTCATTTGTACTGGAGTATACAAATTCCTAGGGTTATGTGCAACTGGTGCATCCAAACCCTTACTGACAAGTAAAACTTAATTCACTAAATTATAGTATTTATTGTAATATAAAATATAATAAACTAGGCAACTATTTCACTAACTTTTTATTGTAATGACGCAATTCTTATTAGAAGTATAAGAATTATTAATTATTAATTCTTGAACGCATATGCTATAAAACATATACTATATGCTATTGTTAACTAACGGCAATTATACAACAAATTTCCGAACACATACGTGCTTAGATAGTAATCGACCTTCCAATGTCATTTCTCTTATGTAAACACTTATACCTTTATCGTTTTATCAGACAGATAAGATATAGTTCTCAAAACGTAATTTACTAATTAAACCAATTGAACCTTGTACATAATCTTACTTTATGACATTAAGAAAAACTTTAGTAATTATAGATTTTACAAAATATGTTAGTATAAAATTATAGAAAATACAACTTACCTTAATTCGTTCAGGAGAGGCAGGAGCTTCAGACCTATAATAATAATATATTTAATAAGAGAAACATTAAAAAATATATTATTTAAACTATTTTTATCATTATATCAACAAGTTTATTAATGTAATAAAATAAAATGGTTTGGGGCCTTTTAAAAAATATTACATCAGTGATTTAAATCAAATTAAAATATATATATATATATATATATATATATATATATATATATATATATATATATATTGTTTATCTATACATACTTGAAGGTCGTACATGCATAAAAAAACATTATTTTAAGTTTTAAGTTGCTAAACAATACTGGTTATACTATGTTAATATTCGAATACCAAATCATAAACAGTATTTTGTTGCAAATCAAATATCAAAATATCAGATCTGTAACAAATCCTCATCAATTCGTAAGTATAATTTATAGATTAACATTTACTTAAATGTTAATTTTATAATAAGACTAATGTCTGATTTCATGAAGCCTGTTACGGCAAAAATTTGAGAATAATAAATGTCTTTAATCGTCACCAAAATATGGTTCAACAATTGTTGACTAAATATCAATAAATGAAGGAAAAAAGTAATTTTATTAACATCCAAGGAAATTATATACCAATATGTTTTCCTATTCCAATATTAACAAAATTCAACCAGTATTCCTTAGCAACTCATTAACATAATGTATTTTTATAGAAGTACGACTTTTAAGTATATCTATATGTATATACATGCACATTGCTTTATAGGTAAGTATGTTTGATTAATATTTTTGTAGCTTTTTAAAGATAAAGTTAAAATACAGGGTATTCAGAAAAAATGAGGATAGTGGAGGAATAAATCTATTTAAAAATAAACAGAAAAAATAATGTATTCCCAGAATGAAGCCCTTTTTCTATTAAATAACAGATTAAATCTACTTTTCTATCCAATGCCTTTACTGAATGGCATATGAATATCCTTTATCACAATTAGATTTATTCGAATACATAAATGATAAATCTCAGGAATATGAATGCAATAAATAAAATGCATTTAAATTACGTAAGCAATGTTAATTTAGAGAAAAAATTCCAACATAAAGCCCTTAAGTTTCTAAACTAAAACAGAAAATAAAAACATGTGTCCAATATTTCGCCCATTCAGGCATCCTTAGGGTAGAAAGAGAAAAACAGCAAAGAAAAACATGAATAATGCATCCAAGAAACATCCCACCACCTCCAAGGCTCAAATGCAGCTAATGAATCATAAGGAAGGTTACTAGAGTAGTAGTTGCATTTGAGCCTTGGTGGGATTTTTCTTGGATGGATTATTCATGTTTTTCTTTGCTGTTATTCTCTGTCTACCCTAAGGATGCCTGAATGGGCGAAATATTGGACAGATTTTTTCAATTCTGTTTTAGTTTGGAGACTTTAGGGTTTTTTGTTGGAATTTTTCCACTAGCTTAAAATTTATTTAAGGTCTCTTTTTCCCTTTTCATATTACTTCAGCAATCTTATCTCATTTAGTATCTCAATAAAAAAAATATCATAATTACTTACATCAGCAAAGGTTACACGAATAAGCAATAAAGTTTTATGTGATCAAAAAGCTTTGTTCTAACATTTTTATTCCATTTTATTCTTTGAACGATGAACTGACAATTCAGATCAAATACTTATTTCAAATGTATTTTATATGTCTCTACAAAGAAATGTTATATTTCGGTTGTCTTAGGAATCAAAGATGATCATCCAAAATCAGATAATCAAAAGAAAATTAATGAATGGACAAACGAGTATTAGTTTGAAAAATTAATAAGTATTTTAATTTTTTCATAACTAAATTTCTTACTAGCAAGGATGGTTTTATCTGAAAAAGATTTTACAATTTTGTTCTTTTTTTATATATATAAACATAACTGTATTCCGGAATATTTATAGACTTTACCTGTCTTAATTCGAAAAATTCAGCAAGTTCTTCACAAAATTTAACTTTATTACAGAGTAACAGATGCGTGTTGTTGGAATGAAATCATTAACACTAAACATACCATAACGGGTCAAATGACCCATTTTGAACTTTTCCATTGAAAATGCACGTATAATTTTATTGAGTTTGCACATTTGACTTCATGACTTTTTCTAAGTAATTAATGTACAGTTATAAAAATATTTTTGTTTTGTTTTGTTTTGTTTATTCTGAGTAATCCTTGTTGTATACCGATATCTACCACAACGGGTTATTTGACCCGGAGAGAATTTTTTTGTTTTATGAGATTATCTAGTCATATTTGTAGTCAGTAAGTTGCACATTCTTCCAAAGACTGTTGCGTAAAGTAGTTCAACGAAAATAGCTCATAATAATTTCAAGAAAATATCAAATTTTAGATTGAAAATAGCTTTTTAGTGTAAGAAAAAGTGGCAAAAATTGAAAGTCATGGTAAGTACCTAGCTTATATTTTATTTTGATAGCTATAGTAATACAGATCATTTTTTACCCAGAAAAATGTCGAAGCAAACAAGACAGTACAAGTTCTTAGAAGATATAAATAATATTGGCCAAGAATTTTCAGAAATTAGTGAAGATGAATTTTCTGAAAATGAAGATATATTGGTTACAAATAAAAATGAGTTTGATTCTACAGAAAACAGTGGTAAACGATTACCTGAAACTGTTTCATATTACAATAAAACCAAATTTGGTGTAGACATGACCGATCAAATGGCGAGGAAATTTACTACAAAATCTAAGTCTTGCAGATGGCCTCTCCAAGTTTTTTTCAATATCCTTGATTTAGCTGGCATAAATGCCTGGATTTTGTACAAGCAAACGACATGAGAAAATATCTCGAGACAAGATTTTTTACTCAAGCTAGCAGAAGAACTTGGCGCCGATTTTCGAGAAGCCCATGAACAACCAAAACAAGAAACAAATACGAAAGGATCGTTGCCTAAGTCTACTACAGATGCTTATAAACGTATGAGATGTCAAATAGGATACTGTAAAGAAAATAAAACCAACAAAATTTGCTCTAAATGTAAAAAATATGTTTGCGGAAAATGTACAATGGAAACACTTATATGTAAAAAATGCGATGAACTATGAATTAAAAGTTTTTATTTTTTGCTTTTGTAATAGAAATGCTCAACATACTATTTTGTTTAATTATAATAAATTTAATTTATATTTTTATTTCCTTCCTAACATCCATATTTCATACATTCAAGCATGAAACATAAAGCCGGGTCATTTGACCCGCTATGGTAGAAATAGGTATATATTAAGTCTTGGTATGATTAGTGTTAAATATAGTGGAATGAATGTGTCACAAATAAAAAAACAACTGTAAATAAATAAAATTCGTATTTTTTAATTGCTGATATAGAAAACAAGTCAATTATGTGAATTCGCAATAAACATTTCGGACGGATTAATATACTTCCTGATTAAGTATAAACTTTGTATCTAATTATATTTATAAATTTTATATTTATTTATTTAAATATAATTATATCACCACATGTGATACTTCCATGATCCTTTAGATAAACATACCGTGGATTGCTCAACAATTGTGTTTGTCAGAGATAAAGACAAAAGTTTACTTTTGATAAAAACTGAAATAGCTATTAAGCAATTTAAAAATAGATAATAAATATTCGAAGTTGGTGGCTATTAATAACAAATCGAGACTTTGTTACGTAGTTGATTTGATTGGTTTCTAATGTTTCCTTACTTCCTAGTATAAACCAGAAATAAGTTAGAAGGTAATACCTAATTTTTTTGTTCGTATAAAAACTCTTCTTAATCATCAGAAAAAAGATTTGTGAATATGACACAAAATTAATCACATAATTCAATTGTATTTATTTATAATTCATTAATTTTCATATTTTAATTCCATATTTGTATTACCTTTTTTATTACTTATTTGATAATACTCTATAATTATTTCCACATTTTTTTTAATTTATCTAAGGGTCCCCCCTCTTTATGTTTTATCACTCATATACTTTGAGGCCTATATGTATTTATAATATTTACCATGTATAATTTTACTTCGTCTGTATTTTGTATATTTAGCCCTGAAGCCTGAATTTAGCCTGAAATGTGGGTCGAAACGTTGACTTTACAATATACAGTTCTCCTTATTTAAGATTTTTTTTTACCTCCACCCGGAGCAATTTCTTCCTAATTACATTTCCCTGCATTCGTATATACAATAATAGATTGTCTCGAAGGGAGACCAAGGCACCTGTACATGCACAAGAGATTAAGGGTTTTCCCACTTTTAAATACTTCCTGTACTAACTTATAAACATTTAGCAACAAGGTTAAAATGTACAAAGAGTTTCGTTGTTTCATCAGGAAATTATAAAACAACTCCTTCTGAAGGTTTTTCGATAAATCTGTCAACAACAACCAATCCATCATAGGCTATCAAATAAGAACGGAAAACGATACTGATTCAAACTAAACTAAATGATAGTTTTGAAAAATATATATTTAGACAAATAGAATCGGAGAAACGTTAAGGATTAATTTCCTTGCTCTAAATTTCTAAATTAGTCATCCTACTTAATATAGGTTCGACAAAATACTAAATGATTGTGTCGTGAATAGATGTCATCTATATGATTTATCTACTAATAATAATGTTTACTCAAGGCAGAGTTTATTAAAAAACTAATTGTTTATTTCATGATTGAGAGCATCAAGGTTGAATTCGACATATGAAGGTTTTATTGAACAAAGCAAATTAATATACACATTAAATATAATTATTATCAATTAAAGCTCATCCAATTAAATTAATTGGAAAAATAATAATGAACTATTATATAAAAATATACAATTTTTCTACTAATACATTTAGTACTAAACAATTTTTTTAAATTTATTTATTGATATTTACAAGTGTATTAGAATAATACATCAAGTAAATAGACTAAGCGATACATAATGACATGTGAAAATGACAAGTAGAGAAACTACCCACTGGTAGTACTCAAATCACAAGTTCAACTAAGAAGGTCCCGGGCCATCTTCTTTTCAGACGCCTCGGAGAATTATCGGGAATTGAAGAGGAAGCTAGGTTTGAAACTAGAGGGCTTGAGTGGGAATGAAGTTTGTTATGAAAAGATGGATACCGGGTTCGGACCAAATCAGCAATAAATGGGACATTAAGGTCGTTATGGATGACTTTATTCTTAACAAAATAAGGAGCGTTGAGGATTTTAAGAAGGATTTTGGATTGTAGGGATTGGATACGAGAGGAATTCGATGGCTTAGTGGAGCCCCTAAGCTCTACTCCGTAAGTCCAAATAGGTCGTATGATGGTCATGTAGATGAGTCTCTTGTAGTTAATTGAGAGGTTAGAGCGTTTGTCTAGTAAGTGTTGAAGTAGCCTGAAACGTCGAGCGGTTTCATGTCTTTTCAGTCTAGTATGAGGATTCCAGGTTAATCGTTTGTCGAGATGCAACCCTAAGTATCGGATCTGTTCTACAGGCATCAGTGGGATATTATCAAGTTATAACAGTAATTAATAATTATGCAGGTTGGTCTTGATACTTTTTTTCACAAGAAACGAAGGTTCAATCCACAAGACTGACTAGTGATTAATAGAAATTAGATCTGATACTCAATAACGGGTTGCGCAATCTCATGAAAATGGCATACACCTCCACCGCCTGCAAGGTGCGTAGATTTTTTTTTTTCTAGGATACATTTGATAAGATGGCACGTTATCACTTATAAAAATAATTGACTTCGATATTAATTAGTGTCCATTTAAATGATTTGTTTTATGTTACTATTTATTTTATTGCTAAATTATTGATTAAAATACAAATTTTAATTATTTATAATGGTAATCAAATTTTTTTTTCCACAAATTTAGGGAGTTGATGTACCTCCATGACCCAGCTAGGTAGGTTTTAGCAACAAAATCCCATTAAAGATTTTGGAAAATTGTACTTTTCACACATATCATTACATCAATACCCATTTAATATTACATTATAACATTTACCGAGGTCTTGTGTGGTCACCTCCAATATGATGGGTGAATACAGGATCAGTAAAAAATCAATGAACTGCACCACTGATTGCATTAATGCATTATTATATTATATTCTATAGAAGCGCCTATGCAGTGTGAGGAGGAATTCCTTCCCTTCACGAAATTCTTCTTCACCTCTTCTTCCCACCTTTTCATTGTTTTCCCTCAACTTTGGTTCGGTAGGTCTCGCTATGGATTCTGTAAAGATCCGTCCGTAGGAAGTCTCCAAAACAATATCAGTCGGTTTTCTTCTATTTCCTCGTTTCCTTAACATTTAGGTTCGACCTGAAAGTATTTCTTCAATCTTACTGAGAAATCTCTTTACTGCTTCTTGTATTCTGGATTGGTGCTTCTCTGGCTAAGATTCTGAAGAGTACACCGGTTGCAATAAAGAACCTAAAAGGAATATGGTAAGCACTTCTACAAAAAACGACAAGATCAAGATATGATCAGGACACGCTTAGGAATCCGATAGTTAGCTGCTTAAATAAATAGGAGCCTTCCTCTACAAGGTATAACTGGCTCCTTGACCCTTTAGTCGACACTGTTTGAGAGTACTGATTGGAAAACAGCTGTGCCGATTGAAGAAGCCTGCGATACGAAACAAGTCGGGCGTGTAAGTAGTGGTTAGTTCCCTTCTAGCCGCCATCAGACGTATCATTAGAGCCTCCACATAGTCTGGTAGTGTTCCGTCTCCGGGGGATCTGAAGGCAATGTTCGCGGGGTCGATGGACTCGGACTACCAAGAGGAGCGCTGATCAAGTTCAATCAAGGTCGAAATTGCAAAAGTATAAATCGGTAAAAAAAAAAAAAATGGTGTTAATAAATAATAGTGTGGTCCGGGCCATAAAGAAGGAAACATCACGCTGCATGAGCGGTAGAGAGGAAGGGCTATGATGATGATGATAAATAAATAATAGTTTAAAAAACACGTATTAACAAAACAAAACTATAAATGGGTCTTTTTCGTTTAATGCACAATTCGGTTATTAAAAAAAGTAACTGTTATTAAAAAGTAACACGTGATATAGTTACAACCTCCATATCAGTAGAACATATGACTACATTTCTTAGTTTCGTTTAAAACCTAATAATGGCTATGTTAAGGTTATACGAAGATTTTAAAGATTTGGACCGAACCATCGCATTCTTACAAGAAAAAGGCCTCATCCATAAAAAAAACTATGCCGGAATGGACATTCTATGAAGTTAGCGCAAGAGAGATGACCGTTACAGATGGCGGTGTCACAATGCAAGTTGTCTTTTGGAAGTAGGACTCAGGGAAGGTTCAACGGTTCAAAATATCCTCTGAATAATGCAATTCTTTTTATTTACTCATGGACCAAGAAATATACAACAACGTTATTTTGTAAAGACGAATTGAGTATGTCTGCAGAAACAGTAACAAATTGGAAAAATTATTTGAGGGAGGTTTGTGCTGATTCGCTACTTAAAAATCCTATCAAAATAGGAGGATATGGTATGACCGTCGAAATTGACGAGTCTTGTTTTACAAGAAGGAAACATAATGTCGGACGAATATATCCCAACCAATGGGTTTTTGGTGGTATTTGCAGGGAGACGAAAAAATCTTTCATATATTCAGTGCCCAACAGGAACAAAGATACTTTAATAGCGTGCATTAAAGAATGTATTCTTCCAGGAAGTGTTATAATATCAGATTTATGGAAAGCTTATTCCACTATAGAAAGAATAGAAGGGTATGATTTTATGCATTATACAGTCAACCATTCTGAAAATTTCGTTGATCCTTCAACTGGAGCGCACACACAGTCGATAGAATCGTTATGGGCCGCGGCCAAAATAAGAAATAAAATAGAAGCTGGAACTAGAAGAACAATGTTGGATTCATATCTCTGTGAATTTATGTGGAGACAAAGGAATATGGGGAAAGACCTATTTGAGGTTATATTGGAAGATATCGCTTCATTTTGGAAATTAGAATAAACTTTATATTAATCACGTGTTACTTTTTAATAACAGTTAATTTTTTTAATAACCGAATTGCGCATTAAACGAAAAAGACCCCTATAAATTAATATTCAATAAGTATCAAGTAAGAACAGAGCGATTTACGAAAAAAATCATTTTATCATTATATCAGCATGGTGCGCTTTTAAAGGTACTTTCATAGAGACTCTAAAAACTTTAACAATATCAGTAAATAAAATACATACAACTATTAACACGAAGGAAAAACAGAAAAAGTAACTATAAGAACATTGCAGTACTAAGAATTATAGAATAATATATAGAGTATAGAAAAGTAGAGAAATATAGCAAAGGATAGTTTATAAAAGATATATAAGGATGACAAAATGTGTGAACAGAAAGGTGATAAAGTAAAGGAATATAAAAAGTAAGATAATTAAGAAAGCAAAAAGTAAGATACAAAATGAAAAATACTGAGAAAGTTAACCTTATTTATTATTTAATAAATAAGTTAATCTTATTTAGTTTTATTATTGACTGCACCCCCAGACAAATTTTATCCTTCATTACGATCTTCCAGTCAACTATGTTCCTCCTTAATATAATTATTTAGTTTTTCTTTTCTACTAAAGCGTTTTTTTTTTTTTAAGTTTTCTACACTCTTATTTATTTTCTATATTTTAGTTCGGCTGGCCATTAATGCGTTTTCTTTAGTTTTTTAAAAAATAATATTCATTTTAGTTAGGTAACCTCAAAAAATGTGTTTTTCAGTTGGTTAAACTATATATATAATTTTTTTTTTTGCCAAACATACTCCCCAGTTGGTCCTGGCAGTAGTCATATGGTTCTCTCAATAATGAAGCCATGTATGTCTTAGTACACTCCACTGCTAAATTTTTCAAACCAACCCCGCGCAGTGCGCTGGTCAAGGACACCTTCCCCTTCATATTTAATAATTTGACGAGTTGCTTCAGTGGCTGTGAACTTTTTTTCAGCAATGTCTTAAAATTACGAGAATTTCGTAGGACACTGTCATGTTTCTTCTTTGAAATAAATAACTAAACTGAGGAATTTTTGAAGGAGTCCAGTGTTAGTAAACAAGCTTAGAGAATGCTCTAAAGGGATTATCTAGTGTTGGTAAATAATAAATTAAAATATTTACAGACTTTTGAACTCTGGAATTTGATAAAACGGTCATTTTCTTATTTTTATACACCCCATTATTTCACTGGATTTCAATCCTTTAAATTTAATTAAGTAAGAAAAACCAATATCCAGTCATACTTCATTATTTATTAATGTTTCAAAGTTCCGACATTCAGTCATTATCAATTGTTAAAATTATATGGTTTTATCCATCAACCTGTAATGTATATAACTATATAAAGTTATAAGTCAATACATTAGTGGACAAATTCCAACTAAAAACCTTAAGTCACTAAACTAAAACAGGAAATTGAAAATTCCTGTCCAATATTTTGGCTATTCAGGCATCCTCAGGGCGGAAAGAGAATAACAGCAAAGCAAAACATGGATAATGCACCCAATAACACACATCCCACCACCTCTAAGGCTCAAATGCAACTACTGAATCATAGGGAAGGTTACTAGAATAGTTATAAGTCAATTTATCTCTAAAATGCATCGCTATATTATTAATTCAAAAATTTTCATCATCTAGGGAATACTTATCCCCTATGATCAATTACAAGTTTAAGGTACATTTTATCTATGCACATTTAACAATTCTTCAAAATTTGTCTTTGTAGATTATTGCTTGATAAATAAACAAAGAATTCGATTACAAAATTATAAACTCACTGATCCTATTAGTATGTACATCCTATAGATTCGCTGTACAAAATAACACATCTATAAAAAAGTCTATAAAAAAAAATGCCTTCAGGAATTATTGATGGTTTTGAAAACTTAATTAAAATATGATAAATTATTTTTAAGAACGCGAAGTTTTTTAGTTTTTTTTAGATGAAAAACAATAATTTCCAAATTTGTACCTGTTTTCACCAATAGCTCAATATTGGCAACTCTGAATTAAGCATTTATTGTAATAAAAAATGTATAAACTTTTTATGGTTTCTCTTGTAAATAAGATAATGGGTGTCACGTCACAATATACGAGGTGTGTAGGGTATACCAGTAAGTGCCTAACAACACCGGAGTTATGTTAAACCTGCAATACTTATCAAATGCGCTGGTTGCTTGGCTTCAGGCGTTAGGTAAAATGTACGAGTATTATTGCGTCAATGCTCTACTGGTAAATAAAATAAATTTAAATATCAATTGCACATATTCAACGTTTAATTTCAGTAATAATTATATGAGGTAGGTAGAACTGCTTATGGACACTCAACATCAAGGGTCTTCAGTGTCCGTCTATATATAATAATTATTCTATATAGATAGTCTATATAGATAGTCTATATATAATAATAATTATATGATATTGGTACTCTTGAAATATGACTATACAGAATCATTTCTTAAGTAATAACATTTAGTTGTTATTTTACTAACAATTTTAATAAATAATACTGATTAGTATTATAATAAGCATACTTATTTAAATATTTATTTATAATGATTTAATACATGTAAAAGTAAATATAAATGTATTATTCCGAATATGCCAAAACAATTTTAAAATTGAATTGCTATTAAATTATTACATTGTCAGCTAGCAGTAAAATAATTAAATCAAATAATTAAAAAACGATTTTCATTAAACAACCAGTTAATAATTAAAGTAGAAAAATTCCTTAAAAATTCGAAGAAGCAGCTAAACTAAAGAGATCGAAGCGAGGATCGAAAAGCGGCAACAGGTGATACTAATTTCTAAAGAAATTTTTTCAAATCCAAGAAATATCCTTACATCATCGGAACATGAAAGAGTGGATAAGATGGTTCTCCAACCAGTGGTGATGTATGAAAACGAGACGTGGACCCTTACTAATCAGCGGCAATGGTAGGACACTCAAATGAAAATAGAAAAAGAGGCAGATCTGTTTACGAAACTGGAGGATATCGAAGCTGACCTTCGGCTCATGGGAGTGGTTGATTCGAGAAGACCAGCAGAGGATCGTGCTGAAGAGAGGAAGGCAATGTCTTGCAGGGAACATAACGACAAAGGTTAGTTTGGTTATTTATTAATTTTGTCAATTATAGTTGCTTACCGATGAATTCGTTTCGTATTCGGATCCTCTCCTTGAGCTGTGGGCTTGATATGATGAGGCAGTTGATGAAGGCGACCAGCGCTGTATGGTAGTCGGCTTGGGATGCTGCCTCCAGTTCGTCCAGAATTATTTTCAGCCGGTACCTCTCGCATTTCAAGTTCTGCAACAGAAGCATCAAATAATAAAGTTTCAAGGGAAAAAGAACAAATAACTAACAATATTTAAATAAAACCGGTTTTTAAACATAAATAGAAGACCTGTACCACTAAAACGAAAGATCATGGATTCGGTACATGGAATTGACTGTATTGTTTCTAGTACAACGGTTGTGCAGGGAGGTGATATCACGCTCACCAAACTGTGTTTGTGAATGAAACGTATGTGTATGGGTATTAATAGACTTGTAAATAGAAGAATAATTATGATTATAAGATGTTAAAGTGTTAACTAACTCAATAACAGAATGAATTATGATGAATAGAAACTTTTATCAGAGCCTAGCTCCAATTCAGAGGACCAAGATGATTGATGGTGGTCCAGTTTCCAATTCCTTCTCACGCATATAATTACTAAACAAGATTTCATAAATTAAATATAGCCTGAATGAATTATATTTCAAACTTTATAAAGCAATCTGGAGCAGTTCCCTCGATAAATAAATCAACTCCCACCCACGTTCACAAAATCGTCACGCATAATCATAGGAACAAAAAAGGGGTATTCTCGAAAGGTAAAATATTGAGCTATGAATAAAATAAATATTATACATTTAACGGAATATTAAATAGTAGTTCTCGCCATAGCCCGTTTGACAAAAACGTAACGGTGGATATATTTGTTTATTCATTTTTAATAAATAAATTTACTTCGGCTTCCATGATATAATAATATACCATATAACATTAATGGGTTTTTGACAAATATCATTTATCTTTTAATCCGAAGAGGGCCATATTTAAAACTACACCACCTCCGCGCACAGTGTAAAAGTCTCTTATTTTCAGGAATAACACCTCAAAAAATCGCGAGTATAAATAACTTCAGACTATTAGGAAAGCGCAAATAGTATCCTACGTAATCAAATGATTGAGTGTGTGGAACATTCTCAAACAAATTAACTGGAAAAAAAGACAAGTTAATTAAAAAGATCTAGGTTGTGATGGCTGTACCCGACAGTAAAGAGCTGTAGTAAGTGACTCATCGTAAAGATGGCACTACAGATCTGATTCAATTTATAACCATTAAGATTTTTATGAAGATAATCACGAAATTGATTAGTGTAAGATGCATTCAAAATTAATAAACTCAGTTAAGAATTTTACGAATACCAATAAATAATAAATATATATTTTATAATAAACTAAACAACGAATGAGTTAATTTTATATCCACCATGGACAATAACGCCGATAAATAATAATAATTTGTTATGGTTTTGGGAAAACATAACTGCTTTCCAATAAAATAAAACGTACACAAAATATTTGGAACGATTACTAGTTGATTTGATTTTTAAATTTAGACAAGTACAGTTAATTTTGAAGTAACTTAAAACATCGATTTATTTTTCTTGGATTTTAAAAGGAACTCCATAGACAAAAATATTTTAATAATGAAGAAAAAACCATATTCCAGTTAAAAATTGTTATTAAATATTAACAAATGATTAAAAAAAACGTTTCGACACTTATTTCAGTCAGATGGAGCAAAATAACCTGACCCATAACCTACTAATAGATCAGATGATAAATAAAATTTTCCAATTAATACTCAAAATAAAATTTCATGTTTTTAATTAATAATTTAATTATTTAAACGGTAAAATTTAAATAAATACCATATGTGTCTGTTATAGATTATTTTTGTTTTTTTGGACTACATTTATTAATATTTATATTCATAAATGATTTTAATTTGATCTAGTATTGCAGAGATCAAAGTTAGGTTTTCAATGTAATACCTATTATATTTGACCATGGAAGATAGTTAAGTTCCAGGATTTTATATATATTTTGACTTTTGAATTGTTTGACCTCAAGGTATCTATGCTTATTGTTATTAGTTATTTTTATAAGAAGATTGAGTCCAGTATATAAGAAATATCTTTAAAAAAGAAAGAAATATCTTATACAGAAAAATAAAAAAATAATGTACAAAAAAATAAACGAAAAACAACTACAGAAAACAACGACAAAAACAGGTACGAAAAACAACTAAGTTTTTAAAAATCGTTAAATAAAAAAATATATAAAATACAGTACCTCAATTAAAGATCACAATGACGAAATCAGTTAGTCTATTTCACTTTGGCATACTTAAATTAATTAAAGATTTATGCATGGTTATAAAAAATGTATGGGAAATATGTAAGACGATTCATATCTTGGTAATAGATAAAAATACACCATTCATTATATTAAAGAACGCTTCAAGCCTATGAATAAATACCAATTATAATAAAGTCGTGACTCGGTATCTTATAAATCACGAACACTTCCACGACTAATTTACAAGGGCATATAAAATAAACCTTTACAGAACTTATTACTGTGTAAACACACACACACATACAATAATTTGGACTTATGTACGCAAACAAAAAATCTAAAAAGCAGAATACAATTTCTCAAAGGGGCTTAATTCCTGAAGAATATTAAATTGTATGCTGCGTGCTTCCAATTTAGAATGATACTTTTGTTGTTTTGTTTTACTTTTAAATGTTCCACGACTACTGCATTAGATATTCGACACACACACACATATATATATATATATATATATATATATATATATATATATATATATATACATATAGTTTAAATTTCCGCATGAGAGAGCCAGCTGAAAAGAGGAAGAACGCTGATACAGCACATGCTTCGTTTCTAGAGCATCGCGGACAGCTGCATCCTGAATATTTTAAGAGTCAAAAGAGAAGATGAAGAAATAGCTTCACTCACAGGAAACAAAAGTGCTGCCAAGAGCTTTTTCACAAATATCTTACATTTACTAAAACACAAAACTGAAAAACACAAATCACATATGGAGACAAACTTTGAGAACTCCCAAAATTCACTCATTTCAAAAACAAATCATGAGCCTTGTAATTCAAATCCCAGAGGAAATTGCCGTAGAGGCAAGAAGAAAATGTTATAGCTTACAAAGGGGACTTTTCTCTCAAAACGAGACGCCCTAAATGTGGCAGTAAAATAATATCTAGAAGAGACTCACAAAGCTTCCACAACCTGGTTATTGGCGATACAAAAACCTGTAACCACTACGACCCGTGGACGAGTCTGGGGTTCAGTACATGGTAGATGCTGTACTGTTTCATGGACAACGGTTCTGCAAGGAGGTGACTTGTCCTAGGTCACGCTCAACCGCCAGGTTATTTCCCCTTATCTAGGGTACCCTATTTTTATAATATTTTATAGAGGCTGGGTGAGCCCCAGGAGGGTTCTAGATCCCATATGATCCATCTCCCACTGCAAACAGAACGCTACCAAATATTTGCTATATCTAAAAGTTATTACAATATTAAAAATGAATATCCTAGACTGATTCACTCGTCGAGATTACTTGATATGCTGTTTGAGCAACCTCGAAATAGTTATTGGACCTTTCGATGAGAGCTCCGAAATGGATAAGGAAAATAAATCTCTGATTCAATTATACCAGATCGCATGTCATTTTGAATGTAACCTTTTATTAAACTAATAACATAAATCAATTTTCATAAATTAAATAACTAATATTTTTGAGAATGAAAAAAACCAATTAATTAAATTAAAGAACAATTTAAACGCTTTTATAATGAGAAATTAAGTTACTAATATTAACTAAATTATCAACAACTAATTACTAACAAAAAGAAAATAAATATTATTTAATCTTACGATTGTAAATTTAACTCTATTAAATTACAAATAAAATCTATTACAAAATAATTAATGTTTATGCGGTTTTCTGATTGCAATGATATAATAATGAAAACTCTTATCTGTCTGTCGAAGTAGTTTCAGTAGATGGTAGATTCTCGGTAGGGCGAGCTGGATGTTGAGACGACAGAGGATTTTCGTCGGCAGGGCGAGCGAAGATGGTGAAATAATAGAGGTTGAGATGATCGACTGGGTCAGTTCAAATTGGTCGAATCTATGACGAAGTTTAAACTAATTACACCTGCAGGCGGGCAGCAAATTAGTATCTTCTTCAAATTCACAAAACACAACTTTGGGCTCCTATAGAGCATACGATGTGCACGGCTAAGGGCTCGTGGCGACACTGTCTTAAAATTCACAAAAACAACTTTGGGCTCCTAAAGAGCATAGGATGTGCACGGCTAAGGGCTCGCGTCAACACTGTCTTAAAATTCACAAAAACAACTTTGGGCTCCTAGAGAGCATACGATATGCACGGCTAAGGGCTCGCGTCAACACTCACTGGCTCGGTCTAGCCGGAGCGAACAAAAGCCGATCGACTCTCTTTTGTTTTTCTCTCTTCACTTTTATAACATATGTTTTCACACTTACTACAAATATTACACTTATATCTAAACAAAATAAAATAACCTTTTAAATTAAATTATCCTAAACAATTACGAAATAAACGTTTAAATTATTATATTAAATAAAAATGTGAAAAATAAGAAAAGATAATGTTCTTTCTTTTAAGAAAAAATGATTAAAACTAATAATACTTTATAAGGTTACTACTTCATCTGGCCTTAACACACCGCCCACCAATTTTTGTCTGTGGGCAAAAATTCAAAAGAAAGATATTTGCTTAGAATTTTAATTCAAGACTAGACAACCCTAGTCCGGAAACAAAATATTATATTGATTGGGAGGCAATGTTAATGTTTTGGTGAGTGAAGCTCCAAATTTTTGTACTGCTCTTCTGTTCAATTGTGAACGTACAAATTTCAGAATTTTTCCTATTGCCATTGGGTTGCTTAAACGATTTTAAAAGAAAACGACCACAATATTCTATGCTAGTAATGGTATACGGACATCCTTGCTCAAATTAAGACGGCGGGAGATTGGCAATTGGAGGAACGAAATTCTCCGAACGATATCGGTTCGTACTAAATGTACCTTTTTGGACAAATTTGCATTTGTGGACAATTTTATGTGGAATAGTTCTACAATTTGGCACAACCCAATCATGTCGTTTCTGATGTGAATGCAAAAGTTGCGGGGTAGGGTTGAGATACATTCTACAGTAATGGTAAATTAACTGATCAGATAAATGTTCAATGTAGTATCGGAACTGAGGAAGTAATATTGGTTTAATTACAGTCAGAAATGTTACTAGTCTTGCATTGCTGGGCAAAGGACTGTTGCTAAAGTGACCGCCCACCCTGAGTATCCCTTGGAGATCTATGGATGGCGATGATGAAGGGACATATATTGTAACGGGTGAGGAATCTGTTTCGAAATAATGCTGCTGGGCGCATTGGGTGGAATTTATTCCGGAAGGCCGGAGTATATCCAAATGATACTTCTCAATGGGTTGAGAAGTACCTCAACGATATAAAAATGTTGGTTAGGTAGGGCATTTGGATGCACTACTACCTGGACGAAATTTATTCCGGAAGGCCGAAATCTATTCAATCGATACTCCTCAATCGGTTGAGAAGTACCGTTGCAAAATAGAAATTGGTGGTAAGGTAGGGAATTGTGATGCACTATTTCCTGAAAAACCCTTTGACATAAGTCCGAAGGCAGAAAAAATCGAAAGTGTCTGAAATTAAGGGACGCGTGCCTAATATCCAATTGAAACTTAGGCCCAATCAGGAAATGGTCATTTAGAGATCCAACCTCCATAGGCGACGATGCGTCGAATACCAATCGAAGTTTTGCGGGGAAGTTGTCTTCAATTATACAAAAAGTGGTAAAGAATATCGAACCTTACTAGCGGTTGACAAAACACGGTAGTCGTTGATCAATTTGGAACAGTGTCCTGTCAATAAAGGAATTTTGTCAATCCGGTGCTCTAATTTTTGGAACTGTTGTAATTCAGTGAAATGAGAGCAATTCAGAGCTGGTGGCGAAAACTCTTTAAATGGTGATTGGACCTTGTAAGGTCCGCTGTACTCCCCAGCGTGAGTTGAACTAAAAGGTCTCTCTGCCTTAACATTTGGAGGGTTTGGTTCGACAACTGGAGCAATCGTTTCGATTTCCTGAAATGTTTTAGTTGGTTTTCCCAATGCTCTCTCTTGCGATTGGTCGCAAGATGACAAGAGCGAAATGGATGTATTTTGTACTGAAGATGAAGATCGTATAGGTCCCATGATGACCCACCCGAAAATAGTTTTGAAAGCGCTAGGATATCCGTCCCGTCTCACGCATTTACCCATTAAGATATGTCCGAACAAATCAGCTCCTAATAGGAAATCGATTGGACCTGGTTTCCCAAATGAGTTATCCGCCAATGGGTATTGTTTGAAGTGGTCATTTATATAGGCCGGTACTGGACAGACGGGTACCTTTTCTGTAATCTTGGAAATAATTACAGCGTTACTTTTAAGCCGAGGCTGTTTACGATCTCTAGGCACTAGAACACACGAGGTTTCGTACTTCCCTCCTTGTATCGGACTATCCCCAAAACCCCTCATTGACTGAGAATTAAGCCTTGTCCCAAGTCCTAATCTTCGTACGCAAGCCGAAGAAATAAATGATCTTTGTGACCCACTATCGATCAAAATACGAATTGGGACCAACTGCCCATTACTGTCTTTTATTCTAGCCATTGCTGTCCCCAAAAGGGTGGAGACATCGGTTTTGGATGACGAGGATAAAACCGAGCCGTTGAGAGATTCGTTATTGTCGGTATTAATATATAATTTTTCTTCAGTTGACGCACTCGTTTTCAGCTTACTGTTGTTCTCTGAATTGGGAATGCGGTCTGACGATTGACTGTCGGACCCACCTGTCGACCTACTTGTTGGTGTAGGAAAATGCAAGAGGGAGTGATGCCGTCTTTTACAGTGGTAGCATGACCTAGGAGAGGTGCATTTACCAACATAATGGTGTGGCGACAAACAATTAAAACATACCTTAAGCTGCTTTATTTTATTAACACGTTCATTGGGCTCTAGGGAGCGAAAACGGGGACATCTATATAAACGGTGTTTTTCCTGACACAGAGGACAAATATTTTCCGGGCTAGAACTACCCGTTGACAAAAAAACATGTTTGGGAATATTTTGGGGCCTACTAACTGATGAGCTTTGAGAATTATGACCGAAATTCGAGGTTAGTGAATCTGCTTGAAGCTGAAAGCATTGTCGGTGAATAAATGAAGAGAAATCATCGAAAGTTGGGACTTCAGTTTTGGATCCGAAGTCGGTTTCAAATCGCTCGCGAGTTTTCGCATCGAGTAGCCTCAAGCAATATGTGAATAACATGAATCCGGAAGGGTCCGGAAGATTCAATTTTCGGAAAGCGACTGCACTTTCCAAAACAACTTCGGAGAAATTTTCCAAGGAACGTAAATCGAATTTGGTACCTGGTTTGTAATTGAACATATTGACTAGGTAGTGTGTGGCTTGGATCCGCTTATTATCATATTTCTTTTGTAAAGCATCCCAGGCTTGTTCGTAACCTTCGGAGGTCAACTCTATTGTCAAGATGGTTTGAAGTGCCTGACCCTTTAAGGCTGACTTCAGATAATGGAACTTTTGAATATTACTCAAGTTTGCATTATTGTGAATTAATGATAAATACGTGTCCTTGAAGGACACCCAATTCGAAATAAGACCACTAAAAGAGGGCAGGTTAATGGTTGGCAATTTAATGTGAGATTCGACACTGTGGTGACTGTGGTCACTACTTCCGGATTGGTTGCCGGCAACTTCACCCTCCCCAGCGATCCCAAAAGACAACGCTTCGTAATAATGGTTTGTAGTTTCTACGCGAAGAGTGTCGAAACGATCTATCGATTCATCTTCAAGAATTTTTGCGAGTGAGTAAGCTGCTTTAAGTTTTTCTAAAAATTTATCAAAGGTGCTATCCAACCGTGATAATCGCGCTGTTAATAAATTTCTATCTTGAGGTCGGGTAGTGATATTGGACCCAATAGTTCGAGTTTCTAATATGTCTCGAGATAAATAATTAAGCTCGTATTCAAGATCGAATAATTTAGTTTCGTTTTTGGTTAGGTCTGATTTAGGGGCCATTATTTAATCAAATTAAAAATGGACACAACCTATAAAGAGTGCACACAAAATTAGAACAAAGAAAATAAAATGTAAAAGAAGATAGAGAAATTATATTATCAATTTAGAAATGGTGTCAGTTATGAAATGCGATCCGGCCGCCGGAGGACCAATTTTTATGTTTGAGCAACCTCGAAATAGTTATTGGACCTTTCGATGAGAGCTCCGAAATGGATAAGGAAAATAAATCTCTGATTCAATTATACCAGATCGCATGTCATTTTGAATGTAACCTTTTATTAAACTAATAACATAAATCAATTTTCATAAATTAAATAACTAATATTTTTGAGAATGAAAAAAACCAATTAATTAAATTAAAGAACAATTTAAACGCTTTTATAATGAGAAATTAAGTTACTAATATTAACTAAATTATCAACAACTAATTACTAACAAAAAGAAAATAAATATTATTTAATCTTACGATTGTAAATTTAACTCTATTAAATTACAAATAAAATCTATTACAAAATAATGAATGTTTATGCGGTTTTCTGATTGCAATGATATAATAATGAAAACTCTTATCTGTCTGTCGAAGTAGTTTCAGTAGATGGTAGATTCTCGGTAGGGCGAGCTGGATGTTGAGACGACAGAGGATTTTCGTCGGCAGGGCGAGCGAAGATGGTGAAATAATAGAGGTTGAGATGATCGACTGGGTCAGTTCAAATTGGTCGAATCTATGACGAAGTTTAAACTAATTACACCTGCAGGCGGGCAGCAAATTAGTATCTTCTTCAAATTCACAAAACACAACTTTGGGCTCCGATAGAGCATACGATGTGCACGGCTAAGGGCTCGTGGCGACACTGTCTTAAAATTCACAAAAACAACTTTGGGCTCCTAAAGAGCATAGGATGTGCACGGCTAAGGGCTCGCGTCAACACTGTCTTAAAATTCACAAAAACAACTTTGGGCTCCTAGAGAGCATACGATATGCACGGCTAAGGGCTCGCGTCAACACTCACTGGCTCGGTCTAGCCGGAGCGAACAAAAGCCGATCGACTCTCTTTTGTTTTTCTCTCTTCACTTTTATAACATATGTTTTCACACTTACTACAAATATTACACTTATATCTAAACAAAATAAAATAACCTTTTAAATTAAATTATCCTAAACAATTACGAAATAAACGTTTAAATTATTATATTAAATAAAAATGTGAAAAATAAGAAAAGATAATGTTCTTTCTTTTAAGAAAAAATGATTAAAACTAATAATACTTTATAAGGTTACTACTTCATCTGGCCTTAACATATGCAAAGTTAAGAATATTGGCTCTTTATGTTTCTGAGTACCTGGGATCGAACCTCTACAAGTACAGCCTTTAATGATTGGGTGGGTAACAACACATGGGTTGAGTCTGGATATTAACCACATCAGTATTTTCTATAACCATTCTTCTTCACACGGTGCTATGGACCATGGATGAACCTGGCCACCTCGACAACTTCGATCTTCCGTGGTTTTTCTCCATTTTCTCGCCCCTAGGAGCCTAGTATCTCCCTCCATATTGACCAATTTTTCTCAACGTCCAGCCATCGCTGTCTAGTCCTACCTCTCCCTCGCTCTTTCCATTTAAACGTCCTTTCAAGGTCAGCTTTGGAAGCCTTCATTTATCCATTCTAAGTTCGTGGCCCAACCATCTTATTCTTATTCTATAACCATTAATTAACAAAAATACTCCCATACCAACGACTAAACCAAAATATAGGATTTGGAATACTGGTAAAAAGATTTACTGCCCATGAGTTCATATTAAATTGTCTAAATATAAATGTACAGTTTTATTTCATTTTTTGCCTTAATATAACTTTATTATATTTATATTTATCCCTGAATCCGAAACATCAACTCAGCTCTTCGCTATATTAGTCGCCTCCAGCCCTGATGAAGATATCTCGATAAACACAATAGACTACATAAAATCCGAACGACATAAATAAACATAGTTACTACATAAACATGAGGCGGGAGTGGAAGTGTTTACCCGCAAGTGGGCCGCGACCTTGGCAACAAGAAGCACAAACCATCAACAAGACAGTTGTCACAACACCGTGGCCTCGTCAGCTCCTAAGTCACACATTTCCTAGATCTTAGAGTGTCTTCTATTGCGGTGTCTAAGCATTCTTGGTTTAACGGTAGTTAGCCAACAGAAGCTGACTACTGTTAGGTATTGTGGACTCCGCAGGAAGATGCAGATAGTCATTACACTGTATTCTTAATTTTATTCAGAGAGAGGGCGTGGTATAGGAAGCGTCCCTAAGAATACAAGGTTCGGAATGTTGCGTGATCGATTCCCAATTGGATTAATTAATATTAATTCTTTGACCGTGCCTAGAAACGAACCTTGACCCTCCCATTTCGAACAGAACGAACGATTTGCCGAACGCTTTCCTAACCACCAATCCCAGTACCAACACTAGTACAGGGAATATGGCGTTTGTTCCATATAGACAAACTTGTCGGATTGATGCCTCAAACACCAGAACAGAAACTAAATCATGTTCTAAATATCGATCCTTATACAGAAAAAAGTGCGATTTTTCGGCTGTTCTAACCAAAACGAAAGTGAGGTAAATTTTTATTTTAAGTGGAAGAATGTCACAAAAGTAATTCGAGCATTCAGTGTTGAATTATCAAAACCTCTACGATTCGAGAGAACAGTCACATTATCTGGTAACTTGTAATTGTTATTTTTTCCGATTTTCGCTCAAAAGATATTATCATAAGAAAATGGAAGTACTTTATAAATTTTTTTTAAATTATTTATTTATTGATATTTACAACTGTATTACAATAATACATCAAGTAAATAGGCTAAGCGATGCATAATGACGTATGAAAATGACAAGTAGAGAAACTACCCACTGGTAGTACTCAAATCACAAGTTCAACTAAGAAGGTCACGGGGCCATCTTCTTTTCAGACACCACGGAGGATTATCGGGAATTGAAGAAGAAGCTAGCCCCATATCTCTTCTTTATGTTTTATCACTCAGATACCTTTTAGCCTACATATATTAAAAATATTTACCATGTATAATTTTAATTTGTCTATATTTAGCCCTGATGAAGACCTGCAATTTTAAGTTTATTCTATAAATTATATTTTTTTTAAATTTTATATTGTGCTTGGAAAAATACTTCCGTATCGCGTGTGAGAGCAATAATTTAGTAAGAGGAAGAAAATGGTCCGGGTGGAGCTAAAAAAAAATCTCTTAAATAGGGAGAACTGTTTATTGGAAAGAAAAATTACAGGTCTTCATCAGGGCTAAATAAACAAAATATAGACAAATTAAAATTACACATGGTAAATATTTTTTATTTATTGATATTTACAACTGTATTACAATAATACATCAAGTAAATAGACTAAGGGATACATAATGACATTTGAAAATGACAAGTAAAGAAACTACCCACTGGTAGTACTCAAATCACAAGTTCAACTAAGAAGGTCACGGGGCCATCTTCTTTTCAGACACCTCGGAGGATTATCGGGAATTGAAGAGGAAGCTAGGTTTGAAGCCAGAGGGTTTGAGTGGAAATGAAGTTTGTTATGAAAGGATAGATAGCTGGTTCGGCCAAATCAGCAACAAATGGGACATTAAGGTTATTATGGATGATCATCATCACATCATCATTGTTACTTAAGTAACATAAATGTGGTATCCTTTAATTTTACTGAGACTTATAAGATTAGTTCCGCCGCCTTACTTCAACTGCATTTATCGAATGCACTATATACTTGTGATTTTGTGAAGCAATTTTATGGTATTGATGTGCATTAAGCTGAATCCTTGATAACTAATTACATTTAAACGATCTTTGGAAACCTAGGGTAACTGCATATCCTGTATGATTCATGGCCCAGTAATGTTAAGTAATATGCCATATAAAGTAAGGAAAACACAAAGGTACCAGAAATAGAGCTAAAATAACATATAAATAAGTTTATGATTATGTCTCAAAACTTATTCCTGACCTTTTAGGCCAGGTTAAATCCTTTTCAATTTAAGAAAAACAGTTAATTGCATAAATAAAATACATATGTGTAATTAGACATAAATAAAGGTGAATCTGTGAAAGTAAATCATTTCGTCAAACACCAGGATTTAGAACACGGCACTCTGATAATAATTGTTATTATTTTTTATCAATATGCTGTAACTGTTACTAGCTGAACATACATTTTTTTTACACTCTAATATGGTGATAGGACAAGTCAGGGAATGCCCATAATAGTCGCATTAAATATAGGAACTCCTAAGAACAGTCGTTTTGAAAGGAGAAAGATTATACTGTCGATGGATATATGACAAAAATTTCTAAAGATTTTATTTTTAATATCTTTATTGAAAGTTGTTTTTGTATATATTGCTTTCATTGTATATTATGATTCTTTACATTTAAATTTGTCCTAGTTTTTTTAATTTGAATCGGTAGTTATCCACAATTAGATTTTTTTTTTTGGGTGGGGGAGTTGTTCAAAATACTACTAGTCAAAGTAGCATTGGCAGAACAGTAGAAAAAAGTGTGAATCACTGTCGTACTGGCAATTGTTGCATAAACACAATCTTACAATCACGCTTGGCCAGGACAATTCTGGATCGGCTTATTAAAATAAAACTTGTTTTAATACATTTCTTCAATTGTTACACTTACGTAAATTTCACTAAATGTTTAAATTATGAATTTAAGATAAGTGTTAATTATTTTTGAAATATATTAACATTAGCTTATTGATCCACTAGAAGTGAATTGTTTTTCACTTTCCACACAACCTCATTGTCTCATTAAAATAAACGTGATTAAATGGTCAGCGTGAATTTAGTATTAAAACATTAACGTCAGGAGAAGTTGAAAAAAAAAAGTGAATAAGAGAAACTCAAGCTTTAAAAAGTTCGATTTTATAAAAGCTTAGCATACAGTTTATTTGTATTTCGTGTAAATTTTTATTACTTGTTTTTCTTTTCTTGGCTTATTTCATTATTTTTTAAATTGTTTTGTTTCATTACTAATACGGTCTAGGGTGACAGAGAAAAAAATATATAGTTATTTTCTTAAGCATAAAATATGAATATAAATCAGTACTATTATTTATTTCTCACAACTCGCATATCGTAATGTATTCCCACAAAAATTTTATCAATCATTATTTGCATTTTGTCATTGTAGATGCAGAATACCTGTCTGGTGGTACCTAAATGGAAAAAATTGCAGGCTAACAAACTATATTCGGTGTATTTTCCGAGTTGATTTATTTCAGAGGAAGTTAGGCAAAAAAGATTCCCATCGAATATTCCTGAGAGATGCTATTAGGCCTAGAGTCCTTCCAGATCCCACGTTACAGGTCGAATGGAACGATGCCATTGGCGGTGTGGGTTTCTTCACGCCTCCTACGCAGCCTCTGAAGCCATTAACTATTAGGCTATTTTACGACTATTCTATGATATAATAGCGTCACTGGGATCCAAAGAGGTTTCACAAATGTCAGCGAGCTATCATTAGCAGAACGAGTTTTATGGTCGATCCATTGATCAACATGACGAGAAATGAAATGATTGACAAGATACGATTCAAGTTTAATTTAATATTAAATAAATCCTAACAATCGATTATTCCAATGATCTGCATGCAATTAATCGATCAGCAATTGAATATAAATATTACATTAATTGAAAATTCCAAAACCGCTAAGTTGTTTTTCAATTTCATTCAATGCACACTCAATTATTCAGAAAATAATTGAATGCAGTAGCTGAACGTTGAATGTTTTAGATAATTATTTTTTTAAATATTTTTTTATCATATTAACATTCAAAGCGTATATCAGAAAAATATTTTATATTTCAAAAAATTCTTTACCACTACAACACTTGAATGGATCTGGGGTTCAGTACATAGTTGAGACAATACTGTTTCTTACACAACGGTTGAGCAGGGAGTTGATTTGTCCTAAATTACGCTGAACCAACAGATTTTCCCACTTATTTTGGTTGCCCACTTTATAGAGGCGAGGTGAGCCCCAGGAGGGTCCTAGATCCCATTGGATCTATCTCCGGCTGCTAACAGATTAATTAAAATTTTGGCCAGCAGCGGGATTTGAACCCAATACCTTCGGTTTTGCAACTCAGTGCTACATCATAATCAAGGTTGATATACATTTATTTATTGAATGGATCAACCATCCATCAATGACCATGGTCCAGGGTCATCCGTCAATTACCAGGGTCATCCATCAATTTCAATTTCATTCAATGCACACTCAATTATTCAGAAAATAATTGAATGCAGTAGCTGAACGTTGAATGTTTTAGATAATTATTTTTTTAAATATTTTTTTATCATATTAACATTCAAAGCGTATATCAGAAAAATATTTTATATTCAAAAAATTCTTTACCACTACAACACTTGAATGGATCTGGGGTTCAGTACATAGTTGAGACAATACTGTTTCTTACACAACGGTTGAGCAGGGAGTTGATTTGTCCTAGATCACGCTGAACCAACAGATTTTCCCACTTATTTTGGTTGCCCACTTTATAGAGGCGTGGTGAGCCCCAGGAGGGTCCTAGATCCCATTGGATCTATCTCCGGCTGCTAACAGATTAATTAAAATTTTGGCCAGCAGCGGGATTTGAACCCAATACCTTCGGTTTTGCAACTCAGTGCTACATCATAATCAAGGTTGATATACATTTATTTATTGAATGGATCAACCATCCATCAATGACCATGGTCCAGGGTCATCCGTCAATGACCAGGGTCATCCATCAATGACCCTTATACCAATATTGATGGATAATTCCGTTTTCTGACTTCAACTGCTTTTTAAATAATAAAAGGTACAAATAATTATGTAATAAACGTTATTTCCTTCACAATCGTTGATCGTATAACAAATATTACGTCTCATAATATTCGTTAAGCGTGTTATGTAATAATAAACAATGGATTTTTTCCAGCAAACCGTGTCATTTTTCTAAGAAATGTTCCAAATGGCATTTGAATAATTTCTAAAAAATATTTTTAATATTATAAATTTTCTAACAAAAGAAGCCCTGTGCAAATCATTCACATTTGCTCAGGCGAAATTCTTTGGTATGGGAGTTCAGTATTTCATTCCGATGATAGTCTTGAAACCTCGGCTTTGGCCAAAAATACATTAATTATTATTGTCATCAAATCCTTTTTTTATTAATTTTAGGCAAACTTTAACTCTTTTCTATCATTTTTCAAGCAAATATTTGAATAAATTTTTGTAAACACTTTAAATTCTGAATTAAATAAGTCAATATTTAAGCTATGAGAAAAACTAAATCAATCAAATTGTTACAAAATTATAACTAGACTGGAAGTTTAACCTTCAGATTAGCCATTAGTTAGTTATTGTAAATAGTATTTCGAAAATATAAACAAATATTTTTTGATAATAAATGTTTTATGTTTAAACTTATAAAGTGAAGGTTAAATAATTTTTAAAGAAACATATACAACAACTTGAACATGAAGGGGCTTGGATTCAGTACATGATAGAGACTGAACTGTAACTAAGATAACGGAGGTGATACGTCCAAGACTAAACACATATAGCCAAGGTTAAGTAATGAAATAGTAATTATATTCTTTTTTTGCAATTCACATAAAAATACGAATACAATTAAAAAGAATACTAAGTGTTTTATTATTCTGCACTTTGGCTCATTCCATGTATGAAAATCGATTTGAAGAACACGCACCTCGCGTATAACACCAGCCGACCGCAATGTGGGTGTAAGGTGGGCGATATGTCCCATATAATAAATACGGTTAAAAAGATAACGAAATCTCCATTATCCAAGTATAATGGGTATTTATCTCCTGTAGTCTGAATCTCTTTCTCTTGTATATTCAAAAATTGATCTTTCAAAAGTGGAAATAAATAACGTTTTAAAAATTATCCACTTTGCCACTCGAACAAGATGTCACAGGTGACCCCAGATATAGCCGTAGAGGTGATATGGTCTGATAATTTCATATTCCATCACTGCTTAGAATTTGCTAGAAGAATATTTGGTCAAACTGTCTGCTGATGAATCGAATTTCTCTTAAGAGGATAATAAATTTCAGCATAAAGGCGAGAAGAGAAAACCCAGAGAAATGTAGAAACAAAAACATTAAGAAAAAACTATCAGACGTGTCAAATAAGTATTCATACTCTCTACACATTTCTTATTGATTAGAAATGATTCAGTTTCCAACAACGAAAATTGTAAATAATAAATTTGAAGGTTTGTGACTAAATGAATGACAGTAAGATAATTTATTTATATAAAACAATTAAAGGAGCGGGTAGCTGAGTATAGAGCACTGAGCTCCTGTGCTAAATGTTCCACTTTAAAATCCGGCTACACAATTCTATTATAATTTTATCTTACTACCTGGATCTTTTTACACTACAATAAATTCTGTAATCCTTTCTTTGTACTGTAATCATTGATATTGTCATTTTTTGTTTTTTTTCTTAGCCCTGAAGATGCCCTACATCGTAGCCCGAAACGATGGCACAATTTAAAATATAAGTTTCACTTATTTTGGGTTATCTCTGGCTGCACCCCCTGACCAATCAATCCGTCCATCATTTTCCACTCAAACAGATAAATTATTATTTGTTAATAGCAACTCCTCAAAATAGTATCCTTGGCACAATCCTTTATACAGTTTATACAGCTGACATCCCAACTCGTCCTAATACTATCCTTACCACGTATGCTGATGATACATGTGTATTATCAGTAAACACCAATCCAGGTATTGCATCCCTAAGCCTCCAATCCCATATCACTGATCTTGAAGAATGGTGTCAAAACTGGAGAATTAAATTAAATTCTCAAAAATCGCATCAAATCACTTACCTTACGTCGTAAACCAATGACTTCCTGCCCTTTAGTATCCTTTAATAATATCCCACTGGTGCCTGTAGAACAGATCCGATACTCAGGGTTGCATCTCGACAAACGATTAACCTGGAATCCTCATACTAGAATGAAAAGACAAGAAACCGCTCCACGTTTCAGGCTACTTCAATACATACTAGACAAACGCTCTAACCTCCCAATTAACTACAAAAGACTCATCTACATGACCATCATACGATCTATTTGGACTTACGGAGTAGAGCTTTGGGGCTCCACTAGGCCATCGAATTCCTCTCGTATCCAATTCCTACAATCCAACATCCTTCGTAAAATCCTCAATGCTCCTACTTTTGTTAAGAATAAAGTCATCCATAACGACCTTAATGTCCCATTTGTTGCTGATTTGGCCCGAACCAGGCGTCTAAAAAGAAGATGGCCCCGTGGACCTTCTTAGTTGAACTAGTGATTTGAGTACTACCTGTGGGTAGTTTCTCTGCTTGCCATTAACTCATGTCATTATGTGTCACATAGCCTATTTACTTGATGTATTATTCTAATATAGTTGTAAATATCAATAAATAAATTTAAAAAAAAAGTTAATAGCAACAATAGCTACTAATGGACCCGGCGGGATTTACAGACCTCCTAGTACTTACCCAGCCTCTTTTAAGTGGGTACTCTTAATAGGGAGGAACCAGTCGGTTGAGTATTATCACTCTAGTCTCTAAGATGAGCTGAACACAAGACCTTTCAAAGGTTGTAGTGGTACAGGTTGAATATATTGAATATAAGATCATTTTTCTGAGACTCTAAGGGACACCTAAATAATGTAATAAATAATTAATAAATAGGCATCTATGGACACTTATTTTAATAAGAAAATATTGATTTTTTTTTTTAAATGTTTGAAAATAGGATTAAAGACTGAATTTGTTCAGTATTACATGGTAATGAATTTAAGAAATAGAAAGAACGCACTACAGGTGTTGTTTTAATTAAGTTAATAGTTTAAATAGTAGATACCTTGGCATAAAAACATGTTTCCTTTTAGGAGGTCCGGTTTCGCGTGTCTTATAATCCTTCCGTTATGTTCTTGGTAAATACTTCTTAACTAGGCCTAATTATTTCAGCTCCGTTATGCACTCATTACTGTCTTAAATCTTGATCTCATATTTAGTATTCCAATGCAGTATCTTTAGTAAAATTTATTGGACTGAGAATTATTCGGCATGATTTGCCATGAGCAATATAGCAACATAGATAGCAAATTGAGCAATTTATACTTCCTTTTCAAAAGTATGTTTAAAAAAAAATGTTTTATAACCCAAGCATTGATTTATGAATCAATGCTATTTAAAAAAAAACTAGCAGTTATTCACTCCAACACTAAGTATATTGTAATTTAATTACGAAAATTGATCGTGTATCTGGCAGATGCGAGCCGAGAACCAAGTGTAACTGTGACTGACGCGAGTAATAAAGTGTGAATCAATACTCGTTGTGAGCAGCGAGATAATTTATTTTCAGTTATATTATCCTTTATGAAACTCAGTGTTGTCTAACGATCGAAAGGTTTCTTTAAAACTGAGAGAATATAACTGGTGGATCGATTATGTGAGATCTGGAGACCTTATATGGGTTCACCCGGCCTCTATAAAGTGGAAACTCATAATTGGGAAAAATAAGGTTGAATATTACTCGACTATATAACTTCCCAGCACAAACAATTGAACTAGAAACAGTACAGACCTTGCTATTACACAAACATTTTCCTAAATTTTTTTTATTATTATATTACAACTATATTACAATAATACATCAAGTAAATAGGCTAATTCCATGAGTTATTGGCAAGTAGAGAAAGTAGAGATACTGCCCACTGGTAGTACTCAAATCACAAGTTCAACTAAGAAGGTCACGGGACGATCTTCTTATCAGACGCCTCGGAGGATTATCGGGAATTGAAGAGGAAGCTAGGTTTGAAACTAGAGGGTTTGAGTGGGAATGATGTTCGTTATGAAAGGATAGATAGCGGGTTTGGGCCAAATCAGCAACAAATGGGACATTAAGGTCATTATGGATGACTTTATTCTTACCAAAATAAGGAGCATTGAGGATTTTACGAAGGATTTTGGATTGCAGGGATTGGATACGAGAGGAATTCGTTGGCTTATTGGAGCCCCAAAGCTCTACTCCGTAAGTCCAAATAGGTCGTATGATGGACATGTAGATGAGTCTTTTGTAGTGAAGTGGGAGGTTAGAGCGTTTGTCTAGTAAGTCTTAAAGTAGCCTGAAACGTCGAGCTGTTTCTTGTCTTTTCAGTCTAGTATGAGGATTCCAGGTTAATCGTTTGTCAAGGTGCAACTGTTCTACAGGCATAAGTGGGATATTATTAACGGATACTTAAGGCCAGGAAGTCATTGGTTTACGTCAAAGGTAAAAGTTATTTGATGCGGTTTTTGAGAATTTATTTTATTTCTCCAGTTTGGACACCATTCTTCAAGATCAGTGATATGGGATTGGAGGCTTTGGGATACAATATCTGGATTGGTGTTGACTGATAATAGAGATATATCATCAGCATACGTGGTAAGGATAGTATTAGGATGAGTTGGCATGTCAGCTGTATAAAGGATTGGGCCAAGGATACTACCTTGAGGAACACCAGCAGATTGGGAAAAGAGGAATGAATTGACATTATTATGGTTTACTTGGAAAGTTCTGTTTGTGAGACGGGTTTGAAGGATGAGAAAGTAGGTAGGCGGTAGGAATTTACGGAGTTTGTAGAGCAATCCCGGATCCCAGACTCGGTCAAAAGCCTGTTCCACGTCAAGAAAGACGCCCGAACAATATGATCCACGTTCTAATGCAGAGGAGACTACATACACCACACGATGACATTGCTGAATAGTGGAGTGGAATGCTCGGAATCTAAACTGGTGATCATAGTAAATATTAAAAATACATATAGATATCATAGGAAATGAATCATAAACCCCCTCTCTACATCGCCCCTAATCTCATCTTTATGATTTATCACTCAGATACCTTTAGGCCTACATATATTTTTAATATTTACCATGTGTAATATTAATTTCTCTATATTTAGCCCTGGCGAAGACCTCCAATTTTAGTAGTAGGGGTTTTAAGTTTATTCTATAAAATATATATTTTTTAAAAATGAATTATTATTATTTTATTAGCAAAAGCATATTTAATGCTTGCTGAGATATATATGGCAGTTCTTCTCCTGGATTGTGCGTCAGATTTGGGAATCATTTACTCCTGATTGGGAGCAATGGTTCTCAAAAACGATTCTCCTTCACGCCCTTTGGAAATATTGACTAAATAAAAGTGGTGGTGGGTTGCCAAAATCCGTTATAACGATCCCCATCCATTTCCAGCCCACACAATCAATCTCCTAACATCTCTCCTCGATCTTATTCGCTCATATTGCTAAGATGAGCCCACACATCCATTCAGGAAACTCGGTGGATAAGGCGACAGATAATCTCGATCCCATCTTTTTAATTGGTACGTTCTAGACCAAGATTTATTTTATACCTTATTAAGTGTTCCTATCAATCACTTATAGAAAAATCTTAATCTCTATCAACTACTGTACCCAAGACCTTTCATGGATAGTGCTGATACAGTTTTTTTTCCCCAGGTATTTTAGGTTTCGGATTTCATTCCTGGGAATTTGAGCGAGTCAAATAATTTGCTTACTTAGTCTATCAGGAGAACGCGTACAACGCCCATAACGAAATAAATCGAAGGTCATTGGTTGCGAACAAGTGCTATTTCGGGTTCTCAAAACACTTCAGAAGTAAAAGCTTCCCACGTAACACGATTCTGCAACTTCATGAAGCCTTCGTAAGGCATCTTCGTACTTACGTGTTGGGGTTCTAGACGGTTTTGCCAACTAGAAATCTCTTTCTCCTAAGATTCGAAAGGCGATTAAATGTCTTCAACACGTTTTGTTTTAGGTATCAGTTCCGCACGTTGTCCCTTCGAGTTGAGTCACAACAACTTTTCACTAGGTTCCTTCTTAATATTTTCCAAAAATACAAGTTATCATGAGCTTTTTTATGGAAAATAGAATAGAATTATGGGTAATGAGTAGATTTCGGTAATCGTATCATCAAGAAATAAAAGTTTCAACTAACATTTCGAAGTATAGATGATAAATGTTTGTTGAAACCTTCATTTCTAGATGAAATGACTATCGAATCTTACACATTTCCATTAACTACATTCTCTCTTTCATGCTAAAACTCGTGATAACTTGTATTTATGGAAAATATTAAGAAGGAAGCTAGTGAAAAGTTATTGTGACTCAACTTGAAGAGACAACCTGCGGAATAGTTACCTTTTTATCTTCTAGAATATTGAAAAGGAAACGAAAGATGAGCTAAAACTTGTGACTTAAAATCGAAACCTAAACTCGCGGAACTGAAACCTCGTTTTATATCTGTAAAATTTTAGATACTGCTTAATATTACCTTAGTGATGACTACCTGTATTATGAAAACCAGGTCGGAGTCGCCATTATTCATGTAGGACTATCGGCATAAAAGTACCTTTGAAAAAAATTGAGATTAAAAAAGAATCCTCCCTGATCTGAGATAAATAAGCGAACATTGACTGCGAAGTTTCCGATCCCGAGCAGGTAGCTTCTCAATAAAGACTGAATGGTGTGAAGTTCTCGAATGCCCCGCCTACGTGACTAAGAACAGGTACCTCCGCTCTGACAAAAAACTGTGATGGGGTAAAATAAAACCAGAAATGGCTTAGGGATGAAGGAGCCGTTATTTATTATTTGATTTGCATTAATTGTGGTGGGAAACCCCAATTAGTTTCATAAAAATCAAGTAGGTAGGTATCAGAAGTTTTTCCGAAGTTACTAGAACAACCTTCGTCCTTTGTAAAGTGGCCAATAAGGAAAACGCGTAGAATTCAATTGGCTTTTTAAACTGCACTATCTATTTCTTTATTTTTCCTAAAATATCTACAACTCATTTATATGAAAATGCTTACATGAAATTTATATTGAAAAACGGCAACATGCAAATTAACCTAAGCACTTAAAAACAATTGATAATAAAAAAAAAATTGTAATAAAATATATGAAGAAACTTCGTATCAATAATTGGAGAGGTATTCTTGATCAATGCGGGAAATGGAAACTGGTGATACATTCACTATCAATCAATTTTACCAACTGAAGATGTATAGTGTGGGCTGTAATTTGATGGTTCGGCGAATGAGTTTGTAGTGACTTAAGCTACAACCACTTAAGCTATCTCAATATCGATAACTGAATAGTTGCCTGGAAGAAGGGCGTATGTTACATTTTTCAGTTTTGGTTTTTTTTTTTTTGTGGAACAAGGTCCATGTGATGGCCCCTACCGTTCTCTCGTCAAGAAATACCCGTCCGCACGCGAAATTAGTAGACTCTTCGGGTTTTCAATGTCATGTCAAAACCATCGTGGATGTAACAATTTTTTTTTTTGCTTGTTTTACAATCGAACAAGGGCGTAAGCGCAAAATCTATAAAATGTAAGAAGGGCGTATGTGACAGTCACCTAATTAATAATAAAAACAATACTAATGTGAGAACCAACCACCTAAATATCTACAGATAAAAAATTGTTTAATGAGTTTAAACTTGGCTACTAGTCAGCCCAATCAGCAAGAAACAAAACACTGCGTTCGGGGAACGATGTTGTAACTGACCATTTACCTCTGGTTTGACAAATTTTCCATCCATAAAAATTATTGCTTTCTGGGTGGTGGTCAATGGAATGGATAATTCATTTATTCTTTCTACCGAGTGGTGAAACCATTATATCCATTTAGTACTGCAGGGATATTGACATAAAGCAACAAAAACTTATGAAATAACAATATGCGTTGGTTAATCGAAAGGGACTTCATGTTTCACGACAGAGAGTGAAGAAACTAAACGAGATTAGTTACTAAGTCCTTTCACACCTGGCTTATTCGCCTGACATCTCCAACAGATTTCTATCTCTTCAGACATTTGGACAACATCCAAAATTATTATCAAGTCAAAAACGAATTTTCAGGCTTTATTTTATCTCAAAATTCTGAATGTTCAGTTCCGGGATTGAAATTTGATGAAAGTAGTATAAATATTTTGAATAAAAACGTTTTGATTTTATTAAGGTGTCTTACTAAATAATAACTTTGTAAACGGACATTGTATATGAAATGGCCCAAAATTTCAAAGTTCACTCTTCTCTTCACGTAACGTAGGCACATCAAAATAAGTCATTTTGCGAAATCATTGACTGCACCCCCTGACCATTTCATACCACTCTTATAAGTTCAAAGGATCGTCACTCGAAAAGAATTCCGTCTGATATATTTAAATTCTTAATCGGTCATAAAGTCTATTTGGATAACGAGGACCGATATTGCTGGCTTATAAATTATATTTCGAATTTAATAATCTGCGCATAACTATACTTATATCACTAATATGTGTATATCAATACATATGAGCGAAGTAGGAAAGAAGCCGAACCGCCGAAGAGATCTAGATACGAGCGGACAGAAAGCCAAGCTACGCCCCTCAGTTGTAATTATGCCAGGAGGATATGATCGGTGCCCGGGGCTATACCTCGCCGTGCCACCGCGTACCAGCCGCAAATCTTATTGATTCCTGCAGTGGTTTCGAAACAGACAGTCGGCTGACCTGGGGCAACATGTCTGCCATGTCGGTGAGATACCAGTGAGACAGTTAATCACTCATAATCCAGACTTGTCCGGGCGCGGTTGTGGGTGCGAGCAATTCGCGAAGAAATACTCGTTTGTCTCTGTTTCTACGACTATCATGGATCGGAATCTTAACTGATCAAAAATAAACAGGGATAATTGAACTTTATTCTTTATCTTTGTACTTTAATTAAATTAGCCAATATATTTAGTATTAGTGGGATACATTATTATTATATTAGTATTCAATCAAAAAAAGAAAATACAAACAAAAAACAAAACAATTGTTAATTCCTATTTTTAATGACGAATATACTTACTAATATAGTAAACATGAATATTACTCTATTTGTAAACTAATAACTTTTCTCGTTTTTTCTCCATTTTCATCGAGTTGTCTTTCTATTAACCATGGAAAAAAATCATCCTGATTGTGAGAATGAGCAACCAAGGTCACCGGCTAATTGATATCGCAGAGGTACTCGGCGTTTCTCAAAGCATCAGGGGCTTTATCCCGAGTCCGAGAGATTGGGAGTTCCGGGAGGTCGGCCGGGTAGTGTTTCCCAGGGAGGGCAGAAATATTGTCATCGCTGCCAGACAGAGCTTTTTTTCACAATACACGCCAGATCATCAATGAAGTACAAGGTGTTTTGGCTAGGCCTGTATCCCTGTGCGCATTAATGGCTATGTTAGTCATTCTCAAATAAGGTGTCATCTTGTTTTATTAAGATTTGTACTCAAGCCAATTTTTTTCTAACCGAATGGTTAAAAATTGGAATCAATTTTAAAGAATTTTACATCACTTGACGGGACTTTAACTAACTATACCACCAAGCTGGAAAACAGTGGAATAAGTTTTCTATGATAATTTTAATGTTTACTATTCTAGTTCTGGAGTAGAATAGTAAAAATAATTTTTTACAAGCACTAACTTCTAGGCCTTTCCATGTGTTTTTTTTTTTGTCTCATTAGCTTCCCATTTGTATTCTTAATACGAGTATAATTCTCAGTTTATTTTTAGTTGTTTTTTTCTATACGGGAAACTATTTCTTCTTACTTATTCATCACAATAAAAAACGTATCGTTGCATATATATATTTCTATTACTAGTAACGATCAAAAACCGTTAGTTATATAAAATAAATGATGGGTCATAGCCTCTATAAATGGAAGAGACAAAACTATAAGGCAATGCTTGTGCAGAGAGATGTTCAAGTTCACGCTCAAATGCTAGATTTTCACCCAACTTTAAAGAGGCTGGGTGGGCCCCAGGAGAGCCTGCAGATCCCATAGGATCCACACAAGGATCTTGGACACTGATAGATGTAGATTGGGAGTTAAAGAGGTGTTAAAAAGAAGAAAATCTATTAAAATTGCTAAATGGTAAAAAGTAAAGACGAGTTCAGAAATGTTATTTCCTTTAAAAAAACTGTCAATAGAATTAAATTTTCGTAAAAAAAAATAATTGGGCATCAAATAAATAGGAATATCATCAATATTTGGAAGTATGGAATTTCGAACCAAAAATCCCAAGAAAAAAGTATAAAAACAAAATACATTTTTTAAAGCATTGAAAATTAAATTGGAAAGCGGTTTATTTAATTTAAAAAAATTGTTGTAATCAGAAACCACGCTAAACCACAATTGTTATCTCCGACCTATAAAGTACTCCATTGTTTAGAAGATCTCCACGAATCAATTCGCCCCCTATTTATATTGATTCATTAACAACATCAAAAAATCAATAAGTTCTGTTTTAATATGTTGTATTTTTCTTATTATTTAACATAATTTATTTATTTCCGCAAAATAAAGAAATACTCTTCAGGTGAACAAGACAAACCCGTAAGAGGAAAATCAGCTTAGTCGTAAACTAATAGTAAAAGCTATTATATATTTTGATGTAATTTATGGAATATCGTATCTCAATGAATTGCGCCGTATTAAATAAGCAGAGTATTTTATAACTCAAAGAAAATGGGTTCCTGACCTTGGGACCCGCACTTCGCAGTTAAATAACAACATTATGCAATTTATCTACAGGGTAAATAAATTAATAGCGGTTTACGACGTCAAAAGCTCAAACGGTTTTTTTATTACTATGCCCTATTTGTAGAGAAATGAGTTGGAGGTATAGTGCTTTTTTAAATACTGGCTATAAAATTGGGAGTAACCTTGTTGCCGCCTACGATGCGGAAGGTTTTCTAAACAGCTGAGCTAATAAAACCGTTACTATCTGTCAGCTGCGACGCCAGTCCACCTTCTTCCGACTAGCATTATTTCCTTCTTTGGTTGTGGAGAGCTACCGTGTCTCCCTTTGATCTAGCCGAGGAATTCTAAGCCGTAAGATACTGAGGCTACCAGCTCACTTGCCATGTGTAAACAATACGTTTTGTCGTCACAGAGATATTGAACCGACAGGTTACTGCAATAATAAAAACAAAGGAACAATAGCATCAGTGTATGGAAGAAATTCATAACTTCGATTTTTTTAAAAAGCTTCATATATTGAAATTTACAACTTTAACATGCCGATACACTAAGTAAATAGAATGAATGATACGTAACAGCATATGATAAATTCAAGTAGCGAAACTCCCTATTGTTAGTAGTCAAATTACAGATTACAGTAAGAAGGGCACGAGGCCATCTTCTTTTCAGAATTATCGGGAAATGAAGGTATGAAATTAGTCAGTTCGATTGGAAATAAAGGTTGTCATGAAAGAATTGATATCGGTTTCGGACCAAACCTGCTACAAATAGAACATTGAGGTCATTATGGGTGACTTTATTTGTAACAAATTAAGGAACATTGAGGATTGTACGAAGGATTGGATATGAGAGGAATTTGAGGGCTTTGTGGAAGGCCAATGTTCAACTCAGTAAGTCCAAATAGCTTTTATAATAGTCAGGTATATGAATCTTTTGTAATTAACTGGGAACTTAAAGCGTTTGTCTAAGTAAGTGTTGGAGTTGCCTGAAACGGCAAAAAGTTTCTTATTTGTCAAACTATTAAACTTCGAATTGGTTTTAAAAATTCGAAACCTTGCAAGTACCCAATAAAGAACAGGCAAGTAAATACTATTAAAAAAATATGAAAAATGCAAGTTTTCGTCATTGAACATTTTGAAGACTCGTTGATATTCATTTCGAAGAGTTGAACATACTTCTTAAATGTCATTTTTCAGCTTTTGTTTGCCACTCTTTCACCACATCCTGAATATAATTCATGTGAATGGATAGAAGTGGCCACATTCAATTAAAAAAAAAACTTAAAAAGGAATTTTTTTATATATCTCGTCATAATAATTTAAAATAAATTATGATTAATAAATTGATGATTAATTCTAACCAATTTACAGTTGGCTAATACATTGGTCATAATTTCAAAAATTATTAATAGGAACAATAAGTTTTGTAGACTCTGAGTTATACCTTATGGTTAGAATAAAGTAGAACAGAAAAATAATCTATTAAGAATTACACATAAGTAAATGGAAGATATATTTGATCAAGAGACTAAGTAAGAATCATATAGTATTTACATAAGTACTTGAAAATAAGTACAAACTAAAAGGTTAAGAAAACATAATAACAAGAATTAAGCTGAAAAAAATACATTAATAAACGCATTTAAAAAAAACAACTGTATCATTACAATCCGTGAACGGGTCTGGGGTTCAGTACATGGTAGAGACAACAGTTCTGCAAAGAGGTGACTTGTCCTAGATCACGCTCAACCACCAGAGTTTCCCCCCTTAATTTGGGTACCCTATTTTTATACCATTTATAGAGGCTGGGTGTGGATGGTTCTAGATCTCATATGATCCATCTCCGGCTGCAAACAGGTTAAATAAAAGTCTGGCCTGCAGCAGGATTTGAACCAGGATTTCCGGTATGGCAACTCAGTGCCCTACCACTGTGCCACCCGCTCCCAATGAACGCACATGACATAGATAAAAGATTAAATCGTGAAGAATATTAACACTAAGTTATTAGTTACTTCTAATGGATCTGAGCTATTATGATATATGGAATAAGATCCAGGAACCTCCAAGAAATAAGAAAAACGTTTTCAAATAATACAGAGAAAGTTCCTATGGTTTAGAAATAGGTTTGAAAATGGTTAATTAGACCAAAAACAAAACAGTTATTGTAATAAGTAAGGTAATGAAGTCTCATTTACTTCGAGAATGAGCCACTTTTCGTTGAAGGCATTGGAGAACAAATGGAAGTCAATAGCTCAATGCATTGTCCTCCTACTGAAGACACTTACACTATATGGCGGGGTGAAAGGGTATTCAACTACAGGATGGTACTGCACTATAGTGATATGGCGACAGTATGGCGGGTCATTTATTCAACCTTCTGCCGCTCAAAAAATATTCAGTTTCAAAGAAACAAGAAAAGAAAAGAATGTATTTTGCATGCAAACTTTCAACTTGAAAGTGTAAACAACGGATCAACTGCTGTAAATTTCACATAACAAAAGGTTACAGAAAAGAAACACTCATTCTTCCTTGCTAGAGGTGAAGATGCTCCATTGCCTACTAAATCATTAACAGTCGCTACGTCTTGAGGTGAAAGGGCGTGAACAGGAACCGAATGTGACTTGCAACTCCCCAAAGACGATAAATCAATGCCTCGTGGAGTTTGGGATCCGACGTTCCGTAATATATTCCCAAACCTCGAAGGAAACCCGGGGAAACTCTCTCCTGATAATTTATTTGTAATTGTAGGGAGCTAGGAGAGGTTTACAGTGCGTTCTTCCATATTGCAGAGGTAAGTGCTATTTAGAGGCAGAGCAGGAGTCCCGATATCGATGCTTTACATTATGATCTCGAAACGGAGGTATGATGATCAGATTCGATAAGCATAAACATGAATAGGATCAATCAAGCAGGATTTTTTAAGTTATGCAACTGAAAGGCTCAACTAGAAAACACTAGAGACACCCCGAATGGATCCTCATGATTAATATGGTCAACGCAGATCTAAAATCCTAATATTGGTATATCAGGATCTATTTGATCTGAATCATTTGCTTAGTCTTGATGGAGAACTGGCTGACTGGAAGGGTGTGAAATGGCCGGAGGGTGCAGTCAATAAATTTTACACAAAATTAATTGGTCTTATTTATTTTACGCTAAGGTTTCGGACTTTTTAGGCCATCATCTGAGGGATGTTAAGTCCCAATGTAACTAACAAGTATTCAATATTATTTTCTTAATCTTTTCCGATTACTCCCTATATTTTAATGGTGACTAATGAATTTTGGAAAGGTCTATGATTCCTAAAATGTTCATACTTATTTGTTTTAATTTTGATTAATAATAATTCAAGATTTTACACAAAATGGTTAGCAATTGATTTACGTGATTTGATTACGACATGCGGAACAACCCTTTCTATTGTTTTCTGTAATTAGAAATATAATTTTATTTTTAAAGCAATTCAATAAAATCGCCGAAAATATAAGTTTATTTAATCTAATATGTGTTTCTAAATATTGTGGATATATCTAAAGTCCATGAAAAATAGATTTTCTACGGATTTGGTCCCATGTAATTAGAAGTATCAGTTTATTATTTTAGTGCAAATGCACATTTGATTAATTCTTCTTGGAATGGACAGCACAGGGACTTGAAAAGTTAAGTAATCCAAATTTGCACGATGAAAATAATGAAGAATATCAATGAAGAAAAAGAAAACTTTAAAAGTGTAATCAATTGTTCCTTTAGTCAGGAATGGAATAATCATTCATTCAAATTTTAGAGGAGAAAAAAAATCAAAGAATCAAAAATGTTCAAGTTCGTCTTTGATGTGATAAAAATAATGTGGAAATAAAACATTTTCCAGAAAACCGTTCTCTTTAAAAATGAATCCATCCAATTCTGAGCAATTTTTAAAAAAATTGACTGTACATCTAAAAATTGTTGTTTATTTTGAAATAGATTTTCCACTGTTCAAAATAAAATTAAAAAAACATTCCAGAAGATGTTTTAAAAAATGGCAAAATCGGTTATTACCTGTCAACTGAAGACTTTTTAATTAATTAACACGAAGATTAAGGTGATCAGTTACAAAATTAACATGTTGGTCTTAATAAACTTTTATATTTTTTAAAGTGCAAACTATATGAAACCAGATTATTTCCTTCATTTTATGACTGTTTAAAAAACTCTTGATTAGATTTAAGAATCAAAATCAATCAATAAATCATTTACGTCAACAGATCTATGATTGCTTTTGTTTTGAATTATGATTAAGGTACTGTTAATAATAATTTATTATGTGTGAATTCCGACGTTCCAATAAAACAAATAAAGGAACGAACAAACCCGTTACTACCAGCATCACATAACAATGATATTTATTGACCTATTAATGCAAGAGATGAGCCTAACCCGACATGATTTACCAAGTGCTTTGTGCCTCGAGGCTAAACATCAAGCACAGAGCGGCAACGAACTGCGAACGCGTGAACACTCACACCCTCTATAATTTCTTGAATAAACCAATGTATGTTTAGAGAATGTCTAATAAATGTATGTATATTAGAAGATTTATTAATTTTAAAGATATATCAATTAATATTTACTACATTAATCTAAGAAATTAAAGCAGAAAATTATAATTACCTCGTTATGATAGCTTGTTCGAATCGAGAAGAAACGTAAAATTACTTTAAATCGACAAGTTATTAATTTTCATTATATCATTATTGTAATTCTAATTTTAGTTATAGTTTTAATTTAATTCTAATTTTAATTATAAATAATGTTATTATATAATTAATGTAATTTTAATTTTATTAATTTGTAACATCATATAAGTAATAATAATATTTTTTTTACATATGTTATAGTAATAATATTTTGTGAATATAGTATTATATTAATAATATTTTGTATTATGTTAGAATTACCAATTGTTGTTAAAGTTTATTGTAAAAACAAATTTAAAAGGCACATAGTATACTCAAGTATGGAATGTGCCAACTAATAAACGGTCCTTTCAAAGGGTTACTTTGAAAGGAAAAAAAAAGTTATTTATTTTTTTATATAAACATCGATCCAAAAATACTAACACTAAAATGTATAAATAAACTGAGAGAGTACCTTATACAGTGACCTCCAAAGTTATTCATTCATTTTTTAAATATACACAGAAATTAACAACTGTAATAAATCTGTGTAAAGATGGATAATTTAACAAATATTTTTATTTTGAAGAGAAAAGATTTGCCCCCAGCCGGGATTCGAACCCGGATCTCCGCCTAACCGTGGCATCGCTCCAACTAATCCGGGTTCGAATCCCGGCTGGGGGCGAATCTCTTCTCTTCAAAATAAAAATATTTAAAAATTAAAGCAATGGTTAAAAAATTATTATAAAGTTAAAAAGGCTTACCTAAGATATTTTTAGTTTATTACTTTGTTATGTAATGTGTTTTAATCATGTCAACTCTCTTAACATATACCTGGATATTGCCTATTTATCAATAATATAATTAAAATTATATTTTGTATAATAATGCTCATTATTTTTTAACACAATATAATATTCTAATATAGTATATTCTCTTTACAGATAAAGACAATTAGCTGATATTTTCCATATTTTATATTGGAATAACCTTTCGTTAATATACATTTATGTATATTAATTTGTGCTCATAGCGGAACTTTATTGATATGCCTAATAGTAATAATAATAGGTACGGAATACAAAAATAATGTTAATGAAATAACAACTATATTACTAACGTTAGTGTTAGTAGTTGTTTTTTTAACTTTAAGCTGGATTAACTTGATATGCAATATTTATTTTTTTGGGGAGTAAGTAATAATAAATTAATTAAATATTTTTAATTAAATCACGTTATTAGTAATTATTTATAGACATTAGGATCTACTTGCTCAGAAGAAAATGGTCACTCTACCAAGGAGGACAGGTATTGCCCTTTAGATCATTTAGAGATAACCCTTGCCATTTTACAAATACCTGCTTGAAATGCTAGTGTGAAAACTAGTAAACGATTTGACCTATCACCTAATCGTTATAGATAAAATCAACGTCCATTAGTCTTCTGATAAATGGAACAAAAAAAAAATCCAACTACTAGATGTAAGAAATGACAGTCATTTCACTAACAGATAGAGCGAACAAAAAGAAAAAATGCTACACGTAGGAATCCATACATGGATTTCAAAAGCCAGTTTTTCTTTTTTCTTTTTTATTGTTTAATAAAAACTAATATTACTGGAAGAAACAATTACTATTCCAACAATTACTTAACTTCAGAAAAAACGCAGAATAAATCTCATAAAATGTTTACGTCGTATTTTTAATCCAGTATTATGACTGTTTATTTTGTTTTTATTAATTAATGTACGGATGTTGTTTCCAAGGAAATCTGCTAACTATTTTTTTTAAAACGTTTGCCTAAAAAAAAAATTGAAATTGTATCATATCATTAGGCGCCAAATGATATGGACCTTCATTCGAGCTAATACTGTAAATAAACGTCAGTTAATCAGACAAATTTATTTCCCCAATAATTTCCTCCTTGATACACGAGACACGCGCAAAATTCGCAAGGGCGGGGAAAAACTGGAAGGCCACCTTGAGGGGCAGGTTCCTGCCGATGCTGTTCTCTTCATTATAGGTTGAAAGCATAATTGTATGATACGGAGAATTAAAAACGTATCAGAAAAACAAGTAGAGCTATCATCAGGATGGTATTCCTCCTTCAGAATGGCGAAAATAGAGAAAGAAGAATGGAGATGAGGGTACATTAAGTGCGGGAGGCTGTGGTTTGGACCAATTGATTCCTCTAATAGTCTTCCATTGGCAGCCGTTTACTCATTAACCACCGATTACTGGCTACTGCTCTTCCAAAGAACGCAACATGAATTAATTGAGTTGGAAAATATCGATATTAAATCAATTATATCGATATTTTCCCTCTACATTACGCAATAAAAAAAATGAGCTTCTAACAAGCCATGAGATATTGGGTTCAATACGTACTAGAGACTATATAATATATATATATACTGTTTCTAGGACAACGATCGGGCAGGGAGGTTATTCGTCCCAAGATCACGCTTAACCGTTAGAAGTTCACCCCAATTAACGGTACGCACCTTTTTATAAAGATTTTAATATTTGTGAGCTCCAGAAGGATACAATAATTTATTTATCACAGCTGGTTCTGAACCCTTTATCTTCAGCATAGCAAATATTAAATGAAATTTAATATACACAAAGTTTAGGTCCGTTGTAGTGTTCTACTTGAGTTCAAGGAGCTTTCTACATACTTTCCTATAGTGTATATAGTTGCTATTCTATATTTATGTTAGATCTTCTTCCATAGTTATGCCCTGCTATGTATGAAATATAAATGAAGAAGAAGATCGGAGATAGGATGTAGTACACCTCCTTGTAGTACACCGCACAAGGGAGTAATCTGCATTTTCAGTTAATAATCAGGTATTACATTCATTGTATTTTCCCTGTATTTTTTATAAAGTATTTCTGAGAATGAAAAAACTTTTAAACTTTTTTAACGAGAAGTTTTTTATTTGGTTGGCTAATTTTTATTTACTTGCATAGTATGAGTTTGAAATGTTTTTTATGATATTAAACTACCATTTCTATCCATACTTAGCCATAATTTGATATATCGGAATATTTCTAGGCTCTTTTCCTTTATTCTTTCTTTCAGTCCATATCTTTTTCATTCACCGTACCATGTCCTTCCTCCACTCCTCGGTCCATTTCTTACTTCCCCACTATAAGGACTTGTTTCTCTCTATAATCTGGAATCTTCTATATCCTGGCAGTCCTCTTCTTTGATACCCTTTTTCTCCTCTTCCTCCTTCATTTTTTCTGGATAACCTTTTACGTCCTTTAGCTTCATCTCTTCATGAAATATTACTATCCTGGTTCGTTCTATTCACGTGTCCGCAGAATTTTAGAGGCCGTTTTCTCATCGACTAAAATTTCTAAGACAGAAAAAATTAGGTTTTTAGTAAGTATTAATAGTAGAATGTGGTAGAAAAACATGGCTTGCAAATTATCCAGGTGTACGACAGTTTTCTATAACTAATGATATATTCTACGTCTGAATAAATGCACTCACTTAATAATTAGATGTACTCTCATATCAGATAAGGAGAATATTGTTTCTCTGGTTGGTATCTTTTCCCTGTCCTCGCCCATTTCTTGCCGGACTTTGCATTGCCCGGGGCAAGAGTTGGCTAAGCAGAGCGATATTGAGCCCAGGATAAGGCACGGCCTGTGTTTAGCCTGCAGAAGTAAAATGGCTGATAGCAGTCACAAGGAGGGATATACCTCCGGGGAACTTCGTAACATCTCTCCAAACAAATAGTTGTTTCCAGTTATCTTCTTCTTACGTAACCCGGGCTTTACTTCTTCCTGCGATTAACTATGCCGGATAGACCTCATAAATAATTTCCAAATATGCAATTTTATTCCGAACTCGAAACCTTCCTGGGCCATAGCATGAGATAAGATACTTATACGAAATTCTCAGAATTTATATGTAAAAATAATAAGCAATAATTCTATGTTTTCCTGTAAACATTAAATTATTGCAAGTCAATCCATTGCTATTGCCGAAACATATCATTGATACAAATACAAAAGTATCAATAAGAGAATAAACACATTTTTCACACTTGACAGCGTGGTCCTGCAAGAACTGTAGCGCCCAACAGTGAGTGAATGAGCGGTTTCCTTAAAGTTGATAATTTATATAAAATTCATATAAGGTCATTTATTCACCTTTTTATAGCTCATCTAAGATAAGTGTAATATATTACATTCCTAAGTTATACTTATTGTAGTTAACAATTATTTTAATTGCGTAATATAAATAGAAATTTAATGGCTTCTATTGCCAATCCGCCAAACATTCAAATCCTAAAACCTTAGCTAGTATACAATTATTTTACCTTCCTACTAATAAACCCAGTTTCTTCTTATTTATTTCCAAATTGAAATTGTAAGTACTTCTCCTCGGCAGGTTACTGCAACCTCTACTTTTTGATTTTATTTAAAAAAATTAATTATAGTATCATTCCTTTTACCATCCCCATAACCTCCTGTTTCCTCCTGGTTGTCATTAGCAAACTTTATCTCAAAAAACAAATACTGTGATTCAATGATGTTCATTATATATTGAACCTAAATCCCTCACATTTCGCCGTGCAGCGTGTGTTTTGGGACTATCTACAAATGTGTGCCTCAATCCTTTGCTATACTTTGACAAGATAGTACTTAGTTGCATAAGCGTTGTAATAATTTTTAGTCCCCCGTATAGAAGAACTTTCACACTATCTTGTAATGCATGCATCTTATTTTCTAGTTTTGTGAATATATCCCTTAATTTTTTAGAACTTCTGTTCTGAACTTACAGGGTTAACATATTTTTTATTTATTTATAACGTGATTAGTTTCTAAATTATGTTTTCTTTTTTTTATAAATATAAAATATTTTGTTTACATTGAAGTTAATAATGAGCTGTTTTGAATAAGTATGGCACATTCTAATAGATATCTTTAACAACATTCAAACTTTATCTTGTAGAATTCTTTGATTCACGGATTCCAATGTTAACTAAAGGAAATGACTTTTCATGTTTTCTCGAATTCGTTCTCATCAACATCAAGTATATTAAACTTAATCTTGAAATAAAAGAATAATGAAAACAGCAGATGGACTGCACAAACGAAAAATATCAAAGACAAGAAAACCCAGCTGCTTGAAATGTGCCATGTGTGACAAGTTCATTTTAACAATATTACTATTTAGGAGTCAGAAGTGGGGTTTTTGTTCATATCTTCGATACCGATATCATCAAAAATAAAGAACAACCTAATACACAAGTGAACACTTATTTTCTCAAACCAAGAATCTTCGATACTATTAAAATGTCTGTCGTATACATAATGCTTTTGAGGTAATATATAAGGATTGGCAGCTCACCACTACCATTTTTGATAAAGGCCATTTTTTTTAGTGGAAAATAATATAGTAATAACGGATATCATAATGTATTATGTATGGAATTAACTAATAGTCACGATATGGAACACAGATAATCATAAATGTTAATAAATACGCGATGCATCTATGATCATGGTCCTTCATAAGCCTCGTAATACCACAAAGGAAACCTTGTAGGTCTGTCAAGGAAACGAATGCAGTTCCATTTTAGTCGAATTCCTTCATTGGAAGATTTTTTTTTTAAGATGGCTAATAAATAATTACACCAATGAAGAAATTGAAAACGAATATATTATCTCTACTGATTTAAATATAAATGTAAACAAATAAGACCGTAGTTTTTTTTTAATACATACTACACCCCCATCACATACTACGTACATACATATGCACCATAAACCCCTATACATATATACATAAATACCGGTGCTTTATATAAGTTATGATTAGACTGAAATATTGCGAAATAAAGGAAAATTTGGGCATTAGTATGGCACACTGTTTGCTATGTACTGACCTTTAATATTCGCTGACCAAAAATATTATGAACACATGTTATTAAAATCGAATACAAAACAAACATGATTCAAAGATATAATAGTCCTTACTTATTATCTAAACTCTTTATACATTTAACTTTAACAGCGGATATAATTCCTATTAATAATGTCATACAAGATGATTTATTAATTAATAATTAAATAATAAAACATATTTATAACAATAAATAGAGGTATTTAAGACAACATACCTTGAAGTGTTCGAGAGCATCCAACGCCCGGGTGTAACCCTCTGTGTTGTAGACACATAGCGCTGAGAGAAGTTCGAATACCTGCTTCTTTACGGTCACGCTGCTCGTGTCGAGTGCTGAAATCATAATAAATTATTACTAATTATGAATAATAATTTCAGGTAAAAATATATATATGTATTCGATAATATATAACCTACCACCAATATATAAAGTTATTTTGGGTTCCAACTTTATAATTTAACAAACAACACAACTTAGCTACTAGTTGGAAAGTTATTGATGATACAAAAAAACATCCAGAAACATATATAGTATTAATATTGTATATACATAATATAAAATATACAGTTTACATAAAATCTTCCAAAATCACGTTATTTAAAAAAAAGTAAGTTGATCGATGATTTATGGCTTAGTAATAGCTTAAACAATTTAGTAAATTTATTCTTATTCTTTAATAATATACATTATTCTCGTATTTTCCTAGTAATGGTCTTTCATAAAATCAATTACAAATGACAAATATGCATACTAATTATTGAAATATAGGAGCTATGTTCCTACAAATTGTCAATCATAATAACATTGTTTATTTATTTTTATTCGATATTCAATCAGAAGTCAGTGAATTATGGTAAAAATAGTTAACGAAGTTTTTGAAATTTTATGTTAATATTCTATCTAAACAGTAATTTATTATTATTATCGAATAGTGATTTAATTAATTTTATATTGTTTAGTTATTTACTTTTTTCATTTTTCAATTTTATTAATTTAATTTTGTTTCCATCTTCTCTAGTACGAATGAAAGTCTATATATCAAATACTGTGGCAGATAGTTTTCTTCATAGATTTCTACCAAATCTAAAATGGTTCTTGAAGCTAACATCATATTCTGTAATTTAAAGATAAGATAACCAAAGTGTAATCTTATTGTTTAATTTTATTTTTCCTGATGATTTGTAAGCTTCTCAACATGTGTGCCGATACTATTTGAACAAATTATTCATTAATTATTTTTTTGGTTTAACGATGTGTGATTGCACTCCAACCAAACAGGGAGAATAGGAGAACTATTGGCATCACTCTAACTACAAAAATATAATTTATATCATATTTATACATTTCTCGTCTGTATTGAATAATAGAATAGGATAAATAAATAAGCAAGGAGAACTGGCTCTGTGCCAAACCTTTTATCGTAGCCATCGGGGCTGTGTTGATGTGAAAACGTTGTTATTTTAATTGTTTGGGAAATAAGAAACGGTACAATAATCTATACTTGTACATTTGTTATTACAAACAGATAACCACTATTATGGTAGAAATGATTTTTTTATGCAATGCATGAAATTTCGAAATGTAGGTGCACCGCTTTGTTCTCAATATTTCATGGATCGAAAACATAACTAACAGAGAAGTGCAGTAGGGTCGGAAAAGGTCAAGAAATCCCATATACCATCAATATGCGGAAATTGGAATACTTGGAATAATAATCATGCGGAATGATACATATCGTCTACTGGAACTGATAATGCAGGGGAAGATTGATAGTAGGAGGGGAAGAGGAAGGATGAGCCACTCCTGAATGCATAAGTTAAGACAATGGTTTGGTCTCACAACTCTCCAATTATTTAGAAGTGCTACCATCAAAATTAAGATCGCCATGTTAAAAGACATCGTCCGTAAGGCACTAGATTAAGAAGAATTTATAGGAATCAGTTCCACAGGAGGTTGCTTCGAGTTGAGCCACAACAAGGTTTAACTTTTCATTCATTCCTTAATAGTAGTCTCCAAAAATAGAAATAATTTTGAGCTATTTTGGAGTTTACTCCTTAAGAAACGATTTTCATATTAAGCCCGCGGTATGAAAATTTTATGAGGAGTAATATCGAATTTTAGCTAAGTGAGGTGCGTTACGTCCCTTTCTCGATTATTGTGAGCTTTATTATGTAAGATAGAGGGTACGGGGGTTGAAACGTTTATTTCTTGATGAATTGATTACCGAAAAATACGCATTTTCCATAACTACACTCTTTATTTCATACTAAAACTCACAATTATTTTTATTTTCGAGAATATTAAAAAGAAGTTAACTGAAAAGTTAAAACTTGGCGTACATAACACAAAGCCACAACCTGCGGAACTGATACCAATTTATGAAATAAGAATAACGAAGAAGAAAAAAAATGTAAGGTTGTTCCTTTACCTTTCCATGTAGTTCCTTTACCTTCTAATACTTTCTGGTAGGAAACTAAAAAAAAAAGTGAAAACATGGCTCTTTTTCGTGTTATACAGTTTCATAACAAACTAACCACGCCGAACTATCATGAGGTTTGGGCATTGTCTGTTTACAAGTATAAATTCAACATATTGTATCACGTATCCCATTATTCGCCTTGTTTATCCATCCCGGAGGGTATAGCGAGGCAGATCTTTAGCAAACATCTCCTATTTCCAGACCGAGACAGGACAATGTCCTGTTCCAGACAGATCTCGCAATTTGAGCTGAGAGCTTGCCCAAAGAGACTCCTATTTGACAGGATCGTGTCGAAGAGTGTAAGCCATCGAGCGTGAGTCCGGAGAAAGCCGTGGTCATCGTGATCTGTCCCCGGCTCCAGATTTATTTGGTCTTCCGGTCGGCCGCCTAAGACCGCTCCTCAATGTCCCATTGTCTCCACCCTCTTACCTATTTACTACATCATTAACATATGGCGAAGGCGAGAGAAATGCCCTTCTTCTGCTAGTAACAACAGCTAATGTCGCTTTCTTCCGTACCTTAACAGCCCCGGTTACATGGGGAAACGTACAATCCACTCCCCTCCCCCCCAAAAAAGACTCAGAAGGAATTCTGGAAAAACTTTTAATCTGGATTGTGGTACCACCAAGTCAAAAGAAGGGTATATTACAAGAGGACACAATTAAAGAATTGAATTGGTGGTTGAATAACTGATAAACTTTTCCTAATCGTTTAGACAAACTTTACAGCTATTTGGCTCCTTCCAAACTATTGGATTTCAAAAATTCTTACTGGCAAGGGGGATTCACGATAATCGACTTAAGGAAAAATATTGATCCCCAATGCTTATAATGAAGAGACTGACGAATGTGTCGCGACCACACTACTTAAGATGCTCTGAGAGCCACATTTTCTATGAAAATATAATAATTATAATCAATATTATAAAGACAGCTGATAGATTGACAAAAGCAACTTTAGCTTTCACTTACGGGGGAAAGACATTGATGAGTCCAGCCAACTTCAATCTGTAAAACTCGGGAAAATGGCGGTTGATGTTATCCCTTAGAGATCACTGGACCATGACCATGAAGAAGGAGGGCTAATTCGGATGAAGAAAATAATTGGTAAAAAGGAAAATTATGAAATGACTGGGCATACTGCCCGGAAATCACGTTTAACCGAAGAAACTGAGCAAAAAAATGGTACAATATTATGTTTTTATTAAATCAATATTTACCTAATAAACCATTTTATTAAATTATAGAGAAATTGATAATTGGTTAGTGATATTTTGTATTTTTAATTGATATGTACAATTTTAATATATTATATACTAATAATATACACATTAAAATAATAACCAGTGAACCATAAAAATGTAAATATTTTTTTCAAACTGTTTTAATGTATTTATTTATTAACTTTTTAAATATTTCTGACATAGAATTTCAATTAGATGACTTATGGCAGGTCCAATATGTATGACTACGGAATAGGAATTATGGACTTACAGCCAAGAAGGACTAGAATGAATAGAGAATAATTTATTCTTGTGACCTAGTAATTATAGTTGGTATGCCAATGAGCTAATTATTTCTTGTAATATACGAGTATAGTTAATGGATTAACTATGTTATTAGAGAATGTAAACATATCTCATACGAAGTTAATACAATAACAAACAGCTACCTCGTAAGCAACTAGATGATAATTATATGAATTATAACGTTCATTCTGCGACGAGAAATTCCAGGACACAGAATAAAATTTCCTGATAAATTCTAAACTTATTAGTTAATTGCTAAAAATAAAATAACATTTATAGAAGGAATATAATTTTTTTTAATTTACTTTTTTATCAAATGTTTACAAGAGGGCTATCGAACATAAATGTGAAAGAAAAATAGCTTGCCTTTCAATTTAAAAAAATTCCATGGTCGTTTCAATTTTAACTGTATCAATGTTATTAACAGTACATATCACATTTTGTAGTGAAAACAGTGGTTAAACAAAATGGTGAAAACAAAAGTTCTGTTTTCTTTAAATCACGACGAATTTTATCTCGGCAAAGAGCTTATTAGACTATTAATAAGTATTTGACGGATACCGATATTTTAAGAGGCCTCGTCTCTGCAAGAGACGTAGTACCACATAAGAAGAAGTTAGTAACCAGTCCGCGTAAATATGTAAAATTTCGAAAACATTTGACTATCATATAACTTTAATAAAAAATAACGAAATTGTTAACTACTTAAAAACAATTATTAAATCGAAATGATGAAGAAATGGTTGACAGGCTTTATCTTGGGCAATGTTGAATATAATTTTATGAATTTATGATAATAAATTAATCATTGGGGAATTCAATCAATAAATCATACACAAATATGTACGACTTATTACAAAATTATTAAATATATTTGTCACAGATTATTCGCTAGTTCAATCAATGTATAAATAAATGTTATCATTATTGTGAATAATTTAGAAAAATACAATTTCCGCACTATGATTTCCTAAAAAACATTGATTTTTTAACAGTTATGTTTTTTCTTTTGCACCATAATTATTTGTATTTGGCACCATTATGTATTCATATTCCACAACACCAAATTGTCACTCAATTACGATTGTACATAAATTTGTACATAACAGTAAAAAAAAAAGTTTACAAACGCTGTAAGTGATCTTGAATACATTACATAATTAGAACATATTTAAAGAGAAGTACACTTCATTTATGTAAAACTTTTATGATTTGTTTCTCACGACATTTGACTACATAAGATAAATTAAAAAAAGAATTACATGATGTAATACATACTAGCATGATAAATGTATTACGATAAAGTTAGATATGCTAAATCTATAAGAAAGAGAAAACATGTCACAAGCAAAATTATATCAATACTATATTTGCCAATTAAAGAATACAAAAACCAGTTCCTCTGTAATCTTAGGGGGTCGTTTGCTCTTTTACTGTCGTGACATTCAAATTAAAAATAATAATTCATAAAAAGCGGCAAAACATTTCTCTAAACGGCATATAATTATTTATAAGACCGAGAAAAATAGCTACTAATGCGGCTGTTTAGAAGTATATTAAAAGGCTATGTGTGCACTAAATCAATACTCCTGCTTATAGAAAAGGAAACATTTATTTTCTTATTCGGCTCATATTATCAGTTGATTAAGTATATAGTCGTTGTCATCAGAAAATAAAGTTTAGTGATTTTTATATTTTGATTCTTTAATGGGCGCTGTATGTATATACATTGCTTATTAAAAATAAAATCTTGGAGAGTGAGAAAAAAGACTGATATGTTTAAATCGAAAGGTTAGTAGTACATAATCAACCGAAGGCCGACGCATCGGAGCTAAAAAAGAAAAAAATCTTATACGCGGTCAAAATAACATCTGTGTTAAAAATAAAAAATGTTATTCTGTTAAAATTGATCGTGCCTTAATCAATTTGGAATAAGATTTATTGAGAATGGCCTTTATACATATTAACTTCTCACAAAGATAATAATAATAAATTAAAAAATTGACATAGATACCGTGTAAGAAAAATGATACATGAAAAATATCAACAGTTTGAAGGTTATTTTTTTATTAAGTTAACACATATTCTTTTATATTATACACATATTATATTCTTTAATTAGGCAAAAAAAGGATATAAATGTATTTTGTGTACAGTCAAAATAATCTTTGTAAACTAATTCATAAAATATAATTTATTTTTTTTATTTCCGGTTTTTAGAACCTTTGGTCATATGCTGAATCCCAATACATTTTGTCGCCAATATTCTAGGTCTTCCCAATTTCCCTCCACCAAGCCTCTTGCTGCCATCACCTCTTCAACTCCTTGCAGCCAAGTTTTCCTTGGGCGGCCTCTTTTTCGTCTCCACCACCATTCTATGGTTCAATCCTCTATTCTCCATTCTTGTACACCCAGTAGCGTTAAGTCCTCCTCCACATCGTCTAGCCATGTGATCCGAAGACGTCTTCTACTTCGTTCTCTGCCTGGTTCCCCATAGAGCATTCGCTTTGGTATCCTGTGTTTTGGCATTCTTTTGTACAAACCCTATTCTTCTAATCCTGGCTCTCTTTTTCATTGCTATCATGTCAGGCTCTCCAAACAGTTACTCCAATCAGTTCCTCAATCCTTCTTCGTCTCCATAGGCAATTTTCGGCTACTCCCCCTCATATTTTTCTTTCCCAGGAGTTGACTGTGGTCAGGGTTGGATTTTTTCGGTCAGGGGCCATGTCTCTCATCATACATGACGGTATTACAATGGTTTTGTATATTTGTCATTGAATTCTTTTAAAGAGGGATTTAAGTTGCAGCACTTTAGGAATAGGAATAATATCTATTCCCTGCTGTTATTCTGGCTTGTATTTCGCTCTCTACTTTATTGTCAACTGTAACCAAACTTCCCAGGTCCTTGATTTGGGTTACAGTTCTCAAACTGTGCTCTCTGAAACTCAATTTCCATTCACCTTATCCATTTTCCAATTTAGAGTTTTTCATGTTTTTTCACAGTCTTATCTTCATTCACCTTAAGACCCAGTTGATTGGGTGCCAGTTCAAATTCTTAGAATGTTCCTGATAATGCTGCTTGGGTTCTATATCAGGATATGCCAGACGTTGGGGCATATATATACGTCTATATACTGTTCGTTAATTTAACCTATACAGAAACCTGGGTTTTTTCCATTTTTTTAATTAGTACACTCGTTTCATCTTGGTGCCTGGCAAGATTGTTTTTCCTCTTGGCTGTACTACGTATCATCTAATTAATGTATAATGGCCAATTTACATATACATAAATAATGCCAGGTTCCATGTATATAATCTTACCGCTTGGTTCGACTTAATAATTAACTCGTGCCGGGGCCTCGATAGGTGGCCCTGCAAAGGCTGATGAAAACAAGAGAAGGCGATGGTTCAATCTGAATGCTAAATGGCAATATGTTTTCTCTAACGAGTGGGCGACATTTAACTACTTAAGGCTCGGGTACGCGAATTGAGAATCGGGGGGTTGAAGTGGTTAGTCAGGTTACCGCTTACAAGAGCCGCTTTAATATTTATTTGTTTAACTTTGAATAATGTTATTCATAATAATAACGAGGCATTACATATGCATGACTCCAATTAGTTTTAAGTGTGTTTTTCCGAACGAAAATGATACATTAATCATTAACATAAATCTGCAAATCTTTTCAACTACTATGTTAGCAGACAAGGGGAGCAAAGTATATTTAAAAATGCAAATACATCTCAGAGTATAATAATTGACTATCGTCTCCAGAAACGTGATTATATCAAATCACTTATATCTTATCGAGGCAGCAAATTAATCGCTAAATAGTCCAATGTTTAAGATGACTGCATTAAAAATTTTAACTTTCGGAAGAGACAGAATGAAGGCATCTTTTACTACAAAAAGGAAACTTGTAGACTATATTCTACCAATAGGAAACTTGGACTCCGCAAGATCTCTCCGCGATTGACAACGCCTTCAATATTTGGTTTACAGCAGATAGGAACTTGTCCAGGACAAAATCTGTTTTTCCACATGCCTTGTAAAATTTACAAAAATAGATTAGTCGTCTGTATGCAGTTAGGTATCTAGTTCAAGACCAGCTGCGACAGATAAATTATTTATTTAGCTAATAGCTACAAATTAACTATGTGGGATTTGGGTACCCTCCTGAGGCTTATCTACTATCTTTAAATTGGGTACTTTTAATTGGGAAAAATATAGTGGTTGAACATAATCTCCAAATTACCTACTTCCACAATCATTTGGTTGATAAAAGTGAATTTTCTAACATGCACTGTAGCGTACAACCCCTCATGGGTTGTAGTGGGACAGAGCTTTATATACCTTGTAATCATATTATTTTATATAGTGGAAGCATCAGAAAGTGTCCCGATTTTATAAATATAATTTAAATTTAAATGGCCCTATGGTTTAACAAGATACTATATTAAAAAGGGGAATTACATTCAAGACTTTCCTCTGCTTGAAGTTTCTGTCTCCAATAATTCCTTCATGCGTTCACTGGTATTCTTCCTTTCATCCTTTGTCCAATTTCATCCAACCTTCTGGTCTTCCTTCATCCTCCAACAATTCCAGATTTTTCACCTAGCTCCCAAATTCACTTCCCTCTAACATGTGTCTTTGTTATGTTCATCTTTACTAAACCTTTCTTGCCTTCTATAATACAAGTTGTAGTGATCTTATTTTATAAGTAGTCGAATATTTGCTAAGTCAATCAACGCTTATTCATTATGTATAGATGCCCGAGGAATCCTTGTAAGGAGATAAATAATTTAAGTTTCATTAACGTTGTGCGGATGAGTCCTTATCTCTAGATCGATCTGAGATTAAAATTTTAATGATCTTTTCCTGGAAATATTTCTATGACCCTACGAACATCATTAACTTCTCGGAATTCTTTACATGCAGAGCTCAATTCACACTTTGAATACTAAAACAAATCTCTGGGTCGTTTATATTCACACGACACACTTACCAGATCAAATAATTGCTACCCCCTTCCTTACTAATTGTGAAACTTTTGCAAATTTAAAACATTATTTAACTTTCTTTATCATAATAACAAGAAGAAATTTAGGAAAACTGAAGGTTCGATATCAATACCATCCATCACTGTTTACGAGCCTACTTCCATCGATAGCTGCCCAACCCAAAATCCGCAAGGCCAACCTTAACGTAATCCTCCCACCTACCCATCGGTCTACCCCTCGGACGTTTAAGTCGGCTCAAACGTCAAAGTTTATTAACATTTTAAGGATCCGTTTGTTATGAAGCCTTTTCATGGCATTGTCAACCATTTTGCATTATCCTTCCGATTGCATAAACGTAGTTTATTCTTCGCTATTCCATGCTAATTTTATATACCAATTACAATATAACAATAGTTTTATAGAAAATTATTAAATATTACAATACACTACCAAATATCTGCTGAACCAACTGCGTGAAGATTGCCTAGGAAAGTTCTCACGGTTGACCAAGATCGATTAATGTTACAACTTTTTAAATACATGATTGCTTCATCAGAATGTAACAGATAATGAAAACTAAGATAAATTAACTGGCTCTTATTCGCTTATGTTGTAACGACAATAGACATTTTTCATGTCAGTGACATGGAGTCAAGTTTTGAAAAGTATGTTTATTTTCTCGATGTGTAGTGTTTACGCCTTAAAGTCGAATTCCGTTTTTATTTCCCCCGGAATAGTATATTTTGTATAGTAAGATATTGGAACGGCAGTTTTATTCAATGGTTTATTCAAAATATTAATATTTTTGTTCTATAGTAAAACCTTCTAAGTTTTAATATCGATATTATATTCTATTATTATATTAATACAACATTAATAACTTCTATAAAGTATCTTCTAATGATCTTTTAATCCAAATCGGCTCAGGCACTGATGCTGAATATCCCGGCTGTGGCAGATAAATTATTAAATCTATTAATAGCCGTAGATGGACCCTGTACGATCTACTGACCCTCCTGGGGCTCACCCAGCCACTCCCTCCGTCGTTTAATAAATATACTTTATTAATGTATCAGGTATTAAACACTCCATAACATGTTCCTTCATACTGGTTTATTAATTAATCTAAACCTCCATAAGTAAAAAATGAAACACTCGTATTTCATTAAAATACAAAATATTATATAAGTAAATATGGATTAGAAACTTTAAATAATTTCTTCTTAAACATAAGATAGAGATTATCCGAATAAAATATATACAATATCGAGTGGTATTATCTTCTTATAAGGAGAAAGGTTAAAATTGATACAACAATTGTTTTTTTAAAGTAACACTTTGGGATAAACATGAAGCGGCTAACTAAGTTATTAAAAGAGTTAATATATGTTAAACGGAAAATATAAAAGCAAAATCATTTGAATAACTTGAAAACTACTTTAGTCATTAAAAAAGAAAATCATAGTTCTTGGCAAACTATCCTGGGAAAAATATTTTTTCCTTTATATAACAGTTGCGATAGATGAGAGATTTTGATTTAGCTAATGATGTAAGTAAAGAGCAATAACGAGACAGTGTTCTGAGGGATTACTATCAGTCAGGACATCAATTAGCCAGAGACTGAAGGGTCTTGGAAAGGCAACTAGGTGATTGGCAAGGAGTTTCATAGTCCTTCGATGAAATGACTTACGTAAGTTCATCTAAGATTATGAAGGATTCCTGGGTGCTTATCATAGATTAATACATTTTAGCAATGAAAAGCGGGAAATTAATTATATTAATATTAAGAAAAAACGCCAGTCACAAAACCTTAAATTGAACTTTATGTATTCTCTATTCAATTATATTCCAGTCCAAATTAGAAACAAGACAATAATTAAACACGAACACTTACTTACTAAAACCTACACATTACAAATTTATGGCATCGTTAAACAAACTCACAGAAAACTTTCCAATCGTACTCAGAATTGCCACAAAAGCACCTTGGTATGTTAATAACAAAACTCTGCATACTGACTTAAGAATATCAACGGTTGACGAACAAATACGCTTTCAAGAAAAACTACACGGTCACCCAAACCCATTAATAGAACAAATGGCCAGGACTCTCATGCCTGAGAACACCAGGAGGAGACTAAAAAGAGCGTGGATGGGGGATTTGTTATAATAGGAAACTGAATCAAGCCAAGGGAGACGTACTTTATTAAGGTACTTTATTTAGCATTTCATGTTATTGTATTTTATTTTAATGTCAGCTAATCCGCTGATTGTTTTCATTTGCAGGTGTGGATGAAAATATAAAGAGAAAAAAACAAATTTAAGGAAATGGTTTGAAGTATTCCTTTGGATGAGGTGTGACAACCATTGTTGTAGCGTAACTAACTACTAGACCCAAGATCGCAGACCGCCTGGTGACCTTAGAATTTTAAAAGTTAGTAAAAAAAAATCCATGTTTATACCGTCCTTCTTAAGGGACGTAATGGGGATGTCAAGCTTGCTCGGTGTCAGGCACTCGTTTAAGATCCCTATCCTAATTAACGCGGAAAGCAATCTATTCTTCACCAAAAACCCAGTGCCTAAACAATAGTTACCGCTTCCTCCATACCAAATAGTGTACTTCCCTTCCTTTACCGAACCCTCCTCTGGCCAGCAAACCTCTTGTAGCGCCACGATATCTAAATTGTACCCCTTAACCTCATTTGAGACCGAAATTAACCCATCAGCGGTATTTAAACTTCTCAAATTCCAAGTCCCTATACGCAAATCTCTATATTTCAACCAGCGCCATGAATCCCCTGAAGCAGTCTCCACCCCGGATATTATAGATTCATAAATAAAATTAAACATTAAATGGCTATGGAACTTCAGTAAGTTCTATCGAATCAATAAGGCACGAGTGATTGAATAATTTTCCAGGTGCGTTGAGTTTGACATTTTACGAACCTCCTGGGAATCCAAACCGATAAAAATTCACTTTCGAGAGTCCAATAAATCTATGATGCTGCCTTGTTTGTTGTTCGCCATTGTTCCATGATAGATACTTCCTAACGGTACCCTATAAAATAGTACACCAATGATTAAAGAGCCTATAGAACCTAGTCAATTATCTAGCCTCTGTGTGGGCGCCGTCGGCATACTTTGTGGCCGGATTACTTTATGCCCGATTCGGCAATTATTCAAATTTTGACATTTTCGAACGAGAAAGCTATATGTTATATGAAAATTTCGGTAGTCGTGAGAAACTTTCTATTTATCAAAAGAATTAAATAAATAATAATAAGTCAAATATCGTCGATCATTTCCGTAATATGAGTGTTACAAGGACGGCAAAAGGTTTGATATACATTTGGGTGTTCATTGGCTGTTGAATCATTTATTTTAGAGTAACGGTAACAGGCCACGAAATGGGACTTGTGGCTTTCCTAAATACTTTTTTTGGGGCGACCTGTGTTCTAGTGGTTAGCGTAACAAACTATAAAGCCCGAGATCGCGGGTTCGTAGGCCGGCAGGTGGCCCTATGATTTTTTTAAGGGAGAAAAATATCCCTAATTACGGCGTCCTTCGGAAGGGACGTTAAACGGGGGTCCCGAACCTGTACGATGTCAGGTACTCATTAAAAATCACAATCCTAATTAAACCTGGATAGGCAAAATTTAGAGCTCCCAATGCAGCATCATCCGATTAGCCATAACAGCAAAAAGTGACGTTAAATGAACAAACAATAAATAATTTTTATTCTTTTATATTTTTTTATTAATCACATTTTGTAAGGATGAAATATGATTAATAATTGAAAAATACGAATGATTGCCAAACGGAACAACAATGGCACTTGGATAAGGAAAACATGTACTATACATATAAGATGTGATAATATATATTGGTTTTACTAAGTACTACAATCATGAAATCTGCATTCTAACCGACTAACAATTATTGCAACTGTTTCTAGTGAAGATACTACTAGTAAGTTATTGCAGGATGTGGTACTTATATCCTCCAACAAGCTAATCCAACAGGGATCTTAAAATATAGACGTAGTACTTGGAACTTATCAATATTAATAAGCCCGAGAGGAGGGATAATGTCGAACGGGAGCCACATTAGTACGTGCAACATATCCAGAGCAAGATATACCCGTGTAGAGATGGACACGTAGCTTATGCTGGCTCACCTCGTGGGCAGTCGTCCTGCAAGTCTCCTTCACGCTTCAGACTCAACCTTCCCCACCTCAGGCTAATGGAGCGTACTCGACTTACCTACTTCGAAGGAGTCACCTTTTTATTACAAAGTACGAAAGGTTGATAATTGAACTATTATCACCGAATTTATTTGTATTACAGTTATTAACACTTTTCAAAACTAAAATTTTATTAAAATGTATGCATTCATGACATATGTGACTATCGCATATATCAGAATATTTTAGCACCTCAAAAAAGTAGAATTATGAAACAGTATAGTTGAAGTTTTGCATTTCAGTATTTTTGCTGGTTTTAAAATCTATCTTAATTCATCAAACAGGTTTTATTAATATCTTTTATTAATATGGATATTCCTATTGTTGCTCATATAAAAATAGTTTTAAAGCTAAAGAGGAGCGTTCGGAGCTCAGTTTGTACGGGCTGAGTAGAAGGATATGAGGCTCAAAAATTATAAAATGAAATTTCTATGGATGAGGAAGATGTTTAAAAAAAATAAATCATCTGGTGACTTGTTAACTAACGTTTGTTATAATTATAATTAGTTTAAATAATAAGGAGCCGAGAGGCTCAGAAATAGAGTATTTTATCCTGGGTTCAAACACGGCTGTGGCAAATTTATATAATCTGTTAGCAGCAGGGGATCTTTGGCATGGATCTGTGGGTATCTGGGACCCTCCTAGGGCTCACCCAGCCTCTATAAAGTGGGTATCCAAAATAGTAGGAAATCTAGTGATTGAACGTGATGTCGGACAAATCACCTCCTTTCACAACCGTTGAGCCAGTACTGTCTCCACCATGTACTCCAGACCTTTCATGCATTGCAATGGTAAAGGTATCTTTTCTTTCGTTTAAGTGCATAAAATACAGTTTTTAGGACGAAAAACATTAATTCCTAGATTCATATTTTAGGAGAGAACGATACTAGGATATGAACTTTTAGTAGACTACTAATATAGAAATATAGAAATTTATATATATACATTTTTTAAATATTAAAAAAATATATAAATTAAAAAGAAAAATATTATATAAATAAATATATATATATATATATATATATATATATATAAATTTTAGTAGACTATTAATATATAAATACTTATATTATTATTATATTATATTTTTATTTAATAATTTTAAGATACCTAGACTTATTAGTTTTCAAACTATTCCAGGATTTATTATGGCTAAACCCTCCATTGATATACCATATTAACTAAAAAATAATATTTTCCTTTACCAACAGTAAGATTGACGCTTAAATATTGTTCATTCTGATGAAGAAACAATTTTTTTTAACGATCAACCAGGCGAAGATTTTCAGAGGTTAGTTCTTAGCTCCATTTTCACTCATTTCTTATTCACAATCAATTTGAATAGTATTATAGATAATAAACTCAAAAGTATTATCCCTTCATCACTGAATTAACTGATTTTACTCCCAGAATTAAGTTTACAACAATCAGAAAGATAAAAAAATATTTTTTACACATCCATGTACTAGAAGTTAAAATGAACCCCCGCCCTCCTCCAATAAATTTGCTACTATGCTAAAGTCTACTATTTTGGGAGAAAATCCAATTGAAAAAATAACAGGCATCTGTATTGCATGGTGTAATTAAATATAGCACTAAGTGAGTACATCATAAAGGTCACCTGTGGTCTAGTGGTTAGCGTAACAAACTACTAAGTCCAAGATCGCGGGTTCGTAGCCCGGCAGGTGACCCTAGGATTTTTTTAAGGGAGTAAAAAATCCTTAGTTACGCCGTCCTTCGGAAGGGACGTTAAACGGGGGTCCCGAGCCTGTAAGATGTCAGGTACTCGTTAAAAATCCCTATCCTAATTATACCTAGGTAGGCAAAATTTTGAGCTCCCACTGTAGCATCGTCCGATTAGCCATGGCAGCATAAAGCGACGTTAAATGAACAAAAAAAAAGAAAAAAAAAAGTGAGTACATCGCCCTGAGGCGAATTAACGTGTATGTTTATTAGAATCACTAGCGAATTTATAACAAATCAGTGAATAGCAATGGATAAAAGGTCGGCAATGAACCACAACGCAGCTCGAAGGATTGATTTATGTCTGATCATACCGAATTCTGAATGAGTACAAAGGCGGTGTGTGTAGTCGATTCCATGTTTTATCATCATTAAAGTTAAAAAATGGATAATGAGAACAAGAATGACAATTTTGGGTACAATGTTTCTGGTTATAATTCAAGTATTCTTATTTAAAAATAGAAACATTTACTTGTTTCATCAAAGATCAAGTAACACAATCGTAGCAGAATTCCTTTTTCTGCAGTTAACTTAAATGGCTTTGTCTTGTCGGCTTTAATTCTATGCAAAACGGCTTCTATGTTCTTATTAGCATACATTGCAGTCTGTGCTAGAATTGCAAGTGTGTTGTGAATCCACAAGGCAATGAAGTTGGCGCAAGTCACGTTATTTGTTATCCCAAATGATTTATTCATCGCTCGTCATCGGCAGTTGGAGGAATGTCGATACCAGCTGGCGCCAGTCCCCAATACAGATAATTAATAAAAATTAAATCGAAGCAATGTAATATCAATATATCTATATGAGAAAAAAAACCTGTACCACTACAATCAATGATGGTTGATCAATGACTAGTGTTCAGCTAGAGGCTTTACTGTTTCTAAGACAACAGTTGTTTCGCAGGGAAGTAATTTTTCCCAGTATTACGTAGAGATATTTTATAGAGACTGAGTGAGTCCTTTGAGGATCTTCACATCCCACACGCTTTATCACTGAGCTACATCCCCTCATGCGAGAATAAACACTATAAAAATGAAAACAATACTCATGGGTACTAGTTTGTACGAAGTAATCGTCACTTGACTATCAAGTATAGGATGCAAGATCTTAGGCATGGAACGGTCTCCTGCTCTTAAGTAAGCCTGACATCATCGGCTATTGCAAAACTGATCCAAGTGTCCGAACAAAGGCTATGCCAATGGTTCTCTACAACGATGTTGACGTCGCGACGCGTCGTTCGCTTGAGAGGTGATCAATGAACTTCACACGGTTTTGCAACAGTATTGCGGGTTACCGTCGAGTTTTTGCACTGGATAGGTATATACCATTTAGTTTTATATATATATATATATATATATATATATATATATATATATATATATATACATATATATATATATATATGTATATATATATGTATATATATAGATACAAATGAGAAAATGGAAGTTGATTTTAATTGGGAGTATTTTCCCAACAGTGAACCGGATGCTTCAAAGATACCACACATGACCCCAAAAGAGGAGATGATAAAAAGGAAAAGACGAAGTAGAAAGAGTCACGAAAGGGAAGTGGTGAAAGATGTGGAAGAAAGTGAGAAGACTGGCTCCTGCCGCACACTACCGGCGCACCTTCCCTTGACCAAGGGCAAGCACCGCGAAGTCCTCCAAAGTCCTCTGGCTATTAAGTATTGCCATTAATTTTAAAGCTTATTGATTCGTTTAAACTTAATGGTATGGAGTTATCCATTATTGATTTTTTATGAGTCCATCTTATAGGATTAGTACGTAACGGATATATAAACATGGTATTTTATATTTAACGCTGGATTGAATTGGTCAGGGGAGCAGTCAAAGAAAACACAAAATAAGTTTTAATCCGGTTACAATTAAAAAATAAGTTTCACTTATTTTTTGTTATCTTTGACTGCACCCCCTGACCAATTCAATCCGTCATTAGAATTATCCAGTCAACTATTTTCCACTCAAATATTTTACATTTAGTTCTATCGAATCAACTCAAATGTAATAGCAAATGGTAATTTAGCTTCTTGTACAAAAATAAAATTTAGGTTAAACATTTACACAGAAATATTTATTTACTTATTTTTATTCTCTACATTTTATCTGCTTAAAAATGTTGTTGATGCTTAATAATAACTACTAATTACGATCTTGTAATACAGATCATATAACAATATATTGATAAAGAAAAAGTATTTCATTGTTGAATTATATTATATTAGGAGAGACTCCCTGTCAGCCTAACGGTAGACCAACCCCATTGTACAAATTATAAAATTGTCCGTTACACATCATATTTTATTAGAGATTAAATAATAAAATTATTTATTATGCACCGAACTATCTTAAAATATATGTATGCTCTTAGTATTCCAGTGAGATATTGAGTATTTTGCATCGAATAAAATTATGATTTTTTAGAACTTTTTTTAGATAAAAAATTATAGTTTATAGGATCTTAATCCTATTCCACTACATTATCTGTAATTGAATAACAATACTAAAATCGAAATATTTGAATTAAATGTAACTTGTTTTATTTTTTTAAATCGATGCATTCATTTAAATTCAAAAACGGTACTATATTTATTGTAACTGCTTAAAGTCGGGAAGAATGGATTTGTGTTTTTCCGATTTTTAGAATTGTTTATAATTAACTGAGCAAGACAGAAGAGTAAACAAAAAGTATCCGTTGGTGGGCAACGTCGGTGAACTATCACTAAAAACGTTTTTAATAAAGATATGTAGAAAAAACATGAAATTATATTTGATGTATTGTCTATTCAAAGCTGATTTATCAAAGAGGAAAAACTAATTGTTATTTATACTAAAACTCATTCGGAACGAACGGTTAAATAACTTTTGTTTCTAAAGGAATAATATACTTGTACAAATAAATCTGTGCCTGCACAGCTCATAGCCCATGAAGAGTTCAGTACACGGGTAGGTTTGTACTGTTTCTAAGAATATGGTTGGGCAGGAAAAGACTTGGCAGAGATCAAACTCAACCACCAGGATTTTCCCAATGTAGGAGTGGTCACTCACACACTTTATAGAGGTTGAGTGAGCCTAAGGAGGGTCTGTAGAGTGCATTTCCGCCCCTCACTGGGCCAATATGTGTAGCTGTTGACTGATCAATAATTTATATAATTATCAGTCGAGTCGATATAGAGCTAACCAGAGATAGTTAATTATAGTGAGGGAAGCGGGATTGTGTCATTCTCCTAGTTTTGGCTTGAAATGGAGTTTTAAAATAAGCAATGACTCTTTTCGAAGCCAAATCCTGACTTGATTCCCTTATCCACTACAAAAGTATTTTAAAAAAACTCTTTCTGAAGAAAATTCTACATAAGCACTTATTTATCAGGGCTGTGGAATTAATCTGTGTCAAAAAACACCTTCAAGTGGTAAAGGTATAAAAAGATATGCATGCACACCTTATAACGGAACACACATTTATATCTACAAAATATGACACTAGCAATCATATGTCATCTAGAAATTTACAGTTTTAATGCAATGTATTAACATTAGTCAGGGAAGGAACGAATGCATCACTTGCAAGGTAGGTTCAGGATGGTTTTGAATCACAAATGATCTGAAATATAATGTGGAACCTACTTCATATCTCGATCTAGGGTTGGATGTAGGTAGAAAATGACACCCACTGCCCGGGTTCTTCCTGCGAGGACGCTATGCAAATACTAGGCTCGCATTGATGACATCCTGTACGATATCTTCAGTGTCGCTTAATTATTTCTACAATAACTGGAGCTACACGTATCAATGTTTCAAAAAAAGACTAAACGAAACTTTTATTAGGATACTTATCGTTTCTTAAAAAATCGTTTATTTTTTCTTTATTCCATTAATGCTGGAATGGCTAACCGGAAGATGATATATTGGGAAACCTTAATTTTGCCTATCCATGTACAAAACGGGTAGGGATCGCTTTACCAATCTTTCCAAGCTCTCGAACGAATAATACAGAAAGAACTGTCAAATGTTCTTGAACAGTCCATCCCTTGATCAACTTCAATCAGGTTTCCGTCCCCGTTTCTCCTTACTATCTGCCTTCGTTAATTAAAAGCATTGTCCTTTTCTCACAGGATATTTTCAGTCCTTCCTCTCTGGCCCCTTTCCTCACTCTGTCTTCAGGTGTGGCACAAGGCTCAAGCATCTCTCATCTTCATTTCGGCTCTTGATTCGTTCTTATTATTTATTTTATTTTTATTTTGATTTAATATTTTGGCACTTTATACATACTTCGATTTGTATTATATAGCCTTCTGGCCGGATATAATATATATTATGTTTCTTTTTCTATTCACGTTTGTTATTCAAAAGGGCTTAATAGAAGAAACTAAAGTCCCAGAATAAACTTAGTTATCTAATCTATTATAAGTAAGGATTTTTTACTCCCTTTAAAAAATTCTAAGGCCAACTTCCTGGATAAAATTGTTCCTATTTTTTTTAATTAATGAACATCAAAATTACAGAATTAACAAATTCTAATTTCTAACTTGAACTTCTGAACGAGGAAGATATTAAAAAAATAAACCATCTAATGACTTGTTAACTAAAGTTTATTATAATTATTAGTATTATAAATATCATAAATAAATATATATAAATATTTAATATATTTTTAATCTATCTATCTACGTGGCGCTACAACTCTGGATGGGTCCTGGCCTCCTCATATTTTTATATAATATATAAATATTATATTATTCCATCATGATTAAACGTTCATAAATATTGAGATATATAAGATCATTACTACGATTCATTTAATTTTGTAGATTTTCTTTTAGAGCGAACATAATTTGTATACCTTTTCTTCCCGAATAACAGTTATGTTTTTGTAACTTTATAGAATATTAGCGTATGATAATTAGCGGTTGTAATAATAGCTTTATGTTAATGTTTAATTTTTTTATTTATTTAGATTTAAATTTGAAGATAATTAGCTGTTTATTGTTATATTTTCACTTTATATTTTGGGCATTGTAAAAAAATATTTCTGTATTCAGATGTTTTTATGTTGTATCTGATCAAAAAATATGTTTTTTGAATTTCCCAAAGAACTTAGAAATTTTTTAAAATAATCAAATATTTCAGCAACTATTAGGTAGTTCGTTATGTATAATGGCATTTATTAAATTTGTTCTTTTATATATCAGAAACGAAATGGACGTTCACAATTGACAATAACTTGTTACTCCTTTAAAAAATATTAACCACGTAACGGTGGGATAATAGAGCGAAATTATTTTCCATAAAAAATATTAATAAAAAGACCCAAGTAGTTTTTCATAAGAATAAACATCATACAAGATTTAAAGAGTAATTAGAACTAATTTTTAATCACCTTGTTTTTTTTTTTGGCCATTATATTGTTTTGTTTTTTATGCATGGAGCCGTTTCTTTATTAATTATGAATGCGTATTCAGAAACTTTTTTATTGGTCTGAATACTGGGCCAAGGCTTTCTTCGCTAAACAATGTTTATAAAAACATATTTGCTTAGTTTTTTTGTTTTTTTTAAAGATATGTATGTAAATATTCAAACTTACCAATCTAACACTGGATCTGTGAAATTTCGAATTATACTGTTAAAGTACATGGTGTGATTAAAGTAAAAATTGTCTCCCTCTTCATAATGTGGTACATTATTTTTTTCTGTCATTATTTTCTCTCTTGTATTGAGAGGCCCAGTTCATCCGATTTGGAGATAGTCCATGTTTCCGATCCCGAACACTGGCCGTATGAGGGTTATGTATATTACGAATTTTGTTGACCTGTTAATCATCCTACTCCTGAGAAGACCTCTGTCCGAAGAAGCAGCGATTGGATTTCACGATCCTTGTATTAATTTCGGCTATAAAATTATTTTTATGTCCACATTACAGCCTAGGTAAGTAAATTGGTTAACGTGCTGAAATGTATATGGGCCAACAGATATGGTTTATCCTGGTGTCACTTCCTGCCCCATAGCCATATACTTTGTCTTGAAAGCATTTATTTCCAGACCCAACTGTCTCGCAGCCTGCTCCAGTGCTTGAAAGGCCGTCTGAACGACTGCGAGAGATATTCCTATAATATCCTGCCTCAGATCTCTCCCAGATATAAATGGTTGGCTGAGGTCAGCCTGAACCTTTACCATGCACTCAACTGCACCCATTGTTACCTCACTCATCCGAATTAGTTTTTCTGGGAAGCTCCTTCATAGCACAATATAATTTGTCCCTGTCTACACTATCGTAGGCGCTTTTGAAGTCTATAAACAGGTGATGATTAATTGCATTGTATTCTCTGATACGGTCCCTTACGAAATCCATATCTTACCCTTGCGAAATCCACTCTTATATGGTTCTATTATTCTCTCTGCATATGGAAGAAGTCGCTCCCTGGCGCCCTTCTTCCCTGGGGCTCAACTAGCCTCTATAAAGTGTCTAAGTATAAAGTATCCCCCCTTTTTTAGTATAACCTCTGTAAACTAGTGTTTTTAGTAACTATTTAACCATAAATGAATATAAGACCCAGCCAAGGAAGCAAATCGTTTTCGCATAAAAAAGAATCAAGAACTTCAGGACCTATATGGAGAACATTGTATTAAAAAAGCTATAAAATAGGCCCCCAAAGCTGATCATGGAGGGACGTCCAGATGGGGAAATAGGAAGGGATAGGCCTAGAATGTGATGGCTGGAACATGTGAAACCAGACCTTAGTTATGCTCGTGGGGGTTAGAACACGGTCAAATGGGAGGAAAATTGTCGAGGGGGCCAAGGTTCTCCATCTACCATAGCACCATGTGATGATGATGATAATTTAACTATCAATAGAGCGGGGTTACTCAATAGTAGAGCGCTGAGTTGCCATGCTAAAGGTCCCGAAGTTCGGCTGTAATTGATAAATTATTTAATTAACTACTGCATACCCACCTTGAGGGCTCACCAGCCTCTATACATTGGGTATCCTGTATTGGGTTAAAAAACCTGATGGTTGAGCGTTAATTACCTTCCTGCACAATCATTGTTCCAGTAACAGTGCAGTCTATACTAAGCACTGAAATCGTGGGTTGTTGAGTTACAGTTATATAGCAATAATATAACAACATTGTTAAACAGCATACTGTAGCGGAAGAATTGTAATCAGCAATTTCGCAACGCATGGACATAAGTCTCCTTGGCATTTGTAGAGGCGCGCTGTGTATTAGTTATACGGAGACTCGGGACGCAGAGCCTTGCGCCGCAATCCATCAATTGACGCAAAGCCTGCGAGCGAACCTTGTCAAAGTGAGCAAATGAAGCAAGGCTAATTAATTCTTCCATGTGCACGATCCTCACTTGCGAAACTGGCAAGCTTATCGCCGGGGTAACCTTCGCATGCAAATCCCTTAGCAAGAAGCAAACGACATCCAAGAACTAATAGGAATGATCGTTTATTAATCGACGCCAAGCTATTAACGTCTTTGTGTACGTGAGCCATTAAGATCATTTATCTCGAGATCCAAGAGAAAATGGGTAAATTCAGTGGTTTATTGTGCAGAAATTACCTTATTGTATTGAGTTTAGTAAGTGGTAGAGACTGTTTGTTTCTTGGACTGTGGTTGTGCAAGGATGTGATTTGTCCTAGATCAAGCTCAACTGCCTCGTTTTCCCCCTACTTATCATCAAATTTAAAGAGGCTGGGTGCTCCCCAGAATGGCAATGTGTCCATTTCTGGCTGTTAACGGATTAAATAAAATCTTCCATGGCCGGATTCGAATCTGGAATACTCGTCACTGCAACACAGCGCTCTACCACTGAGCTTCTCCGCTCCCAGGAATATACAAATTATAATTATATTCTAAGTCAGGAATATAACCCAAACTATTAAGTAAAATTAAATGAAAAAATATATTTATTTAGTCATTGGCTTGAAAATTAAAAATTATGCAAGAATGAACAAATAAAGTGCATAAGTATAAGTTATATTTGAAACGGCTATGAAATGAAATGATGGTATCATGTTTTTTTATTGACTCTTATATAACATTTGTTTTCTATTTAGCCATTACACGACAAAAAAACATTTAAATGAATAATGGAACAATCTTGGATACTGATTAGTCATCTATGTTTTTCTAAGGTGATTTCTGTTCCCTTGGATGTGAATTAGATATGTTTTTGGTGGATTAGAAACATATATTAGGTTAGTTTTTGAGTATTCTAAATGGCAGCCAAATGTTCAAGTAATTATTTTACCTAAACATATAAGAAAAAATACCTATAACCTAATATTGTATTAACAAAAAAACCCACAAAAAATAACACGTCTTCATCACTAGTTTTCAAATCCAATAATAAAGTTAAGCAACGGACATTACATTCTGCATAGTTCTGAATATCTGAGAAGTTCCAGAGGAATCAGGACAGTCGCGCTCTCTGAAATATTAAATAAATTGCGACTGTCAACGAGGATCATTAACGTTTCTCTTAAAAACTCGCTAATGAGCGGGTTGGACCCAATTGGAAAATATAATAATTGTAATTATTGTTATGAAATCATAGATGATAAAAATATTACAAAGAGGTCAACTAACTAATTCTGAATGTCATAAATCTGCTCAGGAATCATGAATTAATTTCTGTTCCTCATAGGCTAACGCTTACTATATACAACATATATATATATATATATATATATATATATATATATATATATATATATATATATATATATATATATAGAGAGAGAGAGAGAGAGAGAGTGAGAGAGGGGGGGGGGAGAGTAAATGAGAAGAGGTGATCATTTGAACTTTAAAAATGTATTCCTTGAAGATATGTTAAAAAAAATAATAATACACAAAAAGAAAGTCAATTTTTACACTATTTTTCATACCTCTAAAAATTCAGAATTTCATTCGACTGGCTAAAAATCTTTCAACCTGTTCATGATACTACTGAACGATGAATAAAATGTCGAACAATCTTTTGGATTGCTAACATATAAATAGGAATTGGACCCGGTTATGATATATTATGGTGGGCAATCGCTAGAGACTGGGATGGCTGGATGAACCTCCTGGCTGAAGAGCCATAGGGAAAAAATAAAAGGAGAAGAAGAAGAAGATTACTTGGAGAACATTAGTTGGAACGATGATTGAAGGGAACGAAAATAACTGACCAGGATGTTTCAGGGTTGGGTCGGAACGAAGATGAACGAAAAATAGGATCCTTAAATCTGTAGAACGAAACGAGCAGTTTCTAAATATTGGAGAGAACGAATAATTTTTATTACTGGGTTCGGAACTAAAATAAAAGTGAACGAGAAAAGGAACGTCTTTTAGTGGTGGAACGACTAGGAAGTTAAAATAACTACATTCCAGTTGACTTATTAGAAAATATTCGGTAAAATTTAATTTTAATATTTATGGTTTCCTTTAGTTTGTTATTTTTTGACTCGTATCGTATAATATCGAATCGCAGCGTATCATTGAGTGTAAGAAATGTCGAAAGCTACTTTACAGATGACTTATCAGAAAAAGTTCTAGAAAACAGTCAAAAAAAAGTTTAATATTTTTTTTTTTTGTTGATCATTTATTTCAAATTCATTATGTTTTATTGGCTACTAATAAATTGTAGTGTATAGTGTTGCGTCGAACTGTGTCGTGTCCTATCGTGTCATATCATTATAATATACATACTTGTATAATGTAAACGAGAAATAATACCGACCTTTGGATAAATGTATAATGTGTTAACATTAATATTAATAATGATCGTATATCAATATAAGTTTTTATTGTCAGAATTTGTATTTTTCGACATCAATATTAAAATTATTTCCATTTGCATAATTATAAAATATGAATCTTGTCCAAAATTGGCTTTGAGAATAAAAAGCTTTATAAAAAATCTGATGAAATAGTGAAAATTAATGTTCAATAGCAATAAGTATTTTATTGTTGTATGGAACAAACAAGGAAAAAAAACAAAAACCTTTTGGATCGGAATCTGGGAATTAGTGACCCAACGTGTTCGCGGAACTGTGATTGTCAGCTGTCATTTTTAGTATAAGCTGATAGTGATGATATTTCCGATGCACCCCAGTGTGATCGCCAAAGCATACAGCTTTCCTTGTCTTCCTCTTGGCCGATTGCTTCCCTGTCTTTACTTTTTTGAAGGGGGCCTCATCTTCAGAGTCCAGTAGAGGTGTATTAAAGCCCAGCATGATCACTTCCTGTCCACTTCCTAATACACTAATCTCCTACCCTAGTAGCACTACGCACTACACAATTATATAGTCACTGCACAGCCTCATTCAATTTCCTGCTCTTACCAGAGCAACTAACCCTGTCGTCTGTTGAGGTTGTATCCAAGTGATACGATTGGACCCCAACAGCTTGAGGCGGAATCTAAATAAGAGTAGTAATAGTGTTTGTTTGGATAGATGTCTTTAAAAAGGTTCATATACAAAAAACTATAGTATTTAAACACTTCGAGAACAAAGCAATAGAATACACCCTTACCATAGATACCACATAATTATATAAATATAACATGTTTAATTATATAGAAAAAATATTCAGAATTAATAAAAAATTATTTGAACGGAGATAAGTATTTTTCGTTTCCAATCACATACAAAACTATCAGAAAGAACTGACTATAGAAGCTATAACCTGCATTGGCCCGACCAATCTGTGTTACATAAAGCAATGGTTTTCATTGAACTTTGCAACGAAACTAGTTAAACTATCGGCTTTCTAATACTTTACAATTCATGAGATCAGTAGTATCATGCTGGCTGGACATAACTTTTAATCGTATCTTCTGAATTGTCTATTGAGTATAATTTGGTGTCTTCGTCTTAGTAATTTTGTTATTGTCTAATTAAAATGAACAGAATAACACATTAGGATAGCCATCTTCGAAAGAAGAAGCTATGAAATACTCCTTGAAGTTACTATCAATTCCAAAGATCATAATGTGAAAAAAGGTCATCAAGTGGATTTTAACAAGGAAGATGGAGAAGTTTGCGTGGAAATTGTAGGAAAAACATTTATAATTGAAAAGGAACGTGGATAGAAGGATCTTAAATTAGTATTTTACTATTTAATTTTGTATATTCCAATTTCCATTAATGTGAACAATAAGGTAGGTATTATCAATATCAGTGTTCAGATTATAAACAGTGGCTGATAACAGTCCATGGTGACTTGCTAAATCACAAGTACCGAACAATTTATACAATTTGTATTATAAAAACCTCGGTATCATTTTTGACCAATCCCTTCCCTGGAAATACCACATCGCCCAAATTCCCCGACGATCAATTATTCCATCTTCTAACACTAGATATCCGTAAGCTCCTCATTCCTTCTTTTTGTCTTTCCACACTTTGACTATGGCTGTGTCGCATATGGGGCCTTCTCGAAAATGCTCAAGGATAGATTGAGCCGAATTATGAACTGGTCACTACGGTTTGTCTTCGACGCCCCAAGACATGAGACTTCAATGATGAGTTAAATTAGGTCCACCCTTTCAAACATAGACTGAATTTCTAGGTTCTTGCTTATACCAAACCATCAGCCCACAACATCCCTATCCAATCCCAGGGCACATGATCTCGCCACATTCCTTTGTCGCCCGTTCTACTACTCTTCGGAACTCACTCCCTGCAGATATCCCCAAAAATGCTTTCCAATCTGGTATAATTAATAGCTCATATCCATCAGAAGCAATAGACGAATTACTGTTAATTTTCTTAACTTTTTTGGTGTTTTTATTTGTTTATTCTTTCTCTCAGCTTCATTCTTGTTATTTTGTTTTCTTTATCAGAACATACCATTCAGTTTATATTTATTTTCATGCACTTTTTTAAAATATTGTATCATCCTTCAATGATTTTTCCTTTCTTTATTCATTTCCTAAATATTTGATTTATGAAATATTTTAAAAGTAACATTCTTTTCCTTTCTCTGCCATTCCAGCACACTTTGGAATCACTTGCATCTGATATCCGTCACGCTTCTTCCTTATCCACGTTCAAATTCTTGCTTTTCTTACATCTCCAAAATTCCTAAACAGATGCTCTCAAATCTTTTATAACTAATATCTCATATTCATCTGAAGATGAATTACTGTTAATTAAGGTGCTATTATTTTTTTCTCTCAGCTTAATTCATGTTATTTTAGATTTTTAATCTTTTTTCACTACCAAAACATACCATTTAGTTTATAACTATATTCATGAAATTATTTAAATATTAAATTAGTATGGAGCTCTTTAGCCAGATTATAATTCATATAAATGATAAGTTCAGTCTACGAGGTACATAAAAGATTTTATCTCCAGATGGAATGTAAGAAGACAAACTATATTTTTAATTTAAAAAACAACTCAAACGTACATACAGAAATGAACAACCTAGATACAGAACAAAAATTAGAACAGTACTGTAGATACTGTAGATATTCTAGTCTCTCTATAATCTGTACTAGTCATAGTGGATATAGTTAATAGTTATTAACTGAACTTGATGGCACACATTGACAGGTGCAACAACCTAATCATGACCTCTTCTACATCTTGGACTACAATAAATTAGCAAATTAAGTTGTCATCTTCGTGACTAGTCCCCTAGGGATTCTTTTTAGACTAGTTTGTAAAGGATTTGGTGAAATGGCGTACTTTAGTCCTAATTAATTAATCCAAAAAAGTATATTTTTGTACCAGTTGGAGATAAAAATATTTTTCTATTTTATTCATATACATGACAACCATTAGACCCATCTGGACTTACGGAATAGAGCTTTGCGGCTCCCCTAAGCCATCGAATTCCTCTCGTATTCAATCCTTACAATCCAAAATCCTTCGTAAAATTCTCAATGCTCCTTGCTTTGTTACGAACAAAGTAATCCATAATGACCTTAATGTTCCGTTTATTGCTGATTTGGCCCGAAACCGATATCAATCTTTTCACGACAAATTTCATTTCCACTCAAACCGACTAGTTTCAAACCTCGTAACCTCTTCAATTCCTGATAATCCTCCGTCTGAGGCGTCTGAAAAGAAGATGGCCTCGTGGCCTTTTAAGCTGAACTGTTTATTTGAGTACTACCACTGGGTAGTTTCTTTACTTCTCTTTTCATGTCAATGTTTCATTCATTATATTTACTTGATGTATTCTGTATACAGTTGTAAATTTCAATAAATATATTAGAAAAAAAAATCTATTTTATTTTATTCTGCATAGGAAGTATTTATCTTACAAGTCGCCTCGAATATTTTGTATTTTTAAACTGGTCTCATTGGACATTAACAAAATCCCTCTAGTTCTTATAGTCCAGGATCCATGGTCCATTTTTTCACTTGATTATTATCAAGCTGAATCTTCGTGTAAATAGCTTAAATAGCTTCGTTTCGATGAGACGCCCAACAATTTCCTGTGCGAAAATTCTCAATTGTGGTAGCTAAAAGAGGTAGCAAGGATAAAATATGCCGATTTGATGATTCTCAAAAACTTATTACTAACTGGGTTCTTTTTTGTTAAATCTCAAGATAATTATATGAAAAAATATTTGTCCTACAAAATGTATAGTTTGATCAAAGAGTCCCCTCCTTCCAACGTGTATCAATAACGAGGTCATCAAAAATGCTGAAAAAGCTGGGTTTTTTTACTTCTTCTTTTTTGACTTCGTTATCGATACATATTGGAAGGAGGGGACTCTTTGATCCAACCATACATTTTGTAGGACAAATATTTTTTCAAATAATTTAGATAATTATCTTGATATTTAACAAAAAGAACCCAGTTAGTAATAAATTTTTGAGAATCATCAAATCGACATATTTAATCCTTGCTACCTCTGTTAGCTACCACAATCAAGAATTTTCGCACAGGAAATTTTTGGGCTTTTCGTCGAAACGAAGCTATTCACGAAGATTCAGCTTGATACTAATCAAGTCCAAAAATGGACCGTGGATCCTGGAATATTAGTTAGATAGCAAATGGACTAAACACGCCTATCCCAACGTGTACTGCCATACATTAGTATACATTAGCCCAGATAGGGAGATAGGAGATAGGAGATAGATAGTCCAGACGACACCAACTCTGATCCAGTGAACCCAGGCCGTGACCCCATCACCCGCTAACTAGGACGATTAGGTACCCACTTTCTATGCAACAATGCCTGCAATGCCAACAAGGTCGGGTACCGCCTTAGCAATTAGGCCCCCGTGTCCTAAGGATTACTACTACTACGTAGTAATTAGTGTAGACTGGTTAGTCTGGGTCAATGTCACCTGCGTTACAGCTGTGTAACCGGGTTAAAGAACATAACATACTAATAAAATAATTAAACAGCAGATAAACTTAATTAAAACTATTTAACTTTTAATGTATACTTTAATAAAAAAAAGAAAAAGAAATAGACAATCAATAGGACTCCCGACAGATGTGAAAACTCGAAACTTTGGTATAACTTTGTTCTAAATCATTTATAGTCTGAACTATTTAAATTATTAACATTAGTCTGGTTTTCACATATATTGACACTCCTAAAAATAATTATACACATTTCGTCGCTGTCAAAACAATACCGCCTAAGTACATCTTGGGCGATTTCACAGGAGAGAAAAATAACAGCGCTCACTGTAGACTTGGCAATTTATAATATATTTATTATCTATACAACTTTAGAACTATTTCTAAAAAGATTGAAGAGAAGGTTCGAAAAATCGTACTCTGCCATGCTGCTGACCGTAATACGTCCCTCACGGTTACTAACTCATTTTCACCAATAGTTGTAGATAGGCGGTAATGTTTTGACATCGGCGATTTTCAAGTAGTTTATTTACTAGTCTAAACTTATGATGGGCTGCACAAGCTCAATAAATGTATTATTTATACCTTACATTTGTATTTACATAGATATTTTTTTCATTTTTAGGATTATTATCATCGCTGAAATCAACAATAGATAGATCATTTGTACCCGCAATCTATTTTTCTCTCTATTGCAGTTGGGGGACAGTAGGAGGTTTTTCCCTTGGGTTATTTAAGTCTCCACAATATATTTATATTTTTTATTCAGAGAGTAAGGTACCTTGAGGAGAGGAGTCCGAAGGCATTTCTTTCCTTCTCCCGAAATGTATAAATAATATTTTTTTTCCTGCAACCATTGAGTAATGCTATCCATTACTAAACTAAAACTGGTGTGGAAAGTCCCACTTTCCCCCAACAGTGAGGGAAAGTGACAGCCACCTAGATTGAATTTGACAATCAGCACTCTCTTATTTTAAATGTTAAATGGCGGTATTATAATATCATTCATTTTTTATTCCTAAAATGTTAAAATAAATAATTTTAGAACTATTTTATATTTAATTCAAGATAGATTTTATTTATTTTAAAGCGATTTTATAGAAATATTTAATATAACCTTGAATGTATTAGAACCTTTACACATCAGAAATTTGGAGATCTAGCATAGGAAATAGATAGTCATGAATTCATAGAATTTACTCCTCCATTCATAAAAGAACAGGCTAAACAGGCAATAAATCAACTTTTACCAGAAACATCTAAAGTCAGATATGAAGAGAAATATAAATATAAATCAAGATATAATAATACACGTTTATTTTATTTTTGTATGTGTTATTAGAATATTATTTTCTAAATATTTATAAATAAATGTTTCAATGAGTAAACCGTCCTAGAGTTATAATTTGCATGGTTAATATAAAATTGTGAGAGAAAGCGCTAGTGTAGTTTTAACAAATCTAAAGTTTCACCTTTAATTTCTTAATTTTTAAATGGTTGCAGGAAAAATGTAATATTTCACACGTGAGAAAAGTGATTATAACACCCTCGTTTAATTACCACACGAGCCGAAGGCTACAATTCACTCGGGTGTAATAAAGTGGCACTTTTCTCACATGTCAAATAAATAACAATTATTTGCATGTTTTTTTATGTAATAAAATAAAAATAGGAACAAAAATGCATTAAGAGTAATTTGGAAATTAAAGACCAATCTATTCCAAACATTTCGTGTTTTTATATATCTCACAAAAGTTTGAAGTATTTATTTAGAATGATCGGATTAGTCAGAAATAGAGAAAACAAAGGAAGACGAGTCGAAATGACATTTTAATCATCGAAATGCAGACATTGGTAAAGGACACTGATCTTGGAGGCCGAACAACAAATTGGCGAAGCGTACTCCGTACTCCAAGGGTAAGAGCTAATACCATTAACCATAAACGACCATCCTTGATAGGAATAGAAGTCGTTCTGCGTAGTTACATTATCATCTTCATCTTCATAATGGATCGCCGGTATAAAAGGATTATACTTACTGAAAAGTAGTATGTATAACACTCTAAGTTAAATATCTAAGATACTCGTATATTGAGAAGCTGATACCTATGCATAAATTAGTATATATTTAAAAAATAACAAAAAAATAATTGGTAAAAAGTCTGATTAATATAATACACCTAATTAAAATTGTTAAACCCATGCTAGATACTATTTTATCATTAATGATATAATTATATCATGAAAATCCAGGTGTGGTCATTAAGTATCAGTAGTTAAGAATATACACCCAAAACGAAATTCCTTTATAGCTTTGAAACTTTTTTTTTTATCTTGAAATGTAGTGTGGTGTTTCATCACTATAATAATCCGATCAGTTCATTGGATCTCATCTATGACAATTACGTCTAATTTATATATAAATTTTCCCTAAATAGTCATAAAAAAAAAAATTGTTTCACTACAACCTATGGAGGGTTTTGGGTTCAGTACATGGCAGTGACTACATTGTTTCTAAGACAACGGTTATGCAGGGAGGTGATTTGTGCGAGGTCATGCTCAACCTAAATTGAGAGTAATCCCTTTATCGAGCCACGGTAAGAATTATACTAAGTAAATAAGATAGTATATTTTTTAATTCAACATTACCAATGTTTGTATCCAGGACTGAAAGTGCAAAAGTTCAACTTACCTGAAAAAAAAAAATATTTATAATAAATTGAGTGATATTATACAAGAAAAAAATCAATACATTCAAATACAAGTGATCACAATTGCTTTTATTAAGTTTATAAAAGCATATTTAGAATTAGAGCATAAAAGCATTTCAAAAAATAAAATTTCAGTTATTTTGTAACTAAACATTTACTAGACGAGTTCACTTTGGTTTTAAAGACTGAACAATTAAAATTTCCATCAAAATTTCCTAGTAAAAGTAATCAGACCATAAAGCTTTATATATTATTATATATAATATAATTATATTATATATTATAGAAGTTATTAAAGTAGTTAATACTAAAAATACGTATCGCCGCTAACCATGTCTGTACGATAAATAAGAAATATAAAAAGTACTATATTATTATAAAATATCCTTTAGGCTTATGTAAATGACCCAAGTACACTAATGTTGCGATATAAATAATATGCATAGCAGTTAATAAATAATTATAAATGATATAATGAATAAAGAAGATAATGGTCCATAATAAAATGTTCATAAAATTCTCTTATACAGGGAGAATTGTTAATTCGGAAGCCGACGTTTCGACCACATTGGAGGTCTTCTTCAGGGCTAGTGAGATCAGGAGTTGACACTTTTATAGTAACAGTGATATAATATACACACTGACACTGATATAGTAAATAATACAACGAATAACAATCCTAATAACAAGTAACGGTATTACTCTTTCTAGTCTGACTAGAACTGAAATAGTCACAGGTCAAATGAATTAAAAGTCAATCATATAATTAAGAAAGATTTATTTGTTTTGATCATTGAAAACCAATCGACCACCTTAACCTCTAATAGGTCAAATAAATCAATTAACAACCAAATCCAATTTTAATTTCGATTTGGCGTGTTTATTTATTTCTATAACTTTTCATATAAAATATTCTGACTGTCCGTTTAGTAAAAATACCAATTTCGGATGGGATCATTCACAGCTACCAATTAATTTTTATAAATATATGTCTAAATTTGTGATATTGAGGAAGTACAATAGGGAAATAAAAAAAAAGTAATCCAATAGAAATCATGGTAAACTTATAAGAAATAATATATTATATAGTATATATTATAAAAATTCGTAACAAATTTGATAAATATTTAATTATATGATAAGATACTTAAAAATTAAGTTTGCCTTCTAAGATGCTAAAGAAGTATTTACTTCTTGATAAATATTTACCAAAAATATGGTATATATATATATGTTATTTTGAAGATATGTATATATAGATATTTAATATTTCGGGGCATCAGATCTACCTCCAACTACTAATAATTTTTTTTTTCAGTGCCACTACAACCTCTGAAGGGTCTTGGGTTCAGTTCTTCGTATAGACTGTACTCTATCAAGGGGAACTGTTGTGCAGGGTGGTGGTTAGTCCGAGATCACGCCTAACCGCCAGGTAAGATCCCAATTAAGGTTACCCGCTTTATAGAGGTTCATGAGCATTAAAAGATTAAATAATGTACCTTTCGCAGCCGGATTTGAACCCAGAATCTTTGGCATAGAAACTCAGAGCTCTACTAACTGAGTTATATTTTTAACTAAAGGATTTTTTTTATATCAACAAAAACCTTGGTATGTATTATGTCTGATGCTTTCTTATCTACATGCACTTTCTTATCTACTTTTTTTTTATGAAAGATTAAAGACGGTAGTATGTCTTCTGCGAGGCTACAAAATTATATTGTAAAAACCAATCCGACGAAACAGTTCGTGACATCTTGGAACGAGGTGTTAAGGAATTTAGCATCCTTCGCCAATCGGGAGGTTGCGGTGGAGCGAGTCTTGCGCAAGTTCCTCGTACTCTCCGAGGTTCCCTCCTCGTTCTTTGTTCAATGCGTTTCAGTTCTGTGTAGTTCAAGATCATTGTGAACGGTGAATTCCGAGCATTGTGAACTTGAGAACAGATGGTTCCAACAGCTGGCAATCCGGTTCGTCCGAGTAAACCTATAAAAAAATTAATTTATGCACTTAACGAAGAATCCTGCTCACTTGTTTCACGGCCGAGAATTATTCTCAAAGTCTTTGTAAACTTTGAATACACTCATGTTTAAAAAAACATTACTTTAAAAATATTTCATTAATCAAATATCCACGAAATGATTTAAGAAAGAAAAATGTGATTCAAGTGTAATATTTTATTTCATGAATATCTCGCTTGGTCGTCTGCGTATAAAACTATGAATCAGTAGATCATATGTGCTCCTGAATCCAGTAAAATACGTTTGTACTAAAATATGGTAATCTAGTAAACAATTTTAATCATTAATAATTGAATTAAACTAATCGCCTTAATTAATATAATTTATTTATTCACGATCGGACAAATAAAAAATTCTCTATCTCGAGATATATATATATATATATATTATGTTTTGGTTCTTGAGTTTGAGTCAGTTTATTTCAACTTCTAAAGGCGAAGTTTCTAGACTAGGTTAGTCTCAGATTCATGCCCTGACAAGTGAAAAAATGAGCTTTTAGTAAAAACATTAAATAACAGACTAGACGAGATATTCAGGTTTAGTCTGGTATTTAATGTTTTTACTAAAAGCTCAGTTATTTTACCAAATGGAATTGCCTCACTTTCAAAACCAAAGACTCATATAAATATGTACATATTATATTGTTAGTAAAAAGAAGATCCAATTCAGTCAAATCTAAAGTAAAATCATTATTAATAGCCATAAAATCTTGCCTAAATGGACGAAAGTTAATTTAGCTCCAAACAAAACAACAATTAGGCGAGAACGGTTCGAAGAAGTGAACTATCAATCATTCTCTCGAACAAGCAGCTCCCTGGCAACGACCTATTGTAAGTGTCTGGTCCACAAACATTCCGGCACAATCAAATTATCAGAGCGGAATCATTCCAGATGTTAATTGAGAATCTTATACCATATAATTATTTCATTAACAACAAGAATAATAATTACGTTTTCAATACTAATAACCTTAAATTTTTATGGAGGAAAGAAAGCTAAAACACGAGAAACGAATGAAGAAGATATGGAAGAAAAGAAAAGAACAGTCAAACGTGGTCGATAATTACTCAATCGTAAAAAAAAAAATAAATAAGGTTTTCAATGGTATTGGGACTAAAATAAAAACACATCGTCAATAGACAAAGTTACACCAGCACGTCTTTCAGGATACTTTCTTTTATAATATTGCTAAAAAAATTTATTCTATTCGCTATTTTAAAAAATTAATAAGTTTTGCGTTGTTTTTTTTTTAATGGGTTCGAAGAATTGCTACAATTAGTAATACCTCTGATAGAGAAAAAAAAACATTTATGAGGGAGGCGATTTTACCATACCAACGATTATCTATAACTTTGCGTTATTTAGCAACTGGAAATAGTTTCGAGGATTTAAAATTTAGCAATGCTATTTCGGCCATGATATACCGATATACTTTACTTTTTATTTATTCAATTAAAAACTCCCTTTCCTTGTCTTTTACCGAACTATTCGCCATTGATGGGCGACTCCATACTAAATGTGACTGAACTGATCGCGACCGCTCCAAACAGTGTACTGAAAAATATTGCGCCATACTAACCATACACAGTGCTAGGAAAACATATTGCGCAATAAATTTAGCTCGCTCAAATTTTTGTTCAATCATTGCGCAATTTTTCAATATTATCCCTACACCGCTAATAATATTGTGCAATCATATAAATTGTGCAATAGTATTGTAGGTGTATGGGCCTTAGGAAAAAATTAATACACTGAAACGAGTATTCTTACGAAATTTTTAATAAACATTAGACAACACACTCTTCTTGTAAAATTTATTTATTTCGTATATTTCATCATATGTTTTTATGGAAAAATTGTCCACCAAAATACATAAATTTCTTAATAACGAATTATAGAATACTAATAAAAAATTATACAAACGACATTCAAGATTTAAACAAATAAAATAATTATAAAACATTATCAAAACAGTACGATTTTTATTTCCCAAAAAAAGGACTAGCATTAACATAAAATTTATAGACAGATTTTTTATTTCAACGAACTTTTTTTTCGATTAAACTACTCTTAATAATAACCATACAAACCTAATTTTTTTAGGAAACACTTTCTTAAAATATGAATTCTCAAAAGTTTATAAAGTTCTTAAGTCAGAAAAAAATAACACTACTTCTTAGAGCAGTAAAAAAACTGTTTCAAGATTTTATTCAAAATTAGAGCATATCGTCATATGTATTTTACCTAATCGTTAGGTTTTTTTTTCCTTATGAATGACTCAATATGAATTTTATATCACTTATCAGTCCTTAAGAAATTACATTAGGTACTTTGCATTTGTATTGTCTATAACGTCAGGTTTAGATGAGCATTATAAAAAACATAAATGTATCTGGAACTATACTTTCTATAAGTATTGGAAAAATAAAAATATAATATATAACAGGAAAATGAAAATCTTAAAAAACGATTTCATTGACCAAGCAACTTTAACGAACACCTTCGTTACCGATTCGCAATGTAATTACAGGTCCGTTCCATCAGCTTCCGACGCGAGGGGCCGTTCCGACATTAATGATGGCTGCCCTGACAACTGTCAGAATATCGCAGCAGCTAATTGTGACCACAAGTGGAATGACATGAATTAGACAGTCTGCGTTTATATTCCACTCCTCGCTAGCCTGGGTGGCCCGGGCGGAAACTTCTCGCCCATTATTATCCCATCATAACTTATTGACCCAAATATCCCTCTCACGATTTACTGTATCTTATTATCGCTAAAGCAATGATCAGATCGAGAAATCGAATTTGAGAAAAATAAATATCGAACTTTCCTTCTAGATATATCGACTAATATGCAGTTCCGGCTCGTAAATTAAACCGAAGGATGATGTATGTGTTTAATAGTTTAAAACTTTCGCTGAATTGTTTTTGTAAATAAGGTCACAATGCTACTGAATAAATAACACAGCTCTAAATAACGAAAAGAGTAGATGTTCGGATATTTTTCTGTACCACTACATCCCGTGAAGGGTCTGGGCTCAGTACAGTTTCTAGGACAACGGTTGTGCAGGGAGGTGATTTGTCCTAGATCACGCTCAACCGCCAGAGTTTTCCCTCTCCACTTTATAGAAGCTAAGTGAGCCCCAGTATGGCCTAAATCCCATAGAATCCGTTTCCGGCCCGCAACAAATTAAGTAAAAGTTTACCAGCAAGATAGATTTGAACCCAGGACCTTCCGAATTGCAAACTCAGCGCTCTACCACTGAGCCACTCCGCTCCCTATTTTCCAAGAAAATCCGAGCTTTTCAGGCAAAAGAAATAAGAAAAAAAATTAATAAGGTATTGGAATAACAAACATGCTATGATGAGAACAGCCATATTACTGTAAATAGAAATGATGACGTGTTTTTCTAAAGCTGTTTCGATTCCATCTGCAAGTCACGTTCCCAACAGTATTAAGATGTAATATGTATGACACGAGATTACAACATTTAAAGTTACATCAAACGTTTATCAGCTTCTCACGAGGAAGGAAACAAGCCGAGAGATTATCCACACCGGAAAATTGGTGAAGGAGTCTTCACGGGATTTTATTATTTTCACCTTCTTAAGTTGATTCATCTGCGATTTGTTCATTATGTGCATAAGTTGTAGCACAATGTTGTCTATTAATGATTTTAAGATAAGTGCTTTTTACTTGGATATTCTGGGATTGAAAACTATGACAAAGAGCTGAATCGACTACAAAGCGTTCTATAAGAGGAAAAATAACTCTTGTAGATGTACTGCAAAGAACGCTTACTCCAAAAATATAAAATGTCACTTTATTTCTCTTCACCTAACTTCTTTGCCACTACAGCCTAGCCTCCTCCAAGCGATTCTTCCACCATTCCCTGGCAGGTGCCCTTCTTCTTCCAATTAGCCACGATGCATCATTTTCTACTTGATTTTACAATCTTCCTCACTTTGCATACTGAAAGTTAAGATTAAGGGATGGAACAGAATCTATTTTGAGTTCCTGAAGAAACTGCAAAATTTAGGAACGAATTATGACATTCATTACATAATGAATAAATAATTGATACTTTGATCAAATAAAATTTATATTTTTATTATTTCACATGTTCTTTAGCCTTTCAGCGTCAAGTTCTAAGTCCATTTCCTCAGTTCGCTTTTTTGATCGGCTATTTGTCTAATCTGGTCCCACATATTCACTTTCCTCTTTCCCAGTGCCTCTGGTTACTGCATATAAGTAACTATGGGTCCTATGAAAGATCATCGTCCCTCCGGTTTTGCTTCCATATACCATTTAGTTTTACAGGAGTCCGGCATTCTCCAAACATTCCCAAATGACCAGAGCTGAAGTTTCTCTATATTTTCTTTACTGAGACTATACCTAGCTATTATAAATTTTCATTATGTACAAAGTCTCTCTCCGTCTTTTCGACAATTCTTATGAGGAAGATCACCTCTGCGGTGGTTAATCGTGATACATGTCTCTAGGGCAATCCAGTGTTGTACTCCATACCCAGGGAAGTATGCTGTTTTGAAAGTCAACAATGTGGATATTCTGCTTATTTCTATATCAATTAAAAAATAGTTTTATTTATGTATGAACGTATTTCATGCACAGATGAAAGAGAAAGAACAGTGAAGGATACGTGGGTGGTTGAAGGCTATTAGCGCCGAAGACAGGTACTCAAGAAGACCACCTGTGATCCTATTCCTTCCTAAGGACGCACTAAAACGCACCACACATCAAAGCCCACGCACTAACCCTACCTACTAATCGCTACGGGGCTTAATAACCAGACGGGTGTTACAACAAAACAATCAGAAACCGCTTTAGTAGCAATTCCGCCCGGGTTACGAGCAGCGGTGATGGCTCTGTTTATTACCCGTATTAACGCTTTGAGCAGCGCCGAGGCCATCAAATAGTAAAGTGACTGGCTGTCAAATAAATCTTCTTAAACGTTCCCTAACGTCATTTTCGTGTTAGGGTCCATACCTGTCCTCGCATCTCCCTAAATGGCGATATTATAGAATAAAATTGAAGTAGAGTTGAAATGGGATAGAGATCGGTAAGGCTTTTTATCACTAAATATTGATAGGTAGTTGGGGAGCTCAGTTTGTAGAGCTCTGAGTTGATGTGCTTAAGGTCCCGGGTTCAAATCCAGCTGTTAATTAATTTAATCTGTTAAGAGAAAACGACAGACCCAGATAGACCCTGGGGGATCTGGAGACCCTCCTGGTGCTGACTCAGCCTCCAAACGTTAACCACCCCTTTAACTCACCCTTAATGGTGAATTGAAGAAGTGTCAAACTGAAATAGAGATCGATTAAAATTTCTTGTCGCTAAATATTCCCAAGAAACACTCTATTTAACCTTGAATAAATTAGAGATGAGAAGTACGTGAACGAACTAGTTCATTGAACTATATCCGGAAAATGAACCATAAAGAGCGCTCTCTGTTTTGGTGAACTATAGTTCTTTTTAGATCACACCACTCACCAGTTACCACACTCGGGCAGGGGACCGTTGGCGTCTGACCTACGATCGAAAGACGAACTACTGAACTAAGTGAACTAGTTGAACCTTTCTAGTTCATTTTGCCTCTCAGTTATTCCCCTTTTTTCAATAGTTCAATTCCTCTCTTAGTTTAGTACATTTCTAGTTTTTTTGAAAAATGAACAATGAGTTCATTAGAGCTAGTTCACTAGAATGAATTATCTCAAAAGGAACGATTGAGTAAAAGGAACTACTTTGCCCACCTCTAATATAAATCAAGATTATAAGGCTTATAATGGTTATCCCTAACACCTCAAAGAAAAAATGCAAATTACAATTATCAGTGAGTTATATTCCGAAAGAACCAATATGACAAACAAATATACACCTTAAAAATATGTTCATAAGATTTATGGTAATTATAAGGTTACGAACTAGAGGCCCATTGTATACGTGATGTTTACAAACGTGGGTATATATATACAGCCCCAGTGAGTAAGTGGTTAAGTTTAATTTTGTCCAAGATGAGTTTCTTGTACTTAAGTTAGCGGAATCGAGTCATTGTCGTAGTTAATAAGGGGCTAAGTAAGGCATTGGCTTGAAAAGGAGTTATTGTTTACATTACAGCTCATTTTAAAGCGAAAAACTACGAAAATGGTACGATTCGGTTTATCTGAAAGCAGTTAACTCTCTCTGAAGAAAATCCGAATTAACCACTTATTCACCGAGGCTGTAGATATAAGTTAATGTTTTTAACATATTATTTTCAGCGTATCTAGTCTAGATTTATAGTTTGAATAAATAAAGACATTATTTTTACAAACAAAATAAAATGTCACAGGAGACAAAAAATATAGTCTATTTAATAAAAAAGTGATAAAACCTATTCAAAATAGTGAACTATCTAGAAACTCCCTAGGTGGCCCACCTAGAGGCTCTTCAGTAAACGATCCAATCATATTTCACAGGAATGACCCATCCGAGAAGACAATATTCCACTGATGTCTCCTTCAAGGGTCCGTGAAGGGCTTTTGGACCCTCTGGGTGCTTCAATGAAAGAGCTCGGAGTAAAGAAGGATAAACACCGTTCAAAGATTTGAATTTTTAATTTATTCAACAGTCCCCATTCGACAAATATTCGTCCCTTATACTCAGTTTGCCATGATACATCCGAACCTTACTCATCGCTGCCTACGCACCACCGGGCGTACCATCTTGGGAGAGCTATAATTATATTTTATTACAGTCTTTTGTCAGGACGGCTCTTGTTCCGTTTATTCTGATGGAGAACGTTCTATGGTCTATTGGATACGATCATACTCCAGCAAATAGGAAGTGATACTAAAATTACATCAGATTTATTAATACCGATTATTATGAGATGTGGGTTATATAACACATGACGCGTTAGCTTGATGTAGATTGTTTTGAAACTGGTATAATAATTGTTAGTTTTCGAAACCGGCTAATCAAAGATGTGATTAGCAAATATGACGGATCTCGGTGAAGGAATCTGGTTATCGCATAGTAAGACCTATTAATGTAAATATAATAATTATATGAAAAATGAAGACGGATTGAAACTGCGAAGTAACAGAGAAATCTACCGGAAAGTGGAGTGAATTTCCGATACTATGCGGAAGTAGAGGCTGACAACTAAATAGAATTAACAAGCAAAGATTCGACTATTTCTGAAAGAAGACCACCAAAACGAGGTCTTAAGAAGTTAAGAAAGATATGGAAAAGTTGAACATCACGGAGTCTCACTTGTAAAGCAGAAGTGAATGTAAGAGCAAAGTTAAAAATTCGGAAGGATAAAGCATAAAGGAATATTGGATACAGAGAAAACCCCAGCAGCAAAAAAGAAAGATATAAATAAAATATATGTTGCATGATTCTAAGTGGTCAATAGGAAATTTAAAAAAATCAAAATGATGTTTTTACTTATTTTTATTATTTTTAATTCATAATTGTAGGACTTAATAGGAGTCGATGGTCTTAACACAATACTGTATGTAGGTAACAATAAAAAAAAATACTTAGTTATTCTGGTTAGACATAAAAAAATAAAATAAATAAATAAAGAGTACTTTATTTTAGAAAAAAAATTATAATTTTATAAAAGCAAAATTAGTTTCGTATTCCAAAATACATGATATCATAATTTTTTCAGACAATTAAGATCTCTGAACAACCCCAACTTAAGTTCATTAGTTGATAACGAAAATTTTTCTCAACAACGGTTAAGTATGTGATGTTACTATAACGAATAAGGTCACTTTTCTAATGATTTTATTTCCAATTTTCTTACTGAAATGATGTATGTATTTTACATATGTATACTTCACTTACAGAGGAGTTTGGAGACTCCAGTAACTATGGAAAAAAATGGGATTATTATAAAATTCCTTAATAATAGATATACAAGAATATATGAAACTGTAAGAGCTGAGGAGAATATTGGAGTAATAAATTCTTAAGAACAACCTTCTGAAGCTAGGGTTCATCGGGGTCATGCGAAAGTGGGCAAGTGGGTGCGGGAGGGACAGGAACTATCAAATAGTTTAATCGTTTGTAGCTTCTGACCTTTCGCTTTATATATATATATATATATATATATATATATATATATATATTTCTTCAACTTCTCGCCTCTAGGTCTTTACGTTTAGATTTATTTTATTACAAATAAATTATTTATATTTAATAGATACTTCGTTCTACTTTTCAGTATATTTTATAAATCAAAATTAATAATTATATAATTATAATTAATAATTATAAAAGGCTTAGCGCACGCTAATCCCCGATATCGCTGCTACCAATTATAAAATTAATTAAAATATAGACAGTATTCAAAGCATTTCAATTCACAATTTTTTACTCAATTTAAACTAATCCTGGTTTGAAACAAACTTTATATTAAGTTCCTAATTGGTCTTTTTTTTTTTTTTTTTGCTTTTTTTTTAGAACAGAAGATTAAAACTCCTTTGTTCAGTTAATATTATTCTGACCCTGTCAAAATGATTACCGCGATGATATTACCGAGCGTTGTTTACTATATGTCTACTAAGTGATCTGTGGTTTATATTCTATAAATTATTATGAAGTTTTTGTGTTATATTATACTTTTTTTTTTAGATTTTAGATAGGTTTATACCATTTTATATATGCTTCATATTGCCGGTAATCTTGTGTAATTATTAATTATTAAATGTATATAAATAATATATATATAATATATATATATAATGTATATAAATTAATATATTATTAATTCTTTAACCAAATTTCTGGACTTGCCATGGGAAATCCCCTCGCTCCTGACCTCTCCAATATTGTCTTAAACGACCTTCTGGACTCCATTCTACCCCAATTCCTTAACGATGTTATTTTCATTAAGAAATATGTGGACGATCTCCTCCTTATCCTAAATCCCATAATTATTCCTGAATTATTATCATCTTTTAACTCATACCATCCCCGCCTCCATTTCACAGTGGAACTTGAATCCAACAAATCATTACCATTTATTGACCTCCGTATCATTAGAAATCCTGACCACACTTTATCCACAGATTGGTATACCAAACCCACCTATTCTGGCAGACTCCTTAATTATTACTCCCAACACCCGCACCACCAAAAAATTAACGTCGCCAAAAATATTATCCGCCGTGGCCTATCCCTCTCTGACCCTTGCTTCCATAAAACTAACACCCACCGCATCCAAAATATCCTTTTAAAAAACAATTTTCCTCTCCATATTATTAATAAACTCATCCAAGACTATAAAAAAAACCCCAACCCCACCCGGTCTCCACACCCTCCCTCTATCCCTGTATACAGATCCTTGCCATATATACCCTCCCTCTCAAATAATGTTCAAAAATCCCTACGTTCCTCGATCCCCAATTTACGTTTAGCCTTCAAATCCCATAACAAACTTTCCAAAATCTAGACCCGTGTTAAAGATCCCATTCCCGTTATACAACGCTCACAAGTTGTCTACCGTATCCCTTGCTCCACTCCTAATTGTAACTCTTCCTACATCGGCGAAACTAAAAACTTACTTAAAGATCGTATTTCCCAACATAAATATTCCATTTCATCCAATAACCCAACCGCATCTAAACTCTCTGACCATGCCCTATCTTTAAACCACATTTTCAACTTCGATAATACGTCTATCCTAGCTTCCGTTCCCAACTACGAAAAACGCATTCTCTCGGAAACCATCCACATCAATCTAGATTCCTCCACCGTAAACATTAAGTCCGACTCACATCACCTATCCTCAATTTATTCCCAAATTTTTAATTTACTAAAACACCGTAATTTCAAAAATATTATTTCTCTCCTTTTACGGTCAGTATCTTTCTATTTTTTCTTTTGTAGTCATTTATTTCGTTGCTGCCCCCTTTTTCATTACTTTAATTTTTTTATTTATTTTTCACATGATTTACGCGTCCCCATATTCCCCAAATTGCCCTTTCCCTACGTTTTTATTTTTATTTTTTTGAATTTTTTATTTTTCGTTACTTTGATCTTTGACCGTCAGAGATCGCTGACAGCGCTTCCGTCGTTATAACGTATTTTTCGCGTCAGTTACCTTCTGCCCCAGCAGCCACTCCTATTGGGTTCGTACAGTTTCATATTATTTATATCTTCTCTTCATCTTTCTCCATCTCCTTCCTTCACACCTATTTCTCCCATCATCACTTTAGCATCCATCATAGTTTTAATAAAAGAGTTCATGTTCATAGAACATCATTATTTTTTATAATATATCTCCATTCACTTACTGATATCTTATATCTCTCATCTATAGTTTCTTTTATACTTACATCTTTATTTATATAATATAACATCATTCCTATTGTATACCTTTATATAACATCTGATACTTATATTTTAAATGTATATTTATATTTCACTTCTCTGCCTGTCATAAATTAGATTCCTATTCTTTACTTTCTACAATATTCTTCTCTATTTCTTCTTAGGTATCATATTTTTAATTCATGTTCTTTCATTTCACTTATGGTACTCCCCATGAGTCTATTTTCATACTATTGTTTTCTCTGCAATACATTTCTATCTTTATTATACTAAGTTTTCTATACTCATTATATTTATATCTTTTTCATTTTATTTTTTTTCTGTTTAACTTCATTTCTCTCTTTGTATTTTGTTTTGCATTATCACCTCTCTATACATCTACTATGTAATCATCTTTATTCATATATCCTTTCATTATATATCCTTCACTTTTTTTTCTCTCGCTCAATTTTTCTATATCTCTACATATTGTTATGTTTTCTGTATCTCTATTTTATGTATTTTTACAGTCTTTTCTGTTTTTGTCTGTTTTCTCATAGCCCTGAAGATGACCTACACAGTAGGTCGAAACGTCGGCACATAAAATACAATAGTTTCACTTATTTTGCTGTGTTTTCTTGACTGCACCCCCAACTAATTACATCCTATTATAGTACCTACAGTCAACTAATTTCTTTCTTACATAATTATTAAATGGTTGAGATGTCAAGCGTTACAAGTATAATAATAATGTGTAAATACATTTAAAAGTTTAAAATTTAAGAGAAAGCCTTAATCATTAAGCAACTTCAAACTTAAACAAACATCAGAGTTTTCTTCATATAATTTAATAAATTAGTGTATATCTCTTGAACATTGAGTAATATTGATTTTGAAATACATTAGTTACACATCCATATATCCTAAAATTCACTTGTATCTTTGATCTATCTTGATTTCACATTATTTATATAATATTTTATCCCCTCAATTCAATAAAGGTAATTAAAGTCTACAAGAATCTTAACTCAAGTTCCTGAAGGAGCCGTTGCCAACACAACGCTAAGGTTCTGCGGGTTAGTATGCTTAGAATAGTTGTCCAATAGTTTTTAAAACATTTTTATCTTTTACTCATACAACTAATAAGTGGATTAAACTGTTATTGTTCCATTATTAAATACAGGAAATCATGGTTAACATTAGGCAATAGCAGACATTGTTTGTTGAATTTTTGCACTTTTAATTAATTTGTTTGAAAAACCTTATAATTTGATTAAATTAATTTATTTTAGCCACTTCCTTCTTAAGGACTATCATAGAACTGCTGATATAATATTTCATCTTTCGTTTCACTTATAAACTCAATTTTTTAACATAGGAACTAGGGTGCTGTGCTTGAAATACATTAAACTTGATACTGAAAATGAAATACTTGACACTCAAGTCCTCAGAGAAAAAAACCACTGGAATGCTGGTAGATTTGACGTAGCGCAGAAGAGATGACAGAGATAAGAGAAGAGAAAGGAACTGGAGGTGGAGATAGACCTGACCTGTGGCGAGCTGCCGTGCCTTACCGAAGGCCAGCTACTCCTTCGGGGTATCCAGTCACATGCTATGCAGATTTCTTCGTATATATATGTACTAAAAATTATCATGAATTATAAAGATTAAGTAATGAAAAAATACTTTCAAAGATTCCTATAGAATTCTAGTTGGATTACTGGATCTGAAATTGAAGCGTTGCCAGAGAAAAGGTAATAAGTCATGAAAAAATAAATTTCTACGCAAGAACATGAAATGTTTTTGACAACTAAAAATAATAGGTTCTATCGGAAAATAGTAACCACCAACGTTCATAGAAACTAAACCACTCCCAGTTTGGACTTACTCCACATGCCATGATTATTTACAACTTTTTCAATAAAAAACACTAAAAATGATTTATTTTTGTTTTTACTTACTACCTTTTCTATGTCAAAGCCTCAATTTTAGTTGAAGAGCTAATAACTAATAAAAAATCTACAGTCGAAAGGCCTAAAACTACATTTCGAATATAGAAAAAACATCACTTATAACTTTGTTACTTCAACTGCATCTGTCATGAAAATACTTGACATGACAAAATACATAATTACAAATAATGTCTAACAAAAAACAAAAACTACTGCAAGCCCTGAAGAAAATCTACACAGTTAGGTGAACTCATAGTAATGATCTAATAATTCTTAAGGATTATTAACGTTCGATAATGATGGGACAAAAGACCTTTATTAAGGAACCATAAATATTATATATTTCCTTTTTTTTTGGAACTCTGAAGGAATTTTTTATCTAATTTAGATATTCGAACACAAAAAATACTAGTGAGATAAAAAATAAGGCATACATAGTTTTCAATAAAAATAAATATGAAAGTTTTCAACTACAGAACAAAGTTTGATTTCATAAGCTAATGTTGAAATATACGGATATTATTAAAATTTTATTTTTTTAAAAATATTTTCCAAAATAAATATATATTTTTTAAAATAAATAAATGTATGTAATTTTATATTTAGAATTGTATGCTGCATTGACTATTACATCAGTATAATAGAGTTCTGGAATCACCTCGAACTTTGAGATGTCAAGTTTCTAGATATGTACAATTTAATTACGGAATTTAGAAAATCATTCAGTTGAATTCACGATTTTATAGTTCATTGCTCTTCCTATTAGATCAACTTCCCGACAAAGTCTCACAATAATCATAAAGTATGCAAATAGTTTTATTTGATATTTAAATACATTTAATTTATTTCCCATCTATAACAGCTAAATCTTAAGAAGTTCCAGGTTTCCGTGCTGACTTCGGTAGATTAGTTTTAAAAGTATTCTGCACACGTCCTATGAAAACTGGTTCACTTTTGTTTAGTTATTTGGTAAGAGCATGTCCAGTACATTACTTAAGCTTAGTCAAAAGAAAATCAAACAGTCCAGAATCTAAATAAAAACAATGAGACTGATATAAATTTACGATTATATTTTTTCTTACACATCGCCGCTGTCAAAACAATACCGCATATGTACACTTTGAGCGATTTTACAGGAGAGAAAAAAAGCCGCGCCGACTGTAGACTTGGCAATTTTTTTCAGAATTATTGAAGAGAGGAGCGGAGTGGCTCACTGAGTTGCCATGTCGGAAATCCTGGTTCAAATCCCGCTGCAGGCCATGACTTTTAATTAGTCTGTTTGCAGCGGGAGATGGATCATATAGGGCCCACCCAGCCTCTATAAAATACTAAAAAAATAGGGTACCAAAAATAAGGGGGAAAACCAGTCATCTCCTTGCAGAACCGTTGTCCATGAAACCCCAGAATGTACTGAACCCCAGTCCCGTTTACGGGTTGTAGTGGTATAGGTTTTTTTTTTTTTTTATTGAAGAGAAGTATCAAAAAATCATACTCTGCCATGTTGCTGACCTTAATATCTGCCTTCTTTTGTTTGTAATTCAACCTGTAGAATTAGTTACTGTTACTAACTCATTATCATAAAAAGTTGTATGTAGGCGGTATTGTTTTGACAGCAACCATATGATATGTAACGAATGGTATTAAGGAAAAATTATGGTATGGTTTTTGATGTATAAACACATGTGTGGATGCTTCGGTCTCATGTCCAGGTGTATTCCTTATATAAGGATGCACATGTGGTCCAATTCATCAAGCCACGCTCTGTATAGAATGGTTAGACCGTAGAATAATAATGCCTGATAGAAGAGTACCGAGCAAACTCCGGCAGGGTGCTATAATTGGTAAAAGAAGAATTGGCGGACCACGTAGGCGGTAGTTGCAAGGTGTTGAATAGAACCTTAAGGTATTAGGCGTCTCTGAATGGAAACAGAATGCAAGAAACTGAGAAGAGTGGAACGAAATTGTTGAGGAAGCCAAGGCCCATCCCGGGCTGTTGCGTTGTACTAGTATACTACGCTATACTAAATAATCTACCAGAGGTAAAGTAGTTAACTAATGCAGATAAATCATTTTAATCAATTATCAGAAACAGAAATAAGGACTAGACATGGAGTTCATTCATGAAGTGAAATAATCGTGCTCGTAAAAAAATAAAAATATAAAATGAATTAAAATCATTAATGTTTAAAACAATATGCAAAATATGTCCAAGTGAAAAACAACATAGATGTTTGTTAGCCTGATGATATGAAAAGTTAATAGCTAATAAAAAGAATTTTTCTATTTTTTATTTTTTTTATTTGAAGGCAAGTAGGACGAGTTATTCTGAAAGTTACCAACAGATTCCGAACAGATATCGAGATTCAATCCGTTGTAAATTTAATGCACTCTACTGTTTTTAATTATAAAAATACAAATTTTAAACCAATGAAACAGTTAATTATGAAATATTATTTATGATCCTTGAGACTGTGAGCAACAACACCTATTTTGATGACGCCATGATGTGGTCTGGCAAACCTCCGGGATCTGACAGGCCATGCTGTTAGCATCTGGTCTTTCATACTCGGATCACGACGGCCTATCGTAAATTCTTTCTTTTTTTTTTTTTTATAATATACACTGGCACAGTACAAACAGTGTAATATCCATTGGACAGATCCATTTGCAGAGCGATCACAAAAATAGGATAGATATATTAATAAATTTTGACAGTTCGTTGTAGGTAATTCCATCACAAATTCATTGGTACCCATCATAAAGATTGGTAAACCGATTTTATGGTCCCGAAAATACTGGTTTAGAATTGGAAAAGAACCGTGAGAAATAAGACGCCAACGTGTCGTTTTAGACAAAATTTCTCAATTAAACTAGCGAAAAATGTTAAAAAGCCGATGTTTTAAATTTCGGAGTCATCCGCTTTTTATCCCAAACGACTCATATGAGGGCTGTTATATATATTTCCTTTCCCGGATATGCGTTTGAGTGTATGAACCATATTCGAAAACTCAAAGAGTTATGGTTTCCTGAGGCCATAAAAAAAACCAAAAAACAGAGCTCACTTAATTTTTTGTGGTTCTAATTCAGTAGCATCAATAAAACCTTACATTTCGACAATGAAAGCCACAAATATATCCTCCTTACAAGTACCCTTCAACCTCAAAACAGTTGAGAATCTAAACATAGTATTTTAAGGGATGGAATTCTTGTGTTCTGGCTTGTGCAGAAACATAGCGAATAATATTCATTAAAAAGCTATTTGAATTCCAATTCTTGATTTTTTTCTATAATATTTTACTAAGATTCTAGCTAATTAATAAATTTGAAATAATACGATTTTTCACGTTCACTCCTTTTATAAGGTGGAGCCATGCGACAGAATATAGAAGGACCGAACATTCTAAAATTGTTTTACCTACAGTGAGGACAACTGTGCGAAAAACCCAGGGACATATTAGCATTACTTGAGACGTAGACATTGGGCAAGATAATGGCTCGATGGGAGATAAGAAGGCCGCGGGGGTCCTGAGGCGGGAATTGGGACAGCTTAGGCGCCACCAGTTTCGTCCTCGTCATGGTTTCGCTGCATGTTGGACTTAAATGGCAACTGAAGGACCATCCAAGATTCAAATATTAACAATTAAATTATAAACCAATACCTTTATAAATTTTAAAAATAACTAAAATAATAAAAAATCACATTTTTAAAAATAGTAAAAACAGTCCTATTACAACCCATGAAGGGTCTTGAGTTCAGTACGTGGTAGAGACTGTACTGTTTCTTGGACAATAGTTGTAAAGGGAGATGGTCCTAGATCACTCTCAACAGCCCCATTTTTCCCCATTATTCTTAGCATAATAAATGCTTATTGAACTACAAGAGGGTCCTAAATTATATACAACCCATCTTTGGTCAGCTAACAGATTAAATAAATTATCTGCCACAGCCTAATTTGAATTCGGGACCTTCAGGACGGAAACTCAGCGCACTACCACTGAGGTACCCCGGTCCATAAATTTAACTTTAATCTCTATAAACTATCTATATAACATCACAGTTAATTACCGCCAAACCTAAAATCTCGCCATTAGAACTGGGCTATTGTAATGTCAGTATATATTTGTTATTTGACTTCCTTGGAAAATCAGAAGTTATGCTTTTCAATGTCTTCATTAACTAAAATATTAATACATTCTGTCAATTATTTATTATCCCTTACATCCTTAATAGTTTAGTTTAGATGTTAGCCGATCAGGACATGGCAAAAACATGTCTATGTAAAACTATACGGTTGGTACCTACCGTAAATTACATACATATACATTTCTTTTGCGTATATAGAAATTACATCACCGTCATAGTTGCAGGGTAAGTTTTCTCTCTCTCCTTAACTTATCATTATACTTATCGTTTTAGTTTGGCATGATTTCTCAATATCAGGCCAAAATAATAACTGACCGCTTTGTATTTGAACTATTAAATAAAGCTTTAACGATGACAGAAATTATAAAAGAATTATTTTTCAAGAAACTAATACAGGTAAAACTATCCAGAGAGTCACCGAATTAATCCAAAACGGGTAATAAACATAATACCAAGTTTTAGTGCAACTCATAAAAAATAGCAGAACTACATAAGATGAAGTTAGTAAAATTAAATAAATTTAATTTCCATCCACTATAACGACATATTGCCAAGGTGGACGGCTATTATGAAACAGGCGTTTAATAAATATGAATAATTAATATAATTATTCCCTTAAAATTTTAAATCATATAAAGAGGTCATATTACTCTGGTAATCATTTCCAGATCGACATGGACTCTTAAAGTGGATTATAAATATTATACATAATATATAATATTTATAAAAAATTGAGACCAAGGTGAAAGGAACGCCACAACAATCGGTACGAAGGTAGGAACCGACATCTACAAGGTAGCAGGATCGCTTGATGAATGGAACATTACATTCTGATTAGAAAAACATGGAATCCCATAGGATAACATTCTGTCCAAGCTGGAGTGCATAAGGATGTTGATCATGATAAGAAGGCGAAGAACAAAAACAATATTTGTAAGAAAACATGACAAAAGATACAAGCATTATCTAACAACTCGAAACTAGCATTGAATATTCAGAGTAAAAGTAGTTCGACGTCGAACCCGTGATGCAAATATCCCTTCTTTTTAAAAGTGTTATTAGTTTCGGGAAAGTTAATGAGAGACGTGGGCGTCGAGTTCTGTTACTTCTTACCGGAGGAAAATTCTTTTTTCGTGTTGGCGTATCAAGAGGCCTACGCGCGGACTCAAAGTAATGCCTAAGGCGATACGATTTCAAGACTGGTCGAAACTCAATCCAAGAAACATTTTATCCAAAATTTATTTATTGAAATTTACAACCATATTAAATGAAGTTAAATACAACAAGTTAATAGATTAAGTGATATATAATGACATAGGATAAAGGTAAGTAGAGAAACTACCTAGTGGAAATACTCGTGAGTAACTAAAATGGTAATACTCGTACAAATTATCCCCAGAAGATCACGAGGCCATCTTTTCAGACGCCTAGTAGGATTATTAGATAGCTAGGTTTGAAACTAGTGGATTGGAGTGGTAATAAAGTTTGTAATGAAAGGATTGATATCGGGTTCGGGCCAAATCAGCAGCAAATCGGACATTGAGGTCATTATGGATGGATTTATTCGGAATAAAGTAAGGAGCATTGACGATTTTACGTAGGATTCTAAATTTAAGGATTGGCTACGAGAGGATTTCGATGGTTTAGTTGATCCCCTACTCCTATTTCTACTAATCCTAATTAATTAGGAGCATAGAGTGTTTGTTTAGTAAATGTAGAAGTTGCCTGGACGGCGTAAAAAGATGTAAATAAATCAAGTTTGCAGTGAAGGACACAGTCAGCCAAGTTCGGAACTCTTGAGATTTTAATTTAAATTATTAATAAATAATTTAATTTTGAAATCATTCTATTTCATTGCCGAGAACTGTATTTGATTAATTAAATTAGCTATTATATAAATTAACTCTGGTAGGTATTAATAATAAATGTGAAACGAAATTTATTTTTCGTTCAAACTCGCACTCAGCGGTAGAGCGCTGAGTTTCCGTTTTGAAGGTCTCGGGTTCAAATCCGGCTGTGATAAATAATTTAATTGATCTGTTAACAGACGGTGGTAGACCATGTATTTGTGTCTGATCTGGAGACCTTCATGGGGCTCTATAAAGTTGGTGAAAAACCTGACGGTTGAGCTTGATCTCGCCCAAATCACCTCCCTGTATAACTGTTGTCCATGTACTGAACCCAAGATCCTTCATGAGTTGTAGTGGTACAGTTGTTTTTTTTTTTAATTGCAAAGTACACCTTTAGTGTTTTTCTTTAGAGAGAGAGAATCTACTGCATTTCAGTTTTTGTTTCAAGTTTAGTAACTTACAGATTCGCTAGTTTTTATTTTTATCAACAGTGAAATGGCCTCAAAAGGAAGGGGCTCTCACACACTATTCATTCGCTATAACAACAATTCATTGTTTATTTTTCCCCAGAATAAATCATTCGGTAATGTTCCAAGATACGGCATCAGTAATCCGTGAGTATGGGATTGTGAACGGCGCAGTTTTCAGTTCGAGACAGGTTTCACGGTTGTTGGTTGTTATCGTTTCAAACATATTTTAATATTACAAGTTGGGCAGGAGCTTCTCAGCGAAATCTATAGCGACCGGTCTATCACGTAAACAATGGGCCAGTGGCGATCCATCTGTCTCCTTCACCTGAATAGCTTAGAATAATATGGGTACCCGGGTTCACACATCCACTGATAGCCAGCGATTGCATAACAAACACTCACGAGGCCGCCTACACAGTCTGTTATTATGACCAGTCCAGATAGCCGCCTCAACCTTTTTGAACTTTTATTCGAAAAACCTCAACCACGGAAATCTCAGGGACAAATCCCATAAAAAAAATTCACTAAGCAAAGTAAAGAAAAACATTAACTCGCCTATTTAAAAAATCTTATTGATACAATATGACTCATTGATAACAATAACTGTAATAAAATGTACTAGCTAAAATTTACTAATTTATAAGTAATAATCTGTAAATACTTGCTAATGAACATATAATAATCGACAAAGTAAAAACCTTTCGTAAACAAAATCTTGAAACTGGTCCTCACATGCACTAACACGAACCGTATATGATGTAAATATATGATACACTTTGTAATTGTAAAATGTATTGATAGAGAAAACAACTTGCACCTACCCGTTAAAGGAATTGTGTTCATTATATGGTAGGAAGCGTACGGTTTCTACGGTTGTAACTGGAGGTGATTTAGTCCGAGAACATTATCAATCGCTATGTTACCCCATTAAGGGTAATTACTTTACAGAGGCTGAATGAGCATCAGGAGGGTCTACAAATCCCACAGATACTATTCAGTACCAGAATACATAATTTATCATCCACAACTTGTCTCCAATTCTGGACATAGAGCTCTGCATCCCAGTGCTCTACTTACTGATATACTCTATTCTAATTTTAGTAAAGTCCTAAAAACTTGACTTGTAGGAAAACATCAATAAATGTAAAATTTATGCAGTTAATTACACACATAAAAATTAGAGTAAAAACTTTAGATTTTCATAGTTTGAGTCAACAAAGATGGACGGCATTGAAATTGGATATTTTTAAGTATAAAGTATAATGATTAATATTAATATTAAGTATAAAGAAATGATGAGTTTGTAAAAATCAAACATGAAATTTATTTATCCTCTTAGCATGTCATTCATCTGTAAGAAATACATTCAATTATTTTTAATCTTTGCCGACAAATAAACAACATACCGTAAAATTTTAATTTTTGTAGGAAATTTTCAATCAAAATTTCGGTAAAGAGGTACTAAGTTCATGTTTTCTATTTAATAAAATGCTTTTTCTTCATTGGTATATGTTATGCCGTTTTTAATAATAAAAGTTAACCAGCGTGTTTTGTAAAACATAAATGGCAGTCATTGGTGATAGAAAATAGTTGTAAAATAAATATTTACTGCAATACTTTGTTTTGCTTTTTACAAACAAAGCATCATTTCAGTATAGAATTGCCAAACAACAGTTACAACAGTTTTTCAAAAATCAACAGATCATTGAAGGTCGAAGGAGAAACAAAATTCATTTAGTTCATGAAAATAATATTGGATATTAAAAATCTGTTTGAAAACTAAAACTAGTCTACATTAATTTTAAAAGCGTATAGTTCTCTGTGTGTCCTTTATTAAACGAATTTACTTATTAAAAGAAAACGCACTAATAGAATTGTAAACAGATTAATGGCGTTAGCAAAGTAAAAATGATTTATATCGTTTTTCTCTTCTATTTATATTTTCAAAGGAACTGAGCAAGTAATTAATAGCATACTTCATCAAGGCTTAAAGCACAAAAGCTACTCTGGAAAGATCTGATCTAGATTTATATTCCAAGAAAACCAAAGCTTTCACTATCTTGCGAAATAATTTTTATCTATTTTATTATTTCTAGACATTTCTTAACGAAGAAAGAATACAAATATGCCAACGCAACCTGAGCAATGGTTTAACTGTTCTTCAAACCAACTTTCCAGAGCATCGGTAAACAAGTTTCACACGATCAAGATGATCGCCAATCTTTGACAGAAGACCTTGATTTCCTTGCCAAACCAGCATCAAATAATAAAACACACCAATGGAATGTAAACTGTCGTATGAACACACATATTATAATCTAACTACTTAATTAAAAAACATTTAACACCTTCAAGGAAATTATTTAAGACTATTTTTTTTATGGCCGGAACTACTGACTGGAAGAATTATTACTTTTCTTGAGGGTTTACAATAAAGGGATGCTAAGTACCTAGCCTGTTTTGATTTAAACTAAAATTTATTATAGCTATTTTTCAGCAAATGAATATTTCAGAAGAATCGATTAATAAAATAAAATAAATAGTAATAGTTATTTTTTTTTAAAGTTTAATCGGAGGAATTAAAATTTCAAAGGGGCCTTCAAGGCAAAGTTTACACAACCAGAATTGTGAGAGTACAAATAAATCAATTACTTAGAACAAATATGAAGAAGTGAACGGCAGGTTAAGTCCCTGAACAAGCATCTGTCCTCTCACTACTTATCTCAGGGTACTTGACGCAGGGAGTCACTCGAATCGAATATACTTGAGCTACGAATGACGCAGAAATTTGAATTATTTTTATACGTTTATCTTTTCTTTTTTATCGCTAACGTCAAGACGCAGACATGATTTTTTCCCCCTTTTTATTACGATAGGCACACCTAACCAAGGAATGTACTGTAACATAAGCAATGGTGACATGTCCTAGGAATACTAGATATTATGGCCATAACTTTTCCCGAACGAGACATAGTATTCGAGCTGTCAATTTGTTTACGACGCAGGACTAGAACGTTAGAAAATACTTTAAAAAACAAAACGTAAACAGATTAATAATTGTATGGAACTTTAATGAACTGATTGACAGTATAAAAATTCTCTTCAGTAAAAATAAAAAACAGAAAGTAAAATCAGCTCCTCTATACAAAACCCAAACCTTCAGCCGAGGGAGTTTATGTAAGATAAAGTTCTTATATTCTTTTTATATTAAGCATCGCAAAAAACTATTTCCTAAACTTTCTCATCTTAAATATCCACTCTTAAAGCATAAAATGTATAGCTTATGTCAGTCCTGACGATAAAAAATCCTATTCGAAGAAGATAATTGGCCAGCACTAATGGAGATGTTATTTCAACGAAAACAGCTCGGAATTTTTAAGACATTTTTAAAAATTTATTACTGCGACTGGAACAGACTTAAAACAGAGTGGCTTTAAAACTTTTATCCTAATGCCCACAATCAAAAACTCATATATCTCCTTAATGTTTTGACCTAACGCTATTCTTTTAATATATTTCTGAGAGAGAGCAGCTTATCGAGCGCTTTCTCAGTGGGAATTCACAATAAAAAACTGTAAATAAATCTGTATAATAAGACAATAATAACAAGGCATACTGAATCCAAAGGATCGATGCCTAACCGGACCATTACCCAAACCCAAATCCGTCGGATCATTCTTAACAAAATCTTCCCATTTACGCCTCAGTCTACCCCTAAGACCGAAAAAAACCTATTTGACTTGGTGAATTATTACCGCGTAGGGGAGCGTCCTACAGATGGCTGATGTGGGGTTAGTTAGGGGAAATTCCCTGGAAGTTCCTCCCGGCTAAGTCCGATGGACTCGCTCAATCAGAGCGGCCCCCCAGGCTTGCTGGAGAGATGTGACGTAGGTTAGAACGCTCAACTCACATTATCTTTTAGTTCATTAATACCACTAATAGTCGTGGATCTTTCTGAGGTAAAACGCTCATTATCCGGAGGTAAACTAGTCCTCCGTTCGTGTCTCTGGATGCAATTCCATTTTGCATGGCGGATGTTGAAATATAATAAGATAAAATTATAAAACATGTGTACTTAAACATAAATTGTAAAATAAATGTGTAACGCCATTTATGACATTAACAAAACGCAAATAAAACCTATGAAGGGTGTTGGGTTCAGTGCTGTGCTGTTTCTTGGACAATTGTCCTAAATCACGCTCAACCGCTAGAATTTTCTTTCATTAGGGTACCATCTTTATAGAGGCTGAGTGTGCATGAGGAGGGTTCCAGTTCTCAAAGGATCTGTCCCCGGCTGTCAGCAGGTTAAATAAAATTCGCCACAGCAGGATTTTAACCCAGGACCTTCGATACCACTACCATCGGGCCACTTCGCTCCGCGTTTAAATCTTCAACAGCGGTTATTTTGCCACACCTAGTAAACCTGCAGGCTTATCCAATTATGATATATATTCTTCTTGTGATACGATTCCCAGCCAAAAGATCGCGTTCCTTTCGAAACCTAGGCGATCCATCAGGATAGGTAGCATAGTCTCAAAAGAAATGGAAATGAAGCTCGGAGTAGAGAGTCGCCTGAAAGGGGGTCGAAGATAAACTGTGAGAAGAGAGAGAGAAGCGCGGGCTTCGCCTAATCCCGGGCAGAGCCTAGGGCTCACGGCCACTGAGCTGCCTTCCCACATAAAGCGTTCACTGCCCCGCAGGTAATGGATCACACGGCGGCTCCCAAGAGCAATCGTCCTCTCTATCCGATAAATATTCAACGATCATTTGTGACTAGAGGCTAAAGTATAGTGTTGCCATCCTGGAATCAAAGTTCAAGGTCCAACCTCTTTTACTGGATCTTAACGTATTCATACGTAAGGATGCAATTTCGCTCTGATTACTTTCGCGTTGTATTAGCATAGGCACTTGTGACGTTCTATCTTTATTCTTATACTCCCACTCAGATATCGTTCCTACCGAGTTCATTTATCCTTTTAAAAAAACCTGTACAACTACAACGCATGAAGGGTCTTGGGTTAAGTACAGTTTCGAGGACAACGGTTGTAAATGGAGGTGTATTGGATTAGATTACCCTCAACCCCTAGGTTGCCCCCTCAATTTAAGCCCACCCACTTTATAGAGGTTGGATGAACCCTAGGGGAGTCACCAGATCCCACAGGGTCCATACTCGATTGTTAACAGATTAAATAAAATATCTGCCACAGGATGGTCTCTAAGCAGGTCAATCATCTGCTTAAATAAATTAGCATTGAATAATCGATTTCGTTGCCTACGTGTTTTGTTTATTTTTCCCAAAGAATATATAGACTATGTAAATAATTTATTGCATGCTATCCCATTCATTTATTTTATTCAGTAATTTTGTTATTAACTATTTTATTAATTTTGGTTATAATTATTTTGTTGGTATTAATATATTTATTTTCGACAATTAGTTAAAATCCTGTCAAGTTTCTTACTTTGTAGTTATTCCATTTATATTTACATTTTTATTATGTTTTTATCACTTTTAATTACTTCATGATTCGTATTAATATGTAGCCTTCTGGCCAGATGTATATTATGTTTATTTTTTTTTTTGTTCATGATTGTTATTCTAAAGGGACTTGGTCCCAGAATATAGTTTGTTTTCTATTATATATGAATCCGGCACCTTCGGTACGGCAACCCAGCGGTCTACCACTGTGCTAACCCGCTTTTCTATATATCCAGTGTAAAGAAAATTCTTACACCTTCAGTATGAAACGCAAAGTGAGGTAGGAGGAACACCAAAGTCTTGAACTGCTATCCTTAATTGTTGGCCCCTTGTTTTAGTTGGTGTTTATGCATTGATTCGTGCCTCGCCAAAAACTTTTAAAAATTACGAACTTAAAACTCCAATGATTTAGGTCCATACATGAACATGGTTGATATTGTGTCATACATATTATATGGCATTAGGGTGACAGTAAAACCTAGAGCGGTTTGAAAATAATACCAGATTTTTTATTGGGAAAAATCTGAAGGTAACTAGTTATACAGCATAGTATATAGACTCTTGGTCTAAATGGTAGGAAGAATATGAATTTCAAGAAGGGGATTTAGAGTATGTTTCAAACGGCAATTGATAAAATAGAAATAAATGATATGGAGTTAGTAAATGATCTTTTACTATATAAAAAAAGGAGTGTTTCTTAAGTCATATATGAAGTAGATTGTAAAACAAAAGTATAGTAGAAAATCTTGTTACGTTTAAATATTTAATTTGATTTTTTCGGCACTTGAGATTATCACATTATTGTTATTTGAAAAAATTTAAATTAAATTCATCAACTATGTAATCATTTTGTAGATATTCGGGATTATTAAAACTGTTTTTATATAATGTCTAACCACACTTCTATAGTTTTTATTCTTAATATTTCTGCGATTTTTCTTGAGATTGAAATTGCATTTGTTAGTGTCTGGCACAAGGGTCTTCTCTGGAAAATAAAACCTCACTTACCTTCTACATACTTTTTAATTCTTCAATCTTATTTCCAAGACAGATTCTTCTGTACTACCGTTGACTCTTCGATGTTCTCCTTCATTCCTCAATACAGGGGTGTACAGGCAGTGTTTCAAGCCCTATTCTCTATTCTGTTTACACCTCTGATATTCCGGAGCACCCTTATACATCCATCTATACCTTCGCTGACGATAAAGCCATTATTTCTTCTCACAGAGACCCCAACCTAGCATCTATAGCTCTTCAAAATCATTGTTTTTATTTAGAAAAGTGGTTCTATAAATGGCAAATCAGAATAAACGCCTCAAAATCGAGCCATGTAAACATGAACATTCCCAGTATAAAATCATATGTTCATGACAAATACATAACATTCCACACATCGACACAATATCACCCAAACCCACTCGTTCTTCCGATTTCCTACTCCCTGTTACCTGGACTTCATAAGAAAAGATTAAAAAGACATTGGCCAAGAGACCTACTCGACTATTGATATTTTTATTCCAAAATTCGGTGATCATGTAGAAAATGAAAAGAAAAACGCTTGGATCAAATTTGCTGGATGCGCAATTGCTCAGGTGCAAATGAAAATTAAATAGGAAATAAATAAATAAATACTATTTTTAATTTATAACATTCACATGAATAAGTAACTGGATTATTTGTAACTTCTGAGTGTATGAGTTTGTATAAGACTGTATAAGAATAATTATTAATCACAATTCAAGGATTTCTTCCTAGAACCATTCATGATTCAATTTGATAAAATCAAAATCAATTTCACCGATATCTATCAAATCTCCTTAGATTTAATGGATCGGCTATTAGAGTTAATTTACGGATTATCTGGAAATACGTGGGTTACGGAAAGGATTGGAAGTAATAATTGATTTAGGCAAGTGTAGGACGCTCATTTCAAAATGTAGGAAGGCAGCCAGGAAGGGCAAAAGACGTATTTGATTTTTAGGAAAATAATCATAATATTAATTTTTCTTTAAACATAAAAGTAATATCATTTTTGCTAGGACTAAAATAAATGGTTTAGTGGCACAGTGAATAAAGAAATGAAAATAGAAAAACAAATATCAATATAAGAAATATATCTGTATATAAGAAAATGAAAATAACTATATAAGAAATATATCTGTCGATTTGTACCCACGATTTGTACAAGTCGTTTGTCTGCCTTCTTTTTATGTTTTATATATTACTGATGTATAAAGTTATATATTGCACATTTCAACAGAAATGACGACATTGATCATCCATGAATTTTGAATGTAATTTTGTGAACTACGCTTGTAATTTATTGGTCATTAAGCCAGTGGATAAAACTGTTTTAATCTATTAAAAGCCATCGATAAGTGACACAATATTATTATGTTTGTTATGAAGATGCAGTATATTAATGAAGAAACTCAGTTATTTTTCAGAGTCAGGGTGGATCCAGCACGACATTAATTCTCAACTTATGATAATGTCATTGTGATACGATTGTTTATACCCAAATCACTACATCTATGTTTTTTCCCTACAGGAATAGAGCATTTTATTATTATTGACGTTGAAATAATAAGACGTGAACACATAATTGACATTGTGGATATGTACAAAAGAGGCACTCAGAATCAAAAGAAGATAGCTCAAAATTTCGAAGAATTGGCTTTTTCATTTTTTTCGTAAGTCAAGCAATGATTTATGCTTCCGAAATCGAACGTTCAGAACCGGACTAAAACAATAAGAAATAATGCGACAAAGCATCGTTTTGAAATTACTTGACTAACAAAGCGAAAAATATGATAAGTGCCAACTTAACCGCTTTTGACCCTGAATGCCTAAAATATACATTTAATTGTTTAGTACGTCAATTAAGAAAACTACTCAATGTTTATATTCATGCATTATCATCCATATATTCTATACTCGCTCTTAACTGCACTATTGTTGATTGAGCCCAGTAAACAAACAAATTCACTAGTCAGTATTCTAATTCTGGTGGGTAGCTACATTCGATGTGTATATATTTAAAGCCTACGCAGGTTTCCTGCTGCGCAGAAAGTGTGAGGCCTCTACCATTGGTATTTTATTATAATACTGAATATACAATATCATAATTAGCAATAATATAATCTTATAAGTCTTTCAGAAGGTCCAAAATAGGATGTACAAGTAAATAATTTATTCTGTACACAGTTGTGAATCGACCTCGTGGGACTGCACAGCCACTATACTGCAGGAATACTTAAAAGGGAGAAAACCTGGCGGTCAAACGGTATCGTAGCGAAAAATCTGTTTGCTCAACGATTGATTCACAAGATAACTGTAATACAAATTACAGTCTCTATCATGTACTGAAGAGATAGATCCACCCGTCAGTTATAGTGGAACCAATTTTTTTGTAATCATATAAATATAACAATGTAGTTACAAGAAATGCGGTTGAGGTGTTAACAATATTAAATGAATTGTTACAGAGTTAGTTGTATCAAATGATTTTACTTTTATTTTGTTAGAGGCATATTTTTTAAGGAAAATATACTGTAATGCAAAATTGAGGACAAGGTACTGTTAAATTATAATTTTATTATCGACTAGGATTTTCGATTTCCAAAACTACTTTTGATGATAGTTCTAAACAAATACCAAGGTCAAAAATCTGAAAGCTACTTATTATTCCGAGTCAGAACGGCCTTAATTAGAATTCTTTCTTTGTACGCTGCCGTCGTGGTGCATAAGTTTAAATGGTTCTTCTATAACTACTTAGTTCAGAAGCTCACAATTGACGAAAACATTAGATAATTGGAGACACGTGTCTACAACGCAATAGCGAAAATCAACATTTGCAATTTGTTCAACGGAATATTTTTAAGTAAACGTGGAACGTATGCAAACGATCAGACCAATTAAAGGGCACGTTATACACTTAACATTTTATCATAAATGTTACGAGGAATATTGATGTCACCAGGAATATCGGGCAATATCAACTACTCTAATTTAAATTGAATAAAAAAATACCCTACATTAATACCAAAACAAACGATCCTGACTGTCAGATCTATTTCGAAACTGTTTCTTGGTAAATGGACTACCAAGTCACAAATTTATTATTCCCTTACGAAATATTCCCCTTTTCTCGTTCTAATAAAACATTACTGGATTTCGGAGACATCTCGACTAGCACTGCTTTAGGTCAAGGCTGGATTCACCGCACCGCAGTTAGCATCTTCGATCTCTGCCCACGACAGAATGCGGATCTAGAGGGAGCGACAAAGTTTTTATTTCCCTAACAAGAAAAAATAACTTTTGAGTTAAGGTATCCAAAACAAAAATTAAAAGGAAAATGTTATAGTTTAATTTAAACAACACTTTTTATTTATTTTGTGTAATACAATTGGCACTCATTCAGCTTACTTATTTCACCTGCTTATTTTTTGTCATTTAATATATTATCTATTTTATCATTAATGTATAGTGCTTCTAATAATGTCATTTTAATTGTGTTACTTTCTCTATGTAAGATCTTGGGTTGTCAAAATTAAAAGTAAATTTATAGAAGCACAATATATTAATGATAAAACAGATAATATAGTAAATGACAAAAAATAACCAGGTGAAATAAGTAAGCTGTATCCATCTATTATTTTAAAGTTAAAAAAAGCTATGATAAATAAGATAGTTCAACTTTTTAAAAATTAGCTAGTACAACCTGACCCATTAACCTCCCATCAGTTTTCCTGATTCTTGATTTACTTTTCTTTCCATACGATTATTTTATAAAATATAAAAATTATTAAACCGATTAAGTTATAAGAAAAAAAATTTTTAATTAATTTATTTGATTTTTATTTTTATTTTTATTGTTGTTTTGTATGTTTTTTTTAAATGTTATAATACATAAAGATACGTTGAGTAACATTAAAAATAAATCACAGGATTTATTACACAGATCAAAATTTGAATCATTTAATAAGAGTTGACCATGGAGAACAGTTGATCCCCATAGTAAATAAATTTAAATATTAAAAAATGGCATTTAATGAGGTAGTTATACTTAATTCTGCTAATTATTTTGGACATATTTTTTATAATTGTGTATCTAATTTATTGTGTTTGTTTGTACTTTACAGATTTTATTACTTATAACTTTTTAAAGTTATATATGAAGCTAATTGATGCAAGATATTTTTCAAAATAAATGAACATGTCAACTAGTGTCGAAACGTTTTATAAATAATTAAATTAACTAAAAATTTTATGACTGGATAATGGTTTTTCCTTCGTTACGAAATATTCTGAAGTTTTACATCGTTTTTTAAAATTAAAATCACATTGAAAGAGAGAACGATGTGTCAATTAATGAGTGGGTAATCAACATAAAAATGCTTTTTTTTTTATCATGTTTAATTACTTCAACTTCAGCTTTAGCAACATCAACTTAAGTATTGAAATACCAATGGCATAATTGCAAACATATATTTAACTGTATTCTTGAAAATTGTGTAGTTATTTAATACAATAATTAATAATTGAAAATAATAGAAAATTGTGTATTAATTTTGCCTACCCCAATACAATTATCCAATACTAATCGTTAACGAGTATCTCATACCACACTAGCTCGGGATCCCCATTTTACGTCCACTCCAAAGGATGTGTACCAAGGATTTTTCACTACCTTTAAAAAAAGAACAAGGATACCTGCCAGGCTGCGCATCTGACATAATTGAGTTCATAGTAAAAGGAGGACGTCAAATTTTGCATGATTATATAAATTATTTATAATACTATAATGATTGATAATAATATAATTATAACATAATTACATAAAATCATATGCATAATAACATAATCAGTCACAATTTGGCAGATCACTAAGTTATTATTGTTAACATAGTTAATCGAAATGGGACATACCTCCCTTTTATTGTAACATTGTCTCAGTAATTTTGAAAAATATTAATATTAAATATTTTTCCTTTGATTGCTGTAAACATGATCTGAAATAAGTATTTTATGAAATCCTGAATGATTATATGCAAATAACAACATAACCTATAATTATCGCGTTACACAGCTTAGCCAATTTAAAATAAAAAAGTGATAAATATTCATATAAGTCCAGGCGACGGTCTAGTTTTCATTCTAATCAGATTCTAATAAATAACGCTATTTAAATTTATTTTTTAAAAATAAAAATGTTTCATAAAGACTTGTAAAACATCAAATGTTGCATGTTTTTGAGCAAGGTTGCTTCTATCCAAGGTGACGCTAATAATCATTCTAATTTTCTGTTTTTCGATTAGGTCTTAGAAGTTTAATTTCACTTCCTCCTTGAAAGAACGAACGTAGAAGAATTGAAAATAGGTGTTAATCGAAATTTACATACTCAGATGGGGATAATATAATATTCGCTAAAATTTACAATTATCCAAATAATGAGGAAAACATGTATAAACAAATTAATCACAGATCCACCAATAAAATAAATATAAATGCACAAATGAAACATGATATATATATAAGTAAACATTTCTGCAATTCATAAAACTGTAAAAAATAAAGTTATATCTCAACATGAGGTATAACGCTTCGAATTTGATTTAATAATAAATATATCATAATTTCCTCTAATAAATAACAATATATATCAATAAATAATATAAGCGTAGATCACTCTTAACGTCGGATAATAAAAGCTACCGGTTTAAAACTGTCCTTTATATTACGTAATTGGCTCACGAACTAAGAAGGCTGGTTACAAAATTGTGAAGAAATATTCTCCAAACTGGGGACATCTAAACTTCTCTTGTTATGGTCAAATCTCATAATGTCGGAGATGAGCCTTGTGGATTTAAATTATGAAAAACATAATTTATGGAGTTAAGAGGATAATGAAATTAAAACAATAATTTAAAAAATTGAGGAATTTAAGATTATAATTAAGAAACGTGAACAAGAGAATATCATGTCCGATATGCAATAACAATAATCAATGACACAGAAATTACACTCGTTTTCTGTTAAAATTATTTTTACACATAATTACAAATCTCAAAATTAAGAAATTAAACGATAGTATTATAATAAAAATAAATTGAAATAATTTATTTTTATTAATTAACCCTACCGAGCAACATCTATGTTTCATGTACTGATGACAATTAGTGATCAGCGCATTCTCTCGGGTATCATTGATACTACCAGCACTCTAACGCTGTCTAAACACTACCTATAACACTAATGATATCGTTATGAATCCATACTAACACATTTTACGATCATTTTATTAATTTAACGTAATTTATCTGAATGTTTTGACGAAATAAACCTTTCTTTCTCATAATTAGAATTAATGTTCTTTTGATTATGTATTTTACCATTTTTCCCATACATTTATTAACAGTTCTTGCTGAAAAATTGTTGTAGTTTTTAATAAATATAAATAAAAATTAATATTTAATTCAATAGTGAGAGGTTGTTCAGTTACACTAGAGTAACCCCAGTGAAATCGGTGTACTCTTTTCCTACAGGATGCATTAGACTAATGAATTTAATTTATTATCTAAAAAAAAATTAATTATTTACCAGCTCAGAATAGTCAATGTTCGATCTTGCGATTCTTCTTGGGCTCACCCCAGCTCTCTACAGTAGGTACCCTTAATTAGAGAGAAAAGCTTAGTTATGGGCTATTTCATCCATAATCACCATTTTGCACAATCGTTGGCTTAGAAACAACACGGTTCCTACCATAAACTAAACCCTGTACCCTTCAAGGGTTGTAGAATACACTTTTGTTTAGGTGATATATGTTTAATGAACGGTAATATATATAAGCAGTTTCCAGAATTAGTTTGAAATAATTGTTATTTAATCGGTGGTACTGCTACTTAAATATAATAAAAACACACTTATCATTCTACCGTAATAGTTTATATCGAAAAAAAAGAAGTAAATATTTGTATTTAACAAAAGATCTTCAACATTCAAGTGCATTCCCATAATTTACTGTCAGAATATTTAACAATAACTAAACTCTGATTTGAATATATATTAATCATAAGACATTATTATATATTTAATACTAAAGCGCATTTTTCTCTTGATAAAATATAACTTTTTTTTTTTTAATTTGATGTATTCTTGAAATGTTTACTTAAATAAGTAATATGAGGAAGAAAATGGTCCGGGTATTCCGGGAGAATATTTTATTAGTATGCAAACGTTTCGGCCCACATTGCTGGTCTTCTTCAGGGCTAGTTATTGGGCAGGAGGTGAAAAAAGTATGTAATATTTTCTCAGTTGGTTCATTTTAATATCTATATTTATTGTATTGCAGGATCGAAGATTAATTTATTTATTTGTTTAATTCAAGCTTTTATCTATAGTCTAGATCCATTGAGTTTGAGTTATTAATATTAAGAGTAGATTAAGATGGATTATGTTATCTATTAATGTAAAAATCGTGATTAAATTCGTCAACCGACGTCGTTTCAAGGAAGAAGTAATATTAAAACTTCAATACCGGAATCAAAATCAGTAGGTATTCAAGTATAATTAGATGGAGTAAATAATTATATAAAATTGATTAAGTAGCTCTTGGACGTAGCTGTTTGTCAAGCCTTTAACATTGAAATGTTGAGTATTTTCGATTGTTTTAAGTAAATGTTCCAGCCAATTAGAGAAATCGACTATTTCTTCCACCATCTCCTGATTTTATTTTTTTACCGTTATATAGTGATTAATATTATTTTAAATATACTCCTACAACTCACGAAGGGTCTTCAGTTCAGTACATGGAAAATACTGCACTGTTTAGGAATTAATTAATGTCATTAATTAGATACTAATAATAGTTTTGTATAGAGTACCTTCTACTACTTGATTGGGATGAACAACCGTTTGCAGAGCTCGGGATATAGTACTGACGGGATTTGAAGTTTTCTGGAACGGGAGTGGCAGCCCTGATAATAGCTTCGTTCGCTGGCGCTAAAAGTAGGCGGAAACAATGGAAGAGCTGATAGTGTGGGCCTTCAGGCGCCATCAACTTCCGCCTCCATCACACCTGACACTACCTCTTTCCTTTTGCCCATTCCATTAGGCTTGACGGTTAATTTACTTTAGAAAAAGATTTAAAAAAAGTAATGAAGATATATTAATTATTTTTACTCCCTCGATCAATTCAACTAAAACTCGAATAGAGGAAGAAAATGGCCCGGGTGGAGGTAAAAAAAAATTCTCTTAACTAAGGAGGAGGAGCGGAGTGGCTCAGTGGTAGAACACTGAGTTGCCATGCCGGAAATCCTGGTTCAAATCCCGCTTCGGGCCAAACTTTTATTTAGTCTGTTTGCAGCCGGAGATGGATCATTAAGGATCTAGGACCCTCGTCGGGCTCACCCGCCCTCTATAAAAAATATTATAAAAATAGGGTACCCAAAATAAGGGGGGAAATCTGGCGGTTGAGAGTGACTTAGGACAAGTCACCTCCTTGCAGAACCGTTGTCCATGAAACAGTACAGTCTCTACCATGTACAAAACCCCAGACCCGTTCACGGGTTGTAGTGGTGCAGGTATTAAGGAGGACTGTATTGGAAAGCCAACGTTTCGACCCACATTGTCGGTCGAAAGAATCCAAATATCAAAGTATAACTATCTTCAAAATTGTCCAACTTTTTGTTCGATTTTCCTCTTGCATCTTGTAAAGGAGTTTTATTGTTTTGATTTTTCAAAAAAACTTTTGACCGGTGAAAATAAATCAAACCCACCACGAGAAATAGGAGGAATACCAGAAAAAAAAAGTGGGAGAATTTTCTTTTTCACTTTTTTAAATTTTAACGGGCCTAAAACAAATTAAATGTAATCAAATAATATACTCGTAATTTCACTTTAATGCCGTTCTTAATTAGCAATGTATATTTATGGTCGCCTGATTTAATGTGTAGAAGGTACATACTACCTTACCCCCGCAGGTAATATTACGGTAAATATTACCGTCAAGTACTTGATTATATTACTTAAACTTTGAAATATATGTGGAAGTAAACTTCGTTCATCCAATATGCCCGGGCGTAGGGCTCTTCACAGCTGAAATGGTAGTACATAACAACATTTTTATGTATTTATGTAAAATTTAATATAAACAAATATTTAGTTTTACTGAAAATTCCAACATTTAATAATTTTTAAATTTATTGGAAGCTTGAATCCATAAAAAAGCAAAAATTTAATTATGAATTTTTTCTATTTCAAATCGAAAAGAATTATATACAATTTGAAAATAAAATGAATACACTGGTTCAATAAGTTCGTATATTAGAATATTAATTTAATCTTAAAGATATATAGTTTTAACATATAAGAACGACTTAGCACATGTTTTCACTTGTCCACCGAGGGGGACAATTACTTCTACTACGCTTTTGAAACGACCATCCGGCAAGAACTAGATGATCCGTTGCATAACGCTAATGGATCGTGGGGATTTCCTACAATCCTTTTACTTACGTATCAGTTCTAAGCTTGTAGTTTTATATATCACTACTAAAGAAAATATTAAAAGTTCGACGAACTACAACTTATAAAAAAAGTATTCTTCAAATATGTTTGAAAACTCCTCAGTTTCGAATAATAATCGGAATTTGATATTTGGATTGTAAATATATTGATCTAATGTGTTATGGACTACACAGATTATTTTAAATATATATTATTTAATCTTAGGAACATTGGCAATAAATATATATGAAATATTAGGATATTCATATTAGACATATACGATTTATCACACTAGACAATTCTTTGTATTTTCTTTCATAATTAGGAATAATTAAAAAAAAAAAACCTGTACCGCTACAACCCGTGAACGGGTCTGGGGTTCAGTACCTGGTAGAGACTGTACTGTTTCATGGACATCGGTCTGCAAGGAGGTGACTTGTCCTAGGCCACACTCAACAGCCAGATTATTTACCCCTTACTTTGGGTACCCTATTTTTATAATATTTTGTAGAGGCTGGGTGGGCCCCAGGAGGGTCCTAGATCCTATATAACCCATCTCCCGCTGCAGACTAAATAAAAGTCATGGCCTGCAACGGGATTTGAACCAGGATTTCCGGTATGGTAACTCAGTGCTCTACCACTGAGTCACTCCGCTCCCATAGGAATAATTAAACAAATCTATATTTCCTATAGTTGTTTCACATTAAACTATGTTAAATATTACATTAAAAATTTAAAAAGAACTTTGGAATTTAAAAAATAAAATGTCACTAGTAGTTCATCTGGCACTACAGTAGGTACTACTAACATATGGTGATTTGGAATCATCGTTTGATATAAATTGTTCCTATTTTTTTTTAAGTAATGTTTTGTTTTTAATTACCAAAGTTACTTAAGTTTTTTTTGTTTTGTTTTTATTAACAATAGTTTATCGCATGCACAGTTCTGTTCCTTCACGAGGTTTGACAATCATCAAACTAGCAGGAAGATGAGCGATACGTTCCAAGACTTTTTCCATGCGCCTGGTAATATTTATTAATTTTTACTACTAAAGATTATGGAAGACTGTTTAGTAATTGGCATTACATTATTTAGCTATAAAGTCGTTTTGTTGACTCAGTTTTTAGTTTTTATCAGTTTTTGGCCAATACTGGTCAGATTCAAATGATGTTTTCTTTTTTTTTTTTTGAGGATTCATTTATTATACAAACGATTTTATACATGATTTGCCATAAAATTCATAGTTTCTGAGTTACAAGTAACATAAATGTTATTATGTTATAGCTTCAATTTCACGGAGATGTAGCGCATATATCAAAATTTAAGGGGCTTTAAATAAAACTGTAAGAGCAATCCCCCTTCTCAGGGCTAGAGAGCTGAGTTGCTCTTTATTGAGGGTTAATTCCGGCTGTGACCGATTACTTATTTGTTTCTTGTTAACAGCCTAGGATGGATCCTGTGGGATCTGGTGATCCTCCTGGGGCTCATCCGGCCTCTATTAAGTGGGTACAACCCGGGTGGAAATCTGGCGGCTGACCACGGACAAATCACCTCCCTGCCCAACCGTTGTCCTAGAAATAGTACTTCAGTCTCAACTACGTACTTAACTCAAGGTCTTTCGTGGATTGTAGTGGTACAGGTTTCTAAGTAGAAATGCTAGGCTAAAAACCGAGTAAATATTTTATACACCTGCTATATAATACACGTCAGGAAATGTTTTCTATTAGTATCTCAAAATAAATTATATATTATTAAGAAGGTGGGCCATTGCCTAGATAACTGGTATCGCAAGGTGGTTCATGGCCAGTATTACTGAGATCTTTCATTATCCTTCGACAAGAGCAGGACCAAGGAAGCAGTACCTGCCCAGCTGTTAGTTATCACTTCACTCCAAGGAACGGACCCGCCCGGGGCTTCCACTTGACATTTCGCATGCGCAATCAGCTAAATGGATCGCCCTTAGCAGGTGCATTGACGTCACTCACCGTTAGTTCCGAAGACCTCCAAAGACGCGGGATGAATCCATCGTTCCTTTATGATCGTTCACCCGCGCCTTATAGGCGGTGAGGAAACCGTCAGGCACGTGCATCCGCCTCCGTATCGGGACCCGGTGCTTCGTCCAAGGAATACATATCGCCTGGGCGTTCGGGTTAAGGCAGTCGTAGCCTCCATTTATCGGCATACTAAGGCCTCATCGGCGGTATTAATAACGGAAAGAGATTTCCCTTTATTTTATTGAATTCGAATAAGACTAAGTATGTGGTTAGAAACAGAAAAGGGCGTAGTTTTGGTTACGAGCAATACAGGAACAGGTCGAGAAGTTTAAGAACTTAGGGTCTATGCTAAATAGATCTAACGAAATTCATGAGGAAATAAAGGCGAGATTAAAAGCTGATGGATGAACAAAGTCTTAAGGTATTCGAAAATAAGGTACTGCGTATAGTATTCTGAACAAAAAAGGATGAGACTATTTGAGAGAATTTAAGAGATTACACAACGCGGAATCGCAAGGCTTGTACCCGGTTAATATTATTGAAGTGATAGCGTTACGAAGATTAATATGGGCTTGTAAAGTTTCTGGGGTGAGTATCGAACAAATTCTTAAAAATTTAATGAGTTTACAATTCTGCCGAATGGTAAACGCCTGAGGTGTAGACCGAGGATCGCGTACTAACATGCAAAAAACGACACAACATATACTTAAATATACCTAGACAAAGCTTGGGATACAAGTGAAATACACTAAGTCAAAAATAAGATTTTGAAAAAACTTTGATGACTAAGCTAGAGTACTTAGTGTTAGATTTTTCCACTGATGAAAACCACTATGTCATACCTTTATTTTTCAATGTTTTGTAATCACAATTAGTAGCGTTTTCATCAGCATTTTTCTGGAAATCTGTTTTTCGACATAGTATATTTCATTAAGAACCCTAGGATATATATAATCAATGAAATAGGAGGGCCGGCACGGATGTTTTTATTTTTGAAAATCCGATTTTAAAATCTATATTTCATAGCAATTATATAATTAACTACATCAAATTGTGCTTTAATTGAATAAAGAAGAAAGACTCAGTATGGCACTGCGCTATATTTTCCGGGTCCAGGTTTGGGTCTGACCGTGCCAGCAAATTATGTATTCTACTATAACAGGTGTGGATCGACCCTGGTCGGTAGACCCAAGTCGTATCGGGAGTAAATCAGGAGGTCGAGTTCGGCCATTGCCTAACAACTTTCTAGCACAACCGATGTCCTACAAAAAGTACCTTTTTGCTAAGAACTGAAAGCCATGGACTCATGACCTGCACATTTAGAGATTAAACACAATCAAATTCATTTAAATAGATCATTTATTCTAGAGATGAAGGGCGGTTCAGTGGGTAGAGTTGGTCTGCCGAAGGTTTCGGGTTCAAATCCAACCGTGGCAGATAAATTATTATATCTGTTAACAGCTGTGGTTGGTCCCTCTGGGATCTGACGAATCACCTGGGGTTCACCCAGCCTCTATAAAGTTTGTAACCCAAATTGGGAGAAAAACAGGAGGTTGAGCGCGATCTCGGACCAATCACCTCCCTTCACAATATTTATTCTTGCAACATTACAGTCACTACCATGCTCTGAACCTGAACCTAATTGTAGTGGTACAGTTTTTTTTATTTACTCTGTTTTTTATTTACCCTGTTTCGAATTTACAATAGCACTTATGATGTCATTCTGATATAAAAAAAAATAGTGTAATAACGATTATTTTCTATCTACGATGGTTCACAGACATTTGCGGAAGCGAATGACATTGCCTATTAGTTGAAGGTAACGGTGGGAGAAAAAGAAACGAGGAAGCATATATTTTTCTAAAATAAGCAGACCCATATGGTAGAGTAGCATTTGTTTTCCTCTCACTGGAAGAGAAAAACCGAGGACACCTTAATAGCAAATGCGGCAAAGTGGAATATTATTGATTTTTCACCTACGAATGGAACTAATCAATCGAGCATATGCCATATAAAGAAATCCTACCTTGGTCTGGGGCGATTTAGTATAATTAAGGCTTAGTTTCCTAAAAGAAAAGAATTCCCAGGTTGTATATAGGGAACAGTCAATGTTAACAATAAATTGCCTAAAATTATTTATATATCTTCAGGAAACTAGAAAGAGACACCTCCCCCTAAGCTGCACCTACATTGGATCCGGTGTGATACGATGAGACGTCGCTAAGAAACCAAATGACTGAAATATATCGAGAGTTATAACATTTGGTTCTTTAAATTTATAAAACTAAGATTATTTATTAATTATTTTTAATACATTTATATTTTACTATAATGCATAGCAAAATATGTATAATGTATACACCCCAGCACCGTATGTGATAGAATCACGTCACACCGAATCGGATCCAATGTAGGTGTAGCCTAAAACTTACTATTACCTTCTTATTATTATTTATAAACTTATTAAATTAGTATAATTTTTATATTTCTCTCCTACCGTTACAGTATAACAAAAGTAAGATAATTATTAGGAAAGTAGACGAGTTTCAACGAGTTTATTCCAGGAACTTATTAAACGTAAATTCGACTAAAACATAGCTGCCTGTAGACGGAGAAGGATTTCTTCATGAACTTGTCATTCCGGCTTTTATTAAGCCCACAAGCTTCTTCCACCTCAAGGGGTTCTTCATCTGGGGTATCTGGGCAAAGCTAAAGAAGTCGAAACCCAGGTTGTAGTAGACCGGCTCTCCAGCTTTAAGCTATTGATTGCGGCTTTGCAAAACTTAGCTGATCAAAGCTTAACTCATGATGCTTTTAACGCTGAAATCAGTTTCAAAGAACTGGAGGTTTACAAAGGTAGCAGTTATTTGACTGCACTTCAACTGAAATAAAAAACACCAATCCGTTTCCATCATGGAGTATCCATTGCTGCAATGATCAGGTAAGTGGAATGTGATCTTCAGCAAAAAAAAAGAGTGTTTGGACACTTTTTTCTCAAAAATTTATTTTTATTTAAAAAAAATAGGAAGAAATACTAGCGACAAATATTAATACTGTATCACAGTAAATGAGAGCTTTAATATAGTTTCATTGTTATCAATGTGTATTGGAAAGTACCTGGCTAGATCAAGTTTCTTCCAGGTCGACATTTTAATGATGTTAATTGACAGAATGTTTTCCAACAAGGTGTTTGCTGAGACATAAGTGAAAACAATTTACGTAGCCAACCTCTTGACAGTTTTGAGGGGGGAAAACAAGTTTCTGGGCAAAATATATTATATTAGAGTTCAGCGATTGACAAAAAAAGAGCATCAACATTAACTGATCAATTATTCGTCTTTTTTTTCTACAAATAATTATTCCCTTTTATGAAAAAACACCAAACTTTTTGGTCAATCTTCCTGGGTTTTTACGGCGCAATACAAATTGAAATTTGTAGTGTTTATTGTGTTTGTGAATTTGAAAAATTATATATTTATATGTTAATCGCAAATATACAAACGCGTGGCTATTTAGTTTAGGTATATGAGTTCGGTAAAACCTCTGTGTCCATAACTCTTACATTCCGAAGATTAAAACAGTTTTTAATCTGATTATTATTATTATTATAATCTAATAATAAGAAAATAAGGTATAAGAATAAACAGTGTATTGGCTAACGCGCAAAAAATATATAGCCCTATCGAAAAATAACACTAAAATCCAATATTGTTCACACTGAAGGAAGAGTAATAAAACTGAGAACTAGACATCGTCATGTAAAGGCAAGGTTGCAATAGACTGCGACCTTTGTGTGGACTTGAATAAATAAATAAATTTTCATAAACAAATAAGCCAGAGGGGAAAAACAAGATTGAACCTGTGTTAAAGTATTATTATACTATTTTTATTTTTTAACCTTAAATAATGAGAATGTCAATAATGTATACTTGATTGATTCAAAATCAATGATATATATCAGATCATATTTTACTCCAAACAACTTATCTGTATGTAGTTGGTTGGGTGTATGGTCAGAAGTATAAGAAGCAGTAAATATATAATTGTCGACTTTTTATGTATGACTAACTCTAATCATTTTTTATATATATATATATTTATTTCTAATATAATTTGCAACAATTCACAAAAGTAATATGCTGTACCAAAGAGACCAGTCTCAAACTTAAATAAATTAAACAAATTTAAATGCATCTATACAGAATCATGTATACAATGAAAGTAAAAAAAATAAAATAAAAAAATTGAAATCATAAAATATATTTTCTGAGTTTCATATATGTCAATCTATTTAATTATATTTATTTATAATCTAATTATACATTGCAAGAGTGTATAAATATAGAAATAGTAAAAAAAATTTCACATCACCCTCTTAGTATATTTCTAATATGTTTTATCAATTTTATAAGTATGCTTAATTTTTAAACATGGTTATTTCTGAGTGTTAAAGCAAAACTAAAACAATAATTGTAAATGTTAGTTTCTAGTTCAATATCGTAAACACGACATTAGTCGTCAAATCCATTTACTTATTTCTTTTCGATTTTGATTATCTGTTGGCATTTACACAGATACAAATAAATATTAGCCAGTGCGTTCACATTTTGTTCCACATATTTATATTTTAGCGTATTTGTGATAAATTACATAATGATTATAACATCACAAAATACTACATATTTTCGTTTAAAACGTTGTCAAACTCAAGACATGCCAATGCTTCGCACGTGACTGTTTTTCTTGTTTACTAATGACAATTATTGACCAAAACAGACCTGTAGAAAATTAAAACCATTAGATTAACAGTGTGTCTATACAGTAAATGAAATCAAAGCAGGAATGGGCGTTGTGAAAAATCAGATATCCGTAAAATTAAAATTATCCCGGCATAAAAAAAATGTTAAATACAAAACATCAAATAAAGAATTCGTGTATTCAAACTAAAACCGGTAGAATATTATGAACTTCTATCTCTTTCAATGCTTGCGTGGCCTAGGCGAACTAAAATAAAGGATAACATCATAAAAAAAATTATGTAAGTTAATTTTACTTTTCCCCACTATAATATGAATTAAGGTATCGTGGACTTTGTAATAACTAATTTATTATAACAAGAGGTCATTGTTTTACCATAATAACGTTTACTTTACTTTTAACCACAATACTTCCCGTTCAAGTTTCAATCATTGCTAAATGCTATCATTATAAACGTACTTTCGTTTAGTAGAAAATGTCAAATCGTCATTTAGTGATTGTAAGGTTTTTTTAAGCAAGTTAACTTTGTTTGCCTCTAATACTTACACAAATTCATGATAAAAAAAAGCTACATTTGTGAAAAGTAGTCATCTTCTTATGATTTATTGAGGCATCCTTAATAATTCTTAATATGCAAAAATTCACCAAGAAGTCGACTTTAAATACAACAGAAAATTGATCTAATGCTTAGATTTTGAGTCTAATCTTGAACTATAATGATACTAGAGTGTTTATTTATTTTATTGATTTTTAAATTGATAATTATGGTTTAAAAAACAGTCCCACAACAACAATGGAGGGTCTACAATGTTGGCATTCGTAAAAATTAGTCATTAATAATAATAATAAAGAAATTTATTTTATTTTATTTTTTTATTAATTGTCATAATTTTTTAATATTTTTATTTTGAAGAGAAACGATTTATCCAGGGCCGGGATCCCGGCTTTTCTTTACTCTTTTTTCCTTAAAATATAATAAAGAAAGTTCTTCAAAAATAAACTTATAGTGGTCTACACACTAGTGCAGCAGTCTGTCATACCTACCTACTAAAATCAGGATCTACATTAATTGATTGATTTGATAATTTTTTTTATAAATAAAAATCATCGGGCAAACCATAGCTTCTTAAATCACAAACTACCAGTAAGAAAACTTAGTGCACAAATTCGGTATGGCTTTTTTAAATCAATCAGTATGGGTTAAGAACATTCAACATTCAGTCTAACTTAAAATAAGTAAAGATGTACCTCCTCAATCCATGAAATGTTAGATTAAGTGGTCGATATAGACGTATTAAATCTTAATGATCATTTATACAAGTTTTATAGCCGAAATACACATGCAATCTCCAGGTTTATCCTTCAAACCTATGAAGGCACGGTTAGTCTGATTTGAGAGTATCAGTCTTGCCCACTTAGCAATTCTCCTTCTTAAAGCAGTAATATATGTTGGGTAGTTTTTAAAACATTGATGTTAATGAACCCATATATCTTTAAAACTTCTTTCGAATTCGACTATTCGCGAACCGAATATTACATCAGTTAATAAATCGTACAATAACAAGGAAAAAAACCACAAGACAGTAAGTGGATAGGAATGGAGCGTACTGCTTAGCATAATGGCATAAGGCAAGCCACTGTATCAAATTACTATTTTAACAAGCTGCCTCAATCTCATTAAACTCTTTTTGACCTCCAAGACACTGCCATTTGTTTTTAGACAGTCAAGGGCTTAAAATTTGGACTGACCACCTTGCCAACGATTTTTTGTTTTTTTTTTGTCTTCAACTCTCAAAACTTGTGCCTTCAAACCGTGCATTATACTATTAATTGCAGTTTGTATGTCCAAAAAAAGCACTCTATTCTTGCTTAGGGGTGGGCCAACCTTGAATATGTTTGATATCTAATATACCTTTAATATAGAAATTGTTATTTTAAAGGAAGAAAAAAGATTTATTAGCACTTATAATATTGTACAACAATACAATGATTATTATTTTTTATAGTAATAAACATATGTTAGTAGTAAAACTCACCAGCTGCTAGTTTGGCGGTGTAGTCTGGATTTTCCAGGATATAATCCAGCCCTATCCTCGACTCCATGACCTCTCTCCTCACATCATCTGTCTGCAAAATAAGTAATGCATTTATAAAGTTATATATTTTATAAAGTTTATTCAACATAAATATTACATACACACATAGACGTAAAATCAAGAAATATAACTATAATAATGATTAATTATTCATTATTCAGAGTTTCAGAGTTGATAGTGGATAATTACAATTATAATTATAACTATATAAATATAATGAATTATTCTTTAATATTTATTTCAATATTGAATTTTTTATCCACTCTAAAATATTTAAAGTTGTTCATTTTCTCAGTCAAAACCTAATCGATGAATTAATTTATTTCTTAAAACATGACCATATAATGATTTTAATGAAAGATTATTTTTCGTCCATTATAAACATAATATGCTTTAAAAAAAAAAAAAATATATATATATATATATATATATATATATATATATATATATATATATATATATATATTCTTTATTCATATATTTATTTTTGATTTATAAAATAAAATATTTTTTGTTCTATTCTATTTTCATCTTAAATTCACGTAATCATTTCTTATAAATTTTAATTAATCCAATTTCGGTATTATAAAAATCATTTAAAAAAAAAGAAGAAAATAAATACGATGTAATAATTTGTAATAGAATAACCGAGCATTTTTAGTTGGTATAATTTGGATCGAAAAGACTATAACAAAATACATAAAAATCTATTAAACTACCCATTCCTTCCCAAGTTACAGCCATTAATGTTAAATGTAATATTAATTTATTCGTTAGTTTTAAATTATGTATATATCAAATTAAACTTAGGCGTTGATGACCAACAATTTCACTCCTCAAATTTATAACAAATAACCAAACATGAAACGCTCATTGAAATGGAATATTTAAAAAATGATTGATGGTGATTAATACCAATTTAGTTGAAATTTAAAAGAATCTGACAAGATTAATTAAAAAACAAGAAATATAATTCCTAACTCTGGGATCGAGTACAGTCTTGAGTGAAAACCAAAGTAAAAAGCGGAAAGGAGATAAGGAAGTAGCGAGTTGGAAAGCTGTCATTACTTACATTTTTACTTCGTATATTTTTAGAAACAAATGGCATCGATTTATTCAAACGGTGGCTCAGTCATATACGAAAGTAAGGAGATTTTCTTATCCCAAGTAATTGAAAATATATTTTTCTTTTTAAATTGATCCCTCTTAATTATGTGATTTATTCATTAATTTTATTTAACTCGGATGTCTAGAACTTCTTGGTAAAGAACAATTTACACGATTTTCTTTTATGGATTTTTGGGTACAAATTTGATAACTAAAAATTAGACTTTTACACGAATATGATCTTGTATCATGCAGATATGAAAAAGTATTTTTCAAAAAAATATTAAATTTAATTTTTTATAAAAAATACTCTCTACTTTTATTGAAAAATTATATTTTATTTTTTAAGCAGCGACTTGCCCGTTAAATCGTTGAACTCAGTGTTAAAATGTATTGTTATTTTTAAACCCATGAACAAAACTACCAACTTCCCCATCAGACTTTTTAAAGAAGTTTTTTATTATGATGGCAATAGGCTATTTAGCAAAAAGTTGAGCAGATAATGGGGCAAAATTTTAATTCATGAAACAAATTTATAAGTGAAACTTCATAATCATTATAGAAAACTGTATGACATTTTGATCTGTTTTTAAAAATGTTTGCAATAAATGAGCACACACGCCCTGTTATAGAAATTTATTAAAAAAGGTAGTTTTGTAGTTTAGTCGGGGATAAATATTCGGCTCGGGTAAAAAACTGCAGAATATGGCAAGTGCTAATATAATTTTAATAAATTATTATTATTCTTTATATACCAGATTATTATCGTAACCTCATTTCCGTATAACGCATGCTATTCCAGCATTTTAATATAAACAAATTATCCTCTCAACTATTAAAAAAAAAAATATTTATTGATACTGAATCAGACATTTATAAGATGGATAAGAATAGTCGGTAAGTATTTGTTACTATTAACAAACGCAGGAACTTTTATTATTAAACATGAGTTCACACAATAAAATGTATGCATTCAGATATAAATGCAAGTGCTTATTCAAAACACTCTACATAAATTTTAACCATAACAAATTTAATTTTTTGTATAAAAAATCATAGACAAAAAAATTTGTTGCTATTCTTCCTATTGTTTGTCTATCCTGAAGTGCTTCTTTGTAGGTATTATTAATAATGCTAATATGTATAAATATGCGTGGGTATGTAATATAATAATAATTCCAATAACGTATAAGTTAATGCGTATATTTGCTTAAGGTCACTAAAAACAAAGATATCTAACTTGCCGAGTATTTTTAATTATAAAAGTCTTTAGTACTAATCGTTTGGAAATCTTTCGCTTCAAATAATTGATTAGATATATTGCTAGCAGTGGGCAGGCGAATATTAGCACCTCCTATCAAGGTAGTGATTAATATTTTAATATTATTCCAAAAGATGGCCTCGAGATCATCTTCTATAGAACTTTATTGGAGTGCTACCGATGGGTAGTTTCTCCACAAGTGTTTTTCATGTCATATTCTACATTTTAGCACATTTACTTGTTATAATACCATTATAGTTTTAAATATCATTAAATTAAATAATAAAATAAAAATACTATTCCACAGTCCTTCAGCTTTGAGCTGCTAATCGATGCGGAAGGAGCTATTCCTATTATCGAATAAATTATTATTGAGCAAGGGATTCTGTCCGTTCAGGGCTTGAAAACAGACCACAACTCGAAATAATAAATAATACTTTAAGATCTGGACATAGCTTCCACAGAAGAAACGCGGCATGCTGTCTATGGTAGTGCAGAACTTAAGTGCATCGTGGTGATGTATTTATAATTTATATTACTATTCACTTTCAATTAATCAAACAATAAATAAAAATATAGTTCAAAGTTAGTAAAAATATAGTTCTGTTCATTATTTTAAAACATGCAGAACTTATACTAATATATTACATTAGCAATTGTACCAAGCATAAAATGCCTTGAATAGCAATGAAAAAATATTAATACTGATTACCAATTTTTAAATTACAACATAAATATTTTTTTTAATTTATTTATGAATTTTCTTTATTCCAAGTTTGGTGATGTACTTTTTATAGTATAATATTTTTTTTTAATTAACTAGGTACAAAATATAATAATTTTCAATCGAAAAAAATTATTATAACCATTATTAAGAGATATATCGATTACAAATGGGATGGATACTGTTAGTAAACCTTCATGCATTATTTTCAAATTAACTGACAAACCAACTATTTTATAAATAAATACGAGTGAATTTATGGTGCATATTAGTAGCAAAAAAAAATACAATAAACACGTTACAACATTTCAATACATCCATAACGACCTTAATGTCCCATTTGTTGCTGATTTGGCCCGAACCCGGTATCTATCCTTTCATAACAAACTTCATTCCCACTCAAACCCTCTAGTTTCAAACCTAGCTTCCTCGTCGATTCCCGATAATCCTCCGAGGCGTCTAAAAAGAAGATGGCCATGTGACTTTCTTAGTTGAACTAGTGATTTGAGTACTACCAGTGGGTAGTTTCTCTACCTGCCATTAACTCACGTCATTATGTATCCATAGCCTATTTACTTGATGTATTATTGTAATACAGTTGTAAATATCAATAAATAAATAAAAAAAAATTTCAATAATTATCATAAAACAACGCAGTTTACGACAGGAATGAAAGAGGATAACATATACAGATAAATTTAAATAGTAAGAAAATAATAACTAAATATGGAAAAAAAAGAAAAATGAAGCAATAGAATACTTAATATCCCTAAAACTAACTTTATTAGTAAATAATAATTATACCAAAGAATCTAATAAACAGAGCAATTAAAACCTCAAATGAACAATACATGAAACATAGAAATACATTACAGTAAAAAAAGAAATATAAAAAATTCTAATACAAAACATTTATCCTAAATTTTTTGTTAATAAATTATACTACAAAAATTAGTATAAAATTAGATTAAATAAAAAGGTTCAACAATTTAGATCTGTGACATCATAACATTATAATTAGTTAAATCATTGTTGTGGTGATACTTTCTGATAAAACAAACTATGCTATAAAATAAGAGCTTATAGATGTATGATGACATTATCAAGCTATGGTGTCGATAGTAAATAATAAAGTCGAATATCTATTATCTAATATCTAATATGAAAATTAACAATAAACTACAAATTTGATTCTATTGGTTTACAATTAAAACAGAAAATTAGTATTGAACTGTTTTAATTTTTTTCAAACTTATATATTAAATTTTAAGTCTATAATCAGAATAAAATAATAATCAATAAAGTATTTATAAAAAATGTAACAAACGATGAATAGATTAAATTTGAACTACTTCTTTACCGTTTACTAGTCGCTTTTCTTTTTTTTTTTTTTTAACAAAACGTTTTAACGAATGTCCACAACCAAACGTATTAAGAACAACAATGAACATTATTATGATAAATTTACATTTCAATGGATATTTCTCTTTCGAGATAATGAGTTGAAACGAATTGCCTCCTATTGAGACTTGTTCCGATCAATAATTCATCCGATCAAAACGTTGCAAAATATTATGCAAGAGAAAAAAAAATGAAATGCCATTATTCCGATATGCGAGCGATCCGGTTTGGCAGGTTCGCCGCTCAAGAGAGGAAGAGTTAAGTCGAGAGAAGGCATTTCATAATGCCAAGCTCTCCTGTCAAAGTCATAAGTCTTCATATCGCAAGCTCGCTTTGTAAAGACTAGTATTAGTTATTAGTAATGAAGGCTGCTAAAGAGATATATAGGGAGGGAACTTTCATCTATAGGAAATATTAAAAGAAATTCAAATATAAATATTAATTCATATCATCAGCTACAAACAAATAGTGCTACTAAAAAAAATAAAAATGTACCACTACAACCCATGGTTCTTGAAGCTTAACTGTTTCTAGGACAACCAAGGGCGGATTTAGGGGGGCACGGGGACAAGTGTGCCCCCCCCCAGATGGTTTCTTGTGTACTGTGGAGAATCCATTACAGTAAATACTTATAGGCAAATCGCATGATCATGGTTGTTGAAATATATGAATAAAATAACAGAAAGAACATGAGTGAAACTATTGTTTAGATATCTTTGAAACCTTTCTATAAATACAACAAGTTTATTTCTAAGTAATTGTTGATTTTTTGCTCGTCTGCCCGTTGTGCTCCCCAAGAAAAAAATCCTGGATCCGCCCTTGAGGACAATATATGTGCATGACAATAATTTGTCTGTGATCACGCTCAACCGCTTGGCTTCTTATCTATTAATGGTACACACTTTATAGAAACTGGGTGAACCCCACGAGGGTCCACAGATCACACAGAATCCATCCCTGGATCTTTAACAAATAAATTATATGCCAGAACTTCTGCCCTCCCATGTTGGGAACCACTGCTTTAGATATACAATACTAGCGACCCGCCCCGGCTTCTCACGGGTACATGTAGCACATTATACCTACATGTTTTGTCTATCGCAGGATCGCATCAATTTGATGCGTCGAATATGCGGTTTAGATTTAAATGTAATAAAATTTCTACACTACATAAAGTATTTTTATATATTTTATAATGTAGATATTATAAACATAAAAACAAACTAAAATATTCCTTTATATACGAAGTTATTTTCACGCGCTTTAATTTTTTGCGATAACTCCTAAGATATTCATTTCAATTATATGGTGTAAAATATAATAATAATGTTCATGAAATGCTTAGGGTAACTAAAGTATTTAAGTTGATAAGGACTAACTGTATCCGATGAAATAGCTTTCAATTACTGCATTGTACGCAACCAATTTTGTAGAAGATATAATGCATTGTTTTGTTATAACTCCAAGGGATTAGGCAGCGTCTTCGATTAAAGCTCCTAGGCTTTTCCCGTTAATGGTCGTTATATTCCAACTAATTTACAGAAAAAAAACCTTGACAAATTAAATACCTAAACCTCCGCCATGAATCACTCTGTCTGTTGGTGAAAACCGCATGAAAATCAATGCTGGAGTCTTTGAGTTTATCGCGAATCGACAGACAGACGCGGTGGAGGACTTTGTTTTATAATATGTATAGGTATTTAAGCTAATTCCATACACCACGATATGAGAAAATATGGTGAGGAAATCGTGCAAAGCCTTGAAAAGCAGCAGTGTCTGTGAATAATAACCCTGTTTAAGAAAGACCTTGGACGGGTCCGTACGCCGTGTCATCATAGACCAAATATATCGCTCCCAACAATCAGTCTTCACCACCCATTTAGCATTTGATTGATCTGAGGGACCGAGCATCTACCTGCTCTATGCCGATGTCGTCATGCTAGCAGGAAACTAATACGGTTCGAATCCGGCTATGGCAGATAAATATATGCAGCGCCGGTGAATAAGTGGTTAAGCCTAACCGAAATGAGTTAATTATACTGAGGGAAGCGGAATCGTGTTATTCTCTTAGTGCATAAAGGACTAAGTCAGACCTTGGCTTGAAATGGAGTTATTGCTTATATTATAACTCCATTTCAAGCAAAATACCTCGATTCCGCTCAATTAACTCACACTGGACAAAATTTGATTTAGCCGATTGTTCATAGATGGAATCTCAATAATCTACAAACAATCTTGGTGCCTTCACAGCCTCTACAAAATGGGTACCTTTAATTGGGGGAAAACCTTTCGTTTGAGATTGATGTCGACTTAAACACTTTCCTGCACTACCATTGGCTTAGAAGCAATAGTCATTACCAAGTAATGAACCCAAAAAACTTAATGGATTGTAGTAGTACAGATTATTTTTTTAAGTTAAAAGTTAAAAAAAAAGAAAAAGAAATCGGTTTACATCATAATTCCATTTGTTTTCTTATTCAATAAATAAAAGGGAAACGTAATAACATGTTCTTGAAGAAGCCCAAATCAAAAGGACACCGAAAAATAAATCTCCAAAGTATTGCATAGCCAAACTATAGTATGACTATATAACGAAAAAAATAACGTGAACGACCAATCGAGGTTTCCCCAATATTACTTGAAATTTTCCAAAAGTAAAATCGTTAATGTCTGATCTATAATAACAATTAAAGTTCGTAAAAGCTAGCTGAGAAAAAAAGATATAGTTATGAAATTATTATTTTTTCATAATTAATAATCAATTGTTACACCAAGAATACAAAAGAACATTGGACTACTGATCGAATTGAATTTAACTTATTCAACTCAAAGAAATACCGTAGTCAGCAAATAACACGAAACGTCTAATGGAACTCACACTTCACTAGAACATGCTGGTACTAATTTGTTAATTTCTCCGTGTAACTGTTCGTGAAAGCGACTGAGTGCGAAAGTGCGTTCGTGATATTTGGTTGTGTAAGTTTTCATGTTATGTTTACTGTTATGGCAATCCGGATGATACCTGTCTCCGAATTACAGATAAAAATTATATTTTACAAACCACTTACATTGTTTTATAGAAAAGAAAATGTTTCAATCAAATGCTATGAAACTATGTATTGAACTATTTTTTATAGGTTTTTGGGTACAAAAAGAAAAAAAAAATTATTACATATTTTAACTTGTTACAGAACACTAAAATATTTGTATATTTTCCACATATACAATATACACTAAAGTATTCGACTATTCTTTTATTTCATTCCTTGCTGTCATTGTTTGCTGTTTGTATAATCTTAAGAAAGTTCAATAAATAGAGCTCTGAGTTGGTGTGCTGAGGGTTCCGTCAAGTCAATTCTGACAATGGCAGGTAAATTATTTAATCTGTTAAAAGCCATAAATGGATCTGGTTGGCATCTACAGATCCCAAATCTGCAAACCTCTGCAAATTCGTTACCCCTAATTAAAAACACCCGGAAACCCTAATTGGAAAACCTTGCGATTGAGAGTTATTTAGGCCGAATCGCCTCCCTTTAGAACCATTTAAAACCTCCATTTTTTTTCTTTAATAGTTTTTGTACTAAAGTCACGAGGTAATTTAAAACAAAAACTAATTCACAACTTTTTAAACTATTTTTTGGTAATAAATTATTTCACCTCGGGTTACTCCAATACAAAAACTGTTAAAGCAAATAATAATAGTAAAGTTTGATAATTAACTTCTTTTTTTTAAATTGGATGAAGGTTCTTGAGTCCATAACGCGGTAGTGACTGCACTATTTCTTGAACGGTTGTGCAGAGAGGTGATTTGTATCAGATCAGGCCCGCCCGCTATGTTTTCCCTCTATCTTAGATATCTAGGGATGGGTGAGTCCCTGGAGGGTCGCAAATCCCACAGGATCCGCCCCGGGCTGTTAAAAGGTTATATAAAATCCGCCATATCCGGATTTGAACCCGGGAACTTCGGCACGGCAACTCAGCGCTCTACTACTGAGGCTCTCCACTTCCTGATAATTAGCATAGCTGATCTTAAAATTCTACTCTTTGAATTAGAAGGCCTAGTATTTGGGTTTATCCTTCCTCATCGAATACCACCATTTTAAGTGAAATCTTTGATCGCCCTAGTTGATGAGTTGCTTTGTCGACATTCCTCCGACTTGATACAGGCCCTGTAAATCCAATAGATCACCTGGCCTTCAGTCAACAACTTGGGAAGTTTTACTTTCTCTGCTTTTGAAACCGCAATTACTAAACGTAAAGGGTGTCTGTTCTTAGTACTTAACAGCAATAACCACTTACTACCTTAAATAATTTGCATTGAACAACAACCAAGGATTACATCACTGATGAAAAAAAACTACTTCCGCGTTTCAAATTAAATAATAAGGGATTTATTTAGATAGGCTATCTAGCAGACATAGTTACATACATTTGTCTGCTTTTGCAAATTTAGCCGAGTCCATTTCATGTATTTCATTAGGTTTTATTAATGATTGCATTTATTGATTTGCGGATTTTTCATATTCTTTCTCACTCATAAATTAAAAAATCAAATAATTATTTCAAAATCAAATATGCAGACCATTGGTAGATTCAAGGCAGTGAAATAGGCTTACCTCTGGGTAGGGGTTAAACCCACCCTATCAACCAAAAAAACTAAACAATGTTTTTTTTTTATTGACTCTGGGGATGATCTGACAAAAATACCTTTGTTTTAACAGGATTGCAATAAAATATAATTTCTTGTACTTATTCATTCTGTGTTAGCTATTTGTTTAATTTTTCTTCAAATACCCCTATCGCTTTTCACAAATTTCGACGCATCGCATAGTAATACTCAGACGTTCACATTATAGTAACGGTTATTTTCAGTAACGGATAAATAGTTCAAATTCTTCATAGTACTTTGCTCAATATTGTATAAATAATTTCTGGGAAGACACCCTTGATTCATGCCCTCTAGCATTAGCTCTGAAATTCAAAATTCTGGGAACGGCTATTCGAGCAGGTGCATAAATTTATAGAATTCCTTTATGCACTGTTTTCATTAAGGAGCAGAATACCTCTTTGTGTAAAGCGCTAAGTTGCTGTGCCGAAGATCCCGGGTTCAAATATGGTTATGGCAGATAAATATGAACTTTTAACAACCGCGAAATAGTCCCTTTGGGATCCAGACACCCTCCGAACATCCATGAAGCGGGTCCTCTGGTTGGGGGAAAACCTTGCGGTTGTTCAAGAAATATTACCCTCTACCATTTACTGAACACAAGACTCTTCATGGGTTGTAGTTGCACAGGTTGGTTTACTATTAGCATTAGTTTATTTTTTTTTTTTTAAACAATACAATACGCCCTTATACATCCGCTCGCCCATCTTAGGATGGACTTTCCTCTTTATCAGCCCACGACTGACAGATGAAGGTCTAAGAGGTGCAGTCGCTGCAGTCCGAAGTACAAATATGGAAGATCAAACATTCGTCATAACTCTAATTATCCAATCTTGAACTGATTTATGATCGTGTAAAGAAGAATCTGAATCAACTTCCAAATACCTATTATGTTATTGCAGGCTTAACAATTAAGGATTCCAAACCTAACACGCATGCGATGTTGCACCATTTTACTTCACCTTGAATTAATTTTATGAATAATCATCTGAAATAGTTAAACATAGTTCCATCCGAACCAATTTCTATCGTTGACTTTTCTGTTCCAAGCTGGAACCAACCTACGAATTTAACATTTGTATTTTCATCAGTGTATATTTGGCATCGAATCTAACCTTGATATCAAGAAAATAATATACCTATACGTATTCATATTTTAGGCTTAGTAGAAACAGAGACCTAAATCGGCTAAATTATTAGCAAAGATTTCGATGATATTCAGTTGCGTAGGAAACATCAACAAACAAATCGAATACATGAACACATATTTTTTTTTTCTAATATAAGCTCTAATATAGCTACTAATCTTGTATGCTGCATCTTGACAAGACCATAAAATATAACTATATATATATATATATATATTTAAGGAGTATACATATGGAGATGTGAACCATCATAGACGGAAGTTGGTCAAAACCACCGAGAAAATGGATTGTTTACTGATCAACAGAAAAATTGGGCATATGAGCAATAAAATTTAAAATCTTAATGAACAACGAACAGATATATAAATTGTAAAAATGAAATGAAAAGTGGATAAAAATTGGAATTGCAAGCTCTAATTGGTGGCAGTCCAGACAGAGTTGTAATCAACACGAAAATAAATTATGTTTGTATATTTATTTTATGTGGTTTGATTGCTGATATAGCTAATTAGTAGATGCTACAGTGGAAGGTTTAAATTTTTCGTACCCATTTATATTTAGGATAGAAATCATTAACGGGTACTTCACACACACAGCACAGACTTTGATCTGCAATTTCTTATCCCTTTCGAATAACTACTAAGTATTTCTTTACACCTGCAAATCCTCCTGGGGCTCACTCAGCCTCTATAAAGTACGTTAAATTGAAAGAGTGAGAAAACCTGGCGGTTAATCGCTCTTAACCGTGTCCGATCACAGACCTCCATTGAATAGCACTCCTTGAGTAAGCCTACCGAGCGGAAGTTGACAGTTGTGATCTAATTAACGCCGCAATAATTAAAATCATGGTTCTTGACCTCAGGCTCAAAGGATCCTTTGAATCTTGTGTATCTCCTCACCCATCGAGCGGAAGTCATCAGCAATGGCAATTTTAAATTACATCGAATTAAAACAGTATAAATTTTAGCAATTCTCATGATTATGAATTTCACAATTGAATTCAAATTGGTCATTTAACACGAACTCAGCTAGAAAGCACTAGTATGGCGCAGTGAATTCATAAAGCTATATTAATACAGACGTTTTACAAAGTAAAAATTAATTAATTAAATTTAATTACAAGTTATTTTCGAAAGTAATATAAGTCCATTCTAAAAAAACATATTTTTTCCATTTGTATATAGTTTTAATTAATATTATTTCATAATAACAATTAATAACTGTGTTGTGATAAAAACATCGCGTTTGTGTGTCCCATATTTTAAAAATAATTTGAACGCAAACCCTTAAATGTCGTGATACATGAAAAAATAATTTTCCCATAATATATACTTAATGCACTTTCAAAAATAACAGCTCAAATACTATCGATTTAATGTTTAAAAACATTTATAAAAAAACTTATATAAAATAAAAATATAGTTTTAAGTAAGTTGGTGATCTATATAAGGAATAAACTTACTCCATTTTCACTGAAATTTATAATTCCCTTCGAATGTTGCGAAATTATCCATTTTTGTTTCCTATAAAGGGTAATATTTATAATAAAGTAAAGGGTATTTTTTTATAAAAGTACTCTAGTAAGTTTAACTGGTTAATAAGTAACTGTTTTTTATTGTTTAATAATCATCCACTGATCTATATTTTTTTCCTCAAAATGAATATGTTTGAGGAATATCCCTTAATCCAATATGAGCCAGAGACTTAATATTTAAAGGAATATACTCATAGATAGAAGATGTGCATTGCAATGTTGGACATTTGATGACACTTTCTGAAGGAATAGTTTAGTTGAGGTGTAATTTGAGAAATTGCATATAGATAAAAGAAAAGTATTTTTTCTTTCAAAATATTTTTTTATATTCTTTTTATAATAACTACATTGCTGTAATAACCTACACTTATCTCTCATATTTATTAACTGTACAACCAAAGAAAAGCTATTCACAAAGATTGTCATGCTAATATTTGTGTATATTATTTTGTTATTTTCTGTATTTAAAGTTCATTTTCTATGTTTATAAAATTCATTGTCTTTTAGTAATTAAAATTATTCTAAGAAAACCTTCATACAAAGCTCAAAATTGTAATTTTATTCCATATGTTTTATTTATTTTTAATATTATTTTTACGTTTGCTTTTTTAATAATTTATTAGTAAAAATTAATTCTTGATGTACTCTGACGTATCAATGATTTATAAATTAATGTCAATGCCAATTTATAAATTAATATTTTTTTTAATAAAAAAAAATAATTAATAATAATATGGTATTTTTTAAATTTCTTATATGGTATTTCAATGTAATGTTCAATGATCTGTTAATATAAAAATCACATATAATATGCTTATTTAAGCATGGTTTATGTCCTAATTCTAATCAACGGTCCATCAGAATGGAGTTACGATGGGAAAAAAATGTTTCATATTATCATATACTATCTATTCGGAATCCCTATAGTGATTGTGATAATGAAAAGTTACTGTCAATTTAATTTAAGTTTAGTAAATGATTAAAAACAAATAATTTTTAAACAAGATACTACAAGCAAGTAACTTGTGTATCTAAATAAAAAAAGATTCGAAATGAATATTAACAAAATTAATAAGTGATACAGATAAACATAACTTGAAGGCTAATGGTCTCTTATATAAGTCACAAAAGCGTATCTGATCCAGCAAGCTATTAAATAAGAACTGACAAATCATCCTTTCTGGTTTTAAAACATCAAGATCAGGAGGTTCTTGGAAACACTTCGCTCCACGAAAAAGCCGAATTCCCTCCATGGATATTGGAATGCCTTTCCTCTTCAGAGAAAGAAAGTGACATTACTAAATGGCGGATCGAGTTGAGATAGCGTCCAACAGGGTCAAGGGTGACCACGTCGTAGCTCCGAGTCATCTACAATTGCATAAGATCCACCCTCTCTACACCGCCATCTCAGGAAATTAAGTACTTACTCAAGACTAAATTCATACCTGGATTTAAATACATTGGGTTAAGAAACTTCTATTAAGGCGCCCAATACGCACAACAATTTCCCTAGGTTGAAGAATAGTGAATGAAAAGTTGTTGTTATTAGTAATCGACACCAGGCCCAACCAAATCAACTTATAAGAGAAACGGTCGTATCGTATGATCTTAAAAAGTAGTAAAAATAAATATTTACTAGCAGACACGACATACATTGTCCTGTTCAAAAGTTTTAAGTCCGAAAACAATAATTAAAAAAAATTAAATAGTTTGTAATTATTTGGACGGTTTTGGTGAAAATATTTGACAATTACGTGTGAGTATAACCTGTATATCATAAGTGTTAAATATAAACTAAAAACTGTTTTAAATAATAGCTAGAAAGGAAAAAGAATCAAATCATTTTTATGACAGGTCTATTATTTTTAATATAGAAACATAAACAAGTTAATTTAAAAAAATTATATATCGGATCGAATTGTGAATCTAAACCATTCTCCAACACACTTGAATACTCACAAAAAATTTCATCAAAATCCAACTGTTCAGGATTTCAGTGACATACACATGTATAGAAAAATTATCTCAAATACAAAGATATGCGTTGATTTTTTTTTCATGAAATTATGTACATAATGTTTTAAAAAACCATTAAGAAAAAAAAATCATTTTAAACTCCTCCTAAGTATTTATAGTAATAAGTTGTAGCCTTGATCAATGCAATTTAAGTGAGGCAAAATCTAACTATTGACCATCCACCGTGGACCATATTTCTATTTGTTTGAGAAAGTTCCATGGCCTTAAAGTACTAAGACCTTAATTAAAGTAGTAATAGTAATTACTCATTTATTATTATTATTTTTGGATGAAAAAGCAAATCAAGGTATTTATCAGAAAATATTTGACTCGGTAATAAACCAATAAATAAATAAAACCAATATATAAATAAAAACCAAGTTTTTATGTAACCAAGGCTTTTACCTGAAATATTTAAAATTCTTCTTGAAATATAATTCAAATGTTATGCCATAGCGTTGGGACGTTTAGAAAGATTTTTGGGATGAAAATGGAATCTGAAATAAAAGAAACTGAAGAATTTTGTGAATGTTAAATAATACTTCATTTTAATCTCCTCTCCCGTTATTATTATTCCTAACACTAAACATTCAATATTCAATTAAAAAAATATATCCCGACAAAAATTCTTAAAATACTCCCTGCCATAAATGCTATAAGCTAAGCGATTACTATAACAGTATTTAAAAAACGTGTACTCAATTAGTTGCATAGTTAGAATATAAATTAAGGAGTAAAACAATTTCTAAATAATAGTTCCGTGCATATATTAATATATATTATAAATATCCCTATTAGAGCCTTTTATTCTAGAGAGAAAGTGACGTACTCAGCAGTTATGCCAAAGGTGTGAAACTAAATATTTTTTTTAAAGAACGGATTACACAACGACGCGCATAATCTTTGAAAAACAGTAAATCCTAAACCGACTGGGGAAAGATATATATATAAATAACTCAGTGGTGGTATAAGAGGGTTTCAACAAGGATCAGGATTCTTCCTGCTACTCCAATGACACTTGAATATGGTCGTTAGTTGAGATGGGAGGCGTCTTCTATCTGCTATGAGAGTTATTGAGACGGTAGGTATATAGAGCGTTGTGATGAAAGGGTTCACAATTGAAAATATTTCATTACCAAGGTGTGAATGGGAGGATTACTGAAAAGAGGGCAAAACCAAAAAAAAAAAACTTCAACTTAAGTCTGAGACCCGAACATGCTTTCAAATCTTTGTCAATACAATTTATTTTAGCATACTGGATATTTCATTCCTACTTTTATGATTTTAATTACTTATAACATTATTAGATTATTTTTACTTAATCACAAATTAAAGCATTTTGATTCAATCAACTATATTAATGATAAAATTGCTTTACGTTTAAAGTGTTAGTATGAAATCAGTGTCCATCACTTGCCATAATTACTGTTATTTAGAGGAAAAAACTAACTGTATATTCATTTAAGAATTTGATTAATATTAAATACCATTATTTAGAGAAAAAAGTTCTGGTAGTTGAAGTGTAGTATGAAACAATAATTATACGAAATTTTTTCATTAATTAACTAAATTAAACAGTTAATGTATAAGATACGCGAGAAGTGAGCTCCATTGTCAGAAAGCCGAATCACCACATGGCTGTTAGGCACCTTCCACTTTGAGATCCTCAATGAGAAACGTATAAAAACGTATAACTTGTTTATCGGAAGGGATATTATAAATATAGCATACTATAATAGTAAGTAATAAAGCAAGATCGTAAAATGAATTGTCAATTAAAACCAAAAATTAAATGAGTCAACCTATATCAGGCTTGAAGAGTATTGAATCCACTACAAGGCAAGGTCGTTACCAAGGTTGTACAATATAGTGATTTGGCCGAGATCACGCTCAATCCTCAGGTTTTCCCCCATTAAAAGGTACTGTCTTTGTGGAGCCTTGGGGAGGCTACAAGAGGGTCTATAGATCCCACAAAGTCGGTTCACGGCTATAATAAAAATAGATAATAAAATCTAGAACTCCCCACGGGTTCTCGAATCTCCCAGATTCAGTACTTGATAAAAGTTAAATAAGGACCAGTTGTGGGCAAAACAAGAGTGAGACAAGATGCTAAGAAACTCATGAAGCAATTTTCAGAAATAAGAACTCATTTGTCTTGGAAACAAGAGTTTTTGTTTTTTTGTATTTATTTAATATTATTAGATTTATAAAAATGGTTTTATTAATTTTGTCTCTCTGACACTATACGAATTTTACAAGTGGAAGTGCTGACCTTTAAATTTTTTTTCAGGGCAAGACAATGGACTATTTAGGTGAACATATACGGCGTTTAGGGCTTAGATTACATTGCCGAAGATTCGCTGAAGGGTTACTCATACCATTCGCGGAGGAAGAGAGAGAGAGAGAAGTTACTAAATAGAAATGAGATAGAAGAAAGCTGGGAGGACGCCCTTGGCCAGGACTGATATGGAAGTCGAAGAAGGAGTGGGTCAAGTACGTCACCTACCGCAACAGCTGCTGCTACGTCACTCCTCTTAGTCAAGACTACTTGCGATAAATAGTTATATTTAGCAGGATATTTAGCATAGTATTTAATAACATTGTAGTACATCTAAACACTTGAAAAGAGCTTGAGAGATTTTATAATTCCAATATAACTTAACTTAACGATACCCAACCAAACACAGGAGAGAATTTTCTACACCACCATACCTTTCGAGAACCGTAATGGTGTGGGAAAAGACTATTAGAGAATCTACCCAGTGGTAGTATTCAAATAACAAATCCAACATAAAAGGTTGCGAGGCCATCTTCTTTTCAAACGACTCGGAGCATTATCGGGAATTGAAGAAGTAGATTTGAAACTAGTGTGTTTGACTGGGAATAAAGTTTGTCATGAAAGAACTGGTATCGGGTTCGGGTCAAATCAGGAACAAATGAGATATTGAGGACATTATAAATGAGTTCATTCGTAAAAAAATAAGGAGCGTAAATAATTTTATGGAGGATTTTAGATCGTAAGGAATGGAAAGGAATTCGAAAGCTTCGTGGAGCTCCAAATAGGTCATATAATTGTCATTTATATGAGTATTTTGTAATTAATTATGAGCTTAGAGCGTTTCTCTAGTAAGAGTTGCACTAGTCTAAAACAGCGAGAGAAGTTAAACAATACAATTTGTGATTTTTTTTTTAAATCAAGCCGTTTTAGGATGAGTTGATTAACAATTTAGCTATGGATTTCATAATAATGAATTAAGGTTGATTGAATTATGAGTTATAATGTAATCAATTAAAATCATCGAAATTTTAAGAAGAGATTTTTGTAATTAATTCAAATCTGTTTCCTTTTTTCCCAGGTTGAATTTTTAGTAATACCTTTGGTTTTTTACACTCCGTGTCACTAGGCTGGATAAAGTAAGAAACCAAGAAATTGGACAGAGGATGGATGTGGTTATATCTACAAATTAAAGGATCGGTGCACGCCGCCTAAGATGGTACGGTCATGTGAAGAGAATGGCGTTTGAATGTTGGCCTAACCGAGTTCTGGATTGGGTTCCACCTGGGAGGAGAGGACGCGGACGGCCCAGAAGCAGGTGGATGGAGGAAGTCCGGGAGGAGATGGCTGGTCGAGGACTCCAGGAGGATGATTGGATGGATCGGGAGACATGGAGCTCTTCTCTGACCAGTAACTACTAAATAGGCATTATATTTTTTTGTGAGCATGTAACAGTTTTCTTTATTTAATTAAAAAGTTAATTCTGTATTTTAAAAGTAACTTGTTATTTTTCTTTAATATTTTTATGTCAACAATATGGAACTCTTAGCTAATACATTTTCTGATTCAATTATTTTTATAAAATTAATATGAAATCTGTTCATTTCCTATTCTGGTTCTAGTAAAACTAGCGGTATGCAAAGCTCTCTAAAAACTTTCCTAAATCTGATAATAAAACTTTAAAATTTGAATAACCAGTTCGGCCACCATTATATAAGAGATATCTTTTACGAAATAAAAATCATCAGAAGATAGAATAAATTGTTATTTAAAACTAATCCATATTGAGAAATCCCTCCATTAAGATAAAAAGAATAGAAAAATTCATTCTACATTACTATCATATATTGTAGCGATATAGTATATTGCACATGGGCCAATAACTGATTTCATCATGCAACACTAAATTAAAAGTTCAATGAAAAAAGAAGGAACAATATTATGAAACGTATAATGCTTTGTATGATATTTAAAAAAATAATCAATCAATGTATTTCTAAATGACGATCTCTCTCTTCATTTAAGCTTCAACGAAGTAGATGTCTGTCTGGAAATCATTCCAAGGATTTACTATAACATAGATGTTTAGGAAATGTTTATGTTTCTATTATAACTTTGAGGTTTTAAGAGCAATATATTTTAGAGTTTAGATGTTTTTTAACATTAATAAATCTATTAGTTTTAATATGATTTTAATTGTAACTGAAGCAGACCCATTTAGTAATTTATTAGTTATAGCTAGTAGATTAATAATGTATCAAGGGGAATGTCACTAGAATACACGTGTTATCTCTCGGCGGCATTGCCGGGTATAAATAAATACCAGCAACTACATCAATGCAATATGCAAGGATGAGTTTATGTGATTTGGAGGTCACGCTCAACATCAGGTTTCGCTCCAATTAACTTTATAGAGACAGTGTGAGCCTCTGGAGGGTCTTCAGATCAGATAGTGCCGATTAGCAGTTGTTAGAATAAATAATTTACAGCCGGTCAAGCTCAGGCTCTAGAGATCAGTATAAGAGCGCTAAGCTGTGCTCCTCCCCCCTTAACATTTTTTATAGATTCCTGTACGTGCAGATAACAACTTGTAGCGTTGTACCACATCAATAAGGGTTGATACACCATTTTGCAGTTATTAAAAATATAGACCTAAATAAACTCCAGTTCCCTCTTTGCTTTGTCACTTCACTGGTATGGGTTTGGGGCGATATGATTGAAGAAAGTGTTGCCAAAGAACATAAATTGGTTTGGTAGATAAACTCTGGCACTGAGGAAAGATATAGTTTCCCGTATATGCTTAGACCTATGTGTCTCCGGCTTAGCACCGAGTACTGGAAATTTTTCGGTCTCTTTAAGGTTCGACTTATGGATTTGATAGAACAATGATGCGCCATCGGTCATTTCATGACCTTGTAGATCTGTAGCTTCGGCCATAATAAAAACTGCAGCGACTTGAGCCGGTATTACATCATACTTCTGCTAAGCCAACTTGATTCTCCTGATGTGCCAAGAGAAGGTGTGGTACCTGTCCAATATAACATCAATGTAGAGAATAATAGTTGAGAATCAAAGATCACCTTTCTCCTCAGTAAACATCGTAGATAGGTATCGGTACGCTAAATATAATTTTGGATTAAATATGGTCACCTGTGGTGTAGTTTTATTTCATAAGCATAGTAAGGAGCAATGATAAATCAAATGGAAGTCTGGAATGAGAAAAATTGAAGATAATTCTCCAGAAAACAATCTTGATTATATTTTTGGAAAAACGATTCTTACATCCCAAAATAAATCTGAGATCAACACTTTCCAAAAACACAGCTATCAATTCTGTGAAGTTTTGACTCGTTTAATTTCTGCTCTCGGTGGGGTTTCCGGTCCCTCAAAGGATATTTCCGCAAATGAATGAGCATTCGTGACTGACCTTCTTGAACTGGGCAGCTCTCTCTTCATCCCGCCTAATCCCATCGACACATAAACAAACTTTAACGATTTCATCTATATATCGGCCCAACAATAGTGGTAATCGATATTTCGACACGTCTGAAGATGCGAACCAACGAGCGTTGTTGGTTGAGAGTTGAATATATTCGATTCAGTTTACGAATTTTACGAGTTTTTCTCAAAATGTTTTTCAAGAATTACGATCGTAAATTAGTTACAAGAAAGTCGAAGTATCTAAAGAAACGCTAAATTGGAAAACAAACATTAAAATTAGGTAAATTATGGGTACTGCAAATGGATCGATTCTCATTGTCGAACTTGTCTTTTGTATCTTCCCTCATATCCTAATGCATCTTCCGAATTCTTATTCTTCTACAACTCATTCACAGGTAGTACATAAATACATCAAGGGAGGAACTAGTTTCTTCTATTCGCTTATTTTTGGGTTCAAGAAACCTATCAATGGAATAGACACCCTTAGAAATCCTTGCATAAATCATAATCCCTTACAGTAGCAAAAAAAGCCACTTAAGTAATTCTATGTACACCACACACATAAAAACACAAATAAAGAAAATGTTTACGGTCCTTTTTAAATCCTGTTATTTACACACGTGTTGCTTTGCTGATTATCTTTTCACTGCAAAATGCGTGATTCATTCTAAGGAAATAGTACGTCTTTTATTGCTTGTTAAGATTTTTGGTTCAAGGTTTAGAGGTGTTGAGGTATACTTTGTTATTGATTTAAAAAGTCAAAACTATCTTATGTATAGTAGCATTTATCCAGAATTACCTCCTGGAATCAAGTAATCCAAAAAAAAACAACTAAAATAGCAATACCACATGTATATTAAACACTGTGCTGTTAAAAAAAAATCTTGGTACATTGTTTACCATTTAATTATTTATCTTGACTAAGTTTAAGTTCAATTATTGACTAATTTTAAGTTAAGTCTCTAATTATTAATTCCCTGAAGATCTCATCGTTATCTCTAAGTCCCTCTCTATTTGTAGGTGAAACAAATTATCGTAACATAAAGGGAGACTTAATGTGCTGATATAAGAAGTTATTGTAACTAATTTATTATAGTATAAACGTTCATCATTCATGAATTTCACGCCGTGGTTAATCAATTGCCCAAAATGTGTTCCACTGATCAGTCCAATAAAGACGACGCCCTAGGCTTTATCCAGGCCGATAAGTAATTGATAGCCCGTTCCAAATTGAAATATGATTTAGTAGCCTACAACTAGACCAAGCTCGCAAGGGGAAGGGGTGTTATAATCAGCATGAAAACTACCTATAAAGGAACAAGTATAGCCCATAAAGGCTAAAGTAGATAGCTATAGGCTATAGGCAGTGCACAATGGGCCGGTGTAGACACCTGTATTGACCAATTAGCCCAACAAAGGCAGGTAAGAGGGACTTCTTTATGCTCCGCTCCTGCAGATTTATAGGCATCGCTCAGTCCCTTATTGTTCACTTGCTTCTCGGATAGCTTCAGTCGGCAAGGCTTTTAACCTATTTTTGAAAGGGGTACCATTTGTACCTCTAATGGTCTTGTGTACGGAGATAGGGTTGCTACTGTAAAAAGGCAACTGCTGAATCAATGGAGCCAGAACTATTGTTTATACTATTACTACTATGATTTATGTAAAATTATTATTTTACGAATCTTGGACTTCTGGACTAAGAATTTATTTGGTATAAAAATAAACGGCTTCTATAAATATAAAGCCACAGGGTGAGCGGAGTGGCTCAGTGGTAGAGCGCTGAACTGTCGTGCCGATGGTCCCGTGTTCAAATGATACGGCTGTGATATATTATTTAAACTATTTGCACCCACGGATGGACTAAGTGATATATGCAGATCTACCTGCGGCTCACCTAGCCTCTAAAAAGTTGGTGCCTAAACCAGGAGGGAAAACCTGGCGGTTGAGCGTTTTCTCGGGTCTTAGAAACAGTACAGTCTCTAAACCGTAATAATCGGTTGTAGTGATACAAGTAGTTTTCTCATAAATTGGGGAAAGGAAAAATAGACTAATCTCTCGCCTTATGACGCTACTCGTCACAATTATAGTAAAAAAAAACAAAAACAAGACTAATATTAATTAACAACTTCAAAGCGTTATACTGCCTATCAGTAAAAAATAATTGTAATTTTGGTTTCCAAATATGACTCAATGATACTTTTAAATTAGTACCAATTTCAGACAAGTTGAGTGATACTTTTTTTGTTCTAAAAAAATATTAAATTATCAAACAGTGTTTTATAAAAAGTATACTCAAAAGCATTCTTCTAAGTTATGTTATATAGTAAAAAAAAATCATTACATTTTTATTGTATAAAAAAATTGTATACATTTAAATTGATAATATAGTTTAAAAACCCTAGAATAAAATTTAAATATTGGAGCTAGGCAACTTCTGATCCGTATTGGCAAATTTTTGAATTTTTAATGCATTATTTTATCTCAAAATCATTATTAAACGGAACAGAACTGGTTTTCAACCAACATATTCCACCGATATATTTGTGTACCTCTCTTTATTTTAATAATTTGGCTAGCATATGATGATTTCAGGGTTAGAATCGGATAATTAATTAACATTTTCACATTCTTCGCTAGTTGAGTCAAGTTGAGTTATGGTCCCGAAACGTCAGGTTCAGGCCGAACTGAAATCAAGAGGAATAAGGTGGCCAAGTGTCGTGTTAAACAATATTGCTTACCTAAGTTAGCAAAAAATGTGAAAAATTCTATTATTCTAGAACTGAACCCACTATTAATATGATTATGGTATTAACTTGCCTTGATTTAATAATGATATAAATGGAATTGATTGAATCTCTGACCGAAATACACAAATAAATTGAATGAGAATTAACAAAAAGAATAAAGGAAGATAAGCCTACACTAATATTTAAAAATCTATTAAACTACGAGTTATGCTTCAGAATAATAAGTCTTGCTTTGCTATATTCGGTCCTGCGTACCGTTGACTTGAGCCTGCATAATAGTAAGCTGGTAAGGCACACCGTAACTATATTCCACTCCATTGTTTATGCCCAGGCTCCCCAAGGCCTCAGCTTACACGGTCACATTAAGAGGGCATTCCTGCCTTTTCTCATATTTCAACTTGTAAACTAGTTCTAGTCAGATTTACACCTTCCGCGTTCGCGGTGTGGGCAGTCACAACTAACGCAAGGAAGAGTAGGTGTGAATCCAGATGGCTTTCGATAGCGACTAATTTGAATGTTGGTACCAACCTCGACAACTCTGCTCGCGGTTAATTAACCTATAGATCAAGTGGTCCCATGCCCGATTGTTTTGCAAAGCCGTTAATAAGAATCAAATATATGGTTTTTGTTTATTTTACGTCACTTATTGCTTCTATGGCAAATCGGGCGATGCTACAGTGGGAGTTCTAAATTTTCCCTATCCAGGTTTCATCAGGATAGAGATTTTTAACGACTGAGAAGGCAAAGGCCAGGGACCCCGGTTAACGTCCCTTTCGAAAAACTGTCGGGGTACGGACCCGCGATATTGGGCTTAGTAGGATATTATGCTAACATCTAGACCACAGATCGCCGCCAAATGGATGGTTTGATAACTGTTGAAAGATAGTAAGCCAAATATTGGGTCATTTTATATAAAATTAACGTATTCAATAACAATAAGGCTTAGCGAATCCTAAGGCTCGATGCCGATCCAGCAATCTCTGCTTAAAAACTTCTGCCACGGATCACTACCTAAACCCAAATCTACCATATCACTCTAAACGCAATTTTCCCACCTACGTCTCGATCTAACCTCTCAGACGCTTCCTAGTCGGCACAGCGTTAATTCAATTTTTAAGAACGTATTTAAAGAAATGTTATTAATACAATTTTATTCACGATCATTTTTTATACATTTTTCCAACGTGTTTCAATCCCAAAAATGAAAAAATCAGGTTTTTGAAATTAGATAAAGTGTGAAAATGCTTGTTTTACTTGAGAATATTTTCAAAAATTGTAACGTTAAGGAAGTTGTCCAAATTTTCTATCCTGTGAGAGTATAATTCCCTTCGCAGATTGTTTTTGATTTTATTAGTATTATATCAATATCCCTGATGCAACCTACCTATACACTATATATATACTAGTACGAGCATATACTATATACTAAATCTCGTCACATCACAAAAAAAAATACTTTTCCCTAATACATATTATGGTTAAAGCAGGTTTGATAACTTTCTATAGATTAAAAAAAAATCCTACAAACTTCTTTCTTATGGAAGTCCTAAGCATCAGTGAAATGCAGGGCAAGATTAGATTTTTTATTAATACAGAAATTCAAGTTTACATTTAAGGAAAAAAAATAAACCACAACTTCGCAGAGTGTGTAGGTTTGGAAACGAATTGTTTTTTTGTCTTTTTAAATAAATCATTTTAAGTTATTTTTGTTTAATAGAATCTTTGTGTTCAATAAAGCTATTAAAGGTAACCAATTTCCGATTGAACCAACCTGGGCCTTATAAGATATATATTCAGGATTGGTTTTTAATTTATTATGTTTTTCATTACGAACTTTAGTTTTTACATTCAATTCCGTATACTCGTAAAATGAAAATAAATTGCTAAAATATTTTTTTTAAACTCCTAACTCCGAAAAAATTATGTAATATTAAAAAAAGCTTCCTCTTTCCTTAAACAATATATAACAATGATAAATCCTAGTGGGAATACATACGAACTCCAAGTATGGCACATTAGAATATAAATCGTTAAGTATAATCAATAAATTATAAGCTATACTTTTAGGTCTAAGTTAAAATCAGTTAAGCTGCAATAATTTTGTAAAAAGAAAGCTGTTAATCTAGAATTATCGATTATTCTTCTACAGTTAATAGTGTAAGTTAGTATATAATATATTTTCCATTAAGAAAGTTACACACAGCCCCTTTTCCTATTGAAAATGAAATTATATACTGTAGGATGTATAAATAGGTAATTATATGTATGGTGTAGGATAGGGTTAAGCTAGCGGGGTCCAAGAAGGCGTAAAGTAACACGTAAGAAGTTATTTAACGGCTGGCGATAAATAGGGAGAAAGATATTACAACCTGCCAATGAGATATATCGCGTCTCCCTCCACCCCGACCCTAGCGATAAAATAGTGGGTATCGCTATGAGGGAAAAAGTTCATGCAATAAATTGTCACTTTCAGAGAAAGTTACGTTAAATATCTCACCTTGCATTTTATGTTCTTTTATTTACTACGGCTATAAAGAAATTATAAATTATTTTTGCGTAAATGATGAGGATATTGAATTTGTTTTGGTTCATAGAAGAGTGATTAAGATATACAAGTAATTTATTACAAAAATGTTGTGTTTAAATTAATTCCATTTTTATTTAAATATATTAAAAGGAAACTATTTTCTATATCATACATATTACTATTTCATGTAACACCCTAACCCTATCCGAATACTTCAGATGTATACTAACATAACATAGAAGAACATTTTTGAGTATATTTCTTATTAAAAATGTTTTTTAATTTTTAATTAAATACAGAAAAAATATATAACTAAAATAGACAGAATTTAGTTATGAAGTATCACTGAGATAAGTCATGTGTGGAAACTGCCAAGTTAATAAAAAAATATTACAGATAGACAGTATACTAATGCACCAAAGTAGTATACAGTATTCTGTACTGTACTATCTTAAATGATAGAAGAAAAAAAACATATAATCTGAAGCAGCAATAAATTCAACTTAAAAATCATTGGTTAACAGAAAAAAAATCAGTATAATATATTTATTGCAAAATGAAATAATTGAACTTTTTCACATGATAATATCATGAGAACATTAGACTATGATAGAAATTACATTTAATAGTTCATAAAGAAATTATTATAGACAATATTGAGTACTACCACTTGCTAGTTTCTCTGCTTGACTTTATCCTTGTCATTATGTATATGACATAATATTTACGTGTTGTATGGTTATAATACTGTTTTAAATTTCAGTAAAAAAAGTAGCTAGACAAAAACACTAAAAAACAATATGGAAAACCATTTAAAAACTCAAATGAGACGAGTGATAAGAACAGTTACACGAGATACGGAGGTAGGTTTCATGGCGACCTATTCAGTCAAAAGTATTTAATGTTCCAAAAAAATGGAATGACTATATATAACGTATATGTATATCTATAACGATAAGCAACGAAATTTAATGAAAATTGACAAGAAGAATACAGGAAGATAAAACGAATAATATTTAAAAATAATCTTGTAATAAATCGTTAATTATCCTCTACAATAATATGGCTTTGAAAAATTAATTATTGGAACATCTATGTTTTATTGGAAAATAAATTCGCTTCGAACCAAATTTATTGATTAAATATTCAGGAAAATGACAAAAAAGAATTAATTATGATTTAATCCAATCGTATTGTTTATTTTTGAAGTAAACGATGATTAGAGATCACTGAGCGACTTTAACTACGAAAGGAGCCATTAGCGATGATTGGATTCCTATTCATAGCGTCATTAAGGTCCTTTCGTACAATAACCATGAAATGAGCTCAGCTATTAGCTTTTCTTTGTCATGATAAACGCAATCTTCGTATTTTCTTGACTATCAAGTAGGTAATATAGACAGGGGAATTACTGAACGCTTTAAGTTGCCCAAAGCCACGCAATGCGTATTTCCCTCCTTCTGCCTTGAACTTCCTTGATTATGAAAGTTAATCTAACTCTAAGAGGGAAGAGGACTTGGTGTAGTTGTTGTATATTTAGTAGATCCACCGTGTAGTTGCTTAAGATGAAACCTGTTGAGAAGTGCCTGGACAAGGTCGTATAGATGATAAGCGCGGGGGCGTATATTTTTCACACAATCGCTCGGACGGACCTACCACCGCTCTCCAATTATCATAGCATTATCATAATACCTACCCCCTCGATCTCTTTCGGGTTTTGGGCAAATCTCTGACTCAGGCTGACTCACACTTGGTCTTGACTATTCATATCTCTCGGGAGCAGAGGGCATCTTATAGTTACAACCTACTTTTTGTGTTACCTCCTATCTTTAAAAATGATTCCTTCTTGGAAAGAAATAACCTACCTAGTATTTCGATAGTTTAAGAAAAAAAACTATAAAAATTAGGAAGCACAGCTGATAAATAGTAATTAAACGAGTAGAGGTTAGGTCCTATTTCAGCTCGACTGGTCAACCATTCGGTATTACCTTTGTCTATTTGATACACAAAAAATGTCAAAATTTTAATAAAATAATTTAGTATGATGACATCAATAGATTTAGATTAATAAAACTATATAAATATATTTAGAGGGAGTGGGGTAGCTGAGTGTGTTAAGGGCTTAGTTATTACGCTGATGGTCCGAATTTCAAGCCTGTGATCTTGGGCTTAGTAGCCCTGGTTCAAATCCAACTGTAACAGATAAATTTACGTAATCTTTTAACAGCCAAGAATGGACCCTTAAGGATCTAAGACCCTCCTGAGGCTCACCCAGACTCTAGAATTTGGGTACCCTTGATTGGGGGAAAACCTGGCGATTGAACGTGATCTAGTACAAATCACCTTGTCCGGCAAAAATATTGTCCTAGAAACAGTACAGTCTCTGACATGTCCCGACCACTTTATGGGTTGTAGTTATATTTTTTTATATTCTTAAGAAAAATTATTAAGCTTAGATAAATTGTCTAATTTTCATTCAATAATTATAAACACATATAAGACACAAACAGTATGTGAAGGCAAAAGCGAGCTCAAGATCTGTGGGCTTAAAGATAATTCAGTTGTTTTTTTTATTAATAATAAAATAGGTTTAAAATAATAGATCTATATACATTTTACAAGGATTTTTCTTATAATTAAACTTGGTATTGATGATTACATGTATGTGGATAGGAACATATGACAATGAGATGAATTCACCGCTAATTCTTTAAAATTACTGTATCTATTTCTAGCTCTATTTCTCAATTTATTTATTCCATATCTTATCTACGAAATTATTATTAAAGAAAACAAAGAATTGCGTATAGAATCTAAATAAGCGAACTCATTCAAAATTAGATAATGTTGAAGAATATATTGATTTGTATACGACAACATGCCCTGAGGATGACATAGAACAGTGGAAATAGAAATCGCTCGATGATCTATCATAAGTGATTAATGCGCCATTATTAATGCTGATAAGTGAAGTTTTCAATTAGCGTCATATATTTTATTGGCTTTACTCGGAATAATGTGAAGATATTTTTATTTATAAGTAAATCTTTTCATTTATATATTATGGTATATTCATTCTTCAAGGTTTTCATTCTTGAGTTCAATAAAAACAGTATGAACACACAGATATAATTATCAGCGACTACCAAAGCTTGGTACGCAAAGAATATTGTGAATAAAATAACTTTCAACTTTTACAATTATAAAAATAATTTTAAAACTATTATTGAACTTATCAATATATAAAAAAGGTCTAGAATTTCAAAAATTTACCTTTTCACATTTTTAGTTAGTTTAATCAAGAATTTTTGTCTAATAAGATAATTTGTCGCCTTATTTTTCATTATTTTTTTTTTTTGGACTGTTAACCTGGATTTTCGGTTGCATAAAAAATATTGACCGTACAAGGGAAAAATGTAAAAAATTCGATTTTTTAAATTTGGAGTTATCCGCTTTTGATCCTTAACGCCTCACTTACAAACTCTTTTTCAAGCCTATAATTGCATAAATCGGATTTACTCTTTCGCAAATTGTAATAATTATGCTTCTGAATTGTATATAGTTATTTTTAATAAAACACTTCTCATACGTTTAAGAGTTGTTTTAATATCCTTCTTACTTAGAACCGTAACTATCCAATTAATCCACTCAAAGGCTAGGAAATTAGAAGTTAATTCGCTAGCAATCAAAGCCAAGGCGAATCGCCATATAAAGGAGTAAAACCACCTGGAGGTAGGTTTAGTATTTATTGAGAAAAGGCAACCCATGGCAGATCCAGAATTCGGATAGTTAACCTAAGGGGAAGGTTATAGCCGCAAAAGGAAATGTGCCCATGTCGAGCGATAAATCTAAACTAAAACGAGGTAATGTGCCGTTAACAAGGACTGCGAAACAGGAATAGAGTTTTAATCCCTAGTTATAGTTTTAAAAACGTGTAATCCTCAACTCTAAGAGCTCTCAGCATGTACTTTAAGTACAACGTCAAGTTGTAAAAATTAGACAACAGACAAAAATATTTAAAAAATAAAAATCTTTGTAAATTGAATTAAAACACTAATCTCATAAAAACAACAAGTGATTTTAAGTGAATTTTTAAAACTAAGATGTAAACGTAGATCAGCCAAACAGAATTGTTTATTATTTGTGCCACAACTTTTTATTGCAAAGATACATTATAAAAGCTTCCCACCTAATAAAAACCTAAATGAATGATCGTTACTTTTCATGAATATAAATTTATTCATAACGATTATTTAACGTAAATGGAATTTTTAATAAACCGGTTATTTTGTAAAATAAATTATTTAAATCTATATGATATATTGAAGCGTTCTTATTTATTTTTTATTAATATTCTATCTTGGACTACTTATATTAGCATTAAATCGTTTGTGGAGAAGTGGGTTTGTTTAAGATATTTCGAAAATAACCCATTTATGATTATGTATTATTGGGAATAAAACTTATACAATATAATATATTCCCATATGTTTTGTAAAAATGAATCTAATTTAATTAGTCAGGTTTTCATTGATTTAATATAAACATTATGAAAATAAAATAACTGTGGGGATTATGTAAATATACATACACACACACAGACACATATATATATATATACATGTATATATATATATATATATATATATATATATATATATATATATATATATATATTTATGTATATATATGTATGTATATATATATATATTAAGATTAATTAATTTTCATAATAACTTAATCACGTATAATTAAATAGAAATTGTGGTATTCCGGATTTAGCAGTCGGATCAATTATTTCAAGGATACCAACGCCAGAAATCAGTAATTCTATATTTATTTTTCTTTAAAATATTATAAATTAAAATATGTTTATTAGTTACGGTTTGTCGATTTACGATTAAAATACAAACAATATAATACAAACTATATATATTTTTTTATTATTTATTTATTGATATTTACAACTATATTACAGTAATATAACAAGTAAATTGGCTGAGTGATACATAATGACGTGATATAATGACAAGTAGAGAAACTACCCACTGGTAGTACTCAAATCGCATGTTCAACTAAGAAGGTCACGTGGCCATCTTCTTCTCAGACGCCTCGGAGGATTATCGGGAATTGAAGAGGAAGCTAGGTTTGAAACTAGAGGGTTTGAGTGGAAATTAAGTTTATTATGAAAGGATAGATACCGGGTTCGGGCCAAATCAGCAACAAATGGGACATTAAGGTCATTATGGATGACTATATACTTAACAAAATAAGGAGCGTTGAGGATTTTACGAAGGATTTTGGATTGTAGGGATTGGATACGAGAAGAATTCGATGGCTTAGTGGAGCCCCAAAGCTCTACTCCGTAAGTCCAAATAGGTCGTACGATGGTTATGTAGATGAGTGTTGTCTAGTAAGTGTTGAAGTAGCCTGAAACGTCGAGCGGTTTCTTGTCTTTTCAGTCTTGTATGAGGATTCCAGGTTAATCGTTTGTCGAGATGCAACCGTAAGTATCGGATCTGTTCTACAGGCACAAGTGGGATATTATTAAAGGATACTGAAGGGCAGGAAGTCATTGGTTTACGACGTAAGGTAAAAGTGATTTGATGGAATTTTTGAGAATTTATTTTAATTCTCCAGTTCCGGCACCATTCTTCAAGATCAGTGATATGGGATTGGAGGCTTTGGGATACAATAACTGGATTGGTATTGACTGCTAATACACATGTATCATCAGCATATGTGGTAAGGATAGTATTAGGATGAGTTGGGATGTCAGCTGTATAAACTGTATAAAGGATTGGTCCAAGGATACTACCTTGAGGAAAAACTATATTTACTTGAGAAGCGTATGATAGTCAATATATTATGAAAAAATTTAAAAATTATTCTTGAGAAGGTTTCTGAATTGCTACATAGAGATGTAGCACGTATTAACTTTTAACCCCTACATTATAGTGAAGTACTATACGATTAAAACTTAGAGGGAATTTTCGATATTTCTTGTTTTACTAAAATTGTTCACTAATCTAAAAAAAAATGCATAAAGCAGAGGTAAAACCATGATGATTCGTATTTGTGTTTGCTTTTAAAACAAGTAACTGCCAAAATAAAATAAAAAGAAAAATTAGTATTTCTAGTTAATAAACGTAATTAATCATTCATATACAAAAAAGTAACATTTCCTGGAAGATTGAATAAAAAATGATGTAGTTAAGATCACATGACATAAAAAAATGTTAAATGTTAAATAAGTAGTAAAAATGTTAAATATTTAACATGATCTCTCTGACCTAGTAATGATGGTCGGTAACTACTCACGGGCTCATAACTATCAAGGGCGACCTGTGGTCTAGTGGTTAGCATAACAAACTACTAAGCCCAAGATCGCGAGTTCGTAGCCCAGCAGGTGGCCCTAGGATTTTTTAAAGGGAGTAAAAATCCTTGGCTATGCCGTCCTTCGGAAGGGACGTTAAAAGGGGGGACATTAAATGAACAAACAACAACTACTCACGATAAGAGAACCATTGTGAGTAGAGAGCACAATGTAGGCTGGTATCGGAATTACGATAGACACTCTCCAAGGAGGTCGGGTCGATGATTACCCAGTCCATTTCTCTTCTTCGCTGCAATTAGATAGATACTATTGGCTTCGTTTAGGATCAGTAACTGACAATGAGTTCGTGAAACGATGCAGTTAATAATTTTATAACATATATACCTCATACCTTTAAATCTTTTTTCAATCCCTCATGGAGAGTGGTGTTGTACAGTACGTAGGGGGTACAATTACTGAGCTCTAGGTCCGAGTAGGATCCGGCTGTGGCAATTAAATTAATTATTCTTCTAACAGCCGGTAACTGACTTTGTGAGGTCTGAAAACTCCCCTTGGTCTAACACAGCCTCTATAAAGGAGGTGATTGAGCATCTTGTATAACCGTTGCTTTGAAAAAGTAGGTCCCTACAAACTATTAGTATTAAATCTGTAATGGTAGAATTTTTTTTTTCATTTAATCTTTTTTTATCGATTCAGAGCACAATCATTTGTTTTCATGTATTCATTAGTTCTATTAAAAAGGGTAGAACACGTAGCAAAAAGATACTATGAATAAAAAGTGTGAACAACTGTGTTTTTTAACACTCTTTCATTTCAAACCGTAAAAATTTCGCTGAAATGAAAAATCAATAGTTCAACAATGCACGGTACAATATTCCACATTTATTTACAATTTACAATACAAGATTTTATGGGTTTTTTTTTACCTTATTTTAGAATAAGCGATTATTATTAAATTAGTAAATAAAAGCTTTTTGTCTTTTATATTCCGTTTGACCTTACAAGATGGTATAACATAGAATAAACCTCTCAGATTGATAATAATGGAAGTTTTTTATCTTTGTCATTATTAAAATTATTGGAATTGCGTGACAATGTCAAAATTATTTGACATGAACATTCCCACTATAAAATCCTATATTCATAACAAATACATGGCATTCCACTCATCGACACAATATCACCCAAACCCACTCGTTCTTCCGCTTTCCTACTCCCTGTTACCTGGACTGGACAGGAAAAGATTAAAAAGAAATTGGCCAAGAGACCTACTCACCTATTGATATTTATATTTTTACTCCATCATCATATAGAAGTTCAAGTAGAAAATCAAGGTGAAAAACACTAGGATCAAATTTGCTGAATGCGCAATTGCGCAGGTGAAAATGAAAATTAAATTATAAAATAAATAAATATTTTGGGTATTATGAGTAATGATCAAGCTATTTTATTTAAGTAAACAATGAAATCAACAATTATAATAAGTTTGGGTCACCCAAAAACGTAAGATCTAATACTAGGCCACATCCCACTAAAACATCCTATTACATATTGATTCACCAAATAGAGGTAATAATTAACTCTTAGTTGAATTAAATATAGAACAATAGGTACCGTAAAAATAAATAAAACATATTTATGTCCTGAAGGAGCCCGAATAGCAGAAGCGTTGACCGATTATACAGTCATGCGCTATTATTTAAGTGTTTTATAAAATAACATTGTTGCCATTCTTCTAAAAATAACCTATATCTTCAGAACAATATGGAATCACATGATTAATAACAAAACTATGCTCCTCAAGTATGGAAAGAGGGCATCATAAACTATTCCCTTAATAAGTACACTTACGATATAGTGTCCATATTAGGTCGAGTTGAGAGAGGCGTGCGTTACGTCACATCCGGATCGCCACAGTGAATGATTAATTTTTAATGAAATAAAGAAAAGTTAAACTATAAAGTAAAGAAAGCTATTATTTTATGCATTGAATTCGTTTAGAGGTTAGGCGGTGAAAGAACACGTGTGAAGGAATGATCATAAGGAAATATGGGATATAAATTTCATTTTAATAATTTTTTGAAAACGATTATTAAAGCTAAAACATTTTGGTACAACCTAAAACCTTCAAGCTTGTTTCATACATATAATTGGGCATTACCGTATAATACAGGAGTATTTAACAGTATTACTTCTGAAAAACACTAACTATCCATAACCGTACTTAACTATATCTTAGCCATTCCTACTTTTGACTTTTTCTTCTTTTCAAAAATTTTCATAACATTAGTAAACCCCATATAATTAATTTCAGACCACTTCGGGTATATTAAAACTTGGTGTTGGGTCAATCTATATGAAATGATCCAATGAGGGTTGCTTGACTAATTATAAATATTTTCATATGTGATTCAATTGTTAATAATATATATATTATTGTTGAAAACGAGTAAATAATTCGCATTACTTACAAATGATCCTATGGCTGTAGTTTATTGTATTTGTGGCTACATTAAATCAATTACTTCTTCTATGGGAATTAATTATTTCTCCCGAACTTAAAAAAAAATTATTATTTTCAAATTTCAAAAATTGATAAAAAATTTAAGGAAACATTTGTAAGTGTTCTTACCCTATATTAGGCTAGTAGTTCATGCTATTTAACTATAAAAAATACATCCAGATTGTTACACATTGTTGTAGATGGTCACAAGGTAGGTTATTATTTCAGGGTATAAAGTGGAATTTTCAAGTTGTAAATCCCAAACTAAGCAGTTTTAATTTTGCCTGATAATCTTTGAATCTCTGTTATTTTGGATAAATTTGTAGAGAAAACTTCTCTAAAAACAATCATGTCAATTAAAACGTTGTAAGTTAATTTTTTTTAAATAATATGGAGTTCATAGCAGATGCCCCGTCGTAGAGTTGTTTTTTTTTTCAATTCCGAGGACTAATTGTCTTTAATAATCTTTAATAATCAAAGCAATTAATAGTAGTCCGGTTTTGCTTTGGTTGGCTGCTCAACTGAAACATAATCCAAGACGCACCTTCAACAATAATCACTCCTTAATTGAATATTGTGATATTAATTGCTATGACGCCATCAAACAGTCAATAGCTAAGACAATAATAAGAGTTATACCCCCCCAAAAGAAATAATACAAAAAAATACACGGACTTTACAAGAATGAAGAAATAGCGTAGTAACTACTTATGTTTGACCAAATATAAAGAATATTTTCCGTTAAGATCAAACTAACAATTTTTAGTTGTGTTAAGTTTTATTTTAAAGAGTTGTGAGTATTATGCGGATATCAAGTATATAATTAATTCTATGGTTAACTTTCGCTCATATATCCAAATAACGTTGGCTGCAGTCGTATAAACTATCTTTTAGCAAATATAAAATCATAATGTTTAAACAAAAAAAGATCATTTATATGACTACAGACAACCTTATTAGGACATTTGAGCGCTAGTTAACCATTGAATTACTTCTATATATTGCATAATACACAAAGCTCTTTAGTGCGTTTGGTCTTGTAAAAAATATTGTAAATCGTTCAACAGAAATATTTTCACTAGAAATATTACGTAAGACTCCTTGTCTTTGTATTATGAAAAAGGATTGTGTGATTTAAAATTTAATGTTATTAAGGCTATGTACGCTGTTACTTAGATATTTTGACATTGTAATTAAAACAACGAAATATTACAATTTAAAATATTTATGTATATAAATATTTTACGTTAATAATTTGTATCCATATTAACAAACTTATTTAATCAATTAAATAAATTATTTTATCTTGTTACCAAATTGTCATATTATAAAAATAATTTTATTTATATTATTTTCTTTAAATTATTTTGTCTTCTAAAAAGTTCCTGTAAATAATCAAGATATGAGTCACAATGCGTGAGATATTTTGTGAAGTAAAGTCGCCATGTTGTATACAAAAAACCAAAACGAACACCGACTTAAAAAGGCGCAACATATATACTATGCCGCCTGACGTACTCAAAGAAATTTAAGTCACACCAAGATTTCTATCCCTTTCAATTCGTATAATAAATCATTTAACGTGACTGTTTTTGAGGGGGAAAAAAGATTATTTTTTACAATAGTGATTGAATATGCAAATGTTTGAATTATTTTTTGTAATTAGTATCTGAGTCTGTTCTTGAGGTATTACAGATATCAAAATTAATTTTATTTATTGGTTTATAACCTCTATTTCTCATTCTCAACTTTATTATTGAACAATAAAATAAGAGATTTTCAATTATTATGTGATAATATTACGTATATATATATATATATATATATATATATATATATATATATATATATATATATGTAGTTGTATTCTAAAAATTAAAATTTGACTTTCACATTTTTTTTACTTACTAAAAATGGTATGTGATAAAAATCTGCAGTTCGTTCTGAAATACTTTAATAAATAATATTGGTATTTTTTGGTGTATACGGCGATAGTACACTAAAGTTTAATTGTACATATTTAGAAGGTAAGTACAGGGAATAATGTGTAGTCTAGACCTCGATAACTGACATGTCGCTAGGCCGATAATTCAAAGAGCTCTCCACAACCCTGCTTAATTAGGCTAATTTCCATAGACAGTTAGGCTCAAATACTAATCGAACGTAGCATGAGGTCTTATGATTTCAGTTGTTGAATTTCAGGGCCTATTTCACCGACTTTATAATTTATTATTCTTCTTATGTCTGATTGTAGGATTCTTTTATTATTTTATATTACTAATAAGATAATAAATAATAGAGCTCAAAAATATCATAAAATGTATTGATACATTCCAGTTATTTTTTAAATATATAAAATAATTTAAATAGTTTTCTTTTCATGATCAAGCTCATTCAAATTGTATTTTTAATGATAGATTTAGACACCTGCTCTGATACAAATGCAGACAAGGTGAAAATTACGAATAAAAATTTATTTCGTAGGCTAAAACAACCAATAAATCAAAATGTCCGATTTATAGTAGAACCTTAAAATGACAAAGCAATTATAAATAATAAGGAATAAATAGTAAGTAAATATTTCGTTGTATTTAATAAATTATTTTATGGAGTTTGAAGTTATATATCTTACATATACCAAAGGAATTTTTTAAGACCTCATTAACTCATTACGTTAGCCAATGTAACCAAGATTGACTAACAAGATATCTTTATAATTAGTGATCGCAAACAGTAAATAACTTATTTTTATTGCTATCAGATAACGGATCGGATGTCCTCGACACGATGGCTAATGCGGAGGCAGTGACGGTAAATTCCATAAGCTTTATTACTGATCCATCGCAAGGCGTACTACAAGGTTTCTACCTTGGGGCCTTTATTGTGTTAATCGTTCGGATATAAATAAAATGGCTGCTTGGTTTATATTATTCTATATCCCATAGAGATAATTATATTGAAGAATTCGAGGTATTTAGGTCACCGCAGTTTGTAGGAGGGGAAGCTGAACAATCCTAAACAACTAATTTAATCAGTTCGAGTTGCAAAATTTAATTGAGCTAAATGGCTGCTACTCCAGATCGCTATATATGGTAAGATGAATGGGCAGCTAAATGAGATGTGATAGGTAATCATGGCTGATATTCAAAATGTGCCTTAAAATGTTAAGGTTATTGTATTAATAGCGATGGACGTACTAAAGTAACCAGTACTAAACCATTTTCGTAACCAAATCTCTGAATAAGTTCAACCGTTGTCCTTGAAACAGTACAGTCTCTACCATGTACTGAACCCAGTTTTTATTTTACTAGTAATATGATAGGGTAGGCCCCAAGTATGTTGTTATCGTTCTTTTAAATTGACTGCGCATACTCGTAAATAATTGTTATACAACTGCTGGAGGGGCACAATAAGGCATTACAGTATTTTCGTAAACACATTGGCTAACATTCCTCGGAAATCTATATAGAATGTTATGTGTAGTTTGACCAAGCAAATATTTGACTATTTTTGGAAAAATATGATCACAACAACTAGTGACTAAAGAAGTGGTTGTCTAAAGAAGTAAAGATTACATTTCATAAGATTGAACATTTCAGAATCTTACAAGCTCGAAGAAAGTGAATTTAGAAGAACATGGAAAGTCTGATGGGGTTTCAGGATGAAGATAGACATTTCTTGCATTGCATGCACCATGCTCCTCATTCAAATTCAGTATTAATTTGTATGAAGTAAATTAAAAATCAAAAAAAAAAATTATTAGATATAAATATACATTCGTTACGGATAATAAATTCAACGAAATATACTGCGAGGAATGTTAAACAATATATCTTAAATAATCAATAAACTTATCGGTTTGGGTCAAGGTATTCTGCTTAAGGCAAGACCCACAAATAGTTGTCCATTGTTCTCTTGGGTAGAACAGACCAGTCCGATAAGCATTCTTAATGAATCAAATGACTATAGGTTTATGTATTAAGAAGAGGTCTATGGGAGGAAATTCAAAAATTGTTGGCTGTATCATCGCTTAAAACAAGTATTTTGAGCTCAAACAAAACTATACCATGAAATAATAAAATTTGAAAATAAATGTTTGCCACTGGATGGATGGTCTTGAGTCAGTAGATAGTAGAGACTTCTCTGTTTTTAAGATAACGGTTGTATAGGGAGGTGATTTGTACACGTTTTATAGATGAGTGAACCCTAGGAAGGTCTACAGATCCCTCATGGCCCATCTATGGATGTTAACAGGTTAAATAATTAATCTGTTACAAGCAGATTCGATCCCGGGACCTTCAGCATAGCAACTCAGCGCTCTACACACTGGGATACATCGCTCACATACAATAAAAGATGAAATAGAACTGGTGTATTTTCTGCATTAGGTACCCCAGTTACTTTTACTAGTTGAAAAGTAACTGTTTTTAATTATGTTCTAAAATTGAATTAAATTATCAGTTATTTTTCAATCAATCACTATATTTTATTTATAGGTTATTATAACACTGTGTTTATTATAAAAATAATGAAATAATGCATTTTTAAATACATAGGTTTATGCTGAAAGGGAATATGAATATATAATATCGGTAATGATTCTTTCGAATAAATCTTATGGGAATATAGTTCCAATAAATTCATTCATTTGGAAAATTACTACAGATCTTTAAAAAGAAACGGTTATTAAATAATTAAAAACAGTTACTTTTTAACCAGTTACTTATCAACCTGAAAATCTATCTTGTGTAACTACACCAAAAAAGACACTAGAACAAAATCAACTTTTCAATAGAATTAAGCTATAACGAGCTATTAGGTATTACTTTTAAAACAGCTATAAAGATACATTAATATTTTTTTTATTATGATGGTTAATAGATTTTTCAAATTAAATTAAATATTCTTAAAGTAAGATGATAAAAAATTAAAACGCTAATATAACGTACTGTTTCAATTAGCCAAGAAGCAGGATACTAGATTCGAACCCCTATCACCCTAATTGACTACGTTAAGGAACTTCATAAGATTCTAGAGTAGTTTACTACTTTAATTCCATGCAAATTGATCACAATTACTGGAATATCAAGCGCAATTACCAACAACCCAACTATCAAATCCCTAATTAATATGTAATCAGCTTATTTTTTTTATCTATTAAACCGTATGTACTTAATAGATAGGTACATACCTATCAGGAAATATAAGTAGATAGCGCACAGAATTAGCTAAATTCTACGTAAATTGAAAATCGTGCATTATTATTCTACAAAATGAATGTATAATCAAAAGTAAAAATTTAATCGCATCAGAAGATAATTAAAACATTGGTCAGATCTAATCACATGTTTTTTTTTTAATTAGGCGAAATATATAGGAATAAATAAAAAAATGTCTGCTATAACGACTTCAATTAAAATTCATTCGAGCATACAAAGTAAGTACTGGGTAAGGAAAAAAATGGAACGAATGGATTACTGTTGGTTCAATGTAATTAACTACAACATACATTTAGTAATGTCGGTGATATTCATTTATTCAAATATGTTTTTTTGTACAGCCAAAATTACAAATCTTAATTGGGGGGGTCCAGCGTATGAGACAGCTAACTCCGAACCGAGAGCGAAATAATATAGCAGACTTTTTATTTCTCAATATTGTATGTGATTTATTGTTTCAATGATTTTAATCTAAAGATTGCCTACTACAAAGACAAAACGTTTTTTGTTTGTTCATTTAACGACAATTTATGCTTCTACAGTGGGCCTCTTAAATTTTGTCTATCCAGGTATAATTAGGTTAGGGATCTTTAACGAGTATCCGACATCGTACGGGTTCAGGACACCCGTTTTACGTCCCTTCCGAGCATAACCAAGGATTTATTACTCCCATTTAAAATTATCCTTCTCATATATTTTACATAGCAATACTTGTTAAGGCCATGTACTACTCTTTTACAAGAAAGGGATGTGTGTGATAAGCATCGATGTTCAACCGCCAGATTTTTTCCACAACTGAATGAAGCTATTAAAACTAATTTTCAGCTGCGGCCCGGCAACTAATAATTAAACAGAATTAGAGGTTAGGTGGCAAATTGTCAATATACTATTTTTTTTTAATAACAGCATTGCTATCGAAACGTTCTAACTAAATCATTAAGCATAATTGTTTTGTTTTTATACATGCTATGAAATCTATCAAATCGTTCAATTAATTATATTTACCTAATTTTAATCTGAATTAATGTCACTAATAATTTCACAGCAAAAACAATTTTAGAAACTCTGTATTGATTAATTTTCATGATTTACCAAACGTAAAATCCTGTAATTTTTATAATTTACAAAATTGATTCAGAGAAATATCGACTCCATTTTGTTATTGTTTTTGCAATTTTATTAAATACATTATATTTACCGAGTTTTAATAATAGAGTTTATTCAGAAATAATGTAGCTCACAATCGCGTTTCATTTACATCATAAAATAAAAAATAAAAAAGTGAAACTCTACTTTGATTTATTTTAGACAGATGTATTCACAAAAATCTCTACTCCATTTTGTTTCCCAATAAGAGAGCAGACTTCCTGCTCTCTATTTTTTATGAGATGGTCCAAATGGGAGGGAATTGTATTATATATATCTCATTATAACATCCCCTAATAAAAAAGAAAAGTTATGAGGCTCCGATTTTTGCCAGTTACTGAAAAAACGAATATCTGGCCAAAAACCGAATAAACGTGAGTCTTGATCAGTTCCTCAATTCATTAACGACTCTCATAACGCCCGAAAATAATTTTCTTATGAGAATCACGCGCCTGACTTAATGGTCCAGGAAACCCAAACAGTCGAAACTCCGTGGCTCTGCGATCCCTTCAATTATGCAAATGAAGTGAGCCTCAACACGTCCCCTCATGATTGGCCTTCGCTCTATCGAAAATTGCTACATATTTATGGGAGCTTTCACTGTGCACAAGTTGCGTCACGGTGCTCAGTCCTGGCGGAGCGGTGAACAATGGATCACCCGAGCAACGCCCAGCTCCCAGCAATTAACAAGTCAAATGGTACTTATTGCGGTTGCCACTCTACTTGGTCATGCCCTGTACTCTGCTCATCGTTTCGAATTATCATATAATAAAATATGATAGGAAAGTATAAATAATTTCCATATGAGATAGGAATGGAGTGGATACTCATCACAGAGTTTAATACATAGAAACAGAACTGTGTTAAACTTCTAAACTGATCGGGGTCACCTTTGGTCTAGTGGTTAGCACAAAACCAACAATTCCCAATACCGCAGGTTAGCAGCCTGGTAGGCGGCTCTAGGATTTTTAAATGCAGCAGAAAATCCTTAGTTATGCCATCCTTTGGGAGGAACGTAAAATAGGGATCCTGAGCCTGTTCCGTGCCAGGTGCTCGTTAAACATCTCTATCCTAACTATACCTGGATAGGAAAAATTTAGGGCTCCCACTGTACCATCGTCCGATTAGCGTAGCGTAAAATAGCATTAAATGAATAAACATAAAACAAACAGAATTGAGCAAAGAAACGCAACAGACGTATTAATTTTGGATTATATATTCAAATAAATAAACAGAAGAATATCATCTGTGTTAAAGAGTTGATGCGATAAAACGACACGAAACAAAGGTTGGAACATAATGAATATTTTGAATACTAAATATTTTGTTAACAAATATCGCGAAACCACATATCGATATCGGCTAATAACCGCCAAGGAGCTATAGATATTCAATAAACTGTAATTAACTCCAAGAATGAAATAAAAGGAAGAATTTTCATTAGCAATGATCGTTTAAAAATATTGGGCAAAACCAGGATCTAGTATTCAGAGACGCTACTGGCTAATCACGAAGGGAAATATTATATTATATTATTTCTAGCATTGACTGATTTATATAATTAAAAATAATAGAGAAATCTTTTTAACTTAGTTTTTAGTTTAAACTGTAAAAAACCTTTCTTCCTTAATATTTCTGATCTTTAATTACCTACCCTGTGACACAACATCCTAGGTCTTGGGTTCATACATGATAGAGACTGTAATGTTTCTAGGACAACGGTGCTGAGGATAGCGATTTTTATCGTTATCACACTCAACTGCCAGTTTTCCCCTTCCATCAAGGGGCAGCATCTTTACAGAGGCTGAGTGAGATTCAGAACGGCCTGCAGGTACCATCCGTGGCCGTTAACAGACAAAATGATTTATTAGCCACAGCTCGAATCTTCAGCAGAGCAACTCAACGCTCTATATAATCAAAGGAATGGAGTATTTCCCTTGTCTTAAATTATCTCTAGTACTATTACACTACTAGCGTCGTGTGAATTCAACTGCTGTATATTGAGTAATTAAAAATAAGTGTCTTGACTTTGAACTGAGAATGTAGTGATGCGATCGTAGCGGATGGTGTCAGACGATAGCGATATACAGTTATCTCAATAAGGCCAACATTAGAAATTCTAAACATCTTGGCGATTAACCTGAAGCAATCCACTCCGTTCATTCCTCAGCCTGCTTCTAAGCTCACCCAGAGACCACCCCTAAAGATGGTCTCAACCTGGTATTTCTTGACCTTTTTTTTTTGTTATAGGCCAGTTCGTAAATGTTTTAAATTAAAAAAAATAAAACCAAAATTAGAAGTTACTGCTAATAGTTATTTTTTTAACTATCAAAGCTAGAGGCAAAGGAAAATTTTTTATAAACTTTTATCTATAATCCTGTCCTTCTCAAGAACACCCTCCAGGTTTGGGAGTTTTAATACAAAAATATTAAATATTGTGAAATTATTATTGTGAAAATAATTATTAATCGAACTTTCCAGTCGTTGTTGTCTTTATGAATTATATTTCTAAAAGATGTTCTTTAGTTACACAATTTAAATTAATAAAATTATTATGATAAACTAAAAGAGTTTCGAGTAAAAATAATTGGGGGTGCTGTAAAAGATATGGGTTGCCAAAGTACTGAGACTATTGTAATTATAATCGTAACAATGAAATTAATTTAATAATCACAATTGTTTTATTCATTTAACTTTGATTATCAGGCAAAATTGATAGTAAAAATGTGAACATATATATATTTTTTTTTTATTATTCTGGTGTATACATTTTTAATAAAAATTATTCTTTAGAGGTAAGTTAATCCTCCACGCTCTGAAATCTAATAAGTTTTGAAGATAAGATTTAATGTAGAAATACACTTAAAGTCTAAACCTACAAAATTTGTAACGGTCATAAACAGAATAATTGCTATAATTTAGAAACAGCCGTGGTTCAAAACATTTTTTTCTCTGGTGGGAAATTGAAAGCATTAATCCGAATTTGTCTATAAATTCAGAGCAATCTTTTTATTTATTTGGAGTATTTTATAAATGCAATAAACCTTAAAGGAATAAAGCTATGTGAGTTGAACCTATATATGAGGTGTAATTTTCCGAGCATTGTTGGGCAGTTGATTGAAATTCGGGAATGGGAATGCTTTCCTTCTTTCTCATAAGGGATGCTAAAATCTAAATATTTTATGTAATCATAAATTAAAATAGGGAGTGGAGTGGCTCAGTTTAATATTTGCCGTGCCGAAGGTTCTAGGTTCAAATCCCGCAGATTTTATTGAACCTTTTAGCTACCGGAGACGGGTCCTGTGAGATCTAGGACCCTCCTGGAGCTCATCCAGCCTCTTTGAAGGGGTTGCCCAAAATGTTAGGGAAAAATCTGGTGGTTGAGCATGATCTAGGGCAAATCGGCTCCCTGCACAACCGTTGTCCAAGAAACAGTACAGTCTCTACCGTGTATTTATCCTTCACTGGTTATAGTGATACAGGTACTTAATTAAAAATAATAAATATTTATTTTATGGTATTACAAAATTTTCGTATGACATAGTGTGTCACAATTTTTCAAAAATCTATATCGGTTAATAATTAAGAGTAGTGACCAGTTTATGTTAAATCACCTGGAAAGCAAAATCTCCGCATCAGAGAAAAAAGTATTGTTTCACGCATCATCAAATACTGATGGTATCTTTCTCAATGAGCTTACAAAGCTCTTGATAATGTTCAACTTTTAACTTAAGCATAGTCCAACATCAGATTTTTTTGGCAGAAAAGGAATCCTGGAGCCTAACTGCCGCCCGGTTATGCAAATCGACCTGCCGGATGGCCAAGGTTTCGGACATTTGACGGTCGACCGACAAGAGGAAAGATACCCGGATCAGTATCGCGCTGCGGGGAGTAGTATCCTAGATACTGATCTATCCACTATCCCTTGTTTAAGGTTTATTTAACCAACACTGTGGGCGACCTGGACCGACACGATGTGTTTACTAATTAGATCGATGAAGGGTATGGATGTCGAGTTTAGATATTATCAGCGGGGAGGTAGTTTTCACATGCAATATCCCATTACAAAAATTCCACTTCTTAATTGTTGTAAAAAAAAAAACTGTAGCACTACGACCATGAAGAGACTTGGTTTCAGTAAGAGGAAGATACTGTGCTATTTTTAGGACAAAGGTTTCGGAGGGAGGTGATTTGCCCTGTATCACGCTCAACCGCATGATTACCCCAATCAAGGGTTCCTACTTTATAGAGGTTGGCCCTTAATAACCTCCAGGCCTGCGGATCACACAGGGTCAATGCAGGCCTGTTAATAAATTAAATAATTTATCTGCCACAACCGGATTTGAACCCTTAACCTTCAGCTTAGCAACTCAGCACTCTACATACTGAACAACCCCGCTTCCCAAACCAACTATATAAAAAGGATTAACACAAATTATACCCAAATGATGACATCACAATTTAAAATTATTAGTTTATTTAATGAATTTCTTTACTTGGCATACAATTTTTCTAGGTAGATAAAATTGTATTCATTCTTTCAAGAACCAATTAGTAGAGCAGAAACCTACTTGATTTGAATATTTAGAGAAAAAACTATTTATCCAACATATGAAGCAATTATCATACCTCAACATTTTAAACCTAATAGTATAGGGCGGTTAGAGACCATGTAAATAGTTTTCTTAATATTCTACGAATTTTCCAAGCTTCTTTTCAAACCTTATTGTACATAGGGACAGCAATTTTACTTGGATTTTTATTTTACTACATAATTTATTGATCTCCTTGAATGGGCGATAATGATGGCAAAATCAGGTAATGTACCACAGTCAAATACATAAATAACAGGATATGACTAAGCTTAGATCGTGAGACACAATAGGACAATAACTAATAGTTATAAATATCTGAAATTGTACACGGGGTAATGTCCTGAAAGTGAAAGAAACTTAATTCTGAATTGTATGGGACGATTTAATTCTATCAGAGATGTTTCAGATAAACTTGCGAATAAATGAAGAGGACTGAATAATAAACTAGAATTCGAAAGAAACCCACACGAACGCTATTCATTAAATAAGATATAAAATACTAACAGTTTTCTCCCCAAGACGGATGAATCGATATTGCGAATCGACCAACCGAATTCATATCGATAGAAATATTTAGATTAGGTTGAAGGGAATCTCGTGGCGGCGTGGGCGGGAAGCGTGGGCCGCAAGGACGCGTCAATGGCAGGTGTCGTCCCTCTTAGAGCTATTTTATTTATTATTTTTTGTTTATTTATTTATTTTGTTATTTGGAGTTGCTATCGCTCGATTATCTCCAACCTCTGTAATTTATTGTCAATATATCGCCAACACTATTTCACGCACTTGACTTTAATAGGCAGATAAGACGGAAGGGTTTACAAAACATAGGCCATGGTTACTGTTCTTATTATAATAGCTGCCTTGGATAGAACGATTTTATTATAAACAACTTTTTTTCACTTGTTATAAGTATGTATATGCCTTACGCCAAGTAGTGTCTTTGGAAATGCCAATATATTAAATAAAACTATTAAATACACCGCCAGGCAAAAAATTCTATCCAGTTAATTCTTTCATGTTTTCATCTAAAAATATTTCTGCTTTGGATTTGTCTATTTCTTTTAATGAATAAATATGAATTTTCTTTATTTGTTTTCAATAGGAATGTAAATATAGAGGATAATAACCCATAATACATAATTCAATGAAAGGACTGTAGATTCCAATTTTCACTTTCTATGGAATTAAAATGTTTATTTAGTGTCATTTGTTCAGTTTAAAAATACCTCTTCATGCTGAGGATGTTGCGCGTGGTATGGCACTTATTGACAATGGATGTTCCAGTAGATATGCAGCAGATATGCATCGGAGTTCCCTATGAAACAGACGGCCCTGAAAGGGTGTGGAGAAGAAGAAATGAAAGATATGCAACCAGTAATTTTACCCAGAGCCAACCTTTTCAACGTGATAAAGCCAGCCGTGTAACTCTGTGAGTTCTCGCGCAACATCCTCTGCACGAATAAGAATTTTTAAACTTGAAATTTCAAAATTAAAAGTCGGAAACTACGATCGGTACAAGAAACGGCACTGAACAAATGAAACTGAATACACATTTAATTCCATTCAAAAAGTGAATATTGGAATCTACATCCCTTTCATTGAATTAAGGATTGAGGGTTATTATCCTCTATATTGGCATTGAAAACAAATAATGAAAATACATATTTATTCATTAAAATAAAATACATCTATTAGAAAAATATTTTTATATGAAAACATGAATAAATTAAGGGGGTGGAATTTTTAGCATGTCAGTGTATATAAGGAAGAAAGTGGTCCAGGTGCAGTTCACAAAAACTCTCTTGAATTGGGAGAACTGTTTATTGGAAAGCCAACGTTTCGACTCATATGTTAGGTCTTCTTCAGGGCTTATAATGGAGTCAAAAGTTGAGGCCCAAGTGGCTGATATAATAATATTAAAATTAAATATATTTTTTGGTGTGATAATTCAATATTTCTTTTGTCTTGGAAGAAGCAAAAGTATTTAACTTTTAAAAGTTTTTTTGTAATTTAATTTCTTTCTTTTTTCTACTTTTCAATCATTTAAATGTTATAAACTTGTCGGTGAATTGTAAACATGAAATTTAAAAATTCCTGATTTTTGTTCCGAAAGACATAAATGGCGTTAAATTTGAATTATTTTGAAAGTAATAATTTTATATAATTAATTCTTTAATTTTTAAGACGCCAATATACTATTTAGATGAAGAGTTTCTTGTTTTCTTTATTTCTTTATCATTATTTAAAGATAGACATTGTTATAAATATAATTACAAATACATATATTAAAACACATATTTTAAAAGTTACTCCTATCATTGTCCAATCAAAAATATGCATACAGATATTTATATTAATCAATAGCTGAAAAATATCCTATGAAAGATCAAATAGTCTGTTGAATAATACGAAACAAGTAATTGTTAAATATATGCGAAAGCACGGCGCTTTGGTTCCACATAATCTGTGGTAAGATAGATACTATTGTAATGGTAATTTTAAAAAAAAACCTAGAACAGTCTTATATAATTCCTAACAAGCTTTCCATCAGGAAATTTGCATGCTCCTGATCAACATTTAAAGGTATAATTAACATACATTATAAAAATAATAAAAAATATACGACTCTATTTTCAATAAAATATAGTAGTTTGTCTTTTCAGAAAATAAGATCTTATATATATATATATATATATATATATATATATATATATATATATATATACTCGTACATCCCTCGAAAAAATATCACTCCAAAAAGAGTCTCTTTTCAAAACCTTGCTACTAAAAGGGATGAAGAAAGTGATAATTTATGTTACGTATTTAATTTATGTTTATAATTTATGTTTGGTGTTGAGTATTAAATAGATAAAAAATATTTTCACCTCAAAACTAATTATTGTTCCTTAGTATTGTTACAGTACTTACAATCAAGAAAACTATATTCTAAATTTATTGTGTTCATTTACTCTAAGATTACAAGATCACATATAGACACATACAGCTCTTTCGCATATAACTGATTACTTTCCTAGAATAGATATTGGTATTGATACAAGTTTATTAATAAATTAGAATAGAAGTGAACATTAGATAAAAACTATTAAGACCCTCTGACGTCCGAAACAACAAAGGGCCAATAGGAAGATGAATCTACAGTCATGATTTCCTAGACCCACAAGGGCCTTGTCGCCCGCAATCATTGATGAGTGGTGAATACTAAAATGAGTGTCTTTAATTTTGAATGACGATTAGCATATCCAGTAAAATCTTTGTATGTACAAGTATACTTATAATATAAGCATGTATAAGTTTACTTATACGTGCTAGAATAATATAAACCTGAATAATTTTAATATCTCAATTCTCGATCCCATGTTAAGTCAGAAGAAGACAGAGTTAACAAGCTCTGAGGCCATAAATATGAGACGAAATCGCTACATAATTACAGTTGGGTATCAGACAGGCTGTGGGTGTAAAGGAAATATCGTAATGAGTGGTCGATTCTTGCGAAATTGCCGGCGCTTACGACAATCTCCCGGAGAACACTAGTTGCCTTTCCCACCCCGATACTTTTCAATAGTATTTCAGGACTTATAATATCAGTTATCGTTTTCTTAATGTTTTTTTTTAGGTAAGGAAATGCGTTAATGATGTTTAAAATAAAAGAATACGGCATTTTAAAAGGAGAACTGTTCACACAATCACTCCTCGGAAAGGTAGAGAAGCGACGTAGAGTGGGGGAATGAGTTAAAATCGATAGTGTGATCAAACTACAATGATTTTTCAGGAGTAGTTCATACCACGACGATTATAGGTAGAGGCCAACAAAAATATAAAATATGTGAGAACTTATGAATAAAATTAAAATAACAGAGATTCCTTTGAATATCTTAAAAATATTTTTAAAAAATAATTTTTATGTTTGACTTTATTTTTTTAAATACATTATTTCCGACCAATCACCCAAATAAATAATATTGAGTTACAGCATATGAAATATCCGAGTTTCAGGAGTATGCGGGAAATAAAAACAGGCAAGGAATGAAATGTAGTTTTTTTACAAACACACTTCACTTCAAGAAATCTTTTAAACACCAAACGAATCTTTCTTGTCCTTATATTATAATATTACAAAATTACATCAAAAACAACAATATATATACTGTAACTTGTCAAGACAGAGAAGGCTAAGCTGCGAAGAGTGGGAGAGCGAAATCGAAATCGAAATAGTGTGATTAAACTACTCTGATTTTCCAAGAGTTCTTTATTCCTAGCCGATTTTAGATAGTGACCAACAAAAAGAAATAATTCAAGCACTGAGGAAGCCAGCAGCTTGTCTGGCGAAACGTTGGCGAGAAATTTAGCGACACGGTCGAAACCAGAAGAAACCACTGAAACACTTTGTATAAATGGTGGCCGTGAAAACTTAAAAGAGTATTTTTATATATATAATAAATTAAATAAATAAAAATATATATACTCAGCATTTCTCCGTTCCTACAGGTCCGATTTTTTTCCAGTAAATTTTGAATCCAAGGTTAGTGGTAAAAAAAGGGAAGCTCGGTATTACTATCCACTATTTAATTTCAAATTTATTTTCGATAAGGGGATGTGGTATAGCTTCAATGGCAGTATATTAACAGTGGTTATTACCTAATTGAACTCGGGAACGAGAAAGCTTAGTGTGTAGAGTGCTGAGTTGCTAAGGGTCCAGCTGCAGCTGATAAATTGTCTAATCTGTGAACAGCTATGGATGGTCCCAGTGAGATCTGCTTCGTAGTGCTCATCCAGCATCTATCAAGTGGGTATCCTTAATAGGGTTATATGTTAAAAAAATTGGGTTCAATATTTTTAACATATACTGAAACCAATATCTTTAAATTGTTGTGATGGAAAGCTAGTGGTATTTTTTTGTTTACCTTATTTAACTTGTGATAACGTAAGTTTTGCACGTCTTTCGACAAGTTATTTTCATCAAATTTAGTAATGCATTACAACAGGAACATTTTATGTTGTTTTCATTGTTCAAGTGCACATAGCTGTGTTGTTGTTGTTTTTTTCTTTAAAATCGAATGGACTAGTTGGATTCTACTGAATCATTAATACTTATTCTTTACATTTTAACTGGATTATTATGCCTTGACAAATGTTCGCTAGTTCTAGTCTACATAGAAATCAATACAGGTTAACTACTAATTATTTTAGAGCCTGGAGCTTTTTACGAAACTGTACCATAATTAAATGTTTTTAAATTCCAATGACACTTCGTTTGACTACTAACTTAATACCTTCTACCCTAAGGCACTGCTGATTTCGAAAATATCTGTCATATCATTGGAGAAGTATCATTCAAAAAGCCATCGTGAATCATCGGGTGGTGAAAGATGCAAATTAACAGATAATTTAGGAAATTGCAGATTCAGCAAACTGTTCCTTAATTAGATCTAATTATAAAATTATTCACTCGTTGAGAAGCCATAATCTTGCCTGTCCCCCTTCTCGTTATGATTGAGGCTAAATGCCTTCTAATACGCAGCAGTCTAATAGGGTCGATAGAAAATTTTACTTTTAAATCTAAATCTAAATTGGTATCAATTCATAAATATAATTCATTAAATTTGCATAATAATAATGATAATAATTATAATAACAGCTTTTATTGATACATCCTTTACAGAACAAAAAAAAGCCTCTGCCTTGGGAAGTAATGAGTCTGTTTAACAAAAATTTACGAAATTTCCTTTTCTTCAATGAATACAGTATTAACATAAAAATGTAAGACAATGTTTGCCAATAATTAAATAAAATGTTATGCTCATTTGTTTATTACAAGTTCTTTATAACTTTGGTCCATATGTCCCTGTTCCTTGCCCTGTAGCCCAACAGTCTCCTATTCTTGGCACGATCTCATCTCGCCATCTTATAAATGGTCTTCCTTTCCTTCTCTTGGCATCCATTCTGTTGCAGTTTTCGACCATCTTTTCGTATCGAGTCTGGCAACATGGCCCACCTTCACTTCAGTTGCTTTGCTTCTTTTATTAGGCTTTTAACTTTAATCCTAGCCTGTACGTTTCTGTTGCTGATGTGGTCTTTTCTTCTGATACCCATCATACTACTTGAAAATTGTATTTGTGCCCTCTCTAATTTTTTGTAATAGCTTTCTGTTGCTGATCAATTTGCATACCAACTATGAATAATTCTGTGATGACTTTGAATAAATAAATTATATTAATAGAAAATTTGGTTCTTAATCTGAAAAATTACTTGGAAAAAAATTAGTTGGAGGAAAAGAAATTAAGTCATAATCAGGTAATGGATGTCGTACAACTCTATAATTAACAATAACAAATATAGCACAATAATAAGTTGAATGAAGAAAGAAAAAAGCACTGTGCGAAATAATTCTCATAAAATACTATTCACAACTGAATTTCTCAGACCAATACAAACAAACAAAAAAAGACCAACTCGGTTTACCTAATTTTTATCTCAAATCGCATGAAGGAGATTGAAAAGGACATGAATAACAGATCTACTTTCGCTACCTATTATACCTAGGAGGTGTTATAGAATATTTTTTCTTATATCTGTCATCCCATGTTATTTTTTTTAACTGTTATGTAAGCTGATTCACTAACTGTATATTTGAATTTAATAGAGGAATAAGTACTGTTTAAAGGAACAAGAAACCGTGTTAATGCCATGCCTACGTTCTATACCGATGGACAGCTGAGATAATCATGAGACTCCTTAATCATGTTGCAAAGCTACAGAAGCATGCACCTTTCTCTATCAAGTGTCAATATAGAACGCCTCGGGCGATCGCCTTGCCACCCAAGAAGCCATTAATCATAATGCTCAACCTCCAAGCTTGGATACAGCCTCACTTCGCAATGACTTAAACATATATTTTATACTTGATACCGCCAGGTGGAACAGTAAGGTAAATATGATACAGGACCTAGGGTAGCGGTGTTACGGTGTGGTCACAGCGCGACCTTGGATTGCCAATATCCCTCCTTGTTAGGCACCAAAACTATACGAAACCTTTGCCTTTGTGAACTTAATACCTAAAAAGATTATAAATAATTATAAATACAATAAACCCAATGAGGAATCTGGAAATAAAGCATGTCTTCCTGATTTAGTTTCATGGTTAAATACACAAAAGTTGCCTATTGGTAAGTTTTTTTTGTATGTTTGAACGGCATTATGTAATCCAATTACATCTTCCAATAGCTTACTAACTTGTTCTGGCTAGTATGGGAAGGGCGAAAATTTATTAATTGAATCAAAAACTCTAAGTTCAAATGGCTTAATAATAACAGTTTGGAAATACGTTGTACTATTTTTTATTTTTTTATTATTGCTTTAAAGATTTTGTATCTATTCTAAGACCTAGAGGAATGCCTCCAATTTATCTAAGCTCATCATAATTTTTATCATCTCTAGTATTGTCAGGATTTAGTGGGGTAAATTAAAAGTCAAACTTTTTTTACATGTATTTTTTCCAAAACATAAACTATGTCGTTACACAAAATTAGCAAACTCTTAGTCGGTAGAAAACGCGGCGGTTAAGTGTGTTCCAAATCCCCTGCACAACTGCATAGCCTCTACCACAGAATCCTTGAGCGACTGAGACCGTGTAAACTCATTTAGATGAGTCCGTGTCTTCAGGGAGTGTGGTCTACTTAATAAGGAAAATTCAAACAATAAAGTTATAATTACTGTAAAATTAGAAAAAGAATGTTATTTTATACAGAAAAAATCCGGAGAGGAACCAGTAGGAAAAGTTATTGAGGAAAAAGATGCCTTAAGAATGGAAAACAAGAGGTTGGCCAAGAAAACATACGAGGCTAAGGTTCACGGAAGAATATCCGGAGGAAGGCCCAGCATACCTAGGAAGAAAGAGTTAAGGAATCTTTTGTGAAGAGAAATTTAGTATGAACCAGAAAAGGAAAATGTGGAGGAATGTAAGGTGGGGTCCGATCTATGCAGAAGGAAACCTCACACTGCATGAGCTGTAGAGAAGAATGTTTATGATGATAAAGATGATATCGAACAATGAGTTCGTTTAACAACCTATCAGTTACTTTATTAAGTCCCGCGAATAAGCTCAGTGTTTTATCATCAATTTTTAAGCTAACCACTAATTAAGATTTGTCAGCACTAATGATAATTGCTATGGATTTTCACTGATAAGCTTAATATCTTACAATCTCCGCGATATGACCAACACCCAGCCCCCGACAGGACCTTGGCTAATGACCTTTTTCATCGGTATCATTACTCAGATGGGACTTTAAGGAGCACTGCCTTATTTGTTTATAAAGGCTACCGACTTCCAGCCAAGGAGATGCAGGAAGCCACGTCACCGGTGGCGGATCTCTCATTTGCTGATATTTAACACATCATCCACCAATCACTGCTCAGAGATAATTAACAAGTCCAGTGCTAACTGATATCGCCGCACCGGCAACTTCATACGTCGTCATTAGTTGCCTTCCTAGTCATTAACCTCACCGCCAGGGTCCTTCATTACTCCATCAGGATAATCTAATGTTTGGATCTTTTAATAATTTAAAAGTCGGCTCGTTTGTAATTGTTTTATTGCAGGTGTCTAATTGCATAATCATGGCATTCGACTAAGCTGGCAAGCCGTTACGTGGAATATTCAAATCCAGACTTTAATTTTAACTTACTGGAAAGGGTTAGTCCATGACGAACAATTTTAATGAAGTATCTTCGGTTAAAAAGTGGATTTCTTCTATTATCTTAATCTATTACTTCAATTTACGTGTGCCCGAACAATGAACTCGTTTTAGTATGGTAATTAATGTATTTATTAGTTTAATTAATAATTTAATTATTTGTATTGAGACCATGAAACCATGAAGACATGAATGCCATGAATGCATGAAGACCAGTATGCAACAACATACCCCGTTCGCTTGTTGATATTAATTAGAGGTCAAAGAAGTGTGAATATTTTGGAAATGGTTAATTCTTGAATGAATCCCTTCGGGAACCCTATAAAGTCGCAAATAAATAACTACATTATGACATTACAGTACCTGTGTACAGTTATGTAATGGTGGAAGTTTACCTGTACTTATGTTTAATGAGCCGGAGTTAAACAATTTTAGCTACACATTTTTTATTTATCGCCTTTTTATTCAGGCACCATCAGGACACATATCAAAAGAAAATCACACCAAAGAAGGCAAACGGCAGCTCATCTCACACCAACAGTCCAAACACACTCATCAAATAAAGATAGAAACACAAGCTAGATTTGTTTGTGGAGCGTCTTGGGGCAAGGTTGCTGTCCCTATTTGTTGAGTCTGTTATGACGGTGTGATATGTGCTACAATTGTCTTCTTTACTTTTCTTTTCTTTTGATGTGTCTCCTGATGATTCTTAATAGGCAAAACGTCAACTGGTTGGTTTTGTCACAGTATTTTAGAGACATAAGGCTTTGTTTTGGGGACTCTGGGGGTAGCGGAGTTGCTCAGTTGTAGAGCGCTAAGTTGCCGTGCGGAAGATTCTGGGTTCAAATCCCGCTCACTGACAGACTTTTATTTAATCTGTTAGCGCTAGGTGAATCCTATGGGATCTGGAACCCCAGCCTATTAAAGTGGGTTCCCAAAATAAGGGGGAAAATCTGGTGGTTGAGCATGATCTAGGACAAATCATCTACTTGCACAACCGTTATCCAAGAAGCAGTACATACCCTACCATGTACTGAACCCAAAACTCTCCAGAGGTAGTACGCGTACAGTTCTTTTTTGTTTTTTTTCCTGTTTCGTCCTATCTCAAAATTTTTACTTTATAATTTGACAACACTTCTAAAACTAATAAAATGAATTATTCCTGTGTTCTTTTAAAGATCCTCTTTAATATCTACGATCCCCTGCGGCTATAAATCTCCTATTACGGGGCTGAGCGTGAGATGCACGACGGCAGATCTGAGTGGCGATTACTTTTTGTACGTGATCTTCCGGACTCTCCCCCTCCCCCACCTTTCACATCATTCCAAGTTTTTGTCGAAATTTGACTAAAAATTTCACTCCGGAAGTTTTTAGGAGTTTAGGAGAAAGTGGGCAAATAAAGCCTAGAGATCCTTTTAGACAACGCAGGTCACCGTTGAGGATTTCGGATGAAGAGATTAATTCTTTAGGTAACGGAAGATTCGGGAATATTCCCTTGGGTCTTCTTTTGATAACCCTGCGAACTGAGTTGATGAATCATTAGGAAGGTCTAAAACGTAGGACGGTTAGCGATAATGAAATGTGAATTGTAATCACCATAAAAATTTAACATCAAAAAGAAGTTAAATTTATTTTTAAATTAAAAATTTGAATTTAATGAAGTTAATAAAAATCGCATCATATATTTGTTTTCTCATTCTATCATATATGATTTTATTTCTGTTTGATAGAATCATTTTCATCGTGCTTGTCTGTTTTTTAAACTAATTATCATTATTTATTTTAGGAAGTTACCATTATAAATTTATTGAATCAATAGGGGTATGTGTAACTTGAATAAGATAAAGTCGTTGTTACTTCAATTGTTACACCATAGACCCTATGATTTTAACAAAATGCATTGTACCCAATACGAAATAAAATATCTCACAATTTTATGATAAAATATGAATCAGTTTGTTGTTTGTTTGTGTTTAAAGGGCTAAAACCCTCAGTTTAACCCCTATGAGATTTATTTTTTTAATTTTCTCGTAGGTTATTGTTAGAGGTATCTGATTGTCATTTTAATTATTTAAGATGTTTAATTATATATTACCCAGAAATAAAAAATTAAAACGACAAAAACGAAAAATAAGTGTCAGACAGATCTAAAACTAATCTAGGCATAATATCCATGATTAATAATTCTAATATAGATAACACTAACTAATGCTGAGTTATTTTAACTCATATATAAAAAATATTTAAAAAACCCAAAGCTTTAACAAGCTTTCGTAATATTCCTCCCCCCCCCCCCCAAACAAAATGAAAATAACTAAAAACAAACATACTAATTTTAATAATCGTGATATAATTATTAAAATTAGTTTTTCGATTTAATTATATGGCAGGTGTAGGCGTTAAATTGTATACTTAAAGTTTAAATTAACAGCTGTTTCTTGATACAGTCTGTTATTTATTTCTCAAATATATTCAAACATTATGGTGGACGTAAGTGCCTCCTTTTATATAAATCAATCTTCAGAATCAACGACTATCATTAACGCATATGACTAAATATTTTAGACGAAACATAGGCAATCGGAAACCATTTCATTCCTGCAACTTTCTTAAAAACGTCATTTTTGATGTGGTGGCTTTAAACCATAATAAATTTCATTAATCCATAAAAAGCAATATTAACTTATATATTTGTAAATAACTGACATCACTTAAATTTTAGCTAGTATAATTATGGCAAATATATGATAAGTTGGATGACTGGTCATTGAAAATATGTTTTTTTTCGTAACGCGACTCATATTCTTCAACCGAAAATATAACTAAGGTATGGAGGAAAAAAGAATGGCAGAAGGAAAGGGGAAAAAAATTAAATAGAAATAAAACTACGATAGTAATTACAGTTCAATATCCACTATGAGCAGAAAAATACACATAAGATTTTATATCGTCAGTCTAAATCTAAAGCGTCTGTAATTTATAAATTATCATCAAAGCCACTTCCTGTTTTGTTTAAGGATTTTCTTTCATTTAATTCCTTCTTAATAAGATCTTAAAGTAATTCCATATTGCATATGCCTACATATTTAAAAAAAAAAGTAAAATTAAATCTAAAATAAAACTATTTCCATCTCAATAATAAAACAATTTCTAAAAATAAAATCTATTTTATTACTCAAGTAAATAATTAAGTCAGGTTGTTAATATTACACTGTGGTAGTAAAAAAATAATTAATAGTTAACCATTTACTTGTCACGTTTTTGTGAAGACAGGAGTCTTCAACAATTATTTTGAATGTTAATCGAAAGTAGCAGCTCCAACAGCTAAAATAAGAGCGTAACCAATTTTTTTCTTAACTTTACTGAACCATCATGGAATTATTTTTTAATTAATTCGAAAATTTAAAGCATTATGTCGTTCCAGCCTGATAAAATACACATAAAAAGGTTCCACCATGTCCACGCATCATATACTATAATTCCCAAAACCGTCGACAGCAGATTTTCACATTGAACATATCACACTTTCTCCGACTTAAGTTAAACAAAGCATTAACTTAGCATGAACTTTCATATTGATCCTAATGTGCATGAAATAATAATGAAAGGATAACTTTTAAATGAGTGGTGGAACCCAGTAATGAAAAAATAAACACTGAAATCATTATCAAAATGGATTCATTTTTCCTTTATTTTGCAAGATCATTGATCGTTATGTATTTTATTCAATGGGGGGGAAAACATAATAAAATAGTATTAGTTAAATTACATATGTTTGTGTATTAACAAACATACATAACCAGTAAGACCATCAAAGTAAAGCAGTTGAATTATGGGTCTTGCGCTGAAGGTATCGATCAATTTTAAGTCCAAAATACCAGGTATCAGAGAGAGTGACTTGTAAAAATTGGGGAAGTATATCTTTCATATTTGGTATTTACCAACAGCGTATAACTCTATCTATCAACTACCCGCTTATTTTCGCAGCAGCCCTGTTTCTTCAGAAGGATAATAAAGACATCAAGACTGTAGATTACTGCAGGGTTTCAAAACTAAACTACAGTGATCTACATCTGAATCATTATTCACACAAAAAAAAAAATGAAAATTAAGTGTATCGAAAAATACTCACATTATTTTTTTTCAAATACTCGTCTACAAAATTAAAATAATATGAACAGGAATTAAAAATAAAGATTCCATTAAAATTTTCCGGTTTTCTAAATTTTTTCAAGAAGATTACATTGAAAAAAAGTTATTATGAAATATTGTAAATATGTTATATAAGTAAATTACTCCTTTTCATTTTAGTTTATTTTAACAACAGGACAGAAACATTTCGTTAGAACCAAAAATCTATATAATCAATAAAAGTTTTTTTCTGATTTTAACTGGCAGTGAAGTTTATTTCCAACCATAACAAATGGATTTTGTATTACCTCTTAGTAAGGTTTTATTTTGTTAGTAAAAAAAGCTGTGTGTTAAAATAAAATATAAAAACAGTTAACAGCAAATTCTAAATTCATAAGAAAGGCAAATCCACACCCTCTAAGTATTTTGTGTAGTCTTAATGGGCTCATTCGCAAATAATAATAATAAAATATGAAAACCCATGTATATTTCGCTAAAAACTAAGAATTTTAAAGCTACTTCTCAAGATTTTGAACAACCAAGGAACTTGCCAATCCATACAAGCATGTTCCCTTACACCTGCATCTCTGAAGGGAAAGGATATGTTTACATGTCAATATATTATCTGGTTCTTTGAAAGAACTAAAAGAAGTGTAGTTCAAGAAGAAATAAAATATAGTTTTTCACTGAGATTATAGTTTTTGAAAACCAAGGAAATACTAAGCAAAAAGACAATTAAGACTTATACTAAACTTTCTTGTGTAGATTATGTACGAGTATGCTGGAATATCACAAATAAAATTATACATTAACTTGGGCAAACTGCTGGAGAAAAATAAAATTGCATTAATCGCATTGTATCCAGGTTTGGCTTTGAACATTTTTGTTACTTATTTTTAAAACATTATGGTTTAACTGGAGTGATGTAACGGAAGTGATATAAATATAGGGAAGGTTATAAACATCCGGGTAACCAACGAGGCTTCATGTGAAATGGATTTGCCACTGCCTCAACCATTTAATTTATTTTATTGTATTCAATAGTAATTACCTAACCATCATTAAATAACAATTATTTTTTAGTTCACTACTGCATAGTTTCTATTCATTTACATTACAGTGGCAAACCCATGAGTAACCTGCCCCCAGCTGTGATATACCCTTCTGAAAGTGTAACACTCACGTTGGTTGTATATAAAAATTGTAAATTGCTTTGATTTGTACCAAAAGAAAATGAAGAGTTTTAAATTGCAGCCTAGCTCTTTAAAAGAGCATTACTCGATCAGTGGCATCCGCGATCATAGCCTTTTCTGGCTTCATTGGTATAACAATATGGACATTTTAATTTGTTTAACGTTCAACCTCCGGGACTGGAGTTTTATTTATTATAAAACTTTAAGTAATTTTCGTCTGAGGGATGCCATAAAGAAAATAAATAGATTCACTGACTATAATTAATTTGTGCAAGGATATCTGGAAATTTTGACCAAAAGCCAAAAGCCTTAATTCTCCCGAGAATCAGTAGCAGCCTGGTAAGCCAGGAAATGACTGTACCCTGAGGAAGCTGGAGTGTAGGCGAACGAGCCTTGAGTGATAGCGTTACCCAAACCCTCGCCGATCGGGCCTGTTATACCTGAGCATACAATAGGTGAGTATACATCATCATCATCATTATGAAAACCGGACAATTTCGCTCTTTTAATCCTTAGAATTTCATTTAAAGTGCACCCAGATCAGATGAGTTAGGAAAGAAATACTAAAATACTCATAGACATCAATCGGCTAATAAGAAAAGCCTGATAAACCGTAAGAGGGTAAAACGTCTGTAGCTTAAAGGGATCGGTAGATAGGTACCACCAAATATACAAAGACATCTATCGAAACAAGTACATACATGTTATTCATCTCCATATTTGCAATGTTACTAATAGACAAAGGGATTCGCATGTCCAGCATGTTCTCCCGCACAGCTGCTAGCTAACAAAACAGCACAGCCTCTACCAAATATTGAACCCAATACCCTCCATTGTTTATAGTAGTACAATTTATTTTTATTTTTTACAAGCAATTATCATTGTTGCCACGCAGATTTAAAGGTCCAACTTTAAAATGGTGATATGCAAATCATGGTAAAACATTCTTCCGGATAGACGGAAACGTGCAGATAGTATTTAGATTTGTCTTAATCTTATTTTGTTTTAAGTTTAAAGAATTACTTATATGAAAATAACTTAAAAATGAAGTATTAATTTATAATAGTAAATAAGGATGAGTATTGATCGGTTCAACTCTCCCAAATTTCGATTATATCAAACAATTTTTAAGTACATTCCGAAAAATAGGTGAGAAATGATGGGATCGATACAGTTTTAAAGGATGAACAGGAGTTAAACAATTTTATTTTATTCTCACTCACAATTTTATTTTATGAATTATATTCAGCAATCAGACGATTTTTTTTTCTCAATTCCGTAGCTGCTACGATGTTATTAGGAATTTCATTAAAGAACTAAACCTACGGAGTTGTAAGCTTTATAAAAAGGAGCATGAGTCAGTAAATGGCCCGTGCCTTGTAGGCGTAGCCAGCCAAGGAGGTCTTTATAGGGTATATCTAACTTGATTAATATTTATACAAACCCTCCAGTAGAGGAACACCGTCTTCAGAAGAGGAACAATATATCCAGGAGAGGAACACCGTCTTATGTGGAGGAACAATTCCTCCAGGAGAGGAACACCGTCATCCAGCACATTTTGACTAATGTCATTGGACTCTCCAGTTCCAGGAGCCTCGCTGTCTCATCTTAATGGAACGTCTCCGATGTCCCTCTTAGCTTCAGCTTATTAATCGTCCTTCCGGATTATTATGAAATGATTTCCATAAATATTAATACGTCCACACGATTTGACTGAAGCCATCTTCTTGATAGATAGTAGAATTGATTTAGAAGGCCGTTAGGAATATTTCTTTTGTTTACAGATGTCATTTATTATTTCTATTATCTATTCAGACGGACAATTTATTTGATCGAAGGACCATTGTACTCATCCATTGTACAGACGATAATTTAACTTGTTTTATAAAGTATTTAGTTAGTATTCGTTTCGAGAAAGAAGTAAAGCATCCTTGGGGATTGCAATTGAATTAATTGGTGGAATCCCAATCAATTTTAAATCAAATATGCTTGGAAAATAAACGGCGAATATGATTATAAACTCAATAGTTTCAGATAAACAGCGTAATATATCTTATGCTCTTCATTTGCTAGCGATATACTTCAAGAAAATTGGTACATTGACCTAGTAACTTCCAGGATTTTTAAATCTGAACCACTAAAACCCACGGGGTGCCTCGGGTTCAATACTTTTTAAAGACGTAAGTACTCTTTCATGGATAAGGGTTGTGCAGGAAGGTAATTTGTCCTAGATCACGCTCTACCACCAGATTATTCCTCCTATTTTAGGTGAACACATTATATAGACTGGATGAGTCCCAGGAGGGTCCTAGATCCCATAGGATTCATCACCGGTCGCTAACAAAATAAAATCTGCGGGATTGAACCTAGAACCTTCGACACGGCAAATAAGTGCTATATAACAGAACCACTCCAATCCCTATTTTAATTTATAATAATATAAAATATTTAGATTTTAGATTTTAGCACCCCTTACGAGAAAGAAGGAAAGCATCCCCAATTGCGGAATACCAATCAACAATGCTAGGAAAATTACACCTCACACGTCTAGGTTCAACTCAAATAGCTGTGAGCCAAATGCGAATATGAAGATCAGCTCAATAGTGTTGGATAAGTAGTGAAATACTGACCCAGAAATTGTAAGTTATAATAAAGTTCGCTCGAAATTAAAAGTGTTACCTCGTTGCTTGTCTTTTAAATAGGAAAACAAAGGTATATATCTACAGTCCCGGTGAATAAGTGGTTAACTCGATTTTTGTGCCGACAGAGTTAACTGTTTTGAGGGAACCGGAATCCTGTAACTCTATTTGCTTATATATCATTCTATTATTATAATTTTTGGCTTGAATTGGAGTCGTAATTTAAGCAATAACTCCATTTCTAGCCAATGTCTGGCTTAGCTCCCCATTCACTACGAAAATATCACGATTCCCCTTCCCTAAATACAAGAAACTCATTTCGGAAAAAAATAGACAACCACTTATACCAGGGCTGTAGATATGATTTTTTCTAGACACTTAGAGGCAACTGAGCTTTCAATATTCTTAGAAAAATAATATACAAATCGAATCAGTGAACTATTGATTATGATCCCCATAAGCGAGCGATTTGGATAAAGAAAATTGGGGACCGTATAACATCCAGAACTTTTTTATGCCTGAAAACGTGAGGGGAATCGGTCACCCCAAACAGTTAATTCCAACATCAAACGCCTAAATGAGACTCACAAGTTATAAACCGGTCACTGGGAGGTTTTAAACCGGTGAATGTTGAACTATCTGGTAGAATGAAAGCGTATTAAGTAATGTAATAAATATGTAAGTGGCATGGTGCAACGACATTGTTCGTATTGTGAATAGTCATAGCTTGTATAAGGCAATCCCTTCTCGTAGCGATTGGGAGTCTATTCCCTATCAGAGAGCATTAGGTCACCTAGTATTTCTCATTCCCTTCATTATTGGCATCTTCGTGTAGTATCGTTTACAAATTTTGTTTTGATTCCAGGATCCATCCGTATATAGATCGATACCTTTGAACAATGAAATTTAATGTATGATTATTTAATGATCCGAGATCCTTTTTTTTTTAAATATTTGCTTAGATGAACCTATGTACAAATATGTTTTTCACAACTTGCAGGGTGATTAATTCCAGAATAACACCGAGGTATGATATAAATCTTTTCACAATAAGCGTTAGTAATTTGATTGCAAAACAATACTACGTAAGAGTACATCCTACATCCTTTACAGAAACATTCAATTACCAGATCACCTTCCTCCAGAATGGAGCAGGTGACCTGTCTAGGAGGCAGTGGTTCGAGTAACTAATATTTTTAAATAACATAATCATCTCAATATACAGATGAAGCCGAACTCCCTCAAAGGAAACAACTCACGAACGGCCATTTTGATGGATTAAGATTTTATCGATATACTGACAATGGTTAGAGAACTACTTTAAAGGACTTTAGGAAAGATATGAAATAGGCTTCTAGTAAGTTCAATGGTTAGTTAAGGGCACCCTTGATAAGAAATCTCAGAGCTTGTATTGTTATCATTCATGATAACATCCGTACTTTTGGAGTTTAGAGTACATTCGAGCTAATTAGTGAAGAGACATGTGACGCAGCTCTTAATCATGATGAGCCTATTGAGTGAATTTTGTAATTATACCATCGTTAACTACCTGCTTCAACTAAAGTAACGGATGATTAAGAGGAAGAACGATTCTATTAAGAACTTGGGGCAGAATTATATTTTTGTCATGGGAGTGATATACAGATGGTTTTCGGAGACTTTAACGGACGGTTTGGCTGCAAGTCTGCGTATAAATCCATGGTTAATTCCTACACCATCGACAAGTTCAGCATGAATAATGGCCACCGACTAATATGCTTGGCTTCGAACTCTAAACTAAATAGGGGCATAATCCTCTTCCCGGTAAGGAGGATACATAATGCAGGATTGAGATCTCCCAAATGTCTAGTTACCAAACAAATATATCATCTTCTGATCTGCATGTGTCATAAAATAGGTATTATACTGATATAACAAAGAAAACTGGATCAAATGGTATCTTCACGGCAAATTAGAAACAAGGTTTCCACGACTATGACCATTGTAAAAATAGTACTTATCTTTAAAATGCATTCCACATTAAGAAATTAGTTTAAACCATGCAATAATGGATGAATAGCATCCAAAGAGACCATGTTATGAACCATAATTAACATACTGATAGAAGGTAAACACTCACCTAAGTGTCTAATCGTTGATACATCCAGGGGTGAACCAGGGCGTTCCTAGAAGAGAAACAAAGACGAATTAGAGCATTGTGAAGGTAATGATGCTAAAACATAAGCTAAAGAGGATCGCGTTCCAAAGGCCATTCCTCCCTTGGCTCTAAAGGAACTATAGTTCTATAGTTCACTCCTTCCTTAGTAGCTACGTTTGTTATTTATGCTATCAGCTATGAGGGCGTCATGGAACAATTGGACTATTAAAGAGATTTCGTTAGAGGATTCAGTGAGGATAATCAGTTTATATATGGAAGGACCGTATTGTTCCTGAGTTACTAAGAAGAGAGGTTAAAGGGCACCAAGTACTTCAGCTTAACAAAATGGTAATGGAATTTCCACATTATCACTTATGTCACTTTAGAAATACTAGTGCGATATACTGTTTAATGTAATAATGGCAGATGAAAAATAATGCTTGTCTTAGTAACAAAGCAGTCTGACCATGTCTATTTCTGCTGATTTAGTCGTCTAAGTAATTTTGGTAGTTTCTTTGTTTCTTTGGTAGATTAAACATATAGGAGAATAAAACACAACCTAAGCCATTAAAAAAATTTACAATTCATGACTCTAAATTTTGGAAGTGCTATACGTTAATTTATAACTCAAAATGTTTATGTAGTTGTATTGTCTTATTTTTCTGTTCGAATGCATGTAGTTCACATGTCACGTTTTCTAACTACCCCTTGACGATAATTGATGGGAATTTTTTCACAAAAAATAAATGTTATTTTTGAGTGTCATTCAAAACTATTATACGTATCTATTAACATAGTAGTTTTACCAATCTCTAGTATTTGTTTATATTGAAATATTCTTTAAAAAAGCCTAAGGTCTGAAATTCCGATATTGTTCGAGAAAACCAATGGGATTGCCGGAGTGACCCATTTTCCTGAAAGACATGTAAAGGTTGGGGAGGATGATATGCCATGTAAACAAGATAGTTAACGAGAGGTTGCAAAACCTGGCTCACCGATCTTGCACTCTGAATCACTTTCCTTCGGCACAACCTTATTCGGTACCCGTCTCACCCACAGTCCTCTTTCCGCTGCTATTTTCTCTACTCGCCGGACGATGAACGTTAACCATTACCATGACTTAGTAAGTTTAGGATAACAATCATGAGCAGAAAAATCAACATAATATACACTTGGCCTGAAGGGTATACAATACAAATCGTAAAGTATTTATTTAAATGCCAATAAAGTAAATAAAAATAAAAAGTGCTATTGGAGGAAAATACTAAGCAATGCCATAAATAAATAACAACAAATAGCGAAATTTTATGTTACAAATTTAATAATTACTATCTATATTTAGAGGAACTTGCAGAATGACGCTTAGGTCAGGAATATGTGATTTAAGGGTCAACACACAAACACTAAAAACGAAACATCTCAAGGCTCTTCTCTAAGTACAACATTTATTTCTGATGATTATTTATTATATTTCCAGATATCTGTACAGTGTTAAATTTTTTCTTAATATATTGTAATGACTGTTAGGAGTAAATCCCTTACTTTTACTGAGTGGAAAACGCAAAAACACAATTAATAGTCAGAATGACAAGGAAAGATAAGAACTGCTACAAAATATTAGTGACAAACTCAAGAGCCATGTATAAAGATGTATACAGAAAATAGTAATAATCAACGCCTAGGACTCAAATTAAACAAAAAATAGAACTGTAAAATACCTCAGAGAAACTTGTTATAGATACTAAACTTAATGTATATACGTATGTGTGTGTATACACATGATATACATACATATATAAAACAAAGGAAAATATGACATCATTTTTATTTTACACCTTGATATAAGCAAGGGATTAAAAAATAGTTATCAGGAAACTTCATTAAAGGCCATCAGAAATAAAAGTTGTATTAAGAGGTTCTGTTTTCAAGTGTATTGACACTTAAAACACTTAGTTGGTGTTCTAGAACTAAGTGGCACACAAAAACTTTTTCTGTGTGTTGAAAAGCTTTTAGTGTAAGTTCTCAATCCTAAGTTGTTCAGGAAATGGATCCTGTAATCAAGGAAGTGCTATGGGCTTATGTGTAATATCAATCAATATTGATTCAACATATAATTATAGCTGTTGTGAATTCACGACATGAACACTTTACTTAGCTAATTATTGTTAATTATGTAATATCAGATCCCTTTAAGAATTTTCCAGATACCATCTCCCTCTATTTCTAGAAACTAGAAATACTGTCGTCATATTTCTTAAGGAAATCATTTCAGAGTTTGCGCTTCTTTTTTATCGTAGTTTAATCGTCATAAGGTAACAACTGTTAACAACTCATTTAATGGTGAAAACAACAAACTGGCTCTGGCAACATTAACGTTATTTTTTTTAAACCTGAAGAATTTATATTAGCTCTGACGAAATGCAGAAGTGCCTAATATAGATGAAATGAGGCAGGCGTTCAGGGTCAAAAGTGGATAACTCCAAAATTTCAAAAATTGACTTTTTCACATTTTTCACTACATGAGTTAAAAATTATTTGCCTGACACGGCTTATTTCTCCTGGTTTTAGTCCCGTTCTCAACGTTAAGTTTCGGTAACATAAATTATTACTTACCTTAACTAGCAAGAAATGTGAGAAACTCCAACTTAGAGTAACGCGTATCTTCCTTTGATCCTGAACGCCCCATATATATATTATGAAATGTTTCTAATTTGGTCTGTTTGCAGCGGGAGATGGATAATATAGGATCTAGGACCCTCCTCGGGCCCACCCAGCCTCTATAAAATATTATAAAAATAGGGTACCCAAAATAAGGGGGAAAAATCTGGCGGTCGAGCTTGACCTAGGACAAGTCACCTACTTGCAGAACCGTTGTCCATGAAACAGTACAGTCTCTACCATGTACTGAACCCCAGACCCTTCATGGGTTGTAGTGGTACAGGTTTTTTCTAATTTTATGAACCACATACCAGAAGAAAATATGACACTCTATTATAAGTTTGTAATCACAAATAGCAAACAAAACAAAACAATATACAATGATCTGGAAAATTCTATACCTTCCAAGTATGTAGTTAAAAAAGAAAATTTTTCTGCATATCGCTCTCATAACTTGTGTTGTCATATCCTAAACTTCAGCAAAAATAGTAGAAAGCCTAATACCTATATATTTATAACCAGCTATAGCAAACAAATCAATTTATAAGGATCTGGAAATTTTATGCTACCTACTCCAAAGAAATTAAAAAACGATAATGCCTCCAAAAGGACTACCTATTTCTCTCATATCTTGTGTTGTCACATCCTAAACTTCAGCAAAAAAATATTAATAAGCCTTATACCAGAAAATTTACCAAGAAAACAGTTCTTGTAGGACTGTTTAAACTCACCTCCATACTTGTGACCTTTATTACAAGCCCTGAAGAAGAACTTCAATGTGTATCGAAACGTAGGTTTCTAACAAATAGTTTATCACTATACTAGTAATTAAAGGCGAAACCATATCTTTATAACAGGAAACAGGCTAAAAAAAAGTATGATTATTTGCTTTAAGCGAATCAAATTTAGAGAGCTTATCCTATCAAAGATACTTTCTTGAGTTCTTTGAACAATGCTACACCAATTAAGGGGAAAGGATAATCAATAGAGATAAACGCGGGGAAGCTCAGTGATAAAATAAAAATAACAGAAAAAACTGCCCATTATGTTTACTAAGCCGAAAAAACAACGACAAGAAGGAGGTAGATGGACCTAAATGACTGTGATCAGAAAGAAAATAAGAAGGATTGGGATCGTTAATTAAAGGCTAAGCACGGTTAATTAAGACGGCCTCGGAGGAGGAAGCCTATCTCGCAGCACATCTCAGAGCGTATCTCGGATCTCGCCAGATATCTCAGATTGCTTGCAAGCAGCTCCTTCCAATCCTTCCCTTGTCCTCATCTGTTAATTACTCTTTTTTTTAATATGGAAAATATTGGCTAATCAACAAGACTAATTGGAATACTTAATCTTTTAAAATATCTATCATAACCGTTCAGAAAGCAAACAAAAGAGTTTGTTTTGTGCAATTATCATGTCCGGTGATCCAACAGCTAATGTAGACCGAATAATTTAAAATTGTAACAATGTAAATCCTGTATGGTATTGGGCTCAGTACATGATGGAGACTGTGATATTTCTTAGAAAACTATTGCGCAAGCAGGTGATTTAAACAAGATCACTCTCAATCGCACAATTTATCCCTCAATTAAGAGAACCCAATTTATAGAGGCCGGTTGAGATCTAATAGAGTTGATTCAAGGAGGACTTACGGGATACGATACTACATACATAACGAGATTTCGTATTGAGCTACCTTACTCTCTTAAGCCGCTTATACACTTCAGCATTCGTTCGGCCTGATTTGCTCAGATGAGTACAAGGCGAGCCGAACGGATCCTCACTGCTCAGCCCGAACCGAGAGTTGTCGGTACTTCAAAGTGAGCGCGCATTCGTTTCGTACTCTGTGGGTTCGGGGAAAAGCACGGTTCCCCGAATGGCCGAACAAACATCCCCTCTCTACTCTGACCTCCCCCTTTTTAAACCGCCAATATACAAATGAGTAGTGAACATGCACGCGACATAGATATTGTTCGGGACCGAATCGCATTATTTTTTAATTAGGTCACATTGAAATTTGTTTTATATAAGGTTACATTTGTGTTTATTTTGTGAAAGGTTTTTAATTTAATAATAATAAGGTAATAACAACAGTAATAGGAAGGAAGAATGAAGGATTATCGACGTGTTCTGTTTACGTTCCGAGGATTGGAGTCCATGTTTATCTTCAACAACTTTGATGTGAACCGTCCTGTTACAACTCTGGGACTCTACCAGTTCAGTGCTAACAGCCGGCCGGCTCGGTACCTTTTCATCGCTCAGACGAGCACTTTTTCATCGCTCAGACGAGCACCTTTTTCATCGCTCAGACGAGCACCTTTTTCATCGCTCAGACGAGCAATAATGAATTTTGCAATTCAGAGATATTGTGACATGTGACGGGTCGCACTACGATGATTTCATACGGAAGCTACATCTGCCTGGGTTCGTACGAATTGTATTGCGGTTTTATGCGCATAAAGTAAAATAAATTAAAATTGGATCAGTCTAAAAATGTTTATAATTTTAATTGATAGTTTTAATTTTTCTTTAGGATAAAATTTTCTTTTTTTTTATTTATGAAGTGTTTTGTTTATTTTAATGAAGTTCATCAATATCACAAAAACAATATAAAAGTGTTAGAAATACAGTTGTATAATTTTAATTATGTATTTGGTGCAACAAGCGTGCCATGTATCACCTTGGATTGTCAAAACATCGCACTCCGGCGCAGTCCAGTTAAAATAAAATTTATTTTATTAAATGTGCAACGACTTTAAAACATTTAAATAAAAAAATGGAAATCGCTGTTTCTGTTTTGTTTTTTAATATTTTCCTGGCAACTAGAAGTTTTCTGTTCACTATGGTTGACAGGTGTTCAGGGCAGACTGGATTCCGTGTTCGGGGTTCGGGCCTCCCCGGCCCAGTGCTCACGTGGTGCGTGGAAGTGCGGGGAATGGTAACCCCTCCCGGAGGACCGCATGCTCATTCGGACAAATGTTTAATTCATTTGTTCATTAATTATTCATTAATTCATTCATTCAAAATTCGGACCGAATGTTTAATTGCATACGCGGCTTTAAAGAAGAAAGTAAACGAATTGTCTTCTGGTGAAACTTATCTGTTCATGAATCTTCGTGTATTCATTTTTGGAAGCATAATCGAGATTGGCTGTTTCCGCCTATTTTTTAGGAGGAAAGAATAAGAGGTATTAAAAAATGATCGACACTCTAAATCTATCTATAAATATCGGTTAAAATAGATTTTTCGTTTTTGAATTGAACAAAACCATCTCCTTGGCATTAAAGTCAATAGTTTAGAACATACAAATGATATGTTTGAGGTCAAATATCCAAGAATTTCGTACGAACCTAAAACGAACGTACGCACGAAAGAAAATTTAATTGATGATTTACAAAAAAAATGTTATCAGTTTTAATCAACGATTTAAAATTTTTCCTAGCGCGCACTTGTCTCTGTTACCTGAATAATGATAACCCTCCGTTCCCAAACTTTCGGTTATAGCCCCCAAAGTAAAGTTCTATACTCGCTACGAATAGTTATTTAAATAAAACTTATTATAGATATTTAAATTAAAATGCTACTTTCTCATTTTACCCATTATTTTAGAAAACCCCATTCCAATGCATAGTCACCTACTAAATCGGACAAACAATGGAGGATACCAAGAACACATGACTCACGATGCAGTGTGACACAAATAGGATGTTCGGACACTACAAATGTTAACGATTACATAAAAGGAGATACGCTCACATAGATAGGTAAAGATATTATGAGCCAAAATGACGGTCGGTGCTGAGTCAATGCGAACAGGTGGTAGGGCGGCCTTAAGGGTCACTTTCAGTTTCCATATCTGTAAAGTCGAGAAATAGGGTCAAGTCTATTTCGATTTGAGTCGGTTTGAGCCTCACTCCTAACGACTAATTGAACCAACTGTTCCAGATGACTGGGATACCTCGATCGAGGAGGACATCCCGTGAGTAAAAGTCGATGGAAGCTACCTCGGGAAGATGGAGGAAGAGTACAGCAATGCGCGTAACTACGCTTTACTTCTCATCTTGGTGCACGTATTAAAATGTTTGACCTTCTTACTTAGGTTTTTTTAACCTTCTTCAGGTATCAGTTGCTCAGGTTGTCGCTTCTAGATGAGTTACAAATATTAGCTTTTCATTCAGTTCCTTTTTAATATTCTCGAGAAGATAGTCTCCTAAGTTGAATATGTTATTTGAGTAATACCACTGGATAGTTTCTCTACTTTGTCTTTGTCCATGACATTATGCACCATACCTGCCATTAACTTGTAGTAAAATACAGTTGTGAATTTCAATGAATCAATAAATTTTAAAAAAATATTCTCAAAAAAAAATCCTGAGCAGTTGGAGAGGAGTGTTATATAGTAGTGTGTTATAATTTCATCAAGAATAAACATTTCAACTTACATTTCGAAGTAGATATCTAGAAATGTTTTTTGAAACGTTCATTCCTTGATGAAATTATTACCGAAATATAGGCATTTTCCATAATTACACTCTTTTTTTTCACATTAAAACCCAACATTATTTTTATTTTCGAAAATGCTCGTACTAAAAAGGAAACAAATTAAAAGTTAAAACCTGTTGAGACTTAACTTGAAATGGCAACCTTATTAACTCATACCCTTCTTTTCAATTGGAATCACTATTAGTTTTCATTTTTAAGTTTTCAAATATATCTATTATTTTTTTTAGTTTATTAAGTTATTTTTTATTTTTATGTTTATTAAGTTTATTCTTACTCATTTCTAAATTTCATTTTTCTAAGTGTACTTTACAATTATTCAATTTTATTTCACAAAATAATATCGCCAAAATCAATTCACCAATACGATTCCTGTAAAACAAAAATAGGTAAATTGTAATTTTTTTAAAAATTCGGGACTTAAAATAGAAATCATGCCTCAGCAAATCAAAATCAGTAACAGAGTATCCTCATACAACCGTATATTATTTTGAAACGATTTTTTCGGAACGGTATTTGTTCTTTTCCTTAATACTAATTTTACAAGTCCTTCGAATCCATTTACAGATCATTCATAACTGTGTCTATATTTGCTAAAATGTCTCAAATCCTTAATTTCGAAATTATTCAAGGCAGTGGCCTTCCTTCAGAGACAATAATGTAATAAAAAATATCGATCTTTTATTTTTCTGGCAGATATTAATTATAAGATTTCATCAATTATACTTTTTATGTGGAAACCATCTTTCACAAAATCCTTACAAAGTGCTGTCTCCAGTATGAGTCATTTTAATTTAATTTTTCAATAACACAATTGATGCCAATGACCTCACCTAAACTGTTAATTAAAAATCGTTCACATTTTTATTTAAAACGTTTTAAATTTGTTATCAGTTAGTCGGATGTTATTTTTCAAGAAACATTTTAATGTTTACATATTCATAATTTATTAAAAATTATCATTTTTGTAGAATGCCAGTGGGAATTAAACACGGCTATTTGAGAGAAAGGAAATATGGCCAATGCGAATTAATTTAAAAAATAAATGCAACAATAATAAATGATTATTTACTTTTACGTGAAAAATGTTTTAATATTTCTTTATTTTATATGTAAAGTAAACATTTATCAAACAAAGTTAGAATAGAAGAGATTAAATGGGAATATAATACAGTAAGAAAACTTTAAAACTTATTTAATGTTAGGAATTTCTTATATGTTTTCACTATTTATTTGTGGGTTTAGAAAAAAAATCGGATCATTGTATTAAAATAACGCTAAAAAAATATTCTTTGAAGGCTACTAACTATAAATCTCAAATGTGAACCCGCTGAGAGAAATAATTTTGCCAATACAGTCTTATTTTTCTCATCCTCTGAGATCTTGAGTAAGTTAGTTAGCAATTGCAAAACAATTTATATTCTTATTTCAGGTAATGAGCTCATTATTCACAACTCATTTACAGGCAAAACGTTCGCTTACTTTTTCTTCCATTTTTTTTTATGATTCTATGTAATACGCTGAACGTCCTTCGTGAAGCCAAGTTTACCTGATTCTATAATTATATCTCTCTCGAAATCGCCTTATTTTCTTTGGAGAATAATAATTTATAGCGAATTAAAAAAAAATCAAACGTGTAACTACACCTTAAAAGTCCTTAAAAGGCAACAGATCGAATGATAACCAGATTACGACTTCATAAACTAAATTTTCAAAAGTTGTTTATCAGTAAATCGATCATTAAAAAAATCAAGAGATTGGTAGTGTGACGTTTACAAATTTTATAATTTGAGTATTTCTGTATAAATTGTATATAAAAAAGAAATAAAAACAGGAAATTCTCTTGAGACCTATTTGTGTTGATTTCCAAAGAGTTAACTATTGGAGTTACATATTAAATTTATTACTCTATGAATCATTCACAAATTTTTTTTTATTATTTATTTATTGATATTTACAACTATATTACAGTAATATAACAAGTAAATTGGCTGAGTGATACATAATGACATGATATAATGACAAGTAGAGAAACTACCCACTGGTAGTACTCAAATCGCAGGTTCAACTAAGAAGGTCACGTGGCCATCTTCTTCTCAGACGCCTCAGAGGATTATCGGGAATTGAAGAGGAAGCTAGGTTTGAAACTAGAGGGTTTGAGTGGAAATGAAGTTTGTTATGAAAGGATAGATACCGGGATCGGGCCAGATCAGCAACAAATGGGACATTAAGGTCGTTATGGATGACTATATTCTTAACAAAATAAGGAGCGTTGAGGATTTTACGAAGGATTTTGGATTGTAGGGATTGGATACGAGAAGAATTCGATGGCTTAGTGGAGCCCCAAAGCTCTACTCCGTAAGTCCAAATAGGTCGTATGATGGTCATGTAGATGAGTCTTTTGTAATTGATTGGGAGCTTAGAGCGTTTGTCTAGTAAGTGTTGAAGAAGCCTGAAACGTCGAGCGGTTTCTTGTCTTTTCAGTCTTGTATGAGGATTCCAGGTTAATCGTTTGTCGAGATGCAACCCTAAGTATCGGATCTGTTCTACAGGCACAAGTGGGATATTATTAAAAGATACTGAAGGGCAGGAAGTCATTGGTTTACGACGCAAGGTAAAAGTGATTTGATGGGATTTTTGAGAATTTATTTTAATTCTCCAGTTCTGGCACCATTCTTCAAGATCAGTGATATGGGATTGGAGGCTTTGGGATACAATAACTGGATTGGTATTGACTGATAATACACATGTATCATCAGCATATGTGGTAAGGATAGTATTAGGATGAGTTGGGATGTCAGCTGTATAAACTGTATAAAGGATTGGGCCAAGGATACTACCTTGAGGAATTCACAAATTTAATATGAAAAGTTAATTTAATGATTCTTGAACTCTAATTAAAATCTTCCTAATAAAAATTGATAAATGAATTTTTTCGATATTTTATTTATATTCTTCCTTTATTGTAATATAGTTAAAAATACTCCATTCGAAATCTATTGTCGCATGTATTTAGTTTTTAAAAATTTTAATAAACAAAACTAAATAAAAAAAATAAAATATACAATAGATTATAAAAAATATAGTATAGTAAGAGAAAAAAAATGAGAAGGGCTTCTAAGTTGCTTAAAATAAAAAACTTAAATTCAAATATAAAATCGTCATTGGCGTACGTAGAGTGAGTGTATCACTTCCAGAAGTTTGATTGAATAAAATTTTCATTCCCCGGCATAAGGTTTATGATTTAATTGATCATTTTTCAACGAATATAGAAAATAATAATTAATAAATCAATTAAATCGATATAACAATTCATTAAAACGTATTTGGTAATTTTAGACACTTGTTAACACATATCGTCCCTGCCAACGCAAAGTATCGAATGTGAAAAAAACACACTTTTCGTTTTCGACTTATAGCAGTTGCTTTAGGATTGATAATTGATACAAAATTCATATAGAGGCACCTATCTATCAGTCACAAAAACAATGTAAACCGAATGTCATTGGTTTGACAATAGGCACTAATTTTTATTAAACATTGAAACTGTTTTTTTTAATTCTCCTCAAAAGTACCGATTTTCACATTCGATAGTTGGAAATGGCGGGGACGATATGATTAATAATGTACTTTACACTTATCAAACAAAATTCTGCAACCGACACATAAATAATGGTATATATATTTAACTATTACATATATTACAAATTATATTCAATGTATCTGTTTATATACTGAAATTATATAACTGATAAACACTTGTGAAGGATACAGTAACTTCTTCTGACCGAATCCTCTACGGAAAAATTGAGCATAATTAGATAAATTAATATATCGTGAAATAAATATACTTAAGTAAAAACATTATATAAACGATTTTTCATAGCAGGACACCTTATCTTTTTATAAACCCCCAAAACAAAACTATATTTATTAGTGAGAATAATTATTAGCAGGCATATAGAAAGAGAATGAAGGGTCGAAAGATGAACTTTAACTGAATGAATGACCTTTACCAGATAGAAGCCTTCGCCCTTAACAGCCCTGCAACTGGTTCTCGCTCATCCACCAGCTTCTACGATACCATGGCTAAGTTATGCTTATTTAAATATTATGCCAAACAATTATTAATTAAATAAATAAGACATGCCAAATAATGTTTTATGTTGTATCATTACCAAAATGAAGAGGATACTGTTAGAAAATCAAAAACATTTTATAATATGTATTCATGGAAACCTAGGAAAATACCAGGTATAAATAAATACGTCTACAACTAGGTTGAGAATAGTTTCCGTAAAATTTAGGAATTTTTTTTTATTTATGCTAAATTCATCCGTATTTATTATATAGTTATACTGGGAACATATTTTATTTAAAACTATATTTATTTGTATAATTATTTTTTAAACCGACATTTATTTATTATTGAATTGTTTTTTATTTTTACAAAAATGTCTCTATATATTAATATGTTGTATCTGGTTTTACCGATATGTTAATATCGAATGGGTATCAAGGAGAAGATTGAGAGCATTTATTTCCTTTTCAATCAGCTATAAAGATGTTTCGTCAGATAATTCTGAGCCAGAACTCATTCTGACACATGATATTTGCTTTGTAAGCCGACCATATAGTAGAAACGTTAAGATCTGATACCGTTTGACAAGACTATTACCATTATTTCTCGTTAGACTGTCTCAATAGTTTTCTTATCCTCTAACTAACCTAAAACCAAATGTTTTTTATCCTTTTATCTAAACTAAAACCAAACGATACTAAAATTTAATGTTTATTAAACTCTAAATCTGAACAAATTCCCATTCTTGGTACATCTGAGATATTTTCATCAGTGAGGACAGTAATAAAAAAATTAATAACATAAGTTATTAATGAAGTAGTTGCTGCGTTTTTAGAATAGGAATTTTCAGTGGAACAAATAATTTTTATTGCAGATAATGTGTATTATTTGGGCCTTATTTTTGTTATAAAATGAAATAAAACTTAAAAGTTTTTTTTATTTTCTAAATGAAGATTGTGAGCAGATATACCTTTATCATTTACCTATGATTATTACATACCTCATAAGGCCTAGTTCTTTTTTTTGTTTTTAATGTAGATACAATTGTATGATTTCAAATTGAATATAAACCAGTCATGCTGATATTAAAAACTAAATCAACAATCTACATAAAAGTTGTCCGAAGAAAAACCAAGTAAATACAGATAATAACCCTAACGGCCATATAGCATTGCTCCTTTGGATTTGTTCCAAGTGTCCCTTTAGTCAATAGAACCAAGAAGGAAAACACGACCTAACCCTTTATTCTTCCCTCTACTGGTTTTAAGTCCACATAAAATATTAATGATGTATGAAAAATCAACTGGTCCATTGTAAACAATTCCCCAAAATAGAAAATTATTGCAATAAATAGGCAGACAAAAAAAAGATATATGCAATACATAATTACGTTAATTTTATTAAATAAAACTATTCAAAGTAAAAATAAAACTGAAAAAATAAAACTATTCTGGCAGACTCCTCAATTACTACTCCCAACATCCGCACCTCCAAAAAATTAACGTCGCCAAAAATATCATCCACCGTGGCTTATCCCTCGCTGACCCCTGCTTCCATAAAACTAACACCCACCGAATCAAAGAAATCCTTTTAAAAAACAATTTTCCTCCGTACGTTATCAATAAACTCATCCATGCCTATAACAACTAACCCACCACTACCCTATCTCCACATCCGCCATCTACCTCTATATACAGATCCATGCCATATATACCCACCCTCTCACATAACATTCAAAAATCCTTACGTTCATCTATCCCCAATTTACGCATCGCCTTTAAATCCCACAACAAACTCTCCAATATTTATACCAAAGTAAAAGATCCCATCCCCCTTAAACAACGCTCCCATGTCGTCTACCGCATCCCCTGCTCTACTCCTAATTGCAAAGCCTCCTACATCGGCGAAACTAAGAACTTCCTTAAAGACCGTATCTACCAACACAAATACTCCATTTCCTCCCATAATCTTACCGCATCAAAACTCTCCGAACACGCCTTATCCCTTAACCACATTTTTGACTTTGATAATACATCCATCCTAGCTTCCCATTGTCATTCTGTTACTACTATAGTCTCTTTCCTATAATACTTATTTTGACCTCTTGACATCAAATCCTACTGTTTTATCACCCTACCTTTTCCCATTAATTTAGTCATTAATTTTCGCGGCTCTCTATAAAATAGTCATGATACACATTTTAATATAATAAAATAGTCAATATTTCGAAAAATAGTCAAGAACATTTACTATTAATATATTTTTATAATATATCTCAAAATTTGAAATTAGTCATATTTTTGGCCGTCAGATTTCGCTGGCAACACCCTCATAACGTACTTTCTGGTCAGTTAGACCGCGTCTACTCGCACTGCAGCGTTCTATAGGTAATTACAATTTTAATACTCATATCTTCTCCTCACCCTTTTCTTCTCCATATTGCACACCATATTTTCTCATATTAGTTTTTGGCATCCATCATATGTTATTATTATCTAAGATTTCATTAGCATTTAACATCACTATTTCTTCATATTTTACTCTATTTCCATGCTCATACCATATTGTTACTTATATTTCTATACATTCCTTGTATATTTATGTCATATATTTATACCACTTCATACTATAGATATGGATTTTTAAAAACTGTTATACTCTATATTCATATCTTGACTTTCTACTGTTGTTTTTCCTTTATTTACTCTTTAATTTCATTTTGGTTATATCTTCTTTTATTTTACTCATGTAAACTCCCTAGGAGTCTATTATCTTACCTTTTATAGTTTATATATATTCTACTACCTTTTCCATAATTTTACTTCTCACCTCTGATGTTTATACCTTTTCTCTCTTTTTTAAATATCTTTCTGTTTACTTCCGTCTTTTATCTTTGTTAAAAAAATTTTTTTGGCATCACCACCGTTCTGTACATTTTCTCTGTAATTTTTTGTATTCATATATATCCCTCACTTTTGTTCTAAAATTCTACCTCTCTACATATATAGTTTTTCTCATTTATCATATACTTAGTCCTCAGTGTATTTTTATTGTATTCATTGTATGTTGTCTGTTTTTCTTTCTTAGCCCTGAAGATGACCCACAAAGTGGGTCGAAACGTCGGCACTTAATAAAATAAGTATCCACTTATTTAGTGTTTTATTTGACTGCACCCCCAACTATTTTCTTCCTTACATCGATCATCCAGTCAACCATTCCTCGCTTCTCTTAAAAATAAAACTGCAACAAATTTTTACCCTTATATAATTAAATATAATATATTATATCATAAAATAAACCATAAAAGTCTTACTCAATAATAATAAATATTTCAGTTGCTATTAAAAAAAAAATCATTACAGTCAAGACCTTACATGGAAAATAATTGACCAGAGCTTATTAATTGATATCACTGAGACATTAATTTGCCATATAATTTAATATTTAACCATTGTATTACAGTGAATGTAAAGATGATTTAAGAAGCATTGGACGATAAAGAGCACAGAAAGGAACTGGCTACTGATTGCGAGACCTCCGTGTCACTCTTACTGAAGGCATACCAAGCAAGGACACTTTCCATTTCAACGATCCTATTATTTATATTGGTCACTACTCTCATAAATACTTTATCCCTTTATTTATTGATTTATTAACCTGGAACAATACAATTGTTATAGATCCTTGTAGTTGTATCCTGAACGATTTATTAGTACTGAGTGTAATGATCCTTGTATGATATGCAGAAAGTCGACAATAGGGAAGTACACGCGGAATGCTAGAAACTTCTATTTAAAATCATATATTATTTATTTTTATAATAGCTTCTTATGTCCAGTACAAAAAACTATCGAGTCGATGTAAAAAAAGTAACCATAACAAATTTGATGTAAAATTAAATCTATTAGTTCTCTAATTTTCAAAATGTATCGTTTGGTGTTCTCCAACTTCTTAACGACATATGATACTCGCATATTTCGGTTGTAAGAAAGTTTAAAGTTCTAAATCTACTAAGAAATTTATTTTTAAAAAAGTGAAGATCTTTAGATAAGGCTGGGGGATCTCTCCAATAAAATTTAGCAATTTTATTGTGTTATATTTTGAATTTACATTTCGGTATTATTCTATAGATATTTATATATTCCTTTAATGGCGATTGAGAATTAAATAATAGTTTACATTGTACAATTTCAAACATCGATTTCACACAGTATAGCCATGGTATCCAATGATGAATGTTTTGTCAATTTTATTCATAGTATACAATAGTTACTGGAAGGAGTATTTTATATAAACAGCAGTATATATATATTTTTTTTTTCCTCTGGTTATTTAGGTAGGGAATGTCTCATGTGGATCCATCACTGTTAAAGGTAATGAGTTTTAGGGGCACCATCAATAAGGTGAGACCTCATATGTTATGATCTACATGCCCAGACCTTTACCAATCGGCTCAGTTCCTGACACCCTATCTGCTATTCATTAAAACCTAGATCAAGAATATCATTAGTGCGCCTATAGCCTCCACCAGGCGTATAGGCGTATTAATACGTAGCAATGAGTAACGTAGGCTTCGACCACCTACCTACATCTTTAGTTATTCATACATCAAAAATAGTCTATGAAATAATAATGAACCATTCCAATCATTCTGATGAGGATAATATTGACATGAAAATTATCAATTTTTCCACTAGTTTTGTTATCCCATATTCTAAATTGAAAAAAATATTTAATCAATGAGAAATGATTTTACAGATACAGAATAATGTGTAGAACCTAAATTAACAAAATTAAGAAATGGACAAAATACTATAGACTTTGGAAGATATTGTCAAATAGGATTGGAATTCGGTCAGTAACAACCTAAGGTAAGAAGATGTCAAAAGAAAATATAATACTTATTATATAAATTAACAAAATAAATGCATATTATGTTTTTTGAACTACGACATTTGTAATTCTAGGGTTATTGTAACAAGCCTAATTTATTCAATGACTATAACATTAGTAGTCATTTTTTGTTTTTAATATTTGATTTTTGACAAATAAATAATATTTTAATGTTTATAATTTATCATAATTGTAAGATGAAAAACGAATACTTTGATGGAACAAATACTCCGATTTCAGGTTTTTGAACTCGACATTTAACATAGGCAGTTGCAGCATGTTTTAGTATTAATCTTCCCAACTCCAAGGACACACATTAGATGACTTTTTTTGTTTTGTAGGGATTTTAATTGCCTGCTAAGCAAATAATGCATATTTTTCGAAAATAAAGTATTATTTTTTTATTCAAGGGCGTAGTGCGTGTCTGGATAGTAATTGGGCTTGATGTAGAGAAGACCAGAAGCATGCTTAATTTAAATCTTCCGGACCATTTTGGAGATAGATTCTACACCATAAGAGTATTTCAGATATTACTCAGCTACTTTAGCGAAAGAAGTGCTTGATTTGAAACAACGAAAGCAGCTACAAAAAATGTACACTTGTTCAATGGGCAATCTTATAAAATTGAGAAAACAATTTAGGTGCTTTAGTGGAACAGTTTTTTATATTATTAATATCGTAGTGGCAACAGGCGAGCGGGAAAGTTTTGTGGTAGAGCGCTGAGGATCCAGGGTTCAAATCCGGATGAAACAGAAAAATGATTTAATCTGTTAACAGCCACGGATGGACCCAGTGGGATCTACTGACATTCCTAGGATTCACAAAACCTTACTATAAAGTGGGTAATCTTGATTCGGTAAAAAACCTGACGGTTTAGCGTCATCTCGGACCAATCACCTCCGTGCACAATCATTGTCCTAGAAACAGTCCCCACATTGTACTGAACCCTTTATGGAATGTAGTGATACAAGTTCTATCCAATGATATGCCTATCTCACCTCTACTACAGGTGCGGAACCTGTAAGATAAAAAAGGTGCTTGCCTTTTAACATATATATTTTGCAATACTTTCCACACGAAGTCAGTGCCGATAACCTTCCGGAACGTCTCTTACCTACCCCTGAACCTCGTTGTTGGCAATCGAGGATGAAGAAGCTAATTGAAGAGGCTCTATGAGACAGAAGGGACACCATATGCTCACTATTGAGTTATCCCTGAGCGAGCGTCAGAGGCGAGGCTAGAGCCATAAGTGGGGCGAACTTAAGTGTGCCATGGGTCCTTATTCCCTACATGGGCAGATATTTCCACGGTTACATCAGGCTCCCAAGGACGGCTCAACCCTGCCGGAGCATCCCTTCACCCGCTTATAATCTAATAAATACTTAAATACACAATTTATTCATATTTGGCAAATGTAGTAAACCCCCCGCATACGTCAGAGGGAGGGAATTTCCAAAATATAAACCATATTTCTGCGTATCCAGCCCATCTTCATGTACCGAGGTGTGTTTCAGAGTAATAACGATAATTTAGACAATTGACAATTAACATTGATTACAAGGTTGTCATTATAAACATTACAAACCTCAAATATTTATTATAGTAACGCAATTAGCTTTAACCAATTAATTCGCAATGAATTGGCTTTAACCTTGAACAGGTGTTGCCAGTGATGTTTGATTTAGCGACTTTTCCCCTGCTATGAAAGTGTTTACAAAGGTTGTTCCATAAGTCACACTGTTAAATATTTAATATTAATACCCACCCACTGATGGAACAAATGGCCACGACTCTCATACCTGAGGGCACAATGAAGAGGCTAAAAAGAACATGGATGAGGGATCTGTTATTATAGGACTATTAAATCAAGCCACGGGAGAGGAGCCCCTGGATATTGTTCTTCTTCACCTTTATTATGTCATTTAGGTGTAATTTTACTGACAGGCGATCTGCTAATTGTCAATTTGTTGTAGTACACAGGCGTGGAAACATATATAAAGAGAAAAAATGTATGAGTAAAATAGTTTAGGCCAGGAAATTACTAGATAATACTATGAATTTGCTGGGTTATATTTCTGATGATCTTAAGAGTTACAAATAAGACAAAAATAAAAATTGATTTTTTTTCGTGATCGTAGGTAGCTATGAATCGATTGACTTTCTAAAAACATCGAACCAAAATATTATATTATATATTGACTTGATGTGTGTATATGCAAACGATATGTGATATATATATAAACAGGGATATAATGAAAAGGTTTTTAAGACAGCGTCCACACCTTAATATTTGCCAATCGAAAAATGTATAACTTATAAGCATACGGTGTCTTAAATACAACGATATATGTTTATGTTTAAAAGACCTTCATCGGAGGCCTTGATGAATTATCTATACTGACATCATGTATCCTCTTTATTGACATATTTCCTTCTTCTGTCGAATTTAACAAAGATTGCGAGCTGGACTACACAATGGCATAAATGGAGTCATCAAGTTCTTAGAGCCACGGTCGGAGATAAGAGATAAGAGATGGTCAGATGGTCCAGGTGCGATGTGACACATCTGTTGCCCAACGCAGACCTCAACCTTATTTCACATTTCTTTATTTATACTCTTCGCGGGGGGTTATATTGCCTTAAGTGGCCAAACATCTCAGCCTTATAAGGTCTTCTCTAGCTTCTAATGTAGCCAGTGATACATACCCAAGTTTGATCTTTGCATATATCCTTCTGAATAATAGTATCCTAGTATTAGTCTCATTCCAGTTCATGTTGCTTAAACATATGCCACAATAGGTTCAGGTTACCAAGTACATTAGACATGTACAAGTTAAAATTAGACTCCGTGATAGAACACGAAAAAAGTGGTATAAATCCGTTTTTCATGTATCGAGATGTTTTAGAGTTTGAGTTGAATTAATATTAAAATATTGGCAAACGTTATGTTTTTATCATAACGTGCAATTGAACACCTCCTTTTTTTTATACAATTGTCCGTAAACCAATATTATTTTAAGAAAAGTTACATACTAACAAATTAGCACCATGTATCACATGGTGTACATTTCACAAGTAAAAGCAAACCTAAAAAAGCCGCAACTTGAAGCTGAAGATATTCGAGACGGAAAAGCCTTAATAGAAAATTGGAAAGTTAGGTCAGAAAGTGAAGTTCCGACTAAGGCCAAAGTAGACAAAAGAAAGAAAAAAATCACTCGAAGAAAAAGGGAGAGAAGCCTGGAAGGAACGAAAGAATACTCAAAAAGAGTCAGAATGCTTTGCGTGAATCTTCTAAAGGGTCCATAGGCACTTAGTAATAATACATTAGTTAAGTGTAAATATATTGTAAATTCTCAAGTTGATACAAAAAAATAAAATATTACAAAATCATAGTGTCATAACCACACAAAAAATTGTGCATTTTTAAAAAAGAATGAACTCCGGAAAATTACTCGGCCATTAAGATAAACAAATAATTATAATAAAGGCCATAAAAGAAATCAAATTTCCTCACTTTAAAAAATATATATTTTCCAATCTCTAAAATTTCACTTAATAAGTAATCCCTGAATAGCTCTCCCTAAGAATCACCACCCTTTCTTTGAACTCTCTTAATTTGTATATTTGTACGGTTTATCAAGACTTGAAAAACAAAATTAATTGTATCTATTTTTTTTATTAACAAATAATAACTTATAACTTAACAACTTTTTTGATGATTAGGTTTAAACAATCTTTCATCTTATCAAAAATCAAAGTGTTTAACTCAAACATCATTTTTATTTATTCATTTATTTATTCGGGTTTTTGTACAATTAATGTACCCCGATGCCCTTTTTTTTTTTCTTTTCCCTTTTTTCTTCCTATCAGCCCATTCTTCTTCTTCCACTTTCCTCTGGCCTATAGAAATTAAACTTCAAATTAACTATATATCAGACTATACTAAAAATATAATCGATAATCTATACACCAAATTATAATGTAACAAAGTAAAGACGATAAAATACCCATTATTCTAGGACAATCTACATCAATGCAATAAATTATTTCGAAAAATATCAAATTATAATCGAGTCAGAAATTAGGTATCATCTTTTTTTTTTGAGAAGATTAATTAAAAATATTTTCTATTTTTTTAAAGTAGTCTGCTGAGTTCATGGGCTGAAGGTCTCACGATCGAAACGGGCGGTAGTAGATAAATTATTTAATCTTTTGGGACCCTTCTGGGGCTCACCCAGCATCTCGAAAGTGGGTAATATTCCTGGAGGAAAAAGGCCGGTCGAATGAGATGACAGTTAATGACTAAGAAACATTACAGTCTCTATCAAGTACTAAAGTTAGGTAAACTGTAAGTAAATAATTTTAGTTCATCCAATTGACCTTAAATAGGTCTTAAGTCAGCCAAGGTCTTAAGAGTTTAATTTTCATAACAAGATTTCATAGCAAGGATTATTGATGTCAAATGAGAATACATATTTCTGAAAAATTATTATTAGGAAATTTGGAGATATTTTAATCTAATAATTCATTATCAGCGATCAAAAGATTGGTCACAAGAATTTCACATTCACTAAATTTCGAATATTGGCCGGCAACATGACTACCAAGCAGCAAACGCGGAAGCTTGTGTACAAGATTGAAAGGGAATACACGCACTAACGCTTGTTGCTGACAAGTTAGTGGAGTCATGATCGGGTGGTTCTGCGCTCCCTGGGACTACAAGATAACATCAAGGCAACCTTTCGGATAACCCCGATCCTTATCTACCTCCGGGTTAACTTTAAATGTTTTATTCAGATAAATGATTAATGTAACGTAAGAGCTTAGGAAGTTCAGATACATGCTCAGGAACTCGTCTGTAGGTAATTGGAAATTAGTTTATTCCTTAATGGATTTTAAATGAAAAAACAGTGCGTACCAATGTCAAGTACAAGGTTGAGAAAATGAAAATATCAATCCATATTTTATTTAGAATGTTTCACAGCAATTAAAAAAGTTTTATTATGAAAATAAAACTTTATTTTAAAAACTTCATAAAATCTCCCAATGATTCAAGTTCAATCAAGCATTTATAACTCTTCAATTTCAAGTTAGGTGTATCCGTTGGAAAGCTGAATTTCTGTTCTTTAAGGCTTTTACTCAAATATTTTAGTTTTTACGCCTTTAAAGGAGAATAACTAACCTAAAGAAAACTCTTCAGACTTAATTTTATATATATTTTTTACTAAAATTTGGTTAGTACCATACCGTTTAGTTTATACGACTTATTGATACGACTTATTGACAACGGTTGATTCTTTAGTCATAAATTGAAGCGATCATATTTTTTCCCGATTGTTATGAAAATAGGTAAGTACATAATGTGCAAAAAAAACAAAACAATCGTAAACCAAATATAATTGAGGTTTTATAAGAAGTCTTCTTTGCTTAGTTGAGTTGCTTCTGAATCTTCATAAAATTTATTAAAATCTATATAATGTGTAGTTCTCTAAAAATAACCCTTGTAATGAAATTTGCCGCAATTTATATTGTTACGTTACACTAAGTTTAAAAATAATACAGGTATACATGTACATTATGCTTTAAATTTTTATTTAAAAAATACTTTCATTTTATTTTTGATTTTTAAATATCGTGTGTTGCACACTTCTTTCGGCAATATCGTTCTATTATGAGTAAGACGATAGGCTCTAACATATATCTATGTACAATTAAAATTAACGGTAAATATTATTCTGTAAAATTTTCAAATGCTATTTTATATGGTTTTTACTATTTTTAAGGGTGGAAAGATAAATGTGAACTTAGTCAACTAATACAATCGTTCCGAGTTCCAAAAGAAGATGGCCATCTAAGTTGAACTTGTTATTTGAGTACTATCACTGGGCTGTTTCTCTACTTGTCTTTATTCATGGCTCAATGTACCATTTTTGCTATTTACTTTTATATTGTTATAATACGGCAGTAAATTTCAATGAATAAATTATTAATTTTTTAATCCTAGTATTAGAAAAGCTCTGACCCAGTGACATATATACGTATATGGTTATTTATCCACATAAGAATTCCTTTGATTTATATATTTTTTCATTTTCTTACATACTAATTTTACTACTCCAATTTTCCATTGTATGATTTAGTATTAACTCATAGTTGCTACCGATGGGTAGGTTCTCCACAAGTGTTTTTCATGTCATATTGTTCATATTAGCAAATTTATTTGTAATATTATTATAGTTCAAAATATCAATAAATTAAATTTAAAAATTACAAAAACTCAGTTATAATTCTAATTTTATATTCACTGCTAGTTCAGTATTATTATTATCTAAGTTAAATTCCAAGTTTTTTCCTGTATGTTACCTTTTTATTCTTATGTATTGCTATGAAAATAGGTAAGTATATAATGTGCTAAAAAATTATCAATCGTATACCAAATATAATTGAGGTTTTATAAGAAATCTTCAGTAGAAGTCATCTGGCATCGGGACTCCAGTTTGAAGTCCCTTCCGAAGTCAACATAACCAAGGATTTTCTACTCTCTTTAAAAAAAAACCCTGCTAAGGCTACCTGCCGGGCTACGAACTTGCGGGGAACTTGCGGTTGTTATGCTAACCACTAGGCCATAGGTTGCCCCATTATATAAATTAGAAATAAATAATTTTTTTTTTAAATGACTAAACATACAGAATATATAGTTATTATTTATATTATGATATATTGCATAGTTCGCTAAAACCATCATGAGTGGGCTCCATTAAATCCACAACAAGATACTAACAATCGTTTCCATTAAATTAGTATTGAGGGAACTAATACATATTTATCGGGTACGATTATACAGAAGGATTGGTGCAAGGATGCCACGCCTTGTTTCTGATGTCAAGCAGACCTAAGATAAGGAAGGCCTTCTGTGGAGAAAGCAGTCAGCGGATTTTCGCCTCTACGCCATCCACCTCTAACTAGAAATTTCACAACAATATAAGTATATCCTACAATGAATAAATTAAAAATTAACTACCTCGCCAAAGTTCCAGCAAATTATTTCGCCAACAGATGTATTTTAATAAAGGATAAAGAAATATCGAAATACGAGATGGCAAAATGTTCCGAGTAACTCCTATCCTTCTAAGGCTACACCTACATTGGATCAGGTGTGATACAATGAGACGTCGCTTGCAAACCAAATGACTGAAATATATCGAGAGTTATAACATTTGGTTCTTTAAATTTATAAAATTAAGATTATTTATTAATTATTTTTAATACATTTATATTTTACTATAATCAAAATATGTATGTATAGTAAAATATGTATAATGTATACACCCCAGTATCGTATGTGATAGAATCACGTCGCACCGAATCGGATCCAATGTAGGTGTAGCCTAAGGCGCATTACAGGACTAATGGCTTCTATCAGTTTATCAGATATTATTGATGATTAGATAATATTTAATATATAACCATATACATTTAATCCTACGCCATGACTCAATCTAATGACCCTACATTCCTCAATAAGCATGACAAGCTATTCTTTTTATCAATTGCATCTAGTTTAAATCAATGTTAAATATGGTATCATTTATAATTCATAAATTCAATGAGGATTCATAGTAAAATATAAGTGATATTATGATAATTTCCAGCTCACTCTACAAGCTAAGAGATTAAAAAAAATCCTGCATCACTATAAACCATGAAGGATCTGGGGTTCAGTACATAGTAGAGACTGTACTGTTTCTTGGATAACGGTTGTGGTTTGTCCTAGATCACGCTTGCCCGCGTGATTTTGGCCCCTCATATTGGGAACCCACTTTATGATGGAGGCTGGATAAACCACAGGAGGGTCCTAGATCCCAAAGGAATCATCTCCGACCGAAATATATCGAGAGTTATAACATTTGGTTCTTTAAATTTATAAAATTAAGATTATTTATTAATTATTTTTAATACATTTATATTTTACTATAATCAAAATATGTATGTATAGTAAAATATGTATAATGTATACACCCCAGTATCGTATGTGATAGAATCACGTCGCACCGAATCGGATCCAATGTAGGTGTAGCCTAAGGCGCATTACAGGACTAATGGCTTCTATCAGTTTATCAGATATTATTGATGATTAGATAATATTTAATATATAACCATATACATTTAATCCTACGCCATGACTCAATCTAATGACCCTACATTCCTCAATAAGCATGACAAGCTATTCTTTTTATCAATTGCATCTAGTTTAAATCAATGTTAAATATGGTATCATTTATAATTCATAAATTCAATGAGGATTCATAGTAAAATATAAGTGATATTATGATAATTTCCAGCTCACTCTACAAGCTAAGAGATTAAAAAAAATCCTGCATCACTATAAACCATGAAGGATCTGGGGTTCAGTACATAGTAGAGACTGTACTGTTTCTTGGATAACGGTTGTGGTTTGTCCTAGATCACGCTTGCCCGCGTGATTTTGGCCCCTCATATTGGGAACCCACTTTATGATGGAGGCTGGATAAACCACAGGAGGGTCCTAGATCCCAAAGGAATCATCTCCGACTGCTAACTGATTACATAAAAGTCTTGCCAATAGCGGGGTTTGAACCCAGGACCTTCGGCATGGTAACTCAGCGCTCTACCACTGAGCTTCCCTCCCCAGCCAACCTCCCTAAGAGATTAAACTTCGCATAAAAAAATTATAATAAGAATTATACCATTTCACCCTACATGACAATTTGGGTTCTGAAGAATATATTTGGTTCAGTATTTAATGGTGGGAGCGGGGTAGCTCACTATGTATAGTTGGTGAGAGCAATGCTGAAGAATTCTGGTTCAAATTCGGTTGTGGCATATAATTTATTCAATCTACTAACCCTGGGGTCTTTGGAATCTGGAAACCCTCCTGGGGCACACCCAGCCCCTATAAAGGGGGTAGACTTAGTGATCCAAGCCTAATCATCTTCGTGTACAACGGTTGGCTTAGAAACCGTTTCAGTCCTTATTAAATACTGAAGCATGAATACTTTTCATTGATTATATTTATATATTATATGTATAGTTTTTTTTTATAATTTTTTAAATAAAGTTTAATCTCTTATCACAGCATGTAATGAGAACTGAAAATTACCCATTATTTTATTCTGTCTTTGAAACATATGAGTTACGGCAAATAATGATGATGCCGTAAATAATGATTGGTATTATTTTATTGAAAAACTAAATTTATTTAAATATATTGCATAATGAATCAAATATGGAATCAATGATTATTTAGGAAATAACTTTTTCTTTCAAGTCTTTGAGGATGCAATCCCAATATAATAATAACTGGTGAGAATAAAATCTAATAGTATCTGAATATTACCTTTCATAAAATAGTTACTGAATTTTTTGTTTGTAATTTGTCATCAAATTAATATATAATTTAATGGTGTCCTTGAAAAATATATATAGTAAAATTTGTAATTCCGACAAGCAATTAGCATAGATCAAAGATTTGTAAGGTAGTGTTCATTACAAGACCATCCAATCATTTAGCCATAAAACGTGGGCATCCTATGTAGGTGTTGGCACAGGTTATGAGTGGGGAGGTAGATTTTTGGTATTTTATTCTCAGTATAAAATACCCAAGCGTTCTGAAGAAAGTTGTAAAAAGTAAAATACATTATTATAAACAAAAAATAAAGTAAAAACAATTGTCTTCAGTTCAAATTAATTTATTATTAATATTCGGTAATTATTCCGCAGGTTGTCGCTTCAAGTTGAGGCACAAGTTTTAAAATTTCATTCGTTTACCTATTGATATTTTCCAAAAATAAAAGTTATCATGAACTTTAATATGTAAAAGGGACTGTAATTATGAGTAACGAATAGATTTCTGCGACCATTTCATCAATAAAAGTTTCAACTTATATTTCGAAGTATAGATGATATATGTTTGTTGAAACGTTCATTTCTACGTGAAATGATTACCGAAGTGTATAGATTCACCATAGTTACATTCTTCTTTCCATACTAAACCACATGATAACTTGCATTTTTTGGAAAAAGTTAAATCTTGTGACTCAAATTGAAGCGACAGCCTGTGGAATAATTATCTTAAACTTATATCAAATATAGAATAAGTGATTTAAAATTAACGGATTTCGAATTATAGAGTTGTTTTTATTTATTTCCAATGCTTCTCCCCATTCTCCATAGTCAAAGAAAAAATAAAACACGAGTGTAATAAAAAAGTTGCCATAAATTTTATTTTTAAAGAAATATAATTGTTTTTCGTTGGATGTACTTTGTAATTCGTAAAATGATTTTTGGTTTTAAAAAGCACAGACCATTTTGTGATTTTTTTTACATCAATAAAGAATGTGCTTTATTGTAAATTACAAACAGAAACATGAGCCTATTTCCTATGTCCCAGACAACCTCGCTCTACATAACCTTGTATAACACCTACATAACATTTACAATAGGTCTCCAGTTAGATCTTGAATCATTACACAGAGATTTTTTATATGATAGCAAAATCTACCAGAAGATATAAGGGATTTTTAGTATACTTTTCGTTTCAGCAATAATTAGATTAAATTTAAAACAATTATAAACTGGTGAGTGTAGTCCTTAGAGCTACTTTAAACTGGCATAAAAAAAGTAATTGGTATATCAAACTTGAGTATCTGAAACTTCTCGGAGCCTTTCTTCTCGGGCTCTACCCGGGTTTTCCATTTTCCATTGATCATATCTTCGTGGTTTCTCAACCGATTTTTTATTATAATACCTCATTCGAAATGTAATGAAACGTAGATGTTTTTTAATTATTATGTAGGTAATAATTTAGGGGAACTTTTTTTATTAAATCGGCGTTTTAGAGGCAGTCACCGTATTTTTTTTCCATATATATTTTGTTGCAAAACAAAAAAAAAAATGGGTCAGAAAGACCAATTTTTAGAATGTATAGCTATTTTAAGATTTTAAATAGGATTTTTTTGTAATATTCTTTAAGTAGGAATATCTTGGAAATGGTTAACTTTAGGACAGTAGGTCTCATAGTTATATCGACTGGAATTGCCCCATACTATCACCCCTTAACGGCTCCGCCACTAATTATCAGTCACCCTGTATGTATGTATATATATATATATATATATATACATACATTTATTATCCATATATATATTTATATATATATATATATATATGGATAATAAATGGGTATATCAATGAAAAATGCCAATATTTATTAAAGAAAAAAAAGGATTTTAGAAGAGAAAAAAAGAATTATTAAGAAACATATAAAATGTCTGAAAATGGTTACTGGTACTTATAGATCCGTTGACAAAACTGCACATCAGAAATTTGAGCCAATTACAATACCTCCTTTACCTTAGAATTATAAATATGAGCGTTTTTACCACTTTTTTTTTGTTTTGTTCTAAGCAAATCATTTTACAAATTTGATCAAAGCTAATAGTAAGTTTGTAGTTTAGGAATAAAAATTGAATCTGTTAATACATAACATTGACTCAGTAACTTTTTCAATAAATTTCCAAGAGATTTTTTCAAATACTTCCATCAGAAAAACCCACCATTGGTTCTCACAGCGAAATTGGAAAAGTTTGGTGTCTACTTTTCGCTTCGACCATTTATCAGATCCATTTTCAATAGAAGATCAAATGAGTGACAGATATCATTTATGTATGGAATTGAAGATACATAGTTCACTACGAAGCGAGAAAGATCAGCATTGGTGATCACTTTATTTTAATTATAGTTGCTAATTTAATGAATATTAGTTCAATAATTATAAATTTCTCATATAATAAGCTTATGCTAAATCAAGTCCAAATAAGTTAGAATATTCGGATTATTAAAAAAAATTAAATAATTATTAAAATGTTATCTTTGACCTCTCTATTATACAGAAAATTCACCTGATCTGAAGACAATAAAAACTATATTTTTCACATTATGAGTAAATCTACGATATAGGAGAAAAATTTGTATTGTCAAAAACTAAGATAGAATAAAAATTAACTTATTTATAATCTTTTTAATTTAAATTGTTCAACATTTCGTCCCTCTTAAAATTGATAACCTCTAGAAATATACCTTTTTCCATCTTATTAACAATTATATTCACAAGAAAAAAAGCTCGTTATTTCCAATATTACGTAAGCACCTATTGATTTTGATTATTTTTGTTTTTGGCAAGGTATGTTTCCTATTATTTCTGTATTTCTATATTATTTTAAAGGGTTCTTGGGCTAGAAAAAATGGACTGATTACGTTGGTGAAAGAATGAAAAGGAGCTGGATGAGATACATCCTTGAATAACAAAATAAAACTGAGAATTGCCACAGGGTATATTTTTCCTCATATATGTCATGTCTGTATTGTATTTATTTGTTTTTTTAATAACATTCACTAGTAGTAAATAAATAATAAAGAGAATAAAATATAAATGGACCAAGTTTGTCCCGGCGTAAAATTATTGACATTTTTTTTCGCAAGCTTGACGAGCAAAGTACAATTATATTTTTGTAATAAATTATAATCTGCAATATTTAAAATGTTAGCTAAATCACTAAATGTTTTTTTAATTTTTGCCCTGGAGGTAAAGGACACCATGTCCACAAAGTAGGTAATATTTTCTTTAAAACTTAATAGCAATATTCAACATAGTCGATTGATGAATTACTGTAAATATTCCTTACTCGTAATGATATTATTTTTTATATTATTAGATGATCTTATTTATTTATTTTTTTATTAGACTATTTCTTATTTATTATAAATTTGTATGCTATTTATTTTTGGATTTTTTTTTCTAACTCTCTATCAGAGCACATTTTTAGTTTATATTTATTTTCATGTTATTATGTAAATATTTTATTATACTGATAACGTAGCCATTTGGCAAGATATACTTTTATTAAATTCTTAAGGGACCTGGTCCCAGAATAAAATTATTTTTCTACTCTATTATATTCTATTCTATTTATGGGAAATTGTCAAAAATAAATACTATGATAAAAACTTCTAATTATTTATCAATGCCGATAACAATGTGAATGATTTTCTTTAAGCTGTTTTCTATGAGTAACAAAGAAACAAATATTAATTGTTCAAAGTTAGGGGAAAATGGCTCTCCCGGAAAAATACACAAATTATAAAAATGTGATATTGTGTCCTTTACCTCTGGGGTGCAGAGATAAGTTACATAATATGTTTGTGGATTGAGCCCCATTTTTTTTTCATTTTTTGTCTTACAACATATTATCCTTCATATGAAATATAAATTCAAAGTTTGAGCTGTAATATATTTAAATAATTACATTAAGTACGAATACACACAGATTGATAAGGTATAAAATATTTGTTGTATACAACGACTATTGTTTTGTATAATAGTCGCCTCTAATTTAATTTACAACACGATTTTATTCTTTAAAATCGACATTACGGAAAATGGCTTTTTTAGGTCTGGTATATCAATCGAATTTCAGCACAAAACTTTAAAACTTCGTACAGACTTTGGAAATTGGATTTTTGATAATCCGAATCAAAAATGGTTCTATTAAAAAAAAAATTATCAAATAGTCCTCCAAGTCCTTGATTCCAGGCAGCCTTCGAACTTCTCGTTTGTCAACCGCCGTCAGAGGCACAAAGACCCGACGAAGGTCAGTTTCAAATGACCAAAACCATTCTAGAATCAGTAACAGAGCTTGGTCTTTGTCAGGCTTTGTAAGGCATACATCTGTTCCTTCATTAAAGTTCGACTTGCCTTTCCAACGAATACAACGATCAATCTCTAAATGGGTCAATTGTTGAATTCGTTGTCACCAACGCTCGTAGACAGTTTATTCCAGCCGTGGAAGTCGAATGATCCCTTTCAATATCTTTGCGCATGATACGCCTTCATTTACTTCCACACTGACATTACAAGGTTCATGCTCGTTCAGGCAAATCCGATCCATCGAGAGGATAATAACTGATTAATTAATTTGGAAACAGAGTCATGGTCAAACCAGTAAACTAAGAGACCACTATCTATGTTTTGCTTTCATGATGTCGACAAAAGAGATTGGATATAAATAATGAAGTTATCATTGGGGGCACTCTGAGGTGTAGTGGTTAGCGTGATAACATCCTAAGCCCAAGATCGCGGGTTCTTAGCCCGGCCGGTGGCCCTAGGATTTTTTAAAGGGAGAAAATATTCCTTGGTTATGCCGTCCTTCAGAAGGGACGCTAAACGGGAGCCTGTACGATGTCAGGTACTCGTTAAAAATCCCTATCCTAATTTAGCCTGGATAAGCAAATTTTATAGCTCCCACTTATTCGTTCGATCATGGTACCATGAAGAGGGCTTTAACGAACAAACAACCAGCATGAAGGTATCAGCCAAATTCATTGACACTACGGAGTGCCGAAGAACATATTTTTTTCCTTATCGTTACAAGGATAAATTTCGAATTGGAAAAGGGAAAAAAAACAGAAAATAAATCGATTCAATTTATATATTCTGCCCTTTACATCAATCAATAATAATAATAAACATTAGAATATGTAAGTATTGGTGTTTGAATGCACCTATTTCATGAACTATCAGCCCGATTTAAACATTTCTTTTTGCTATAGCTTATCGAGGATAACTATAGGCTTTATAACATCACACTATTACCCAATGGAACGTGAAATAGTGAAAACGATAAATAATTTTTTTTTTAATTAAAAATTCCATCCTGCAACAAACGTGCTGTAATCATGACAACTTACTACCCTTGGACGCATGTCAACAATACACACTTTTTAAGCATGAAATTATGTAAAAGTTATTGATGAATAAACTCTTGTCTCCATCAATTACAAGTGATTTTTGTAATTATTTTTTTCTATTTCTGATGTAAGAAAGAAATAAAGTCAAAAAATTTGTATATTCAATATGAGGGTAAGAATAAAATTTATGAAAATTCTTTAAACTTGTTTAGTTGGTAACAGTCATTTATAAAAATTTACAGACGTTTTGAACATAGTGTTTGAAAACGTCTGATAAGAACGATACTGAAAAACAATTTATACAATATTATTTAGTATTCCATTATATAGTCCAAATTTAATGAAGGTGCGGGTGCACGAGACACACTTAATATTAAATTTTATAAGGCGTGACTTTTCACATTTTTTTGCTAGTTTATTCAAGCAAGAACAAAACAGTTTTCCTCCTTATTTTTCATGGTTTTAGTATGGTTCTGAACTTGAAGAATCGGGAGCATAAAATTGCTTGAATAAATTAGCAAAAAAAAAGTGGCAAAGACACTTTTGGACATTTCGGAGTTATCCGCTTTTGATCCTGAACGCCTCGTGTGATAGTACATTTTTCATCCAAATATTTGATAAAATATCAAATAGAGTAAAAATGAAAATTACACAATCGTTATCTGCTTACGGTCTGAACGAAAAAGAAAACAAACAATAAATCCAATACAATAGAAAATAACCAGAAAAAACAGCAACTATTATTCATGATGAAAATATTCAGGGAAAAGAAAAAATCCAAATTTTGCATGTATAATCCTTAGATGACCTGAAGGAAAAAAAAACTTAACAATCTATTACGTCAAACATCTGAATTCTTGCAAAATAAATTTTCATCACAGTTTAAACATTTTAAAAAACCTGTACCACTACAACCCGTGAAGGTTGTGCAGGAAGGTAATTTGTCCAAGATCACGCTCAACTTACTAACTTATTAACGCTCAAATTTATCTCCCTTTTAAGTATACCCACTATATAGAGGCTGGACGAGTCTCTGGAGGGTTCTATATCCCATAGGATCCATCTACGGCTGCTAACAGATTAAAAAATGTCTGACAGTGAGCGGGATTCGAGCCCAGGAACTTCGGCGCGACAATTCAGCGCTCTACCAGTGAGCTCCCTATTCATCACAAATGGCCAATTCAAAAAATTAAAATATAACATAAAAACTCTGACATGCTTGAAGATAATGATCTCGATCGTGACAGAAGGATAGAACCAACCCAAGAACGTGTAGTGAAGCCTATGTAAACAAAATGGAAATACAAATAAAAAAATGTTTCTTAGGAGGCATGAAAGTTCAAAAATGGTTGATGTAAACAGGCTACGACTGAGAAAGAAGAAAGAGAGGAGGTAGTGGATGTGGGCTGAGCAACACCCACAGGCCCCATGAAGGACGCCTGCCTCTTGCGAACTTGGGGCACTAGTCGTTGGAACACATTTCTTATGTTACCTTCCTTAATCAGGTTCATCCGTTGTACAAGTCAGCTTATTATAGAGAGGTTACAAGTCCCCTCGGTTCAATTATAGTCGGTTAATTGAGACCTGTTACACCAAACCCTTTAATACATTTTCTTGAAATTTTACAGGAGACAAAAAAAGCTGAAACAGGTTATGTTTAAGAAAACAATCATTTTTGGTGCTATTATAAGATAATTATTATATTATTATAAGAGAGCTATGTATATTAGTGGAGTGGCTCAGTGGTAGAGCGCTGAGTAGCCATGTGGAAGGTCCTGGATTCAAATCCGCTGCTGACATGACTTTTATTTAATCTGTTAGCAGCCGGAGATAGATCCAGGACCCTCGCAGTGCGCACCCTATAAGCCTATAAGTCGGTACCCAAACTAAGGGGGGAAGTCTGGTGGTTGATCTTGATCTAGGATCTCCTCAATTACCAATGATGCACAGTTACAGTACAGTCTCTACCATGTGCTGGAACCCCAAACCCTTTATATAAGAGGGCTATTATAAACGGGTTTTATGACCAAGTATTAAAGGACTCAGTGTTATTCCGTCTAAATTCTAGAGTCGTCAGAAATTTAACATTTCGTGTTGGACTTAATGAGTTTTAGAATAAAGACAGCTTCAAACTCATTGAAATAACTTTTTAATCCTTGTTTTTTATTAACATTGCTTTTTGTCGAACGCAGTGAGACTTCACTTTCGAATCAATATGCACTTTGGCACTCAATTAGCTGTCTGTGTGTTCCAAACTGTCGAACTAAGGACCTTCCAGTGACAAGGATTTTTTCGGTCTTTTTAACCAGGTTTTAACGCATTTTAAAACAAATTGTTTTAGTGACAGGTAGAAGGCATATCAGATAGGATTGAAGAAAAAAAAATGAATTTAAAAAAGAATTTATTTAATGGGGTTTCCCATAACAGACCTCAAGTATGTTACAATTCTATTACGGAAATGTATACCATGGTTGGAGGCATTAAGGATCAGAATTATTCAAATCAAACCTGCTGAAATGCGACACTGATTAACAGTAATCAACTAAAAATCTGGACGGGAAACTCTTGTGTGGAGCCTGGAGTCGATTGCGATTAAAATAAGGACATACATTTTAAGATAAACTAATGCAAATGATAATCTGTAAAATATATTGGCAATATAACACTGATGAAAAAATACATACTAATGGTGTACCACCTTTACATAGTGTCTGAAAAATAGTAAAGACGTTCACAATAATGTTTCTAGATTTAAAACCTCTATACCAGAACAATCCATGAAGGATATAGGCTTCAGACGTGTTAGACTGAACTGTTTCTAGGACAACGGTTGTGCAGGTTGCGGATTTATCCGAAATAACGCTCAACCACCAGTTTTACCCCGCTATTAAGGGTGCCCATTTAATAGAAACTTGGTGAGCCCCAGGACAGTCTCCAGATCCCACAGCAACCATCACCGGATGTTAACAGATTAAATCAATTATTAATCGCCGCCGAAATTTAACCCGGGACCTTCGGTACGGCAACTCAGCGCTCTACCAATGAGCCATCCCGATTCCGGATAAGATGGTTTTAAAGTATTCGTCCAGAAATGACATTTGATTAGTCTTTTATAGCTCAATATTTTATTAATTAAGATATTTTAATAATAACGATTCAGATAAGGGCTCGTCCCCCAAAACACTATTTAAATATTTTGAAATCAACCAAAATCTGAGAAATGTTATGATAAATAAGGATTAATATTCCAATTTTTTACCTCGGAATTTTTTTAAAGATAAAATTCCAAATTTAATGATCTGTAGTTATACTTTATCCGCTTCTCCTGAAGTAAGATAAAATAAGAATTACTCGACTCGAATAATATGTGAAAAATTCAATTAGTTTAAACTGATTCTTTGTTGTCTTATTTATTTGAAACAAAAAATAAAACATAATTTTTTTCAATCACCAAGTACTATTGAAGTATTTATATCCAACATATCACCATCGTGTTTTAAGATCTCTCAACTCTGTTTTGTGTAGTTGTTGTTTTTAAATTAATATTATTTCATGATTGATTGTCTCGTTTAAGCGCGAAAGAATTCCAAAAAAAACACTCAAGAATTCTTTCACTGTTATCCGTCATGATCTATCGAGAACTTAAACAAGTATATTTTGAAAAAGATAACATTTACAAAGTAAAGTTGCCAGGTTTTATAATTAGTATTGTTATATGTTAAGACGGGTGGGAAAGTCATTGAGAAAATACAAACAATGCACTTCATCCTTATTAGCCATATCAGATGTATTAAATTTTTTTACACTCTGCACAAGAAGGAAATGTGCTTTAACGGTACATTATTGTTTTAATTTTTTTATTAATTTATTCATTGAAATTTACAACTGTATTAAAGCAATAGAACAAGTAAATGGCAGGAATGATGCATAACGGAATGGATAAAATAGAGAAACTACCCAGAGGAAGTAGTACTCTTTTTTATTTAAAATTTCAACAACACTTGACCTACGACTGAACATTACTAATTGATACACCAGCATCCAATGTAGCAAAACGACGCAAAAAAAGAACCAAGATGGAGAATTTAAAAAGCCAATTAACGTAGTCCAGAGTTATCCTGTTATTAAAAAGCAAGCAAAAACCACTTTGATCTCTTCAAGATTGAAGGTTATACATCATTCTGTACGAATAGAATAAGTTCATCAGGTCCAGGAACATTATTGTGAAGTTCATTCTAGTTTTTCAGATAGTTAGGAGGCATAATAATAATTAAAATCTGTACCACTACAACCGTTGAACGGGTCTGAGGTTTAGGACATGGTAGAAACTGTAATGTTTCATTTGTCCTGTGATTTGTCCTAGATCACGCTCAACCGCCAGATTCCCCGCTTATTTTGGGTATAAAGGCTGGGTGAGCCCCAGGAGGGTCCTGAATCCTATATGGCCCATCTCCGGCTGCTAACAGATTAAATAAAAGTCTTGCCAGCAGCGGGATTTGAACCAGGGTTTTCGGCATGGCAATTCAGTGATCTAACACTGAGCCACTCCGCTCCCTCATGATAACAACTGGTAAAAGAAAATAATTTTTATGGTCAAATTATTAAACATTTTGAACTCATTCAGTCAGTTTTCTTTCATATATATTTAATAAAACAACCCAGTAAATGTCTTTTTTACTTTTTTTTTAGAAAAAAAAAGAAAAGAAATTGACTCTCGCTGAAGACTGTGTAGATATTTGGCCGAGCGATGTGGTTGTTTTACTGGCTGGCTAGTTGGGAGCACAATTAGCTTGAAGTGGTAACCCAGTTTCACGTTGCAGTGAACCATAGTTTCGATGGTGCAAAAGCAGTAGACACCACAACCAGTCCTATAAGGGCTGATTCACCAGTGTCCTTCCAACCGACCTACACTCGGGTTCAAGGACACTGACAAATCGGTCTAAATCCAAGGATGATGGCTGTTCGAAGTCAAACTTTATTTATTATACATTGTTTCCGATTGGTGTACACAGGATAGGATTATAACTCCCTTATTAAAATTCTTTTTAAACATAACAGGCTTAATTACGACAGCATAAATATCTCGATATAATAATTAATTAATAATTATTAAAAACAAATTATTAAGACGAAATAGTATCTTTACTGTTGAGGAATGAAAGGAGACTGTAAGAAAAGAGGCAGTGGAAGCTAATGGATCCTTGTAATCGCCTACATAACATTTCAACGAGCATTTGGATTGATAATTAACATTTCCCTAAAATAATCAGAAGTATTTAATTGTACTATTAGGGACAACTAATTGAAGGTTCATATTATCTTTAATTAGGGGTTTCAACATTTGCATTTCTATTTGTATTGTATTTTACAAATGTACCTATTGCAGACACCCAGTATATATATATATATATATGCGATCACATTTTTTTATACTTTTTTTTTATAGCGCTTGTCCGGTACATTCTGTGACAACCCCATTATCAATTATAAACAACATAAAATTAGTCAAGAAATGAACGGTGTGGTTACTTTTCGAAGATTGCAACTATAAATAATAACATAAATCACGATAAGATTCTCTTTTTTTTAATTCAATTTAATTTAATTATAAAAGTTTTACAAATCAATTTAAAAAAAATCAATATAAACACTGTATTATCTTTTCTTTCTTGGATTCGGGTGATATCTATAGAAACCGTTTTGGGAATAATTCATTTCTATGCACATTGCAGCAATTTTGTTTGCTTTAATATGAAATAAACAAAACCATTTTAAGCATTAATACCACAAAAACAACAAAAAATTGATTTCAAGAAACAATTTTTTAAAAACTTCTGATTATCCTTAAAAAGCAGTTTTACTACTATAAAAATTACAAGTTTCTGCTGTGAATAGAGATTACAATCAATAAAAAGAATAAGATCACATTATACAGTGTATTAACTGTAAAAATAATCTTTAAAAAATATATTTTATTCATATTTAAGATTATAAATAAACAAATAGAATGGCAGTTCAAAATTTCATTTTGTGCTGTTAGTAAAAGCGATATTTCAATAAAGTTTTATTTACAATGTTTATTAGTAAAGTATGCATTTTATATCGAATCGAGCCCAAAACAAATTATATGACAAATTAAAAAAAATCTATTAGAAGATATCTAAGTCAAGTGTGAAAAATCAGTTTATAGTTTGTTTGCATTATTTAGTTACTTTAAACTGATTACTGATTATACAAATAAATATATCAAGAAAGCCGACAGACGTTTGTGGAATTGAGAGACAAAGGAAGTAACATCCTATTATAGGTTATTATTTTCAATAGTCGATGTAGTGTTGTTTGTTAACAAAAACATACCAAGAAATTTCCAAAATGACTAAGATAACTATCTCTTAGTTAGTACGTGTAATCTACATCTCTTTTGTACCTACATTTAAGATAACGATAACCACAGAAAATCATAAAATTTTACGAAAACTGTATATTTGTTTGTAGAAAATTGAAGGTGGACCCAACCCTTGATTATTTCTAATTAGATTTAAATTATTTATTTTTTACGATAACTCATTTATATGTCGATCATTTATATACGATAACTTATTTATATTTATATTATAGTTATATGTCACCTTCACGAAAAGAAGATATACGAATAAAAAAATTTTAACAATAAGCATGGCTTATTAGATAATATAATACCCGAGAAAAACAGCTGAACTATACCTAATGGGTAATATTTAAAAAATATCCATAGATTAAAAGAAATCATAATAACTCTAGAATAAAAATAAGCAACATTTTATTAATTCCATACCGCTGCTAATTGCGATCTTTTTCGATAATTTTTTTTTTCTTTATAACTTTTTGAGAAATTATTGAATTTATATCAGATCGAGAATGAAGTGGTTCTTTGGAAGTTGGGCTTTCCCTCTTAATTTAATAAAAATACAAGTTTCTCATTTACTATATATCATAGTATTCCTCGGAAAAAATATATTAATTTTTTCTATATGATTCAAAATAGTTAGGATTGCTTTTAAATGGAAGTACTTTTAAAAATGTATTTTGCAATATGCAAATGTATTAAAAATTGTCCTTATCTTTACTTATTATTTGTTAATTATAAACACTATATATAAATATTAATTTGTACAAGTTTAATTCATATACAAATAAAAATAATTAAACCAGAATCACATGAACTTGACGTATATAAACGAAACAAAGGTTAAGGGGCAAGAAACCTACCCTCCCGCAAACGTCACTTGCGGTGGTAGGTCTTTCTTTTTATGGGCTGTAAAAAAAAGGGATTCGTTAAATTTAATTATTTTCGAGTGCTGGAGATTCAGAGAGCAAGGCAATAGACTACACCACCTTACGTTGTATATATTAACTTGGATGTAAATATAATAATAATAAATTTAGCACCAGTGATTTGAAATGTAGATTTCTGTCGATTTCATTTAACTAATCTTTTGCATACAAGTTTCATAGGTTTTATGACGACTTTAGAACATAAATGCCTCGACTTAAAGCTGAAATTAAAATCTATAAGAACGGTTCTGGTACAGTTCTCTTTCATTAAAACAAGCTCGGATAAAGGCAAGTAATAAAAACTACCCATTGGCGGTACTCAAATAAAATAACAATTAGTTTAAATTAATTAATCCACGCAAAGAATAGATTAAGATACTATATACATGCATATACCACACACATACACACATATATATATATATATATATATAATATTTTTAAAAATTATAACCTTTCGAAATTGTATATTTAATGAGATAGGAATGCTTCTGAATGAAAGTACTTCAAAAAAATATATTTTGCAGCTTTCATAATATGCAAATGTATTTAAAGTTTTTCTTATTCATAAAATATTTACTGATTATTTGCTAATTATAAATAATATATGTAATTATCAATTCAACAATCGAACGTTAATTAATTGATAATAAGACTAAGCATCTCGAAATTTGTATCATTGTCAAAAAATATATGAATCATCCATTTGCAATTTTTTTTTCATAACACTTCTAGCTATTTTTCTTCTTTAATCACAAACCACTTCTAAAAAAGTTTAAAGGGTAAGTTGAGTATTGATGCAAAATATCAATTAAAAAAAAATAATGCTCCCTTCAAAAATTAAAATATTTATGTATGTATTCTAAATGTATATATTACATTAACAATAATATGCACACACATATATACAATTTTTTTTTAAATATAAACTTATAACTTTCTAAATTAAGAATTATTTAAATCATAGTAATGACCATTTATACAAATTTTTATCATTGTCAAAAAAATCTACAAAACCTCAATTTCCATAATCGCTTTTTTCTGTAACATTTCTAGCTATTTTCTTTTTCCTTTATGTCACAAATCAATTCTAAAAATGTCAAAAAGTAAGCTGATTATTGACGCAAAATACTAATTTAAAAAAATAATAAATTAGAATAAACCCTTCAGAATAAATAATGTCATACATTTTAAAAATTTATAATAGTAGCAATTGAAATAAGTACTCACGAATAGCGTGATAACTGATAATATCTGGAACCACAACACAATACTGACACACACCAAGTCGAGGCGACGACTGATCACTCGCCTACAGCCCCCCTACTTGGTCCTCCTTCCAGAGGTGGGGGTGTTCTTCCAACTTCTTATAGTGTTGTCCTTATAGTGAATCCTCATTTTAATAGAATGCATACATTAATTCATCCTAACTGAATAAATAATATATATAATGCCTAAGAAAGAATCAAATAAAATAAATAATTAGCACACAAATAAATGGATACTAAACTAAAAATTTGAGAGAAAGAGTAATCATTTATAGCAATTTGAGGCTTTCAGAGAACATATTCAAAATAATTTCAATCAAATACTTATCACTAAGATTTCAGAGATGTAGTGGTTAGCATAAGATTCGGGTTTGTAGACCCGTAGAATTTTTTAAAAGGGAGTAAAAAATCCTTGGTTATAATATCCTTCGGAAGGGACGTAAAACGGGAGTCCCGAGCCTGTACGATTTTAGGTACACATTTAAGATCCCTATCCTTATTAAAACAGGGTTTGGCAAAATTTAGGACTCCCACTGTTGTATCCTCCAATTAAAACAGCAGTATTGAGAGGCGTTATTGCCATATTTGTAAGTATAGGAAGAGGGGTAACTCGGTGCAATAGCGATTAATATCAGTGCCAAATGTCCCGGGTTTAGATCAGGTTTAAGCAGATAATTTATTTGATCTGTTAACAACCGGAGATGGACTCTCCATGGACTCACCCTGCCTCTATGAAGTGGGTACCCTTCATAGGGAGAAGGTTTTGAGCGTGCATTCAAATCAGCACCCTGCACACCCGTTTTTCTAGAAACAGTACAGTCTCTACCACATACAGAACTTAAGACGCTTCATGGGTTGTAGTGCTAAAGGTTTTTACACTAGAACATTTGGCAATGCGTGTCTTTCAGAGAACATTTTAAAAATAATTTCAATCATATATCGATCTTATTAACACCATGCTTACTAACACCATAATACTTATTAACACTCTATTACAAGCTACCAAATCACACGTCACTTCGAGATATAGTGTTTGCAATACAAAAGTTAAACTTAATTATATTTGAATAAAACCTGTACCACTACAACCCGTGAACGGGTCCGGGGTTTCATGGACAACGGTTCTGCAAGGAGGTGACTTGTCCTAGGTCACGCTCAAACGCCAAATTTTTCTCCCTTATTTTGGGTACCCTATTTTTATAATATTTTATAGAAGCTGGGTGAGCCCCAGGAGGGTCCTGGATCCCATATGATCCATCTACAGCTGCAAATAGACTAAATAAAAGTCTTGCCCGCAGCGGGATTTGAACAAGGATTTCCACCATGGCAACTCAATGCTCAACCACTGAGCCACTCCGCTCCCTCATATATGAGTAATTTAGTAAAATATGTACAATATATACCGTCAAAACAAATGCAAAGTATCGAATTTGAAAAAAAACGCTTTTAAGATGAGTGAAAAAACTGTCTCAAGGTTCGTTCGAAATCAGCGCGGATCCTCAAACGTAGTTTACCTATTTCATTATACGTTCTTTTGTGCAATTTATATGAATCTATAACAGTTATCAGCAAATCGTTTTAGACTGAAAACGAAAAATAAGTTTTTTTTTCTCATTCGGTACTTTCCGTTTGTATCGACTTTCCAGTGTAGTCAAATATTACAGAATACAGTAGTATTTAAATCAAACTTCAGTCAAATGCAATTTACAAACTTTAGACTTACATTAAATATTAGGGTAGATCTAAAACGAAGTTTCTTTTCGTAATGCTATACGATGTGAAACTTGCTTTTAGAGCAAAAAAGTGAAGTAAAAAAGAAAAAAAGTGTTTCCTTCAATTCCAAGGTAAGACAACTTTCCTACACTCTAAGAATACGTTTTTGTTAAAGACAAATTTTATCAATTTAAAAATAGTAGATGCTATAAAATTTTCTGTTGAGATTAGTCCAAAATTGTTTAGAGAATATGAATAAAAACTTAAATTATATTAATTACTTAAAGGCACGTTTTTTTAAAAATGCAACATTTGAATTAGATTAATAAGAGGTTTTTTTTTTACTCTTGTGAACATAATGTTTAGGTAATTTAAATAATGATATGAAAAAAATGTACTCGGGTTGCCTTAGGATAGGATTATCTAGCTCTAACAAAACCATCTCAAAACTTTGCACCGATTCAGTAAACTTGATCTTCAAATAAATACCATAATTGATCATTACAGGCAACAAATGTGGCATTAGAAGTGTATTCTATCTCCAATCAATAAGTTTGAACTTTTTTCTTAGCAAGTTAATTATAGTTGGGTTTGAACTATGTTTTCCAGATGAGCAAAGTAGATACCGGACAAAACGGTATTTAAGGATAAAAATAACTTCAGAAAAACTTTAAATATTATTTAGCTTTATTCTTCGGTCTAAAGGGCCTTTTTGGTGTACTATGAAAAGGATAAAATATAAGTAATCTCAAGAAAATTCAATATTCTTGTATGAAAAATTTGTCTTAATAATTACTGTGTGATTGAGAGATGCTCATGTTTTGACAATAGATAAAACCAGCTTTTAAGTATGATTGAAAAATGAGAGATGAAAAAGGAGATTTGTGTTTTGAAAGAACCATAGAGGCTAGACCTCTAAATTATAAGAAGTAAGGCAATCAGAAGCTTCAAACTACTTCTACATCGAAACCATTCATTGAAGCATCTTTTAAACGCCACCTTTGTTGAAAAGAATGACCTACAAAGAGAATTATTCCAAGATTAAGTTTAACGAAAAAGCAGAGGAACAAAGCATTCATAAAAAGTTAATTACTGAGACAGCATGCCAGAGGAAACGACCTTGTTGGATTTAGGATTGACCTCTTGGAGCATACCTAGCCTATTACGGTTAATGCACTTTGGATTTCCTTGCAAAACAGTTGGCTTAGAAATAATACAATCCTTACTATGCCATGAAAAAACATATCTCTTAAAACATATCCCAGTGCTTATAAAGTGCTTTCAAACACCTCTATATATTGGGAATCCCAATGGGATCCCAATGGTGGGATCCCAATATACCCTCTACCAACGCTTGCTTCCTTTCGCAGAAAGAAAAATAGGCCCGTACCAAAGCGGAATCAGAAGAGGCAAGTCAATATTTGAAAGGGAGCGTGAATATCGTACCACAACTCATCACCTATTTCTTGACTTAAAGGAAGCCTATGATAGTGTTGATAGCGAAGGTCTCAATTGTGCATTAAGGCAATTCAACATCCCTGCTAGTCTCAAAAGTCTGATCGGAATGACTATGACCAACCTTGAATGTGTCACGCAAATCAGAGCAACTCACTCACCTGTTTGATGTTTAACCTAGGTCTAGAAAAGGCAATTAGAGACTCCGGAATTCAGACATCAAGGACCATCATAAATAGATTGGTGCAGCTCCTTGCTTACTCAAACGACATCAACATTATAGGAAGATCTAAGACAGGCGTTGAAGAAGCGTTTCTCTCCCTGCCAGGGCAGCGAGAAAACTTGGTCTAGTGGTTAACAAGACAAGACCAAATACATGGTAGCTGAAGAGCACCCAAGGCACCCCGGAGATAAGCTGGAATTCGGAATTTACCTCTTTGAGTGGGTCTCAGAATTCACTTATCTTGGATCCCAAGTCTCGTGTACTAACGCCATCGGGGTAGAACCAGGAAAAGATTATTGTCCGGAAGCCGTTGCTATTTCGGGCTGAGACAACACCTAACAAGTAGGGTTATAACTTGGAAAACAAAAATTATCCTATACAAAACCCTGATTCGCCCGCTTGAAGCGGAAACATGGACAATGACAAAATATGCATACTGGAATTTGTTGTCTTCGAACGGAGGGTGCTCCGAAGAATATTCGGATCGGTCTGTGTAGATTGAACATGGAGGTGAAGGAAAAATGAGGAGGTGTACAATCTCTTTGGCGAGCCTGACGTAGTCAGTGGTATCAAATGATTCAGATTAAGATGGGCTGGACATGTGGCGAGGCTGAGCGAGGAGAAAATCCCAAAGTGTTTACTGACGGAGGTAATCCATGGACGGAGGAGAGTCGGCCGACCACGTCTGCGGTGGATTGACTGTTTAACTGAAGACGGCAGGAACCTGGATCCCCAACTGGATGGCAGGGACTACTGGCGGAGGCTGATTAAGGAGGCCTGGACGCGTCAACGTGTTGTTGTGCCGAACCAATAATATTGCCATAAAATAAAATACCATTCATTGGTTGTAATACCACACGTTTTATATGAGTTCAATCTTCGATGTAATGAAGCAGTGTGAGCGATATCACGACAGTTTATCCTGGATACACTGAGAGCTAATATAACCAAAGTGAACAGAAAAATGACACAATTAACAGTAGATCCAACAAAATTCAAAGAAAATTTTTTTGTCTCACATGATGGTACAAAATCTCATATAAAAAACTAAAACTAGAGATAAAAAAGAAAAAGAGAAGTTCTTCTTCAGTTCCACTTTTTTTAGACTAATTTTGTAAAAGTATAAAACCCAAATGTGATTGGTATAGATTATAAATAAAATTGTTGAGTACTTCATTAATACTAATACTATAAAAAATATTTTACAGCTATATCAGAAAATCCTCAATATTTCATGGAATACATTATGTGTATGCAGAATACAGTACATTAAATAACAACCAATCGGTCTAAGTCAGAGGAGGAGAGTAAGGCCATTTTGAAGAACAACTAAAAAGAGTTCCGGCTTCTTAAAATAAAAACCCTTTGAAGGAGAAAGTAGAGAGGGAGGCCTCAGGAAAACTTCCTTAAAGAAACAAAAGTTATGCTTATCATGATTAGGCACTAACCATCACTATTCCAGCACTAATATAATCCATAACTCAAAGCAAAATAAAACCGTTTACGAACATTTAAATTCTAATAATAATTTTAAATTGAGTTATGGGAAATATTTTAATAAAATTTACAGTAAATCTGATTTTCTATGTTATTAAGGTTTCATACATCATCTGTTTTTACTTTTAAATCTGATATCAAATATTATAATAAAATATATAAACAAAAAAGATATAAAGAAACCCTATACATATGGTATTAATCTATAATAGGTAATCAAAGAATCACTTTAAATTATTATTTTCTTCAACAAACTGTTAATCCTATGAGTTGCGCACCCGTTGGCAAAACATCATCTAAAAATCATACAACAAACTATAGCTAACATAATATAAAACTAATATATAAAATTAATTGCATTGGACATTACATCAAATTAAAATAATCTTGGCATAATTATTAAAACTATTGCCAAAAATTTGACCAATATCTCTTCTTGTCATTTAGTAATTTTTTGGACTATCTTACTTTGAATTTATACTATGAGTATTACTTTGATTATTATTTTGGATCTATTTACTTAAGTATTTATTATTTTGGCCAAGCTTTTTAAATAATCATTTCTTATCAAATATTTTATATATCAATTACACTTCTTGCTTTGACTGTGTTTTAGACCAATTATAAAATTAATTAATAACATTTAAAAAAATGAAAACTAAGAAACTTCAGAAATCTTTTCTACTGGACAGGGAGAACAAATAATTAAGTCTTTGGTGATTTTTTTTTTAATATTAAGACAGGAAGATAATTTTTGTTGATTCCAATGACAACAATTTTACTTATGTTATTTGTATGGTAATTCATTTTATATAATTGTAAGATTTTATATATTTAAATTGTATAATGTTATGTTAGTTACAGTTGACTATTAGATTTTTAGAGCAAATTTTGATAAATTTGATACAACCACGAAATGTTGATATGTCGTAGAACAAGAAAATAATATATGAATTAAAGTCAATCTTTCACTATTTCACATTTTATTGAATATTAAATTTTACTTAAATAATTTAATATACTTTTCCTATGAATGTTTCATTATTTAAATGTCAATAACTTTTAAATGTTCATACTTTTTTCCTATCTCTTTTTAACATATTTACTTATTTGAAATAGATGTATAGTAAGTGACATATTTAATAGGCTGTAATCTCTGAAATATAATAAGCCAATAAAATTGATAAAGGATAATAATTAATTAAAATGAGGAAATATTGACATGACTTTGGGAAAAAATGGTGTAACCCTTAATATCAATATAATATATCCTGAAGATGACAAAGTGGTTAAGAAAACCAAGATTCGTGTAAATAAGTCTGTATACCTGCCTAATCTCACTTATGGCGGAGAAAGCTTGACTATGTTAGACAGACATAACAGTCATATAACTGCAGAACTAATGAGGTTCCTGAGTAAATTAGTTAGGAGAACTAGAAGAGACCGTATTATAAACAACAGTATAAGAAAACAGCTGGAAATACCTGAACTCAAAACCACTTTGGAAAACAGACAACTCAAGAGGTTTGGGCATGTCTGCGGCATAAATGAAAAAATGGACTGTTAAGTGCCTACTTATTATATACTACCACGTTACTCTGAAACAAATGCTGTGTACTCTCTTGAAGAACAAAGTTATCAATGAAAGCATTTTACGTCATCAATACTTTTTTTCTGGACTATTTAAATTGTGTTGTTTATAGTGAGCGGGATCTAGTAGAGGTGGTATGTAGCCTTCTTCTTTAATCGACGACATTATTCACAATATTTTCTTTTTATAATAACTTAATTATTATAGCGTTCCCAAGTTGAACCTACAAAATATGCTTTAAGACAAGAATCGTTATGAAACATTTATTACTGAAAGAAATAGTCATTTGGAGACAGACACTTTGTCTTGTTTGAAATTGCCGGGTTATGTCGGATATGTTCGGAAATCTTCCGTATTTGTTATACAGACTGATATACAATAGTTCGTTGGCTGAACGGTCTTAAAAATCCACAACATGGAAAATATTAATTTAAGCTACACATTAAGACGCCAACATTTCAAAAGTAAACCATTTAACAGTTAATGAACTTTTTTACATATTTTAAGAAAATAAATTTGAAATATCAAAGTAGGATGTCATCTTTAGATTCTATGTATTTTACGAAAAATAATCATTTATATACCACTATTATATTTCCAAAAGTTTTAAAAAGTACCAAGCAATAATTTATTAATATTGACCAATTAATTAATCGACATTAAACAGCCATTACACATCATCGGCACTCAAAATAATGTTCTAGAGGGGCAGCGAAATACCGGTGGATCTAGCAATTAAATCTTACTCTACAGATTAATTTGTAAGCCAATCACTTTTATTTCATATATTCATATGAGGCGTGGAGATGCAAAAAGGGATAAATCCATATTTTATCATTTATCCCCTATACAGCGTCCCCTATACAGTGGTGCATGGTTCACCATTCAAAATATGCTTAATCCAATCTAATTTTTCTAAAAATAATTTTCTCAACTAAATAATCACCTGAATTATGCATATTTTTTGTGATTCCTGAAAAAATGTCAAATTTGCATATACGCCCTTTTCTATCTCCAAACCTCATATAAAATATTGTGCGTCTATAACTACTCTACGGATTATTCATCAAGAGTCATAAAAGGTTTTTTTAATGTTCCAGGGTGGAAGGAATTGCTTCTACTTGCTTTTGGACAGTAGGTACATTTTATAATGCCAACGGGCACTAAGAAAGGATTTTTGAAAATTGTTCCCCTAAAAGTGTAAAATAGGCAAAATGCTAACATGTTAAGTTAGGGATATGAAAATAAGTAAGGAGGATTTTATTTTAAACATAATAATAATTGTTTTGAAGATTTTGCAAAATCAACCACCAGAAGCGTGAAATGAGGGATGAAAGGACTTCTAAATCCAACAACTTTTCATTTTTACAAAAATGCAGTTTATCATTTTTAACTTCAAACCAATCCTATATATCCGATACCATTGAGAGGAAAAAATGTCATATTAACATAATAGGAAATTAAAAAACACCGTTAAGCAATAAACTAGTTTAATAACTTTTCTGTTTACAAAAGATAATTGCACTTTGTCTAAGTGTCAGTTCCCTATGTTGGCCGCTCAACTGTGGATGATGACAATAATAATCCTCCCTATTCAACCAGTACTTAACACATAGGCATAGGCCCTCTGACCTGACTTTAATGTTTTAGTGGGAGTGGTTTATTTCATGAAGCCTATGGATTATTAGTACTTAATTATTTTCATTAATAAAACAAAGAATACCTATTCATAATTTGTTTCTAGCCAGTCCAGCAGTTCAGGTTCTACAAGTCTGGGATTTCTATTTGGTCCAAGTTTAGCTTCTTCCCTCCTCCATTCAAGATCAATTATCTGAAAGAGTTTGAAATAAATCTGAATTCAATTGAATCTGTGCAATAAAATTAAAAAAGCGGTAAATAAAACTTGTCGGTTCACATCAGCAAAATGCTCGTGACATATTTCATGAGACTTGTGATGCCTATTAAAGGTTAAATTTCCATTGAAATAAGAATAATTGCATTACTAGGAATAACTTTAAACATCAAGAGCTAGTTGAACTTTCTGTCCCGATTTTGTTTGTAATAGTTAAATGCCCTGTTTTATGAAATGTTTGAAAGTACAACTAGTCTTGAACAAATCACAGTATTGTTGAACTTACTGATGACAACAATGCTAAAAATCGATGTACATACAAATTAAAAATAATATAACTATATACTAACTATTTTTAAATTAAATTATTGGTAATTTCTATTGAGCTCATAAATAAATCAAAATAAATAATTATTGTATAATACCTGTTATGAATTATTATTTAATTTCTATAGCCTTGCCACATCCAACCAAAACTAGTGTGCACGGTCACTAACATTGTACCTCTTCTTTCCGCAGGATTCAGCAAGGTACCCTGCCATATGATCTTCAGATCTTCCAAATCTCGGAATACTGGAACGCACTGATCTCCATGTTCTTTCAATATTTTGCGTACGAGGTCCTGTTTCTTTATAAAAAATTGCTTCCTTTTGCCGAGCAGAATACAGGAAAGTACCAGACGGGCTTCATGAGAGGAAAGTCTACCATGGATCAGATATTCTGCATTAGAAGCATTCTGGAGAGGTGCAGGGAGTATAATATCCACACACACCACCTGTTCATTGACTTCCGAATGGCCTATGATAGTATAAAGAGGAACGAGCTGTACAAGGAGCTGCTGGAAATGGGAATACCACCGAAGCTGATACGACTGATTAGGGCTACGATGAAGAAGGTACAATGCACAGTGCGTGTTCAAGGTGACCTGACTGAAAGCTTCGAAACTCACAAAGGGCTGAGACAGGGTGATTGCCTTGCATGCCTTCTCTTCAATTTGGCAGGGCTATTTCCCAAAACACGAAGGTGCATTTGTATAAGACCCTAGTAAGACCAGTTCTCGCTTTTGCCTCCGAATGCTGGACATTACCCAGTTCTCAGGAAGCCCTTCTCCTAAGGTTCGAGAGGAAAATTTTGAGGAGAATTTATGGCCCAGTTTGCACCAATGGGATATGGAGGATAAGGACGAACGCTGAGCTAGCAAGACTCTACAAGAGCCCAGATATTTTAAGGGTAATAAAAGTAGGCCGGCTTCGATGGGTGGGTCATAAAATTAGAATGACCCAGGATGAGATTCCTAAAATGGTCCTAGACGAAAGGATTTATGGGACAAGAAGAGTGGGAAGACCTCGGCTCCGATGGATCGATGGAGTGGCGGCGGATGCCAGGTCCATCTTGGGAATTCGCAATTGGAGAGCAGTGGCAACCAATAGAGAAGACTGGCGAACCAAGCTGCAGGAGGCCTTGACTCTACAGGAGTTGTAGCGCCACGAATGATGATGATGATGAGGTCCTGTTTCTGGATCAACAAAATTTTGGCTGTGGTTGACAGTAAAATGGTCGTACTGCGGGAGTAGTGGCAGCCGATTGTATTCCCTCCAAACGTCCGTAAAAATTATAGAACCTGGAGGGATTCGATGTAATATGATTTCATTTAGAGTGTCGGCTGAACGGTTTTCTACTGGCTCAAAAAAACATCTTCCAGTTCCTCTTTCAAATGCTGTTACAATCCATGTTCCGGGAATAATTCTGCCCCTATTATACTTTTTTCCAAATTTGGCCTCATCTATTTCGACTTCTATGCCTTCACCACCGATCATAGCATTATCCCTCAGGATGAGTAAATGTAAACAATTGTCAGACCAATCTACTACAGTGGCTGAGGAAAATCCAAGTTCTGTCATAATATGTGTCTGCCTCGGAGGTTGCATTGTTAGCCTTATACATACAAATTGGCAGACCTGAGCATAGGTTAATCTGGTAATTTGCAGCCAAGTTCCAAATTTAAAAGACTTAGTAAATGCAATTAATGAAATTACCTGTACTGAAACGAATGTAAATATTCTGTGCACTGTGCTCTACACTTGGAGCAATTCATGAAGTAGGAAATATCTTCATGATCACGCAGAAAATTGAGGTATAAATCTTCATTTGTCCCGTAAGTGATAAGGTATAAATTGAGATAAGGAGGAGGTGATAAGGAATAAATTGTGGGTTAAAGGAAGTAAACAGTATCGTAAGCTGGCAGACCGGTTGAGGATCCAGGCTGAACAGATTTTTTTTCTGGGGAATATTTTATAACCAGAGTTAATAAAAAGAAAATAATTCAAGAAAGATTGAAATTCAAGATTAAAGAAATATTAAAATGAAGAGAGACAGTTGTAACGAAAATATTATTAAGGTATGTCAACTTACATAAATTTATAATAACGTTGCTGTCAAAACAATACCACCCATCTACACTTTGGGCAATTGTACAGGAGAGAAAAAACCATGCCATATATATATTACCTTGTATATCGGTTATCTTTCAATTCAAACTTGAAAACTTTTAATGGTGTGTAATTCAACCTGTAGAATGCTTTCCCGTTACTAACTTATTTTCACCAAAAACTGTAGATAGGCTGTTTGTTTTGATAGCAACAATATATAATATTATGTGATTTATAATTGATTTTATAGGAATTTACTTTCAAGAGTTTTAAATGCAAATCGAGTTTATAATGCTCAAACAACACTTATAGTACTGCACATGAAAAAAAAAATGAAAGCCAAGTACTTCCCTTCTAAAGTTATAATACATTTGAAGTATTTTTTTTCATTTTTTCTTTATTTTTTATTTAAACGATCAAGAGAAGAACTTGACTTGAATTAAAATAATTCAGTATAATAAATAAATAATTAAAATAAAGAGAAACAGTTGTACAATAAATATTATTGTAAATTTAAAAAAAGGAACTGTAACATTTACAATTATATAAAGCCTATGCATAACATTAAATATATAACAAACTTTATTTTGTATAAATGTTTTCGGTTGATTTCACTTTTAATTTTTTATTAAACGGGATTAACATCAAGAAATTATTAGGCAGTCTACAGAAAGGTTTTGGTTCCCAAAATTGGATTTTGACAGATAGTAAGGTAAACAATAGTTTTTTATTATAAAACTTAATGATTAACTTTGTTGTTATATTTATTTTAGTAAAAATAAAATATTAATTATATTTATACTTATAAACTATTTTTCTGAAGTTTACAAACAAGTCTTTAAAGTTAAAGACATAAAAAAGAATATTTTTTGACCTCCACCCAGACCATTTTCTTTATTACATATATGAAATCAACTATTATTATTAAACAAATTTTTAAAGATAGTTAATTCTGTATACAAAAATGTAGTTGAAATTTAAAGTATTAATAAGATTTTAACTTATTCTAGGATATTCTTCAAATTAGACACAGTGAACTGAACTTCTACCGTAACTCTTCAAGTGCTCCTACTGCAGTTTACGTGATATAATTGCTAGTTATGTCTCCAGCAACAGTCATGTATTAAATGAATCATGAAGATGAAGTTTTGCTTCCTATTTATTTCGTCTACTGGATAGTTATTCAAGTATTTATTCATTTTAGCTTTGGATAGATAGTTATAACAATCTGTTAATATAATAAGTATGTGCCCTTAATTGAAGAAAAACCTAGTAGTGAATTTATCGAATAAATTTGCTTGGCTTGGCTTAGAAACTGCATAGGTCCTGGCATAGTACCAAACCCTCATTGCCTTGAATTTGTTATTTTGGTTTTTAAATATCCCAGTAAAAACCATCTCAGACATGGTCTACTATGTCAATCCTGTGCATTCATTGAGCTATGCAGTCTTATTCTGTGTTCCAGAGAATTTTTAGCTTTCATTCGAAGTGAATATATATTAGGTTACAGTGCCTCTTATGTTATCTTCTACTATTTATGACTATTTAACCTTTAACCAATCAAAACTCTAGGTTTGAGGTCTGGTTAAATTATTGTTTATGTTAATTCATTTACTTATTTTAACAAAAGCTAATCACGAGAAACCTAAACAAGGATGAAATATGTTCAAGGTATTCATTTTCAATATAGATTTGTTAGATTCAAGTCCTCCCTGCAATGAAAATTGTTCAGTCTTGTGATGATTCAATTTTTGTAATGTTTTTGTCCCTCTAATTAATGCTATAAATGTTAGCGAATGTTATATTTAATTAGCCATTTTTAATTAGAACACGTCGAATGAAAGTAATCTGTGTTACGAATTGTACTCTAATCTTTGTTATCAAAAAGAAGTCTGTATAGAGAATGATTAGGATTTAGTGCTTCTTTTCATTAAGATGTTTTAGAAAGATTTTAGGTTTTAAGGATTTTAATATGTATGTATATGTTATCCTATGCCAAATAAGATTTGCTAATGTTATTTCTTCGTGTGACTAATTACATAATTTTTCTTTGTATATGTTTTTGATTAAAGGCATTGTAGGCCCTTAACATTTAGTTTAGATATATTTTATTAAATATGAATTTTTATTATAAGACTCTTGCTGCTTGTGGCGACGCCAAGTCATCAGTCTGATACGGATGTGACTCAGCATTTCCGTCCCCTTCGAGTCGATCTGAGGGAATATTTAAAAAGTTTAATTCAATTCGCGAGTGGTTGGGATAATGATAACCACCAGATGGCACCACCTCACTGACCCCCGGATAAGAATGTTGACGCTAGCTCGGATAAGCCTTCAATTACCCTGCCGGTTTTCCTCTCGAAGAGTGGAGCAGTGAAGACGGGCTGAGATAGAGCCACTGCCCGGCGGGCAAGGTGGGTGCCTCCTGACCGGAGATTGGGCTGAAGATGAGTTGAAGGCGTGTACGAGTGGGAGGAGGCGGGTCCGGAACAGAATACAGGAAGGTAAGAGATTTCCTCGTTACGGTAATCGGACTAGACTTGGGGTGAGGCCAGAAGGAGTTGAAGATAGAGCCAGTTAATTATTTTAATTTTCTTCGTTGCGTTTGGCCACAAGACAGATAGGAATATTTTCTTTTAATATTATTGCACCCAGAATTATGTGTAGAGAAGAGAGGACTGGTTTTTAAATGGAAATTAAGTAATGATTATGAGGTAATGAGTATTGATGGGGAATGTTTAAGTTGTAATTAGTATTAGTGCATATGTTTATTATTGTAGATGATGGATATGATTATTGTTGTAGATAATGAATCGAGTTTTGTCGGGAATTATTAACTTTATTACTGGTTACGAGTACTAATGTGGAATATGTTTTGTTTAGTGCTGTTATTGGCGGTGAATCTTATGTTAGACAAAAACGCGAGGCTGCCCATTATCAAGGCCATATACCTACCTACTTGTCTAACACGGACGGACCACATCTGCAATCTTGGACAACAAAGAAGGACAAAGCCTGGATTCCATGAAGTCCCTGGTCAGGAACCGGGATGCGAGGCTGGCATGGACGGAGGCACCTTCCCGCTGAGCATGAAGAAGGTTATAAATAAAATTATGAAGGTTGCAAATTAAACGAAATTGGCAAATATTATATAAAATATTCGGACGAATAATTAAGAGTGATGGTTCGGATCTTGAATAATATTAAATTATAAACCCGCTAATTAAAATTATAAAAATTATATTTATTTATAAATTATAAAATAAAAATCGATACACTTCGATTGGTTATTGGGAAGACTCTAGAAAAACTCTAAGCAGAATGGAACTTGGAGGGAGTAAAAGAAAAAGAAAATACTTACCTATGAGATAGGCAGGATTCCAAACCACCCATGAGGTTCTGCCTGTGGTTTCGTTACCCATTTTTTATAGTGGATGGTTCGCTTCACTGAATCCAGTAGCAGGAATAGCTGCCTGCTAATGTAATCAGTGAAGCCCTATGAAACCACGTAGGAATTGCTGCCTGCTCACAAGTCCTGCTTCTTTTCTTGAAAACACAATTGCAGTTTTAAACATCGATAAAAATTTAATAAATGCAGCATTGTGTTATCAGGAATTGAAGAGGTTACTAGGTTTGAGGGAATATAATTTAACAGACTAGGAACTCTCTATTCTACAGGGGCGATGTATTGGATACCAATCTTAGACTTGGCCCAATCTGTAGAAAAATGATGAGTCTATAAAGTATTGCCACACACAGACAAACAGTTCCATACTAGGGGGGCTCTCTATTCTACTGGTTCGATGTATTGGATACCAATCTTAGCCTTGGCCCAATGTGTAGAAAAATGATGAGTCTATAAAGTATTGGCACACAAAGACAAACAGTTCCATACTAGGGGGGCTCTTAGCGTTGGCCCAATGTGTAGAAAAATGATGAGTCTATAAAGTATTGCCACACAGAGACAAACAGTTCCATACTAGGGGGGCTCTCTATTCTACCGGTTCGATGTATTGGATACCAATCTTAGCCTTGGCCCAATGTGTAGAAAAATGATGAGTCTATAAAGTATTGGCACACAAAGACAAACAGTTCCATACTAGGGGGGCTCTTAGCCTTGGCCCAATGTGTAGAAAAATGATGAGTCTAAAAAGTATTGCCACACAGAGACAAACAGTTCCATACTAGGGGGGCTCTCTATTCTACCGGTTCGATGTATTGGATACCAATATTAGCCTTGGCCCAATGTGTAGAAAAATGATGAGTCTATAAAGTATTGGCACACAAAGACAAACAGTTCCATACTAGGGGGGCTCTTAGCCTTGGCCCAATGTGTAGAAAAATGATGAGTCTAAAAAGTATTGCCACACAGAGACAAACAGTTCCATACTAGGGGGGCTCTCTATTCTACCGGTTCGATGTATTGGATACCAATCTTAGCCTTGGCCCAATGTGTAGAAAAATGATGAGTCTTAAAAGTATTGCCACACACAGACAGACAGTTCCATACTAGGGGGCTCTCTATTCTACCGGTTCGATGTATTGGATACCAATATTAGCCTTGGCCCAATGTGTAGAAAAATGATGAGTCTATAAAGTATTGGCACACAAAGACAAACAGTTCCATACTAGGGGGGCTCTTAGCCTTGGCCCAATGTGTAGAAAAATGATGAGTCTATAAAGTATTGCCACACAGAGACAAACAGTTCCATACTAGGGGGGCTCTCTATTCTACCGGTTCGATGTATTGGATACCAATCTTAGCCTTGGCCCAATGTGTAGAAAAATGATGAGTCTTAAAAGTATTGCCACACACAGACAGACAGTTCCATACTAGGGGGCTCTCTATTCTACCGGTTCGATGTATTGGATACCAATATTAGCCTTGGCCCAATGTGTAGAAAAATGATGAGTCTATAAAGTATTGGCACACAAAGACAAACAGTTCCATACTAGGGGGGCTCTTAGCCTTGGCCCAATGTGTAGAAAAATGATGAGTCTATAAAGTATTGCCACACAGAGACAAACAGTTCCATACTAGGGGGGCTCTCTATTCTACCGGTTCGATGTATTGGATACCAATCTTAGCCTTGGCCCAATGTGTATAAAAATGATGAGTCTATAAAGTATTGGCACACAAAGACAAACAGTTCCATACTAGGGGGACTCTTAGCGTTGGCTCAATGTGTAGAAAAATGATGAGTCTAAAAAGTATTGCCACACAGAGACAAACAGTTCCATACTAGGGGGGCTCTCTATTCTACCGGTTCGATGTATTGGATACCAATCTTAGCCTTGGCCCAATGTGTATAAAAATGATGAGTCTATAAAGTATTGGCACACAAAGACAAACAGTTCCATACTAGGGGGACTCTTAGCGTTGGCTCAATGTGTAGAAAAATGATGAGTCTAAAAAGTATTGCCACACAGAGACAAACAGTTCCATACTAGGGGGGCTCTCTATTCTACCGGTTCGATGTATTGGATACCAATCTTAGCCTTGGCCCAATGTGTATAAAAATGATGAGTCTATAAAGTATTGGCACACAAAGACAAACAGTTCCATACTAGGGGGACTCTTAGCGTTGGCTCAATGTGTAGAAAAATGATGAGTCTAAAAAGTATTGCCACACAGAGACAAACAGTTCCATACTAGGGGGGCTCTCTATTCTACCGGTTCGATGTATTGGATACCAATCTTAGCCTTGGCCCAATGTGTATAAAAATGATGAGTCTATAAAGTATTGGCACACAAAGACAAACAGTTCCATACTAGGGGGACTCTTAGCGTTGGCTCAATGTGTAGAAAAATGATGAGTCTAAAAAGTATTGCCACACAGAGACAAACAGTTCCATACTAGGGGGGCTCTCTATTCTACCGGTTCGATGTATTGGATACCAATCTTAGCCTTGGCCCAATGTGTAGAAAAATGATGAGTGTAAAAAGTATTGACACACACAGACATACAGTTCCGTACTAGGGGGCTCTCTATTCTACAGAGGCGATGTATTGGATACCAATCTTAGACTTGGCCCAATCTGTAGCATAATGATGAGTCTAAAACCTAGTTTTTCAAATTTTGATGATTTTCTTTCACTTCTGTATATAATAATTTGATGTTTTTCAATGTCTATAGGATTTTCTTTTTCAGCATTCCAAATTTGTTCATTAGATGATTCTTGTGATTGACATATGACATTCATTAATCGGTGAGTCAGTTCACACACATGTGTTAAGTGCCGAAAACAAGATTTTATATAGTCAATTTTGATAATAATTTAACACAACAAATCGCTGCTCCGGAAGTATAATGACGCACCTGCAAATTGACTTTTATGCATTGATGACTTTGATGCATTTACTAGATGTTTGTAAATCGACATAATTGTACAAAATTCGCCATTGGAGGGAAGGTCGGTCGTTATAACTTTCATGCTTATTTACTTTTCCCTCCGCCTGAATAACGATTTATGGTTCAGTTGTGATTTGTACTTTTGTTTTTTGGAGTTTTATCATTATACTTTCGGACCCGCGAAATGATATAAGACCTCTTGGTTAAAAATTTACAATATTATTTACATAACGAAAGCCATATTTAAAACATTTGCACTTACACATTTGTGAAATAACGCATCGATATATTTGAGGATTTTTTTTGGAAAAAAAATGGAAAAGTGTCGATTAATTTTGATATAAACTTCGTTTATTGAATTAAGTTGTGTTTTGTTTCAAATCTCATTTTATTGAACAAATGTTTATATCCTTTACATATATACAATATAATAATAGAATATACAGTTCTACAGAATTAAGTTGTGGCCTCAAAATTCCCATTTTAAAGGCTGGATGTAAAAAAACATTTGCGAGAGTTAAATTAATATCGAAAATCTATGTTGCTTAGCAGAATATAACAAATGAATAAAGAATAATTTAGCTAAAAACAAAAATGTTATATATATATATATATATATATATATATATATATATATATTCACCTATCTTGGCGGATATTTATTTAGAAAAACTGTTAGATACAGTCATACCAAAAATACCATTTAATATACCGTTTCAATTTAAATATGTGGATGATAAAATAACGGCGGTACCAACCGAAAACAATGAAAAAGAAATAATTTTAAACGAATTTAATAAATATTCTACTCGATTAAACTTTACTATTGAATTTGAAAATGATAATAAAATACCATTTTTAGACGTTCTCTTAATCAGAAAATCAAACGGGGAAATATAAACTGAATGGTGGCAAAAATATATTCACTCTGGTCGATACATACACTACACAACCCAATGCCCAAAAAGATATAAAATAAATACGGCTAAAAACCTAATAAATCGCGCGAGAAAATTATCATCCCCAATACACCAAAAAACAGCCGAAAACAATGTAGTGGACCTCTTATTAAAGAATGGTTATCCACACAGCCTCCTTCGTAATTTACTAACAACAGCAAAAACACTTTCTAACCAAAACAACCCAAATGAAACCAATCCAAAAAAATACTATACTACACCCTCCCTATATACCAACACTTTCAGAAAGACTAGCAAAAACACTCACCGATAATAAAAGTAACATTGATTCCGCGATTACTTATAACAACACAGCCACTGTGTCAAGACTATTTACTAAAACTAAGGGTTCGGATAAATTAGAGTTAAAATCAAATGTCCTGTACGAAATAAAATGTGAAGATAAATGCGGCAAATTTTATTCCGGAACATCGGAACAATACTTAAAACAAAGAGTGTACCAACACAAATATAGTTGTGATTCAATAATAAAAAACCCCCAAAACCAGATCAAACAGCCCTCACTACACATTTTAGAAATACTCAACATAAATTTAAATTTGAAGCACCTAAAGTGATACACCAAGAGAAAAATAGCTTCAAACGAAATATAAAGGAAATGATAACTATAGAGAAATATAAAAATCGCGCTGTAAACAAAAAATCGGATGTTCAAGGTCTAAGCTCGTGTTATGCAAATTTAATTAATTCTTGGTGATATAATAATGAATAGTCTAATATGATTCAACAATTAAATAAAACTGCTGTTCCTAAAAATCGATTACTTATTCGTTGATCATAGCTAATGCAATATAAACATTCTATGATATATTGCGAAGTAAGTGATTAATGATAAATTGATCAATTCTTTGGAACTTGTAAGTACACCCTATCCTATTATACTTACACGTGACATTTTACATTAATTTTAGTGTGCTATTTAATGTTTTCACTAAAAGGTCATTTTTTCACTGTCAGGGCGTGAATATGAGACTAACCTAGTCTCGAAATGTCGCCTAAGAAGTTGAAATAACTGACTAAAACTCGAGAACCATAAACAATATATTTTCACAACAGTCAAGATAAGTAGAAACCAATATATATATATATATATATAGATAAATGTCGGCAAATCAGATAGACGTTGTTTATAAAGAAACTTTTATTGAGAAGAACAAACACAACTAACAACGGTACATAAATTGACAGAATAATAGCCTAATAATAATGAAATCTGAGTTACGTACCTAACTTTTCCATAGACGCGTAAGTAACTTTTAAAGCGCGGGATATAAGCAAGGGGCGGCGCCTTCTTACATATTGGTATATCATACATAATAATATCGAATGGACACCCGGCCGCGGTCCGCCTCTCTTAATTAATGTATCCCGCCCGCGCCTAAGACCTCCTCCTTGGAGTTTTCGCAAGGGCCGTCTTGCAGCGCCCCTTGAAACCCGGCAACCACCTGCACTGCAAACCCTGCTCACAAGGTAAAGCCGGCCCTGTCGACGGGCAAAGGAGACAGGCTGAGCCCTCTGCTCTTCATCATATTCATGAGTATAAAAAATAAATATGTAAGAGAAGAACGGCAAGTGTATCGATTGGTTATTGGGAAGATTCTAGGGGACGACAAAGATGCGGAGGGACTGAGAAAAATGCAGATCCTGGGACCTAAGGATTGGTCCTGGGACGTTCAAAATATTTTTTACAAATAAGTTATGTAACTTTTTTTTCTTTCCCTCCTAATTTATTTATTTACAATACAAAAAAATACAAACTTATAACTGAGGCCTTCTTTTACCCTAGGGTAGTGTAAGGCAATTGTGCTCTTACCGCTGCATGCGGGTGCTTTTATTATGTGGCTTTGCCTTTGCCTTGGCTTCTACAATGGGGAGGGACCATTTTCAGGCTCCGCTTGAGGGATAAGAAGAGGAAAGAGATGGAAAAAGAGGAGGGGTGAAGGGATAAAAAATATTTTACCAAAAATTGTCAGAACCTGAAAATAAATCATATCTTTTTTCAAAAACTATTAATTTAATGCAGAGATACAGTAGAAAGAGCTCATGAAATATATTTATAAATTTTCAAATAAATAAAAAAAAACTGTACCATTACAACCCGTGAACGGGTCTGGGGTTCAGTACATGGTAGAGACTGCAGACAACGGTTCTGCAAGGAGGTGACTTGTCCTAGGTCACGCTGAACTGCCAGGTTCCCCCCCCTTATTTTGGGTACCTCGGGAGCAGAGTGGCTTAGTGGTTGAACACTGAGTTGCCATGCCAGAAATCCTGGTTCAAATCCCGCTGCGAGCAGTTACTTTTATTTAGTATCCTTATAGCCGGAGATGGATTATATGGGATCTAGGACCCTCCTGGGGCTCTATAAAATATTATAAAAATAGGGTACCCATAATAAGGGGTAAAATCTTAGCAGTTGAGCGTGACCTAGGGCAAGTCACCTCCTTGCAGAACCGTTGTCCATGAAACAGTACAGTCTCAACCATGTACTGAAGCCCCAGACTCGTTCACGGGTCGTAGTGGTACAGGTTTTTTTTTTTTTTTTTGGGTACCCACTATTAGAGGCTGGGAGAGTCCCAGGAGGGTCCTAGATCCTATACAATCCATCTCCGGCTGCAAACAGACTAAATAAAAGTCTTGCCTGCAGTGGGATTCGAACCACGATTTCCGGCATGGCAACTCGGTGCTCTACCACTGAGCCACTCCGCTTCCTGGAGTAGTGTTAACACTTAGTGCTAATTCCTCGTGCTAACATTCTAACTTTAGCCTTAATAGAGAGATACATTTTTTAATTAATTTTTTTACAATTTGTTATAAAGGGTTCAATGTTCAATTATAATTCATTTTCTATTCATCATAAAGACCTATGAGCCTACTCTATATGCTAAAATACTTAAGATAGTAGTAATATATGATTTTTAATATTCTTTGCTAAGCATTCCTTAATGCACAAAATGCCTTCACGCAACAATCCCTTTGTAGAATAGAAATACTTATCACTTATCTTCATGCATAATGTTGACTTATTAATAAGGTTTTTATAACATTTTAGAGAGTTTAGTAACACACTATTGATTTTTACAAGTTAAAAAAAATAAATACTAAGAAAATTTTGATAAAAATATTCAAGGCTGTAAAACAAACAAAGTTGTAACATTAGATTGCTTCAATCTTGACTATCTCTTCATGGCAGCTTAATGTCTAATTCTTTTAAAAATTGTTGTAAATAATAAATACGAAACCGAATTTTAGAGTAAATTATTTTATATATTTTAAATTATTAAAATTATTTTATATATTTGCGAAACCAGTTTGGATAATTGACATCCTACTGTATTTAAAAAATATTTCTTAATAAGTGCTGACATTAATTGTTATATTAATGATAAATATGTGTTACAGACTTAATTACCTGTTCTAGATAATTACAGTTTAAAGTTTGTTAAGTGGGAGAGCAGATTAAGATGAAATGTATAAACTATTAGTGAAAGGATTGCTCTTTACTCTCAGTGGCTTTATTTTTATTTTTTGGAAACCTCCTTCGTAAACCAACGACTTCCTGTCCTCCTGTATTGTTTAATAACATCCCACTGATTCCTGCAGAACAGGTCCGGTACTTAGGACTTTACCTTGACAAAAGATTAACTTGGAATCCTTATAATAGACTAAAATGACAAGAAACAGCTGCCGTTTCAGTCTACTTCAACATTTACTACAAAAACGTTTACAAACGCTCTAAGCTCCCAATTAATTACAAAATACTCATTTACACGACAATCATTAGACCCATCTAGACTTCCGGAATAGAGCTTTGGGGTTCCACTAAGCCATCAAATCCCTCTCGTATCCAATCATTACAATCCAAAATCCTTTGTAAAATCCTCAATGCTCCTTACTTTGTTACGAAGAAAGTAATCCATACTGACCTTAAAGTCCCGTTTGTTGCTGATTTGGCCCGAATCCGATATCAATTTTTTCATGACAAACTTCTTTTCCACTCAAACCCACTAGTTTCAAATCTCGCAACCTCAACCCTTAATAATCCTCCAAGGCGTCTGAAAAGAAGATGGCCTCGTGACATTCTAAGCTGAACTTTTTATTTGAGTACTACCACTGGGTAGTTTCTCTACTTGCCTTTGTCTCTGGACATGATTTATCTTTCATTATTTTTACATGATGTATTCTTTATCCAGTTGTAAATTTCAATAAAAAGATTTTTTTTTTAAATTTTGGGGGGGAATAATGTCAGCTAAAATTTATTTATAAAATAATATTTATAGAAAAGAGAAAAAAAATTAAAAACAAACAAAATATTTGTTTAGGGTGCAAATGGATGTTCCACTATAAAACCTTGAGTCTTCAAGGTAAAGAAGAGAAAATTAACCTGTCAATATTTTGTCAATTCAAGGATGACGATTTTTTTTTAATTTATCCAACTGCAGCACGTGGATTTCTGCCCTTCGCTGATGAGCCTCCCAATAAAGGCATGCATCTTCACAAGCATCACGATGACAACATAAAAGAAGATCAAATAAGAAAATACATTACAAAATGCTGGACATCTCATGGGCAGAATCCATAGACTGCATATCCCAAGATACACATATGCATACAAGTTAGTTTTCTCCTTTATTTTAGGGATATCATGCTTGAGGTGGAATTTTCCATTTATATTTTTAAATAATTTATTTAATTGTAAAAGGTAGTTTTGTTTTTGGTACAGCTACAAATTTTTTTGTTGGAAGAAGAACATAAACTAGACATTGATTTTTAAACTGTTTTATTTATCTAAAAATATTTTTCTTACCCATTATGTCATGTTTGATTTTAAAATTTTACAAATCACCTTATAAAATAAAATTATTAACATCATTAAAATATTTATATAAATATGAGAAAAAATTGAAGGGATGTTAAATAAATACGGTATTATAATTGGAAAAATTCAAACACCAAGCCTTAAGTCTCTTAAACACCTGACAAAAACTAATAATTCAACGTTTCACCATTTCGAGCTTCATCATGACATGGATAGCACATCTCATATCAATAGTCCAAACAGACTCATCAATGAGAGGCATCATCATTCCAAAAAATAATGATTGAGTTTGAGTGATATTACTGTCCGTGATGGATGGATCTGTTTGGCTGTTGGCATGAGATGTGCTATATTTGATCTTTATTGGTGAAAAGTTTTGGTTTATACCATGCTCATGGCGAAACAATCGGCTAATGTTTTTTCCTTTATGTTAAGAGGCTTTAGGCTTGGTCTTTGGTATTTAGCTATGGTTTGAAGTATCAATACCAAATTGTATACAATTTTTCTACTGATGCTAACCACATTTGACATAACCATAGTTAAAATTCTATAACAAACTTTGAAAAAAAATATTGTGATTTTGTAAATATATTTTAAATAATATTTCTTATAAACTAGCAAAATAGCAAATTATAATTTAAAAATGTAAATTATATTTACATAAATAAAAAAATACATTACATCACAGTTAGCCAAAACCTCAAGACAAACAGTCTTTTGAATTACGGAAATTAAAAATACAAACCTAAATATTTACATATTATTAAATAGAGTGATTCTAAATAAATATTAAATACAAGTACAATATTAATATAGTTAAACACCGATACATATATTTGAAATCTGTGTATCAAAGGTTTTTTTATAAAAAATCTCTTTAAAGTTTTATTCATTTTCTTCATCATTTAGCTGACTCACTATTGTTTATTTTAAATTTTATTATATAATTCAATTATTATATACGCTCAATCAATCATGCAGACAAATTTTAATATAATTCTACATTTGTTATATTTAATGGACATGGTGCCCCGCAATAAAAATAAATTTTTAATGATTCATTAACTCATGCATTCATACCATAGGGTCCATTTAGGATAAACACATTCATAATTTTAAAATAACTTTTGAAGAAATCGTTTGACATCTATTACCTTAAATGAAATTTAACGTGAATTTATCCTGAATATTTAGAAATGGAAGCATAAATATATAAAAATAAATATACCATTTTTTTTCTCAACTTTTTTTTTTTTATATCATCTTTTTCCACATGGCAAAAAAAAGTATTTTTTCGAGTATATTAAATATTTAGTAAAATTTAAATATTTTTTTATGAATTAAAGATTTAGAATTCTATACCTGTGACTTCTGCTACTATAAGAAAAAATTAAAAAGTTATAAAAACTTTTTACAGGACCTAATTAGTAAAAGATGTAATAGAAAATATTAATTTTCTGAAAATGTGGCAAAACCCCGAAACGCAGTGTTGTGTAATGTGTACTAAATTGTAAGAAAGAGCAAGATGTGATTCACTAGCTGTATTGAAGAATTTTATTAATTTTAATTATTATAATTTATAGTATATAATTTTGAATACATAGCCTTTTTTTGTGTTTGTTTATTTATTGTTTAAAAAAATAGTGCACATAAAATAAAATAAAAAATCAACTTCAAGTATAAAAATAAATTAAAAATAATAGTAATTTCTTTTTAGAAATATGTTTCTCATAATATTCAAAAGAAAAAAGATATAATAGGAAGCACACATAGTACTGGGAAGTTTTACGCTTTCAAAATAAATTATTACCATTTTTCGATCTGTTAAAATTAATCTCAACGATTTATTACCAAAAATAGCCAACTAATTTACAAAAAGGTTCCTTGCAAAAGGAAAACATTTTTCCAAAAATTAGTTTAAAGCGCTTGCGATTTCTTTTTATACAATATTTCATGTTTAAAAATAAATCTGTTTTTTTTTTTATATAATTGCCTTCTTTGTTTGAACCTGTAACTAGATTTTAATTATAAAATTTTAGGTTAAAAACATGCTAAAAGATAAATTATTTTTATCAAATTGCTAACAATCCAAGAAGTTAACACGATACAATTCTATTTATTTATACGGCTAATACGAAAACCAAACTAAAAGGTGAAATTCATTATAAGTGCTCCATAAGAAAAAAAAATCTAGTGGAAATATCAAGTAAAAACTCCCAATACCAGCTTAATATGGGCTGAGAGTGGAAAGGAAAAACAGTTCAGAATCCTTAAAAAAGATATCCTCTTTAAAAAAAATTATTTTTTAGTCAAGCACTATCTAGCTTCCTTTAAAGAAATATACTTACAAAATATATAAACAGTAACTAGAAAAAAAATAATAATTATAGCAAAAATAGAAAAAAAATAAGAACAATAGAAAGGTGATGTATCGTTTAATTTTTGTGACTGTATCTCACGTTCATGATAAACAGATACTATATCTTTAACTTAAGGTTATTTATTTTGTTTACAAATGTATAATATAATTTATAAAAATTTGTGTGTGAAAATGTTTGGTTTGTGTTATCTTTTAATTCTTCTTTTCCAATTTAGTAGGAATTCTTTGTGTAATTATAACCGTAGAGCAATTTAGAACTTCCAGTGATAAACAGTGTTTCTTTTGTTTGCCTTACACGTCTTGAAAATACGTTTCAGAAGCGTCCCCTATCATCATGCAATTTTCTAAAACCTTAAAAAAAAATTCAAAAACCAATTAAAAGCATTGAACTATATCAACATACCAAACATCATTATTTTAGATGCTTAGGACAATTAAAATTGAAATAATTTTATTACATATGTACTTGTGATAAAATTGTATTTAATTAATTAATTAGTTTTTATCTCATTACCTATTTTTCCTTAATCATTTGTATCCTTAGTAGCTCATAACTGTCCCTATTCTAACTTAAATACTATTAAGGCTTACTCACTTGGACAGTATAAATTGCAGTTAACATAACTATTTTAAATAAATGCATTCAAAATGTGTAAAATTATTAATTTTTTTTAAATAAATCAATTATCATCCATAACGACCTTAATGTCCCATTTGTTCCTGATTTGGGCCAAACCCGCTATCTATCTTTTCATAACAAACTTCATTCCCACTCAAACCCTCTAGTTTCAAACCTAGCTTCCTCTTCAATTCCCGATAATCCTCCGAGGGGTCTGAAAAGAAGATGGCCCCGTTACTTCTTAGTTGAACTTGTGATTTGAGTACTACCAGTGGGTAGTTTCTCTTCTTGTTATTTTCACATGTCATTATGTATCGCTTAGCCCATTTACTTGATGTATTTTTTTTTATACAGTTGTAAATATCAATAAATAAATTTAAAAAAAAAAATTTAATTAAATAATTTTTAATTAAATTTAATTTATTTAGTTTTATAGTTGGCAACTACATTATTATTCTTTGGAATTGCTACTTTTAATTTTCAATTTTTTTTTTAAATACGTGCAATGTCCAATACTTTTGGGTTTTATAGTTGAATTTATGCTACATGTTAATACTCTGGTGGGTAAGAGCTTTTAAAATGACATTTTTAATGTTTTTACAATTGGATATATGTTGCAATATTTTGGTTTTAAATTTTTCAGATCTCTCGAATGCGAATCCTTTCCAAGTTTTTACAATTCAATTTATAAATTACTTAGTTATTTAGTTACTTTAGTACTTTACTAATTTTTAGTTACGCCTCTTCAGCTTGGAACAATGATATTTATGAATTTATTAATTTTTTTTCTTCTGTCATTCATTCAGGTTCTAAAAATACATTTTTAAATTGGGTGCTTTAAATTTCCCTTTCCTGATTTATTGTTTGAAATTAAAGAAGTTAATGACCATATATGGAAATTTAATGAAAATGCTTTGCTATCTACCAATTTTTTATTTTTTAGTTTAAATTGAAACCTAGATTACAAACTTCGAATCCAATATATTATTTATATTCTCTTATATTTTAAATTTGTTTTATGTTTAATCATGTGATGTATAAATGGTTTAAAAATATATATAGCTTGTATATTTTGATTATTTGATTTTTTTAATCTTAACTATTAACTATTTACATACAGGTTGCGAAAGTATTTATTCGATGTATGCACTTATTCTGTTAAATAAATAAACTAAGGAATTATTTTTATGAATCAGATCCTATCCCTGCATAATATTCCTCCTACCAGAAACAAAATCTTGCAAGGTATTTAATATAATAACATAACATTTTTTTTTTTTAAATTATACAAAAATGAGTTTCCAAAAAAAAAATAAAAGATACACATAACTACAATTCAAATAAAAATTTCTATATCTCTAATAGGATTAGGATTTTGTAAACAAATACTCAGATGCTACAATACAATTCTCTCCTCGAAAGTGTGTTTTACATAGATCTTACAACGCTGAAAGTAGCCTAATTTATACCAATTTTTACCCCCCCAACAATTATCCAATATATCACTTTCATGCTTAAGAGAGCAACAATCACTCATGCAATGTGCACTTGCATGTTTCAAAAATTCCTAAAGTAAAAATTATACCATGTTATGATTTGGTTCGCTCGAAGGAGGAACCCATCCACCATAAGCTTCTTCGAGTTCTTTGGCGACTGCTATTGTCAATCGATCCTGATTTTTGCAAGCTACAATCTGAAACAAAAAAAGGTATATTTGAATGATTGTTCTTAAATCATGGTTTTAGGGAAGAAAAGAATGAAAACTGACAGAAATTTAATACAAAATCTTTTTTAGCCTCACATATTACTCATGAATGATTGGACCATATGATTGATTTTATTTTGTCCTGCAAAGGCTATTAAAATATGAGAATTCTCATAGTATTAAATAAAATAATGAAAGGTTTGTTTGATACTTTTCCATTAGCCGGGCGCAAGCGAAAAATCACTAAAGGATGCAGAATTTGGCCAAATTTCTTACAGTCTTAAGGGAATGTCCATTTGTGGTCACGTTCTCTATTCTTTGAATTATTTCAAAATAAAGCACGTTTTCCTTTTATTCTTCAGTCATTATTTTGGTTTAAAAATATGTATGATAATTTGGGATTTTGCTAGAACTGAAAACTATGCAGTCATTTTTTTAAAGAGATAGGTATAATGGTAAAGAATGCAACATGCGATCACAATCATGAATAGAAACTGTCTTTTTGTTACGGAGTAAGTTGGCGGTGCAATCTTTCATCATGCGGCACGAAGAAGAGCATTCGCAATAGTACGTGGTAGTAAGATCTTTGAGATTTTTTATGGCTGGAGCGAAGAAATGACATCATACAAATGGTGTAAAAAAACAAATGGATATTAATCATACTACAGTGGTAGATTGGAACAACTAATTAAGAGAAGTAGTTGTAGAAATATTAGCGGAACGTAAGCAAAAAAAATCGATGGTCCTGAAGAGAGTTTCATTTCATGATTCTGATCACATGTTGCATTCTTTGCAAATATACTTTTCTCTTGAAAATAACATACGGCATCTTTTTCAGTTCAAGTTAAATCCCAAGTTTTCATAATTTTTTTGTTTTTTACAAAAATTAAGACAGATAAAAAAAAAAGGAAAACGCGGTTTGTTTTGAATGAATTCAGAGAAGAGAGCAAATGGCCTCAAACATTTGGGCTCGGCTAACAGGAAAGTACCGTTTGTTTTTTATTTTAGGTTTGTTTTGTGGATAAAAAAATAATAATATATAGTTTTTTAGAAAGATGTCTACATTTTATTTGATCGCGTTCTCCGTATTGAAATAACAATCCTACAATAAAAATATTGGAATAAGCACAGCTAGTTTTATTTTTTAAATTGATGCATTCCATTTAAAATCAGAAACAGCAATACAAAGTCTAAAAACCATTACTAATTAAAACACTAATATGTATTACTTATATTTTTATTAATTTTCAATATTGGCTGAAGTTATAGGCCAATCATCAGGACTGAGAAAAAATAGAATCACATCAATCATGGTGGTACAAATAACTGTAATAAAAAAGGTTAATTGACAGAAATGATTAGTATTATAAAAGTAGAAAAGAAAAGAAAATTGGCTAAATAACTGATGAAATTTAACTGATAATAAGAGATTGTATAAAATATGAGAGCATAATCTAAATTAAATCTAAGTAAATCTATACTGTCTTTTAATCTTGATTTTTACCTTGCCTTTCATTCATTTCATAATTTCTTCTCGTTATTTTTAAACGTCATTTTTAAAGAACAATTATTTTATAAATTGATGTTTTCTTTTTTCCATAAAAGATAGTGAAGCATCAGTGGTACCAGGCTATGCTGATGACATCACTGAAGAGAGCACTGAAGATCGCGCAGACAGCCTCAACAACAATAGAAGAAAATCTCAAACTGAACGGCATCAAGGTGAATCCGACGAAGTCGGGCGCAATTGTGATGTCGTTTCAGTGCGGAAAGAAACCTCTACCCTCGACCTTCTCTGTGGAGGACGAGGCAAGAAGCACCTCGACATCTATACTCTATCTTGGCGTTACTCTGGACAGGCATGTCACCTTCACAAGTAACACCATAAATCGACTCAAGCTAGCCAGGCAGATGTTGCATAGGCCCTACCACCTGCTCAACTCACCGCAGCTCTCACTATGGCTAAAGCTACAAATATACAAAGCCATTATTTGACCAACACTGCTCTATTGTGCACCACTGCTCTGCTACCTGTACAGATCATCCCTCAAAGGACTGCAGGGTTTTCAGAACTCCGTCCCTAGGCGAATAGTCAGGGGGACTTCACTTGAAAGGGCACGGAACAACATCATCTGTGTGGAACTGAGACTACCCAGAGTGCCTGAGTACATAAAATTCTTTGATGGGCTAAAGGTGTGTACTAATCCATTGTTTCACCCTCTGTCAGGCCTGGGAGATGGTAAGGCACACTTCCCCTGGTAGACGTTGTCATCGAGGGAGGGGGCCTGGACTCTGCAGTCTAAACCCCCTCAATCCCATTCCCCATCCTATCCCTTCACCCTTCCTCATCCTTTTCCTACCTTTCCTTTTCCCATCCCTTTACTCTCCTTATCACTTAATAAAGTGAAGCCCGAAAATGGTCCATTCCCATTGTAAAAGCCAAGGCATAGGCAAAGCCACAAAATAAAAGCCCTCTCATACAGCGGTAGGAGTACAATTAATTGCCTTACAATACCCTAGGGTAAAATAAGGCTTTAGTTATAAGTTTTATATTTTATATATAAGTTTGTATTGTTTTTGTATTGTTAATAAATAAATTAAGAGGGTAAGAAAAAAAAATTCATAAAAGATAGTAATAAATGCATTTTAAATTTTAAAAAAAGTCTCCTCGAGGTAGTATTCTTGGCCCTATCCATAATACAGTTTATACAGCTGACATCCCAACTCATCCTAATACTATCCTTACCACGTATGCTGATGATACATGTGTATTATCAGTCAACAATCCAGTTATTGTATCCCAAAGCCTCCAATCACATATCACTGATCTTAAAGAATGGTGTCAAAACTGGAGAATTAAAATAAATTCTCAAAAATCGCATCAAATCACTTTTACCTTACGTCGTAAACCAATGACTTCTTGCCCTTCAGTATCCTTTAATAATATCCCACGTATGCCTGTAGAACAGATCCGATACTTAGGGTTGCATCTTTACAAACAATTAACCTGGAATCCTCATACGAGACTGAAAAGACAAGAAACCGTTCGACGTTTCAGGCTACTTCAACACTTAATAGACAAACGCTCTAACCTCCCAATTAATTACAAAGGACTCATCTACATGAACATCATACGACCTATTTGGACTTAGGGAGTAGAGTTTTGGGGCTCCACTAAGCCATCAAATTCATCTCGTATCCAATCCCTACAATCCAAAATCCTTCGTAAAATCCTCAATGCTCCTTATTTTGTTAAGAATAAAGTCATCCATAATGACCTTAATGTCCCATTTGTTGCTGATATGGCCCGAACCGCTATCTATCCTTTCATAACAAACTTTATTTCCACTCAAACCCTCTAGTTTCAAACCTAGCTTCCTCTTCAATTCCCGATAATCCTACGAGGCGTCTGAAAAGAAGATGGCCCCGTGACCTTCTTAGTCGAACTTGTGATTTGAGTACTACCAGTGGGTAGTTTCTCTACTTGTCATTTTCACATGTCATTATGTATCGCTTAGCCTATTTACTTTTAATTTTTTAATAAAAAAAAAAAAGGAGAAAGAAAGTGTTATATTGATGTATAGAGAATATGTTAATTTGGTAAATGTTCGTTAATTAAAACTAAAAAGTACCTGGACTCCAATTGGCATTCCTTTCTTATTGAAACCAGTCGGGCAAGCTGTTGCGGGCATTTCTAATAAATTGAAAGCGCAAAGATAAAGAGAATTCAAAAATCTCTTGTACATCTTATAGTGATGGTGTGCAGGCTTTGTAAATACTGGCAGTATTAATACTTCATTATCACCAAGAAGCTCCTTAAAAAGAAAAAACCAATATTATTTTAATCAAAATATATTATATAAAAAATGTTTGTTATTAATAATTTTTTATTCCAATTAATATTGCAGTTGTTGTTATAACATGATTGTTTTAAACTTTGCCTTGTAAAAGAATCCTGAAATTCTCAAAATATTGATAACCAAAATTTAAAAAAAAATTGATAGACATTGTAAAAATAATTAAACCTATAAGAATAAATGGAATGTGACTTGCTTAACAGGAAATATGTGGATGATGGAAGTCGGAAATGTTTCGATGCCTATTGGTATTACATAAAAATATCCATGAATGGCTATGGAGGATACATATTTGTAAAAAACGCTTGACAAAAGTAACCAATAGACCAAATAATAAGATCAAAATGTAAATCTTTTTTTATTGTATATTGATATGTGATATATGAGATCTGTTTTATGCGAAATAACACCATTTATATTCCATTGTCCAATAATCATGAATATTGATTTTAAAGAATAGAACTATTAAAATGGATGGTGGACAGATCAATATGAGAATTTGATTGCCACATAAGAAAAAAAGAAAGAATAAAATTTAAAAAAATAAAATAAAATATATATATATATATATATATATATATATATATATAAGTTAAGTGTATAAATAGTTTAGATGATAAGAAATACTATTAGCTCTTTGTACCAAGTCAAGTTTTTTCTACGTAATTATTGACTCGTAAAACTCTACGTAGGTTGCCCCCCCCCATATACCGACCCCTCAGACTTCCCGCGCTTGCCTCGTCAGAACCTCTGCCCCTGACGGCCCCGCCTTCCTCGGATTCCCCCCACTTACCTCTTGTCCCCTCACAGTCAAAATGCTGCGCTCAGAGCGAATGCTTCCCTCTTCTGATGACTCTGCGCCGGAATCCTGTCTCTCGCTCCTTCTGTGGTTCCGCGGGCTGCTCCATCCCTGGTTATTTACCTCCATTGGTCCATCTCGTCTTCCTGTTCTTGGATTGCGCTTCGGGCATTCCCTTGCGAAATGCCCTCTCCTACCACAATCGAAGCGCCTAGATAGGCTACATTGGGCCGCTACATGGCCGGGCCGATTACACTTGTAGCAGAGTCGCTCCTGCTTCTTCCCCCGGTCCTCCGGGCCTCTGCCGCTTGTCGAAAGGTCTATTATTACCCGTCATTCGTTTCGGTTGGCTCCTCCTTAATGATGATTTCACTTTGATCCAATGATCTACTGGTTTATAGAACCGGGCCTCATTGCGTTCGTGGGCGTCTATGAGCTCATGCGCACAATCCACAAAGTACCTGTCTCGCGGCAACGAGCCTGGTCGATCCACGTAATGATTCAATCGAACCTTCAATATATCTCGAACGAACGCTGTTCGTTTGGCCCCCTTCGCCTGGCCGAAGGTTTCCACCATCTTTTCCACTAGCCTATTATACAGAACGAGAAGCTTTTCTGCCAACTCACCCTCGGTCTGTCCTTGCTTTCTTTGCTCTTTCAGCAGATAGAAAACATCTTCTTCAGGAGTCCATCTTCCTCCGCCGTAGAGTTTTTTCAACCGATCTTTCAAGACTTCCCACGAATGAGTAGTGTCTCCTTGGATTGCATTGAGAACACGTCTCGAAATTCGAGTTACCAGTGAAGCTTCCAAAAGTGCCATGTATGACTCCGAGAGCGTGCCGTTTTCCTTTCTTGATGAAATGAGACCCTTAATTTGATCTGCACCCTTTATGAAGTGTTCTAGATTTCCTAACACACCAGTGAATGGTTCGAGCTGACTTATTACTTCATGAATGAAAGCCGAATTCTGAGTCCTTATCTTCACGAGCGCGAACTGATTCGTCTCTGATGCTTTCTTTAACTTTGCCCACTCTACTGCTGCCTGTGCCAATTGGTACTCCAGTTTAGCTCCTTCGTCTTTTTCAGGCATTTTCGTTATAGATTAAAAAGTTTTTCGTCACTTACACAAAAAATATATACACCTTTTCGTAAGTTAACTTACGTAACTTTTGGAAATGTTTTTCGAACGGGTTTCGGCACCAGTTATGATTAGACTGAATTATTCCACAATATATGAAAATTTGGGAATTAATATCACACACTGTTTGCTATAAATTGCTTTTAATAATCTCTAACCGAAATAATAAATTCAACACATGTTATTAAAATCGAATACAAAAAACTTGACTTGGTACAAAGAGCTAATAGTTTTTCTTATCATCTAAACTATTTATACACTTAACTTATATATATATATAAGTTAAGATGAGACTAAGAGCTGTATATCCACTAATACCAAACTCTTATAAACAAACATTGTAAATACTATATATAGAGAATTATAAGAGGAATAAAGTCAGTGTTTAACCAGCCTTCAAGTGTGTTATTTGTCCCTTAACCTTCTTTTTTTTATGCTTTGGAGTAGTGAAGTCTTTAAGTTATATATATATGTATATACATATATATATATATAAATATAAATATTTATATATATAAATAAATAATATTAAAACTAAATAAATAAAATAAAATAATTAAAATAAAATGTAATATATAAATATATTGTGGATAAATATAAACATATAGACTTATAAATGAGCATATTATAGAAATATATGGGTTTCGAAAGTAGAGAGGTATATATAATGCTAAGAAATGTGATATTGTTTTTTTTTAGTATTTGAAATTTAAATTTTACGTAAAAAAGATTATTTTTATTAAAAGAGAGAAAAAGTTCGCTTTCATAAGAATAATTCTGAAATACACTTTTATAGTTCAATAGGTAGATACTCATTTTTTAAGGGGTTTTTTTTTTACTCCTGTCCGCTTCTGTGACGAGGTCATTGGGGGGAAGTGATTTTGCAGCACATAATAACATTTAATGAGGTTACACCCGGTGACTGTTACCACCCAGTGTTGCCAGGCAGGAATCTCGAACTGTTGTATAATTTTATTAAATTGTATATTAATACAACTTCGTACACCTGCAACACAGGGGTAACCAATTATTACCTTGCAGAAAAGTGTATAGTGTACGTGGTGTAAATATTAGCAGAGGCAAGTTATTGTAAGTTTGTTTTGTTCAATATATCAACTTTTATTTTTTCTCAGACTTTTATTTCGTTTATAAATTCATCCACATCTTCCGTACACTAAATACTATTATAATAATAAGCTTTTGTTAGATAATTTAATACAAAAAGGATGAACCATTACTACAAATTATTAATTAATAACATAGCATAAATCATTTTTAAAAATAAAATTATGGAAACAATAACAATTAAATATGTTTTTAAAGCGTAAAACTGCCTTAAACATTATCAAAGTGGCTTCATCTACGTGATTCTTAACCGTTATCGGAACTTTTATACCAATATGAAATATAAAATATACAACTATTCCATGGAGTTATGGAACAACATTGACAATGCTAATAAGGACCATAGATTTACTTGAGATGGTGACTAGTTATTATAGTATGAACAAAAAGTTTAAAAATACTGTAAAGGAAATTACTTTACAACAATAAGTGATCATGAAAGGGTGTAATGAAATTAAAATACTATTTTTTTTTTCTTTCACGAAACGGCCTTAAAGACCACGGGAATATCACAGCTCTTCATTCGCTTCCTCTCTTCCCATATGTCCCTCATGCGCTCTGAGTGCCTAAGTTTTCTCTCCTCAGACCACGAAAGACTCTTTTTGGGGCGCTTTTTTTCCCACAAGAACCTTTATACCCTTGAGCGTCCTTCTGTATTCATCTCGGTCAAAACAATCTCGGTCTGTTAGCCTCATTTGGTCCATATCATCCCTAAGTTGTTTGAAATATCCCATTGCATTTTTGTGACAGTGGATTCGGTGAAAAATTTTATGGTTCAGTCTTTCAGGATTCATCTTCATCATGTGTCCGTCCATAGGACCTTAGCCTTCCCACGATAACATCAGTTTCCAAGTCCGTTGTTTCCCTATAAATTTCTTCATTCGACCTCAACCTGTATCCTTCAGGTGTTCTCAAGAGGTTTCTGTTCCATAAAGTATAACCGGCTCACAGTGGAACGAGCGTTAGGAGCGTCTGGACATTCATTAATATCTCCACTTCTGGTTCTCCTAGAATAAGGCTATTGCTACGGTTTTAAAGCTTTTTGAAGGAACTATTTAATTATATGATAAACAGGATCAAACCTTTTAGGATAATGTAAAAATTCTAAATTTGATATTTCGATGTTAGATTATTTAGTATCAAACATTGTACCATTTATTGTACCAACATACTACGAGAATAGGTACAATACAGTATTCTATGGAAAGACAGATACATAGGTATTAAATAAAATTACACAAAGGAAAAAGTAACAAACCAAATAATTTAATTATTAAACAAAATTAATAAAATAATTGATAATTACTTTTGTTAGTTAATATACTAGGTATAATTGATACATCAAAATTATAATAAATGTAAGTGCCTATATAAAATTGTTTCATTTAAATAAGGAAATAAAAATTAAATAAATCAAAAATTAAAAACTTGACGATTTGTTGTAGGACTATTGCACCTATGTGCACCATTACACATATGTCGTTCAAATACCACACGCAAACTGAGTTTCATTGTTAATACTATTATGTTAGATGTGGGTTGTTCGGATAAATGAATGTAAACAAAAACTGGTAAAAAAAAGAAAACTTGCGAAAAGTAGACGCCAATATCAACAGAAATTATTTTAAATTAATTCTCAAGGCCCATAAAATAAAAAGAAAAAATCATTTTCTCGGAAAATAGCACCTAGTAGCAAAATCCGACTAATGGAAAAAAAACTTCAAACATTCTAGTTATTTACTGTGAAGGTAGTTTTTTGGGCGATTTTGAGCGATTTTCGCAATTGATTATTTAATTTTATCACCCAATTTTCACCGAAAAATCCCAGACGTTTGAAATAATCCCAAGTTTTATTTGCCTAAAATATCTTATTATGGATGTGTGTTTTTCCAGTAAGTCCACGATTAATTTAATGCATTACCTCAAACAGTGGATTGCTTTAAAAATATGAGTTTTTAGAAAAATTTATATTTCAATTCAGAATTTTTTATATAAGATTTGATTTCACAATAAATTTATCTATGGATTTTGTTGAGAAGAAGTATAAAGTATAATTTAAAATCAAAATAGAGAACAAATTTAGTTATTAGAGAATTGGTCCAATGTCCAACAAATGCGTTGGTTCGTTCCACTGTGCGGCTTGATGACTGTGTTATAATGTCGTATCCTAGCTTTAATACATAGGTTCTTCTTTTTGTAAAAATTACTGGTGGCGAAGCTTAATTTCTCCGATTTGGCGACTTTCTCCTTAAAACCTTCTCCATCCGACCCATTGCTGCATATGGTTTCCCCTAGGTATTTAAATCTCTGCGTCACTTTAATTTTCCTGTATTTAGTTTCAACCTTTTTCTTCTTAAAACCCGAGTCTGTGGTCATCAGTTCCGTTTTCTCAAAAGATATTTGTAAGCCTGCTTTCTTCGCTATTTCCGAGAGGGTGTTTATTTGAGCAATTGCCTCTTCTTCTGTCTCATCTAAAAGGTCGTCCGCATATGCGAGGCATTTAAGTTTGACATGATTGTTCTTAGTCCCTAGGGTTGCACCTGAATTGTTGATTTTCCAAAGCTCCTTCATGGTCTTGTCCAGTATCACGTTAAAAAGCACTGGAGACAAACCGTCTCCTTGTCTGAGTCCCGTTTTGATCTGAAATCGGCCTTAAAATACTATTATAATAATAAGCTTTTATTAGATAATTTAATACAAAAAGGAAGAACAATTACAAAAAATTATTAATTAATAACATAGCATAAATAATTTGAAAATAATAAATAAATAGTTTCTCAAAATTAAAAACAAGCAATATGTGTATTATGAAGTTCATCATGAACATCAACCATTTAATAAACTAAATAAAAACAGAAACACAAAATATAAAAACTTTAATATGACGAATAAATAAGAGTGATGGTTCGATTCTTGAATAATATTAAATTATAAACCCGTAATAAAAATGATAAAAATTATATTTATTTATAAATTACAAAATAAAAGCAAGTATTTAATAGCTTATTTAAGTAAGAGAATTTTAAAAGTGACAGTGTACTTCTCGATGGGCAAAAGAGACAGTCTGAGCCCTCTGCTCTTCATCATATTTATGAATATAAAAAATAAATATGTAAGAGAAGAACAGCAAGTGAATCGAATGGTTATTGGGAAGACTCCAGAACAACTCGAAGCAGAATGGAACTTGGAGGAAGTAAAGGAAGAAGAAAATACTTACCTATGAGATAGGCAGGATTCCAAACCACCCAAGAGGTTCTGCCTGTGGTTTCGTTACCCATTTTTTATAGTGGATGGTTCGCTTCACTGAATCTAGTAGCAGGAATGGCTCCCTGCTAATGCAATTAGTGAAGCCCTATGAAACCACTGAACCTTTACTGCCTGCTCACAAGTCCTGCTTATTTCCTTGAAAACACAATTTCAGTTTTAAACATCGACCAAAAATTTAATAAATGCAGCATTGTGTTATCAGGAATTGAAGAGGTTACTAGGTTTGAGAGAATGAACTTTGTCATAAAAAGATTGATATCGGATTCGGTTCAAATCAGCAACAAATGGGACGTTAAGGCCACTATTCTGACGGTGCGAGGTATTGGATAATAATCTTAGCGTTAGCCCAATGTATAGAAAAATGATGAGTCTTAAAAGTATTGGCGCAAACAGACATACTGTACCTGGCTAGGAACTCTCTATTCTGACGATAGAAAAATGATGAGTCTTAGAAGTATTGGCGCAAACAGACATACAGTACCTGGCTAGGAACTCTCTATTCTGACGGTGCGAGGTATTGGATACCAATATTAGGCCTTGGCCCAATGTGTATAAAAATGATGAGTCTATAAAGTATTGGCACACAAAGACAAACAGTTCCATACTAGGGGGGCTCTTAGCGTTGGCCCAATGTGTAGAAAAATGATGAGTCTAAAAAGTATTGCCACACAAAGACAAACAGTTCCATACTAGGGGGGCTCTCTATTCTACCGGTTCGATGTATTGGATACCAATATTAGCCTTGGCCCAATGTGGAGAAAAATGATGAGTCTATAAAGTATTGGCACACAAAGACAAACAGTTCCATACTAGGGGGACTCTTAGCGTTGGCTCAATGTGTAGAAAAATGATGAGTCTAAAAAGTATTGCCACACAGAGACAAACAGTTCCATACTAGGGGGGCTCTCTATTCTACCGGTTCGATGTATTGGATACCAATATTAGCCTTGGCCCAATGTGGAGAAAAATGATGAGTCTATAAAGTATTGGCACACAAAGACAAACAGTTCCATACTAGGGGGACTCTTAGCGTTGGCTCAATGTGTAGAAAAATGATGAGTCTAAAAAGTATTGCCACACAGAGACAAACAGTTCCATACTAGGGGGGCTCTCTATTCTACCGGTTCGATGTATTGGATACCAATATTAGCCTTGGCCCAATGTGTATAAAAATGATGAGTCTATAAAGTATTGGCACACAAAGACAAACAGTTCCATACTAGGGGCGCTCTCTATTCTACCGGTTCGATGTATTGGATACCAATATTAGCCTTGGCCCAATGTGGAGAAAAATGATGAGTCTATAAAGTATTGGCACACAAAGACAAACAGTTCCATACTAGGGGGACTCTTAGCGTTGGCTCAATGTGTAGAAAAATGATGAGTCTAAAAAGTATTGCCACACAGAGACAAACAGTTCCATACTAGGGGGGCTCTCTATTCTACCGGTTCGATGTATTGGATACCAATATTAGCCTTGGCCCAATGTGGAGAAAAATGATGAGTCTATAAAGTATTGGCACACAAAGACAAACAGTTCCATACTAGGGGGACTCTTAGCGTTGGCTCAATGTGTAGAAAAATGATGAGTCTAAAAAGTATTGCCACACAGAGACAAACAGTTCCATACTAGGGGGGCTCTCTATTCTACCGGTTCGATGTATTGGACACAAATATTAGCCTTGGCCCAATGTGGAGAAAAATGATGAGTCTATAAAGTATTGGCACACAAAGACACACAGTTCCATACTAGGGGGACTCTTAGCGTTGGCTCAATGTGTAGAAAAATGATGAGTCTAAAAAGTATTGCCACACAAAGACAAACAGTTCCATACTAGGGGGGCTCTCTATTCTACCGGTTCGATGTATTGGATACCAATATTAGCCTTGGCCCAATGTGGAGAAAAATGATGAGTCTATAAAGTATTGGCACACAAAGACAAACAGTTCCATACTAGGGGGACTCTTAGCGTTGGCTCAATGTGTAGAAAAATGATGAGTCTAAAAAGTATTGCCACACAGAGACAAACAGTTCCATACTAGGGGGGCTCTCTATTCTACCGGTTCGATGTATTGGATACCAATATTAGCCTTGGCCCAATGTGGAGAAAAATGATGAGTCTATAAAGTATTGGCACACAAAGACAAACAGTTCCATACTAGGGGGACTCTTAGCGTTGGCTCAATGTGTAGAAAAATGATGAGTCTAAAAAGTATTGCCACACAGAGACAAACAGTTCCATACTAGGGGGGCTCTCTATTCTACCGGTTCGATGTATTGGATACCAATATTAGCCTTGGCCCAATGTGGAGAAAAATGATGAGTCTATAAAGTATTGGCACACAAAGACAAACAGTTCCATACTAGGGGGACTCTTAGCGTTGGCTCAATGTGTAGAAAAATGATGAGTCTAAAAAGTATTGCCACACAGAGACAAACAGTTCCATACTAGGGGGGCTCTCTATTCTACCGGTTCGATGTATTGGATACCAATATTAGCCTTGGCCCAATGTGGAGAAAAATGATGAGTCTATAAAGTATTGGCACACAAAGACAAACAGTTCCATACTAGGGGGACTCTTAGCGTTGGCTCAATGTGTAGAAAAATGATGAGTCTAAAAAGTATTGCCACACAGAGACAAACAGTTCCATACTAGGGGGGCTCTCTATTCTACCGGTTCGATGTATTGGATACCAATCTTAGCCTTGGCCCAATGTGTATAAAAATGATGAGTCTATAAAGTATTGGCACACAAAGACAAACAGTTCCATACTAGGGGGACTCTTAGCGTTGGCTCAATGTGTAGAAAAATGATGAGTCTAAAAAGTATTGCCACACAGAGACAAACAGTTCCATACTAGGGGGGCTCTCTATTCTACCGGTTCGATGTATTGGATACCAATATTAGCCTTGGCCCAATGTGTATAAAAATGATGAGTCTATAAAGTATTGGCACACAAAGACAAACAGTTCCATACTAGGGGCGCTCTCTATTCTACCGGTTCGATGTATTGGATACCAATATTAGCCTTGGCCCAATGTGGAGAAAAATGATGAGTCTATAAAGTATTGGCACACAAAGACAAACAGTTCCATACTAGGGGGACTCTTAGCGTTGGCTCAATGTGTAGAAAAATGATGAGTCTAAAAAGTATTGCCACACAGAGACAAACAGTTCCATACTAGGGGGGCTCTCTATTCTACCGGTTCGATGTATTGGATACCAATATTAGCCTTGGCCCAATGTGGAGAAAAATGATGAGTCTATAAAGTATTGGCACACAAAGACAAACAGTTCCATACTAGGGGGGCTCTCTATTCTACCGGTTCGATGTATTGGATACCAATATTAGCCTTGGCCCAATGTGGAGAAAAATGATGAGTCTATAAAGTATTGGCACACAAAGACAAACAGTTCCATACTAGGGGGACTCTTAGCGTTGGCTCAATGTGTAGAAAAATGATGAGTCTAAAAAGTATTGCCACACAGAGACAAACAGTTCCATACTAGGGGGGCTCTCTATTCTACCGGTTCGATGTATTGGATACCAATCTTAGCCTTGGCCCAATGTGTATAAAAATGATGAGTCTATAAAGTATTGGCACACAAAGACAAACAGTTCCATACTAGGGGGACTCTTAGCGTTGGCTCAATGTGTAGAAAAATGATGAGTCTAAAAAGTATTGCCACACAGAGACAAACAGTTCCATACTAGGGGGGCTCTCTATTCTACCGGTTCGATGTATTGGATACCAATATTAGCCTTGGCCCAAGGTGTATAAAAATGATGAGTCTATAAAGTATTGGCACACAAAGACAAACAGTTCCATACTAGGGGGACTCTTAGCGTTGGCTCAATGTGTAGAAAAATGATGAGTCTAAAAAGTATTGCCACACAGAGACAAACAGTTCCATACTAGGGGGGCTCTCTATTCTACCGGTTCGATGTATTGGATACCAATATTAGCCTTGGCCCAATGTGGAGAAAAATGATGAGTCTATAAAGTATTGGCACACAAAGACAAACAGTTCCATACTAGGGGGACTCTTAGCGTTGGCTCAATGTGTAGAAAAATGATGAGTCTAAAAAGTATTGCCACACAAAGACAAACAGTTCCATACTAGGGGGGCTCTCTATTCTACCGGTTCGATGTATTGGATACCAATATTAGCCTTGGCCCAATGTGGAGAAAAATGATGAGTCTATAAAGTATTGGCACACAAAGACAAACAGTTCCATACTAGGGGGACTCTTAGCGTTGGCTCAATGTGTAGAAAAATGATGAGTCTAAAAAGTATTGCCACACAGAGACAAACAGTTCCATACTAGGGGGACTCTTAGCGTTGGCCCAATGTGTAGAAAAATGATGAGTCTAAAAAGTATTGCCACACAGAGACAAACAGTTCCATACTAGGGGGGCTCTCTATTCTACCGGTTCGATGTATTGGATACCAATCTTAGCCTTGGCCCAATGTGTATAAAAATGATGAGTCTATAAAGTATTGGCACACAATGACAAACAGTTCCATACTAGGGGGACTCTTAGCGTTGGCCCAATGTGTAGAAAAATGATGAGTCTAAAAAGTATTGCCACACACAGACAGACAGTTCCATACTAGGGGGGCTCTCTATTCTACCGGTTCGATGTAATGGATACCAATATTAGCCTTGGCCCAATGTGTAGAAAAATGATGAGTCTAAAAAGTATTGCCACACACAGACAAACAGTTCCATACTAGGGGGGCTCTCTATTCTACCGGTTCGATGTATTGGATACCAATCTTAGCCTTGGCCCAATGTGTAGAAAAATGATGAGTCTATAAAGTATTGGCACACAAAGACAAACAGTTCCATACTAGGGGGACTCTTAGCGTTGGCCCAATGTGTAGAAAAATGATGAGTCTATAAAGTATTGGCACACAAAGACAAACAGTTCCATACTAGGGGGACTCTTAGCCTTGGCCCAATGTGTAGAAAAATGATGAGTCTATAAAGTATTGGCACACAAAGACAAACAGTTCCATACTAGGGGGACTCTTAGCGTTGGCCCAATGTGTAGAAAAATGATGAGTCTATAAAGTATTGGCACACAAAGACAAACAGTTCCATACTAGGGGGACTCTTAGCCTTGGCCCAATGTGTAGAAAAATGATGAGTCTAAAAAGTATTGCCACACACAGACAAACAGTTCCATACTAGGGGGGCTCTCTATTCTACCGGTTCGATGTATTGGATACCAATCTTAGCCTTGGCCCAATGTGTAGAAAAATGATGAGTCTATAAAGTATTGCCACACAGAGACAAACAGTTCCATACTAGGGGGGCTCTCTATTCTACCGGTTCGATGTATTGGATACCAATATTAGCCTTGGCCCAATGTGGAGAAAAATGATGAGTCTATAAAGTATTGGCACACAAAGACAAACAGTTCCATACTAGGGGGACTCTTAGCGTTGGCTCAATGTGTAGAAAAATGATGAGTCTAAAAAGTATTGCCACACAGAGACAAACAGTTCCATACTAGGGGGGCTCTCTATTCTACCGGTTCGATGTATTGGATACCAATCTTAGCCTTGGCCCAATGTGTATAAAAATGATGAGTCTATAAAGTATTGGCACACAATGACAAACAGTTCCATACTAGGGGGACTCTTAGCGTTGGCCCAATGTGTAGAAAAATGATGAGTCTAAAAAGTATTGCCACACACAGACAGACAGTTCCATACTAGGGGGGCTCTCTATTCTACCGGTTCGATGTATTGGATACCAATATTAGCCTTGGCCCAATGTGTATAAAAATGATGAGTCTATAAAGTATTGGCACACAATGACAAACAGTTCCATACTAGGGGGACTCTTAGCGTTGGCCCAATGTGTAGAAAAATGATGAGTCTAAAAAGTATTGCCACACAGAGACAAACAGTTCCATACTAGGGGGGCTCTCTATTCTACCGGTTCGATGTATTGGATACCAATATTAGCCTTGGCCCAATGTGGAGAAAAATGATGAGTCTATAAAGTATTGCCACACAGAGACAAACAGTTCCATACTAGGGGGGCTCTCTATTCTACCGGTTCGATGTATTGGATACCAATATTAGCCTTGGCCCAATGTGTAGAAAAATGATGAGTCTATAAAGTATTGCCACACAGAGACAAACAGTTCCATACTAGGGGGGCTCTCTATTCTACCGGTTCGATGTATTGGATACCAATATTAGCCTTGGCCCAATGTGTAGAAAAATGATGAGTCTATAAAGTATTGCCACACAGAGACAAACAGTTCCATACTAGGGGGGCTCTCTATTCTACCGGTTCGATGTATTGGATACCAATATTAGCCTTGGCCCAATGTGTAGAAAAATGATGAGTCTATAAAGTATTGCCACACAGAGACAAACAGTTCCATACTAGGGGGGCTCTCTATTCTACCGGTTCGATGTATTGGATACCAATATTAGCCTTGGCCCAATGTGTAGAAAAATGATGAGTCTATAAAGTATTGCCACACAGAGACAAACAGTTCCATACTAGGGGGGCTCTCTATTCTACCGGTTCGATGTATTGGATACCAATATTAGCCTTGGCCCAATGTGTAGAAAAATGATGAGTCTATAAAGTATTGCCACACAGAGACAAACAGTTCCATACTAGGGGGGCTCTCTATTCTACCGGTTCGATGTATTGGATACCAATATTAGCCTTGGCCCAATGTGTAGAAAAATGATGAGTCTATAAAGTATTGCCACACAGAGACAAACAGTTCCATACTAGGGGGGCTCTCTATTCTACCGGTTCGATGTATTGGATACCAATATTAGCCTTGGCCCAATGTGGAGAAAAATGATGAGTCTATAAAGTATTGGCACACAAAGACAAACAGTTCCATACTAGGGGGACTCTTAGCGTTGGCTCAATGTGTAGAAAAATGATGAGTCTAAAAAGTATTGCCACACAGAGACAAACAGTTCCATACTAGGGGGGCTCTCTATTCTACCGGTTCGATGTATTGGATACCAATCTTTTGGCCCAATGTGTATAAAAATGATGAGTCTATAAAGTATTGGCACACAATGACAAACAGTTCCATACTAGGGGGACTCTTAGCGTTGGCCCAATGTGTAGAAAAATGATGAGTCTAAAAAGTATTGCCACACACAGACAGACAGTTCCATACTAGGGGGGCTCTCTATTCTACCGGTTCGATGTATTGGATACCAATCTTTTGGCCCAATGTGTATAAAAATGATGAGTCTATAAAGTATTGGCACACAATGACAAACAGTTCCATACTAGGGGGACTCTTAGCGTTGGCCCAATGTGTAGAAAAATGATGAGTCTAAAAAGTATTGCCACACACAGACAGACAGTTCCATACTAGGGGGGCTCTCTATTCTACCGGTTCGATGTATTGGATACCAATATTAGCCTTGGGCCAATGTGTATAAAAATGATGAGTCTATAAAGTATTGGCACACAATGACAAACAGTTCCATACTAGGGGGACTCTTAGCGTTGGCCCAATGTGTAGAAAAATGATGAGTCTAAAAAGTATTGCCACACAGAGACAAACAGTTCCATACTAGGGGGGCTCTCTATTCTACCGGTTCGATGTAATGGATACCAATATTAGCCTTGGCCCAATGTGTATAAAAATGATGAGTCTATAAAGTATTGGCACACAAAGACAAACAGTTCCATACTAGGGGCGCTCTCTATTCTACCGGTTCGATGTATTGGATACCAATGTTAACCTTGGCCCAATGTGTAGAAAAATGATGAGTCTATAAAGTATTGCCACACAGAGACAAACAGTTCCATACTAGGGGGGCTCTCTATTCTACCGGTTCGATGTATTGGATACCAATATTAGCCTTGGCCCAATGTGGAGAAAAATGATGAGTCTATAAAGTATTGGCACACAAAGACAAACAGTTCCATACTAGGGGGACTCTTAGCGTTGGCTCAATGTGTAGAAAAATGATGAGTCTAAAAAGTATTGCCACACAGAGACAAACAGTTCCATACTAGGGGGGCTCTCTATTCTACCGGTTCGATGTATTGGATACCAATCTTTTGGCCCAATGTGTATAAAAATGATGAGTCTATAAAGTATTGGCACACAATGACAAACAGTTCCATACTAGGGGGACTCTTAGCGTTGGCCCAATGTGTAGAAAAATGATGAGTCTAAAAAGTATTGCCACACACAGACAGACAGTTCCATACTAGGGGGGCTCTCTATTCTACCGGTTCGATGTATTGGATACCAATATTAGCCTTGGCCCAATGTGTATAAAAATGATGAGTCTATAAAGTATTGGCACACAATGACAAACAGTTCCATACTAGGGGGACTCTTAGCGTTGGCCCAATGTGTAGAAAAATGATGAGTCTAAAAAGTATTGCCACACAGAGACAAACAGTTCCATACTAGGGGGGCTCTCTATTCTACCGGTTCGATGTAATGGATACCAATATTAGCCTTGGCCCAATGTGTATAAAAATGATGAGTCTATAAAGTATTGGCACACAAAGACAAACAGTTCCATACTAGGTGCGCTCTCTATTCTACCGGTTCGATGTATTGGATACCAATGTTAACCTTGGCCCAATGTGTAGAAAAATGATGAGTCTAAAAAGTATTAGGGCACACAGACATACATACAGTACCTGGCTAGGAACTCTCTATTCTGACGATAGAAAAATGATGAGTCTTAAAAGTATTGGCACACACAGACATACAGTACCAGGCTAGGAACTCTCTATTCTGACGGTGTGATGTATTGGATACCAATCTGTTGTTGTCTAATTGCGAAATAGTTTTTCAAATTTTGATGATTTTCTTTCATTTCTATTTATAATAATTTGATGTTTTTCAATGTCTATAGGATTTTCTTTTTCAGCATTCCAAATTTGTTCATTAGATGATTCTTGTGATTGACACATCATTCATTAATCGGTGAGTCAGTTCACACACATGTGTAAAGTGCCGAAAACAAGATTTTACATGAGTCAACTTTACAATAATTTAACACAACAAATCGCTGCTCCGGAAGTATAATGATCTGCTCCGGAAATGACCTTTATGCATTGATGACTTTGATGCATTTACTAGATGTTTGTAAATCGACATAATTGTACAAAATTCGCCATTGGAGGGAAGGTCGGTCGTTATAACCTTATAATGCTTATTTACCTTTCCCTCCGCCTGAATAACGATTTATGGTTCAGCTGTGATTTTTACTTTTGTTTTTTGGAGTTTTATCATTATACTTTCGGACCCGCGAAATGATATAAGACCTCTTGGTTAAAAATTTACAATATTATTTACATAACGAAAGCCATATTTAAAACATTTGCACTTACACATTTGTGAAATAACGCATCGATATATTTGAAGATTTTTTTTGGAAAAAAATGGAAAAGTGTCGATTAATTTTGATATAAACTTCGTTTATTGAATTAAGTTGTGTTTTGTTTCAAATCTCTTTTTATTGAACAAATATTTACATCCTTTACATATATACAATATAATAATAGAATCTACAGTTCTACAGAATTAAGTTGTGGCCTCAAAATTCCCATTTTAAAGGCTTGATGTAAAAAAACATTTGCGAGAGTTAAATTAATATCGAAAATCTATGTTGCTTAGCAGAATATAACAAATGAATAAAGAATAATTTAGCTAAAAACAAAAATGTTATATATATATATATATATATATATATATATATATATATATATATATATTCACCTATCTTGGCGGATATTTATTTAGAAGAACTGTTAGATACAGTCATACCAAAAATACCATTTAATATACCGTTTCAATTTAAATATGTGGATGATAAAATAACAGCGGTACCAACCGAAAACAATGAAAAAGAAATAATTTTAAACGAATTTAATAAATATTCTACTCGATTAAACTTTACTATTGAATTTGAAAATGATAATAAAATACCATTTTTAGACGTTCTCTTAATCAGAAAATCAAACGGGGAAATATAAACTAAATGGTGGCAAAAATATATTCACTCTGGTCGATACATACATTACACAACCCAAGGCCCAAAAAGATATAAAATAAATACGGCTAAAAACCTAATAAATCGCGCGAGAAAATTATCATCCCCAATACACCAAAAAAAAAGCCGAAAACAATGTAGTGGACCTCTTATTAAAGAATGGTTATTTACACAGCCTCCTTCGTAATTTACTAAAAACAGCAAAAACACTTTCTAACCAAAACAACCCAAATGAATTACTTAAACTATCCTATTATACTTACACGTGACATTTTACATTAATTTTAGTGTGCTATTTAATGTTTTCACTAAAAGGTCATTTTTTCACTGTCAGGGCATGAATATGAGACTAACCTAGTCTCGAAATGTCGCCTAAGAAGTTGAAATAACTGACTGAAACTCGAGAACCATAAACAATATATTTTCACAACAGTCAAGATAAGTAGAAACCAATATATATATATATAGATAAATGTCGGAAAATCAGATAGACGTTGTTTATAAAGAAACTTTTATTGAGAAGAACAAACACAACTAACAACGGTACATAAATTGACAGAATAATAGCCTAATAATAATGAAATCTGAGTTACGTACCTAACTTTTCCATAGACGCGTAAGTAACTTTTAAAGCGCGGGATATAAGCAAGGGGCGGCGCCTTCTTACATATTGGTATATCATACATAATAATATCGAATGGACACCCGGCCGCGGTCCGCCTCTCTTAATTAATGTGTCCCGCCCGCGCCTAAGACCTCCTCCTTGGAGTTTTCGCAAGGGGCGTCTTGCAGCGCCCCTTGAAACCCGGCAACCACGTGCACTGCAAACCCTGCTCACAAGGTAAAGCCGGCCCTGTCGACGGGCAAAGGAGACAGTCTGAGCAGAGGGCTCTTCATCATATTCATGAGTATAAAAAATAAAAATTAAATATGTAAGAGAAGAATGGCAAGTGTATCGATTGGTTATTGGGAAGATTCTAGGGGACGACAAAGATACGGAGGGACTGAGAAAAATGCAGATCCTGGGACCTAAGGATTGGTCCTGGGACGTTCAAAATATTTTTTACAAATAAGTTATGTAACTTTTTTTTCTTTCCCTCCTAATTGGATTATTTGGATCAACCATAACTTGAAACTGGCCATAGTCATAACTTACACAATTTACATAAAACTTACAAAATCTTTACAATTCAGTTATGTTTCTGATAGTTTTCTAGTCGATGTTTCTATTAATAACTTCCTACAGAATTTTTTCCCCAAAGTGTTGGCATCTTTAATATTGTTTAAATATGTAAATGCGTTAAAAAAATACAAGCTGTTTGAAATATAATGTGAAAACAACGATGAAATGCAAGAGATCATAAGAAGAAACAGAATGCGGCTTGGATAGTCAAAATTTAGGACTTCCACTGTAGGCATAGCATAATAAAGTTACCTTAAACTAAGCATACAACTAGGCGTCTAATTTATTAAAAACCAGACACATAATGCATTGCGGGTTAGGTATTGATTTTATTGAAAGCGCACAAAGAACTGCTGGTCTTGCATCTATCTGATTGAAGGCGCAGAATGTGTTGCAGATTTGGTATTTATCTTATTGAAGAAGTATATTTTTTTTTTCTAAACCTCCTTTATTTGTTTTTATTATCCTAACGCCCGTAAAACATATTGACAACTTTAAAGAGGAAATTAAAAATATCAAAACGACTATTGACAAACAAGGGGACCTGCTCACGTCCTCTCTATACAATTACTCACTATTTATTGGTCCATATTTTTATTTCTTAGGATCTTGTGTTCTATATTGCTAAGTTTGTTCATGTTCAAGCAGCTATATATATTCTATTACCTTACTTTTATCATCATTTATTCATTATTTTCTCTTTTTACACATTTTAACAGTATTATCATTTCTATACTATTAATATTCTTATATGTTTTTTGTTTTATCTTAAATGTCTTTAACTATCTGGAACATTTCATAGCTTTTTACCTAATCTACCAGCTAAAATTAATTGTGCACAGCATCTTCTCCTCTAATACTGGGACCTTATCTCCTACCTCACCATCATGTCCAGTGTCCGGATCTCCTGTCACGTCAACACCCAATCCTTACCTGCCCATTTTGATGAATTCCTTCAATATTTTACCCAAAACTTTTATCATACCATTGGAATTTCTGAAACATGGCGAAAACCCCACATCCCCTCCTCTGCAATATCCTTACCAGACTATTCATTCCTCCGCCACGACCGGGTAGACCGGACTGGTGTAGGAGTAGGTCTTTACGTACACAACTCCCTAAGATCACGTATCCTTGATACCTCACCCGCAACCGGTTATCCTCACACAGAATTCCTTCTTGTTGAAATCTATTTTAACCTAAACCCTCTCCTGTATGTCGTAGTATATCGCCCTCCTTTGGTCCCTCTTGATTCAATTTTTGAATCTACCCTTTACGACTAAATTCCTCTCTATAACCATATCATTATCTCCGGTGATTTTAATACCAATCTCCTTGTCCAATCCAACGATTGACTATACCTGGAAAATCTCTTTTACTCTCTACACCTTTTCATTGTCCCATTTTCTCCCACCCATCAGACCTTTCTATCCGACACTGGATTAGACCTGTTTGTCATTGATTCACGGGAGAACCTCCTTCCTTCTTCTCAATTACCCGTTCCATTTCTGTCCTCTCATGATCTTATCCATATTTCATACAATATCCAAACTCCTGTTATATTTCCTAAAACCTTTTGCAACTTAGATGCTCTCACCCCAGAGAACATCTCACCCTCTGAAATCTTGGATTGGAGAGAGATTTATTCTTGTGCCTCTATTGATTTGATGGTTGACATACTTACTCTTAATCTCAAATATAACCTTGACACCTATGCCCCACTGAAAACCTCAACCTTCTGTCACCAGCCTGCTCCCTGGATGTGTCAAAAATTAAAAATCTTCAAAGGAAGCGTGATGCGGCCCGAAGACGCTTTAGACGGACAAGGTTAACTGATGACTATCAAGCGTTTAGGGCTCTCCGCAATTTGACACAGTCGACAATCAGGCAGCCAAAAACCAAATACTCCCAGGAAGCCTTTTCATCTGCTCCCGATTCTAAATCCAAAGAGCATCTCCTCCGAAAGCTTTCTCTCCTTAATTAATCTTCTTCTAGGCCCTTTCCAGCCTCTCCCAATGAAATAAACTCATATTTTTTGTCCACCTCAGTTAATACTTCAAAATCATCCTCTCCCGTATTTTCCCTAGCACCATCTTTCAACCCTGACAACTTTTACTTCGCTGACATTTCACCCTACGACATCTTTGCCTCTGTTCTGAAATCCCACTCCAACTCCACAGGCTTCGATGGAATTCCTGTCAAACTGCTAAAATCCTGCCTTTTCGATATTATACCTGTCCTACTCTTTATATACAATTTTTCACTGCAAAACGGAGTATTCCCAACCTCTTGGAAAAAAGCCATTGTCCACCCTATCAATAAATCCTCTAACCTAGTCTCACTCAAAAACAACCGCCCAATCCTCTCCAACCTATCCAAGCCTCTAGAAAGAATAGTCCAATCACAAATGTCAAATTTCCTCGAACAGTCCAAATTCCTTGAGCCACTTCAATCAGGTTTCCGCTCCGGTTTCTCCACACAATCGGCACTTACCAAAATCACCAATGACATACATACCGCTATGGACGACAAAAAACTAACAGTGCTTATTGTTGGCGACACTATATTAATAAGTATCAATTGTAACGTAAACGAGTGTCTACGGTGCGCGCATGCGCCTAATGACCCATGTCAGTGGAACAAGTGCAGTGTAGAAGTTAATTACGAAGTGAGTGGGTACACGCCGGCCGGCAGTCATAACCTTAAACTTACACTCATCTAAACTTGCTGCGTAAGCATCAGAAGTAAACGAATCCAAAGGATAGTAGGAGGAGCAAGCATACTGTGGTGATTGAACTAACCATATAAACTGTATTTCAATTCATGTAAGTGATTTAAACTAATGATAATTAAAAGAATGTTTCATTTGCCGATTGATTCTATTTTCTTTCTAACTCCCCGTATTAAACTTATTTTATTTTTATAAACGAACATTGTTCAATCTCCGGGCCGGATATTAAGAAAGATAATACAGTTAATAATTTACTTTAAGTTTATTAATTAGTAACAAAATAAGTAGAAATATAATTTAAAATAGCTATATGTTAAATTTGATTTTGGAATCACTTTATTAAAAAATGAAATTTAAACATGAAATTAAATTAAAATTTTAGTAATATTTAAAAAAGAAAAAGGATAACAATAAAATATTGGATAATTATTTCTGAGTCTAATACTGTAGAAGAGTCCACGCAGTATTATCTGTACTTTTGTTTACCTATGTGGATAGTTGAGTTGAAAACAATGCTCTGTATTATATACGTAACTATTTACATATAATTGCCTTAATTATTTAATTAATTGAATTAACTAAAGTACAGATTTAAAAATAAAGCCAATTATATAATTCTCATCATTTTGTAGTAAAATATATGATTTTTAGGTAAATGGTAACATTTTTTTTGTCTCATCTCTTATATTGAAATTTTTTTTTTTTTTTTTTAAGTAATTAGTAATTATTTTATTTAATAATTTAAGTAACGAGTTTGTTTACGACCTTTTGTTCTTACTTTCCATTTTATATAAATATAATACTTTTAAGAATCATTAATTCTATAAAGTCGGTTTTCTGTAAACAATATAAATTTAAATTTTGATTTTTTCTATATATATGTGTAAAGTGTCGTCACCATGCCCCCCCCCCCCGAATTACAAATTAAAGGCATCCGCGCAGCTCTTAAACTTTTACGTAAGGATATAGCACAGATTTATAATGTAGGTACATCTAACATGGATTCAGCATTCAAGGCTATGTCTTTAACTGCGGATACATTGAAGGCTAATTACAGGAGTAAGTTTGAAGAGGGTCAGGTATTGGCAATCATTAACGAAAAAGACACATTGTTTCCTACTGATGAGGGCATCAAGGAGAGGTGAGATAAATGCTCTATATTATAAAATTGTTGAGATGCAACAAGAGAAACAAGCTCAACAGAATGAAAATTCTCAATCGTCGAGAAACTCTTGTTCGTTCGCGCATTCAACTCATCGAAGGCTAGCTCGCATGGAGTTGCCTAAATTTAATGGAAACATTCATGAATGGCTAAAATTCAAGCAGTTGTTCCTTAGTATGGTACACACAAATGTTGAGGTCACGATAATAGAGAAGTTCCAGTACTTATCCACGTCTGTCCTAGGGGAACCTTTGGCCCTAATAGCCCCGTTTAGCTTAGATGAGCCGAATTACCAGAAGGCATGGGACGCATTGACAGATAGATATGACAATAAACGACTACTTGCATCGTCATACATCGATCAAATTTTGGAGTTTTCTCCTCATAAAGGTAGCCCTACCCTTCAATCCTTACACGCCTTTATTAGAGCAGTGGCCGAAAACATAGCGGCTTTCCGAACTGTCGAGATACCCGATCAAGCAGACTTTTTATGGTTGACCTTAGCGCTAATGAAACTTGATCCACAAACTAGACATGACTTTGAAGTGGAAGTAGTCACAACTGAATGGCCGACCTTTAAACAATTAGTAGATTTTGTTCTAGGTAGAAGTCGAGTAATGCAGCTCACAGCTCCTAAGAACATTAATCTTTCCAAGCCAAGGCCCAAGGCGAATATTCTCGCAACTACTTCTACACCATCACCCGCAGTAAAACCACAAATCTGTACTTGTAAACAAATGCACTCTCTATTGGAATGCCCGATTTTTAGAACCAAGACTCCAACAGAAAGGATAGCATTTCTGAGGGAAAAAAATGCCTGTTTCAATTGTCTTAGGTCAGGCCATAGGAGAGCTGCATGCCTTTCACCAGGTCGCTGCCGAGTTTGTAGGAATAAACACCATACCTGGGTCCATCTTGAGAAGGAATCAAACTCGGAACCTACGATCAACACGGATTCTTCACCAGCTCGAATCAAGTCTTCTGCAACCGAGAAACGGGATTCTGAGCCTACCTCGTCTGTCCTGGTTGGTAGCGTTCTAGGACCCGCACAAGTTGTCTTAGGTACCGCTATTGGACTCATTCACGATTCAGATAATAATCTTCAACCTGTTCGTTGTTTGGTCGATTGTGGATCTCAATTTTCTCTTATGTCGTCTAAATGTAATAAACGATTAGGACTTACCTGGCGTGCAACCACTCATACGCCTCGTGGGACTGGGGGTGTCCCAGTACCCAGAGTTAAAGGAAGGCTAAAGTGTCGCATACACTCTAGAATCAACCAAGATCAATATTTGGACGTCGAACCTTTGATTGTTGGCTATTTAACTGGAGATCTACCGACAACGCAACTTCAACCAATATATGGATCCGCTGCACAGCCATTTGCTGACCCCTTATTTTGGGAACCTCGAGAGAGCGATATGCTTCTTGGTGGCGACTGTTTCATGCGAATTATAACGGGCAGCCCGGTCACTTTGGACAACAATTTCCGACCCCTTCCTACCTTCTTTGCACTTGTTGTAATGGGAGGTGCTAATGTAGACTCAGCTTCGACCCTGCACAGTCATTGCCTACTTGAATCGCCTATCATTGAAGAGCTGCTTTCTAAATTCTGGTTGATAGAAGAAGTGGAGGTTTCGATTGATGGCAGCAAAAACGATCCTGTCGAACAACATTTTTTGAAAACTCACACTCGAGATTCGACTGGAAGATATATAGTGGCCCTACCATTTAAAGAACCGCCAGAAGATATACCAGAGGCTGAAACTCTTGCTCTTTCTCGTTTTAGAGGAATCGAAACGAGATTTAAACGAAACCATATCTTGCATAGTAAATAAGCAGACTTTATGAAGGAGTATGAGCAGCTAGGCCTTATGACCAGGACAATTTCACCATCAGCCTAAGTAGATCCACATCATCCAGTGTTTCGTCATGATGACCCACAAGCTAAAATTCGTGTCGTTTTTGATGCTTCAGCTTCAACGACAAAGGGATCTCTAAACAGTAAACTCTATGTTGGTCCGAAACTCCAAAGTGACATCGCAGACATCATTTTGAATTTTAGACGATACAAGATCGCTGTAACTGCAGATTTAATTAAAATGTACAGGCAGATTATTGTAATTCCGGAACATAGACGTTTCCAACACATATTCTGGCGAGCGACTACTGAAGAGGCTATTCAAAAATACGAGCTAAACACAGTCACCTACGGCACAGCGTCAGCTCCATTTCAAGCAAATCGTGTTGTGAAACAATTATGTATTGATGAAGGCGCAGCTTTTCCTTTGGCGGCTGAAGTTTTGAACAATTATATTTACGTCGATGATGTAGTTGCAGGCGCTGACTCTTTTGATGAGGCATTGGTACTTGTGCAACAATTGATAGGACTACTGAGTAAAGGCCAGTTCTCCATTCACAAATGGAATAGCAACTGCTCCGAGCTGATGAATAAACTCGACCCTAACCTAATAAGAAGGAGCGTTGAGTTGTCGCCTGATACTGATTCGTGTGTTACGAAAATTCCGGGAATGTCCTGGGATCCGATCAATGATTGTTTCTCTTATTCTGTTAAACCTATTTGCAGGACTATCACAAAGCGATCGATCCTATCCACTGTCACACGCTTATACGATCCAATGGGATTCCTTGCACCAGTCACATTCAAAGCAAAATATTTTCTTCAGGAACTCTGGAAGTTGAAGATTGCTTGAGATGATTCCATTGGAGATGAACTACAGCAGGAATGGTTAGATTTTGCTACGCATCATACTTGCCTTCAGTTTATACAAATTCCTAGATTCATTCTATCCGATCTAATGGAAACGAAACAGCTAATCGGATTCTGTGATGCATCCAAAAGGGGCTTCGCAGCTGCTATATACTTAAGGATCGCAGCAGAAGATGGAGAGGTGAAGGTGACGCTACTAAAGTCTAAAACCAAACTAGCTCCAATTAAGACTATTTTGACACCTAGGTTGGAGTTGTGCGGTGCTCAGCTCCTTGTCAAGTTAATGCTGTCTATTAACAAATTTTGTGAAACTCTAGCGATAGCAGAAAGGATCTTCTTCTCTGACTCAACCATCGTGCTGGCCTGGCTCAGGATATCACCTCAATCATTACCAACGTTCGTAGCGAATCGTGTCTCATACATAACAACTCACACACTTGAGAATGAATGGCTGCATGTGCCATCCGAAGAAAATCCTGCTGATTTAGCATCTCGTGGGATAGCGCCGCAGTTACTTAAGGATGAGGCACTATGGTGGGCGGGCCCACACTGGTTGCGCACAAGTCCTTTCATATTTCCTCAGCAACCTGAAATTTACAAGCATCGAGCACCTGAAGTAAAGCCAGGGACCATACTTACAGTCCACACTAATCTACCTGATACCTGCGATGCTACTTACTTACCCATGATTATTACCTGGATGAAGCGTCACTCCTCATATAATAAAGTTGTCCGATCACTAGCATATGTGTTAAGATTTGTTCATATGTTGTTAAGATCTATTGATGAAATAGATGCTTTTTATAGTAGTATGGAGCAACGCATTGATTCCTGCCCGAGAGCTTATGTTAAGATTATCCTGGGAGATTATAATGCGCAGGTAGGAAAGGAAACAGAATACTTGCCCACAATTGGTCTAAATAGCATTCATGACCATGCAAATGATAATGAGATGAGGATGATAAATTTTGCTGTTTCGAACGGACTTGTGGTCGGCAGTACTATGTTCCCTAACAAAAAAAATTCATCTAGGGACTTGGCACTCCAATTATGGATTCACGTGTAATCAAATCGACCATGTGTTAAGCAGCCGTCACATCAGTAGTTTGATGGATGTGAGAGCTTTCAGAGGAGCCAACATCGATTCTGATCACTACCTCACGATCGCTAGGTTAAGGGCTACAATTTCCAACATCAGAAATCAAACTGGAGCACGATCGGCAAACATCAACACGGAAAAGCTGAAGGATCTCGAGGTTAGGCAACCCTTTACTGACAGCATGAATGTCAAAATTAAAGATTTATATCAGGCTGATAGCATGCATCAACAATGGCAAAAATGTAAAGAAGCCATGGAAGAATTGGCAGTTGGTGTGCTTGGATTCCAAAGACCAAATAAGAAAGTACCAAGGTTTGACGAAGAATGCCTAGAAGTGACCAGCCGGAAGAACCTTGCCTATAAAACAATATTACAGCGAAGGCATACAAGAAAATCAGTGGAGGAATACAGATCCAGAAGAAGGGAAGAGAAACACACCCACCAGAGGAAAAAGAGGGCTTGGCACTGGGAACGCCTCCAGCGGATGGAAGAACTTCGGACTAATAATGAAATAAGAAAATTTTTCCAAGAAATGAACAACAACCGACAGACATTCAAACCTAGAATAAATGCCTGTAGAGACAACGAGGGTAATCTCACCACAAATAGGAGGCAGGTGCTGGAACAGTGGCGGCTTTACTTCGATGTCCTACTTAATGGCGTCGCTGGAATAGAAGGAGAGGAAATAGAGATGCCCCCAGAGGAATTGGAGCCTCCTGTTGTGGACGATGTTTATGAAGCTGTGGAAGAGCTCGAAAATAATAAAGCACCGGGACCAGATGGACTCTCCCCTGAACTTTTTAAGTATAGAGGAGAAGAGTTAGTATAATATAATAATGGATATCTGGAGGATGGAGGAAATCCCTTGTGAGTCGCGCAAAGCAGTTATATGCCCGATTTACAAGAAGGGGGATGTGCTTGATGGCCATAATTATCGTCGTATATCCCTCTTACCATGTGCTTATAAGGTGTTCCCTGGGATAAAAAAAACTGCTTCCTTTTGCCGAGCAGAATATAGGAAAGTACCAGACGGGCTTCATGAGAGGAAAGTCTACCATGGATCAGATATTCTCCATTAGAAGCATTCTGGAGAGGTGCAGGGAGTTTAATATCCACACACACCACCTGTTCATTGACTTCCGAATGGCCTATGATAGTATAAAGAGGAAGGAGCTGGACAAGCATCTGCTGGAAATGGGAATACCACCGAAGCTGATACGTCTGATTAGGTTCAATGCACAGTGTGTGTTCAAGGTAACCTGACTGAAAGCTTCGAAACTCACAAAGGGCTGAGTGAGACAGGGTGATAGCCTCGCATGCCTTCTAATTAATTTGGCCCTCCAAAGTGCAGTGCGGAAATCTGGAATACAAATTGGGGGAACTATATTCAATAGATCTATGATTTTGGCCTTCGCCGATGACATAGATATTGTGGCAAGAACCCCTACAGATTTAGAAAATGCTTTTATCAGTCTCCAGATAGCAGCAGCTAGATTGGGTTTAGAGGTCAATGAATCAAAAACCAAATATATGCATGCAGGCCCGCAACTGAATGTGCATGAACCATCGCATTTTATGGCTCGAGGCTTTAAATTTGAAAGTGTGAAGGAATTTGTGTATCTTGGATCCCAGGTGAACGCGGATAATGATGACATAAAAGCAGAAATCCACCGTAGAATTATGTCTTCAAATAAATAGTGGGGTGGTGCTTGTTATTTCGGGTTACCGAAGCATTTTAGAAGCAGGCCTATTTCACAAAACACGAAGGTGCATTTGTACAAGACCCTAGTGAGACCAGTTCTTACTTATGCCCCCGAATGCTGGACATTACCCAGTTCACAGGAAGCCCTTCTCCTAAGGTACGAGAGGAAAATTTTGAGAAGAATTTATGGCCCAGTTTGCACCAATGGGATCTGGATGATAAGGACGAACGCTGAGCTAACAAGACTCTACAATAGCCCTGATATTTTCAGGATAATCAAAGTAGGCCGCCCTCGATGGCCCGGTCATATAATTACAATGTCCAAGGATCAGATTCATAATATGGTCCTAGATGAAAGGATTTATGGGACAAGAGTGGAAAGACCTCGGCTCCGATGGATCGATGGAGTGGCGGCGGATGCCAGGTCCATCTTATGAATCCGCAAATGGAGAGAACCAAGCTGCAGGAGGCCTTGACTCTACAGGAGTTGTAGCGCCACGAATGATGATGATGATGATCATCATTGACGACAACTTTACTGTTTACGAAGAGCTTGTGAAAGTGTGCAGTTTGAAAGGTGCAACTACGGGAGAAGATTTATTTCATCATTTGGAACAAGCACTGGATTCATTGCAGTTAAGTTGGGAAAAGTTAACTATCGATGGAGGCAAGAACATGAGCGGTCAAAACAAAGGTGTTCCACACACCGTCAGTTCCATATGATTTTCGAAGACCTGGAAGCTGATCATGACGACGTGGTTTACTACTGTGAAGTGAGGTGGCTCAGTCAAGGTACCGTTTTGGAACGGTTATTTTATTTGAGGAATGAAATTGGCAACTTCATGGAGATTAAAGGCAAGCCAGTCGAAGAGCTTACTAACAAGTATTGGATTATCGATCTTGGTTTTTTGACTGATTTGACTACGGAACTGAATCAGCTCAACAAACGCTTGCATGGAAAATGCAAATTGATTTGCGATATGTATTCAGATGTAAAGTTATTTGAGATGAAACTGTTTATCAAGCATATTGATGAAAGAAAGCTTGACAATTTTCCTAATTGCAAGAAAGCCGTGGAAGAAGCTGGAGAAAATTTTAAGTGGAAAAATATTACAATGAGAAACGTGTTAACACAACTACAAACTGAGTTTGTAAATCGCTTCACCGACTTTAAAAAGATCTCCCTTAACATGGAAATTTTCCAAAAACCTTTTGCAATTGATATTAATGATGTACCAAGCAATTTGCAAATGAACATACTAGATAGTTATAGTAGATTTGCAAAGTAGTAGCACACTTAAAACGGCATTTAAGGAAAGCAATAACTTGGTACAGTTCTACGGAGGTTTGAGTTCTGAAAACTTCAAAGAGTAGAAAAAGTTTGCTCAGCAGATAATCACTATGTTTGGTAGTACGTATTTGTGTGAGCAGACGTTTTCAATTCTCAACTACCGCAAAAATAAAATTTAGAACAGATGAACATTTAGACGTGATACTGCGCTTGTCAAGGACTAAAATGAAAACAGACGTTAAAAAACTTGCAAGTCAAATGCAGCCGCAAAAATCTCACTAGTTCTTACTTTTATGTTAGTAATTCAATTTAAATAGACATGATTATATGAATATATATATCGGTTTCTACTTACCTTGACTCTTTTGGAAATATGTTTCTTTCAACTTCTTAAGGCGACGTTTCGAGGCTAGGCTAGTCTCATATTCATGCCCTGACAGTGAAAAAATGAGCTTTTAGTAAAAACATTAAATAGGAGACTAAAATAAATATAGATGACACGTGTAAGTTGTAATGGATAGTGTGTACTTACAAGTTCCAAAGAATTGATCAGTTTATCATCAATCAGTTATTTCCCAATATATCATAGAATGTTTATATTGCAAAAGATATGATCAACGAATAAGTAATCAATTTTTTTGGAACAGCAGTTTTATTTAATTGTTGAATCATATTAGACTATTTATTATTATATCACCAATAATTAATTAAATTAGCATAAAACGAGCTTAGACCTTGAACATCCGATTTTTTGTTTACAGCGTCATTTTTATATTTATAACTACATATATATATATATATATATATATATATATATGTATGTATGATTAAAAACGAAGATATGCGTTTTATTTCAAATACTAAAATTACATATCCATACGTATAAAAAACGTGCGGCCCGGCATACTCTGGCAACATTTGTGGCCCTCTTTAAGCAAAAGGTTGCCGACCCTTGCTCTAGAGCAGTGCTCCTTAACCATTTTTCTTCATTGTCAAACTAATATTTTTCCAATAATACGAAAGTACAGTAATATTTAGATGTTTGTGGAATGCCTACTTTTTATCAACTAGTCTGTGTCATACCACAAGTAAAAACTTGATAATACTTAAAAAATAAAATAAAATAGCTCTAAGTAAGCAGATAACTATTTTTGTTTTAGGTTTTACAATAATGAGTAGTTATAAAATTATTCAGGTTTAAGCTGAAAAATGACAAAAACAGATTATTGTTAATTCTATTGATCAGCCTTAAGTATCAAGCTATAAATTCTCAAACTGAGCTTCAAAAGTTTCCAAGATCAACTGAATTTAAAAATAATAATTTACTTAATGAATAGAAATCTCATGTCCTGTTATTTTGTTAGAATGGAATAAAAATGTTGCCTTACAATTAACCAGAACAGCCCTTTGTGTTGTAAATGTTGATATTACATCTCCTGACTCAATAAGTTTGAAGTACACAATTAATAAAAGGCCACCTAAGTAGAAAATAAAAGTGAATTAATTCCCAACCTTAAATCGAAGAAAAATATATAAAATCAAAATATAAATATATACATATTTTTAATTACATTTTGTCAGACCAATTTGCTAGACTAACAAGAAATTATTATCTAAAAGCTGTTGTAATATTAATTACTTGCTGTAGAAATATTATTATATTATTATGCTTATGAAATATTATTATGCTTATGAAATATTATTATGCTGTAGAAATATTAATTACTGTTTGAAGGGGGGGGGGAGGGGTATAACATAGTGACATGAGACAAGTTTTAAAATGACCTTGGACAAAATAAATTTGTATTTACCCTAAATAATAAGTTTTTATTCTAAAAGAAAAAATGTTTTTAAAATTAGCTGTTCTTTTGTAATGTAATGTGAATGATATTTAAAATATTTTCTTTTCTCATCTACTAGCCTTTATTTCTCTTAAAAACTCTTCTTAGCAAAACATTACTCAGATTATTTATTAGACATTATCGATTAACTATGATACTAATTATCTAGTCTACTATAGTATAGTAAATTTGTAGTTGATTTAATTTTAATCAAGTTATTATTTAGTATTTCCTATACAATTGAAACAGATTCTTAACTTATATCTTTTTAAAATATATTTTTCACCTTAGAGTTACGATATTTTTTAAACATTACAGATAATTCAAAGGTCATAAAATTATCTACAAGCTTCAAAGTCATGAAGGTAATTAATGCAAAAATATGATAATGCTAAATTGGTGCTCTATATATAAAGCAGTGTAAAGAATTTCCGCAGTTAGTGTTCAAAATTATTTCAGACAAAATGAGTAAGTAGATCATATGCATAATTTTTTTAAATATATATTAATATATACTTATGATGATTTTATTATTACAGGGAAAATTTGTATCGCCTTTTGTGTGGTTGGAATATGTGGAATAGCCAATCCATCACCAATTCCTGAGAATTCGACACCATCTACCCAAACAGCTTCAACTTCTACTGAAAAGGTTGCTAATAAAGCACATTCAACTACATTAGAAAAAAAAGGAGAAAAAGAATTAGCTCAGACAACACCTAGTACTGTAACAAAGGCTGATAAAAATGAAGTGTCTACTTCAAAAAGTAAAAAAGAAGACCAAACTAAAATACCATCTAGTGATAAAGCAGAAATAAAGGAACCAAGAACTCAATCTCACAAACAAGAAGGGAAAGAAACTAATACTTCTTCTAGCGGAAAGATGGAATCTAATCATCCTTCAGTCAGAGGCCAAAAAGATTCAACACATGTAAAACCTGCAGATAAAAATAAAAAAAAGGGACCTAATAATAACAAGAAACCAAAAAAAACTTCAACTGCATACTTAGATAAAGGTAAAAATTGTAATTGTTAATTATCTTAGTGTTTTTCAGGACGAAATAGTTAAATAGTTTTTTCTATTAGCAGTTATAAGATTATCTTATACTTTTTTGTTCCTAGTGAAAAATATTTATTTCAGTTCATGATAAATAAATTTTATAAAGATAATTATATAAGATAATAACTATAATTAGATGTTTAAGCTGTTACTAAGTGATGGAACTAATTTCATTCTAACTAATAATTTAAAAGCTCATGATTACATAAAATGAAAATTATTCCTAAGCTCTTTAATGAACTATTCTTAAACATTTCTCAAGCAAGTGTTTTACAAAAACCATCGGCAAATCACCTTGTCTTATCATCAATCTACAAAAATTAAATTAATGTTGAAGTTTTTTCTTCCCATTAGATACTGAAAATTTAATAAAGAAACTCATCACTTTGTTGTTGTTTTTTTTAAATTTTATTAATTTATAATATTTAATTTATAATATGGCAAATAAATCTTTTACAATCATCCTCCATGACATTTCAGACCTCAAGCATTCAAAATGCTTAATGTCAGCAGTTTTGATAGTTGGAGCTATATTATGAGTAATATGGCTATCAGTTAAAATTCATATTTTATTTCATTGGGGTCATCCGAATTAATAGTCATACATTTTATATTCATTAGTTATAGACCTGAGCCATAAGTTAACAAAAACCAAATAATTAGTTTTCTAAATTAAGCCAAAGTTTAAGGTAGCATAATTTTTTTTTTTTTTTTCTTAGGCAAGGTAATAATGTTCGATGGCATTTGTGGCCCAGGTGGATGTCGGATTGAAGGAGATATTTATGATGAGCTAGTGCCTATACCACATTTTTAAAAACAAGGTTAATAAATTTATATTCAAATTTGTTGTTGATTGTTCAATGAGCAGTATACATGTTTATATATGTTAATATTTTTTAAAATATTGAAATTTCCATGAATTGAAGTGAAGATACCAGCCACACATCTGGGAATTATTTAACCAAGCAGCATTATACACTAAATATTTATTTTAAATAATATTTAGTATCTACTAACTTTTATTCTATGAATTTTCTAATATAAATATATTTTTTAAGTATACATGTAGTTTACTCTCTTATCCATATCACACTCTCAATCATAAATTCTTTTCTCTTATGTTACTTTGCTTCCGAATAAAAAAAAGCTGGTATTTCATTTTAATATTTTGCCATTTTGAATAATAAAAATACTATTTTTTAAAAGAAATACAACCCATAAAGTAATGGCTTGAAATGGAACAGTTCCAATTACCACTTCTTCCTTTTTTTTTTTAATTAAATCTTACCTCACCATGGCCTAAATAGTCCTTTTGACAGAAATGTCAGGGATCAGTTCAGTGGTTTTTTTTCTTTGAATTAAGAAGGTAGGATGTGGAATTTGATTTTTTTAGCCCATTTGGGTCCAGTCAAAATCTTTTAGCAGTGTGCAATTTGTGACCTTTCCTTTCTCACAAAAACTGTTTTTAGAGTACCTTTTGATCCAAATTGGTTAGTTAATAATTCATTTATTTATTTTTGTTTTCTTTATGATGTTTACAGCAATTAATTCAAGGCAAATAGCAACACCTCCAAATTAGATTAGTTGAAGGAGTACATTGTCTAGTATTTAAGATTATTTTTTTACATGGTGGTAACTTTTTTTACAAGTCATCTGTAAAAAAAAGAGTTAACTTTTATTATTATTTATATAATGTATATTTTTTTATTTTCCATTTAAATGAATAAATATTACATTCCTTATCATATCTGTCTTCCCAAACCCTAACATCAACGGTTCTTCAGCATTCTACCTGTAGGGTTTCAAAAATCCCTGCCTCAATAGACACTAGCTGTGCGCTACGAGCCATCGTGATTTTTAAGTCTAAAACTCATATTGTTTTATTATTTTCTTATATTTATCACTTTTTTTTCTAAATACTATATGTAACAGAAAGATTTAATGTACATAACAGTTGTATTCAATGCAAATAAAGTGAATTGTTTTTTATTTATATTTAATCTTTCTTTGTTCACTATCCCCCTAACTGAAGTAAAAAAGTGACCTTAAGAATAAAAGGTTATGTTCTTGTAAACGTCAACTTGCTGTTCCTATTGAAAAACATTATGTAAACAATGCCATAGCTGAAAAGAACATTTGTAACATATTTACATATAGTACATTTACTTTTAAGAAATTAAGTGTAATGCAAATGATTATAAATCTATTTAAAAACAGTTTTTGGGACAATTTTTTTTATTAAAATAGTTCCCGCCTCGACCCTCATTTTTCTGCTTTAGAAATTAATTGGATACAAAAGTCTCATTCTTTTTACATAAACACCGGCTAGTACAAATAAATTGAAAATTTGCTTGTATCTATGTAAAATAAAATAGTGGAAAAGGTTCGAGTACAGAAGGAAATATAATAATTATTAACCCTCCTAATGTCCAATAGCAGTATATGTCTTTTATATTTGCAAAAAGAATCAATGAAAAAATATTTATTATGTTACTAGGTAATATTACTACATTATTTATTTTATATGATTCCTACTTCTTCATGGTGTCTGTTCGTTTTGTGATAGTTACTGCGGCTTCCACAATCCGATTTCATAGCTCTTCTTGAGTGCCAGCTGCCGCCGAAAAACCATAGACATCATCCAACCCCACACAAAATAATCTTATGGCGTTAGATCCGGAGAGGCGGCCATTTAATAGGTCCGTTTCAACTAATCCATCGGTCTCCATAAGTTGCATTTAAAAGATCACTATGAGAAAAGTGAGCTGGAGTACCGTCATGCATAAACCACAGCCTCTGCCTAATGCTTAGCAGAATATCTTCTAGGAGTTCATGAAAAAAAAATTTGCAAAAAATGCAAGTAAGATATACCTGACAGCCTAGGTGACAAAACGAAGGGGCCGATGATGTGGTCGGCTAGAAGACCGCACCAGACATTTAAAGAAAAGGTATGTCGGTAAAGTCCAAGAGCAGTCATATGAGGGTATTCTTCAGCCCAAGTATGGGTACCGTTTCTATGTACCTCGCCATAAGGTTGTTTGTTCTGCAAAAGTGAATAAATTTGTGGTGTCTCCCATGATAATCATAAATTGAACTGTCTCACAGTATTCACTCACACTGAAACACACAGAACTAGACAAACAGATGAGCAACTACTGTCATTGCTTATCGTTCATTTGTTTATCAGTTGATTAATACCTGTAAAACCTGTAATAGTATTAAACACGCTAAACTTTGTACATTCAGTCTTAATGTAGTAAATAAATAATAAATCTTTAACCTTTGATATCTGTTTAATAAATGAATTTGAGATATATGTTAATATGAACTTTTTTGATTATTTTGTGTTAGAGAACACATACCTAAAATAGTTCAGTGTAATTCCGAAACACACTGTATATAGACAAGCCACTGCGTTTACCAGAAGTTTCTATTACACATACATACATTAAAAAAATGTATGCTATTCTTTTATCAATAGAAACATAGCTCAGAGTATTCCTGAAAAAAAAAATACTATTTGTACCTCATAATCATGTTGGAAAAATATTTTTAAAAAATGTTAGAAAAATATATGAATAAAAAGCAATTATAATTATCGTAAGTATCAATACTGCTATTCAGGAATCATCAGGAAATCAGATGATTACTGGATCTTAAACATAAATAATTTCATTGAATTAATAGAACTTTGCTTGATTTTTTGAATTATTAAACTGTAATTATAGATTGAATTTTTTTTTAAATAATAGCTTTGATATGGATTTTTCTAGTTAGGTTTAATTCATAATCACTAATGCTAAAATAAATGAATTCTGTAATTTATTTAAATCTTAATTAAACATATTATCTTATATAGAAACACTAATAATTCTTAGAAAGGGATTTCATTTAAGAAGAGCTGACACTGTATCTATTTATGTTCTATATCCCCACTTATGTTGAAGATTATTAGTTATAATTGGCTGTTAAAATGGTTTATTATTTGTATTTGATGATTGTCCACAGCAATTTTATTTTATTTTCTTCATTGTTAGTACTATTTTTAAATTATTATTACAATTGTATTCGTAAAGTATTATTTTCTCTAATCTTTGAAAAATTTGTGTTTAGCTTCAAAAATGAAATGCATCGTTTATAATGTAGAACAGGATCCATATTTTTATTATTAACCATTAATTACACATTCAAATAATATAAAACATAGTTATGAGAGACTACAGAGATTCAAAAAGCCAGATATATTACTCTTTTTTTTTTATATACCTTTAGACTACTAATTTACACTAAGCAAGGTATCTGTTAATTCTGGCAGTGTTCCAGTGTTTAGCCCACATAATCACTTGTTATCAATACTGCCAAACTGTTACTGAGACCATACTGGTGTTGAGCCTGTGGGAGCTTTAGAAGAAGATTATTCAGTTTAGTGCACTGTGAAAATTATAATGCTGTGATAGATTATGGTTATACCAGACCTAATGGAAAGTGAAGATAATTTGAATGAATATGTAAAACTAAGGAATATTGAAGGAAAAGTTTCAATTAAAAAAACTCAAAAGCACGACAATTTTGAAGAAGGAAGTGTTAAGAGTATTGATGAAAACCCTGTACCCGCAGAAAATATCACTGAAGATGAAAAACTGGAAATCGCTAATTTAGATGTCACCACTAGTACAGAACTAGAAACCACTGTCGAAAATGATAATGAAAGTGATAAGAAAACACCTGAAAGGGATAAGGTAATATTATGCATAAGTATTCTTGTTGTTGCTTCCTAAATTATTATATAATATGAAAATACAACAGCTTTAACTTTTTCAAGTTAACTTTTTTTAATGAAACCAATTAATTATAAATTATTTAAAAAGAGATGCATTTGATACTTCTTAAATATATTTAAAAATGTGTAGCATTTTTACTATCTTCATTTTAACATAATGGTCAATTCAGATCATCAAATTGACCATAATAAATATTAATGGGGAACATTTATTTAAAAAAATTTTTTTTTTAAATTAATATTAAAGATCAAATTTACTATTTGTACTACATCAATTAAGGTTTACTGTTTATTAATTCAGTTATATTCATGAAATTGATTGTTTATTACAATGTTTCTTCTTTAAATACGTAGACATAAACAAAGTAATAATAAATTAGTAAAAACTTTGATTATATTTAGTAAATTAGCATCTGAGAATCCCTTTATTTCTAAACGAAAATCTCATAATCATTTACAATTGATGAATTTCATTGGTAGATAAAAGATTTTTTAGTAGAGAAGCCAAAAAAAATAAAATTGATAGAATTATAAAATTTTATAAATTTGCTTAGATGCTTTCCTCAGGTTTAGCTACCTGTTATCCACAGCATAAATATCTGTTGTTTTTTTTTGTGTTTTTTTTTTTAGAAGCTGAAATGAAAAACAGTTTAATTACTCTTGTTTTCCCATGATATGCTTTTATATAATGATGGAGGAATCAATGCCTTAAATATTATTCATATTCCATTTCCTGTAAATAGTTTCTTGAAAACAGATCAACAACAAGTTCCAAATATGTTATCTATTAATAGATTGACTCCAATTCCACCACTTCCTTAACCCTATGTTTCCATTTTTACATTTCATATTTTCTCTGGAGCAACTTTTTTTACCCATTTGCTTCACTTATTATAATAATTGTAAAGAGTTTAAATGCAATGGTTTACTGTTTCTTGTACACTAAACTAGGGATATTATATTATAAAAAAAAAAAAGAATATATATTATCATAAGAATATTTGTAGTTTAAATTTATCTAAATATCTTAAACAATAGGCAATGTTGTTTCAATAGTCGTCCTCCCAAAAGACGATAGTTACGGCAGGTCATCAGTTAAACAGTATCTGTAATAACTTTTCAAAGAAATTTTTGTAATTAGTTAATTAATACTAATTTACCAATCATCATCAAAATTTAACTATTTTTATTCCAAGTATCGTAAAATCATAGCTAGGAACCATACTCATCATATTCGTGGATACACGGTAGGTCTACCATTTATGATTAGATTAAAAAGGGATCCATAACCACATCAACCTTTTTTTATATTTAAGAAGACGGAAATTATCATGTAATTATATGGTTTTTTTATAAATAGCTTCTTTGCTTTATCATCTTGAAAGAGATATAGACATTAAAATCTAATGGGCCACGATTTTGAGACAATTATGGGCTTTTATTATATAAAATTCTTATGTTATTTACTCATTTCTTGTTTATATCTTATTTATATTATCATAAACTATTTTACGATCCTCTTTTAATGATTTGTAATCACCATTTCCTTTTCTTCTTTTTTTTCAAGGAAACCGAGAATAAAAGAAAAGGTATTCTGAAATATCAGAGAACATATTCAAATAAACATGTAGATTTTAATATGGATTTGGAGTTCGTACCATTTGATGAATCCAAAGACTACACTATTGAAATTCAAATTGTGGAACAGATGCCTAAAAAGATTGTGTCTTATGCGGCCTTATTTGCTCAGCAGAAAAAGGAAGAAGAAGATAAACTTAAGAAGGAAGCGGAGGAGAAAGAAAAACAAAGACGGTTACGCAATAAGAAAAGAAAGTATCACGAATGGAAGAAAAATCTAAAGCCAAACAAACCCATAAACAAAGAAATACAAAACAACGCCCCGAATCCAGAAGTTGAACACGACAATAGTCTCCTGAAAATAATCGATTCGGCGGAAAACCACTTGTGTACCGATGAAGAAATGAACTCTGAAAAGGATGATTCCAACGAATTTATTTGTCATTCCGATACTGATATAGAACATTCTGATTCAATGAGCATTGGAAGTGAAACCATTATATATGAGGATGATGATAATTTCTTTCCGGATCTATCTCAAGGAACAGATTTCGAATCACCAACGGATGATTTGAATAAGCCCTTAAACGATACTGACATTGAGACTGGTACAGAGAACAATATTGATATTTTGAGTAGTACAGAGAACGATACAGAGATTGAGACTGGTACAGAGAACAATAATGATATTGAGACTGGTACACAGAACGATACTGAGATTGAGACTGGTACCGAGAACGATACTGAGACTGAAATCAAACCGGCGCGCCATAACGAACCAACGGAGGAAAAATGCCAAAGCAGTTGTGAAGTTCAAGGTATAGCCGAGAACTTTGAAAATTATTTGATTACAAAAAACAATTCTGACAATCTTCAGCTATTTTGCGTGCCCGCGAAGAAGCAACGATCAAACAGCCTCTCGGACCTAGACGACTTCAGGAAATCTCATCGCTTCGTTGTCCAGCGGCTGCCAAAGGAAATAGAGCTCATAATCAACAGGCAACTCGAAAAACAATATTATGGGTAAAGCATTTATTATTAGAAAATTTCAATATTTATTTAATGAGATTTGATTTATTCTGTAAATACTGAGTTAATTGTTTACGATTATTGTACTGTATATTAACAAGTACTAATTATTGACACGAGTTCTTTCAGTTTCGAGAATGTAATTATGATGAAGTATTATTATTACATAATTATTCCATTAGTTAAAATCTTTAGTAGTGTTTTTTTTTTAACATTTGTCTATTTATATTCATTATGGAATCAAATATTTCAATAAAATGCTGATATTCATGTACAAATTAAATCACTATGCTATAACTATTGTTATTGAAGATTATTCCCTGTTTAAAGGGCTACTATTTTTAAATGACCAAGCAGCAAATTATAAAAAAAAAAATTGTCGTTTCTCTATATTTTGGTAATTTCATGTTTTTTAAGTACATATGTCATTTTATAAATTGTAAATCGATTTTAACGATTTGGAGGTAAGAGGTAATGAAAGTATCCAATTTTTATTGTTTATCACAGAAAGTAAATATCTATCACATATTTATGTAAAATATAAATTATATATTTGTTTTTATCTTTTTTACTTTTAATATGAATCCTGACTTAATTTCTAAGTATACCAATTACTTTTTATCAAATACTTTTTTTTATTTGAAATTATTAGAAAAAATACATTTCTCCTCAATACTTTCTGATAACATGTAAGTTCATAATTAAAGAATAACCTACGATTTTGTATAAACACCTATTTTTTTAGTTTAGTTTATTGATTGACCTTATTTACGATATTATAAACTTTCAAAAAAATATATAATTAGTTAGTTTGATATAACATGTTTGTTGTAACAATCATGTTTATTTAATACTTAAAGTACCTAACGCCTTTATCTCATATGATTAATTAATATTAATAAATTTAAAGAGAAGAGTAAAGAGGAATGCGTAAAATGTCTCGTTTGTACCTACCTCGTAATTATGCTTCGACTTTCCTTCAATGAAATAAAATAAAAATTGTTTGCTATACCTTCGCTGGTGTTAATCCGATTAGGATTTTTTTAATTACGTAATTATATTTGAAAAATTAAATTATTTATTTATTCTTCCCGTATTTCTTCTGGTTTCGACCGTGTCCTCAAATTCTTTTCCGACGTTTCGTACGTTTAACTACGTGATGAAAGGATTAAAAATATTGGCCTTGGCAATTCAAGAGAGTAATCAAATTATTATTCAAGTAAAAATTTAGGAAAAGTACAGTCGATCGATACCGTTTCCTGTCATAAATCGAGTAAAAAACTAAACAAAGGTGAACTTGTAACAAATATAGAACCAGCATGTACAATACTATATAAAGAGTGTATATTAAGTTTAGTGTATATCTTTAACTAATTAGACTAAAAATTAGTCCGGTATAGATTTTATTTTTGTTTTTTGGGGTATTCTATGAATAGGGAAGGCATGACAAAACAAAGTTATTACGCAATAGAAAAAAAAAATACGCTCTGTAGGGGGTTTGATTCAGTAAACAGGCAATATGAGCCTATATATATATATATGTATTGTAAATCTCGTTCGTAAGGACATACACACACAGGGACAGCAGACTTATTGCCAAATGCGTTTATCAACCGTAGTTGATCCTGAAACGAGTAGATCTGTTGAAAACTGTACTTAGAAATTTTCATATTCCTAAAATCGGTATTTAACATTTAATGAATCTTATAATAATAAATATATCAATAAAATATTTAGTGCTTAGGCTTTCCAAGAGTCTTATTTTTAATTTTTTATTATGAATCGTAGTTGAAAATAATTATATTGACGATCCGAGAGGAACAAATCAATAACAACGTTCACCAAGACCTTTAACAGTGAACTTGAACGTAAATAACCGAGTTAAATATGTTCTGTTTACTGCTCTCACTAACTTGCGATTAAAATGAGGATTTATCTTGACTAATTACTTCCTTCTAGGAGTTCCTATCGTACAATGAAGATGATTTTTCTGCTGTATCAAAGTACAGAGTATGTTTTGCATATCGATGTATATGTTTTGCGCGTCAACTTCAATTATAGTCAAAACATTCCTTGACATCTGAACCCATTCACAGTTTTAAAAGTGTTTTAAAATGGAACAGTGCCAGAACTACTTACTGGTTTCAAACGTTCTTGGCCCCGTGGAAAAGTATTTTACTAATTTTAACTCGTTCATTCAAAAAATAAATTATGGATAACAGCCATGATCAAGTTAAAATCTCAATTACTACTGATGGTTTTCATCGATAACATCTTGAACAAAAGAGAGGGAAAACCTTTTGTTCCTTCAAAATAGTAGTTGCTTGTAGTTTTATAAAAACAATTATCGTCATGCAGGTTCTCTGGAAATAAAACGTTAAATTATGTTATAGAAGCACGTAAATATTTTAAAATATTTACATGAAAAGAAAATTTAGTCTGCGAAATATTTTTAAAGCAGTTCCATAGCGTAATCAGTGGCACTTCAGAAATAATTGGGAATGACGGGTGAAGGTTTGCATATGATTATGGTATTGGCACAATTGTTTATTTTTTTTTTTTAATTTATAGGAACTAAATGATTATTAGGAGATAAATAATATAAACAAATTTTATAGGTTAGAGATAAAACAAAAAAATGAAATCATAAACGTGTCGAAAAAAGGTTTTTCACTTTTAAGGTGAAACATTACCTTTATAGTGGAAATATACTTTATAGTATTTAAAAATTATAAAAAGGTTTTTTTCTCTGTAACATTACAACCTGTGAAGAGTGAAGGGTGTGAGATTCAGTGCATGGACTGTATTGTTTCTTGTACAACGGTTGTCCAGGGAGGTGGTTTGTCCTAGATCACGCTCGTACGCCAGATTTCCTTCCTTATTTGGGTATCCTCTTTATAGAGGCTGGGTGAGCCCCAGGAAGGTCCTAGTTTCCATAGGATCCTTCTCCGGCCACTAAAAGACTAAATAAAATTCTTTCAGCGAGCGGGATTTGAACCCAGGGACTTCGGCACGGCAACTCAGAGCTCTACCACTGAGTCACTACGCTCCCTTTGTGAAATTAAATTTTAACTTTTTTAAAAATGTCTACTAAATTTATAAAATTACATGCGAAAAGAATAACAAAACCACGGAAAAGGTGAAAACATAAAAAGAGGGGTACTCAAAAAAAGCCTTCTTAAAAAGTACAATTTTTCGGAATAAATTTCCTGCCAATACTCGTTTTATAAAATATATGCAAGATACAAAAAATAGATATAAAATACAAAAAATAAAGATATTTTTATTTTGAAGTATTGATATTTTTATAAAAAATTATTTAAAAAAAAGATATTTTGTTGTCTTACTTTTAACGTTACTTGCATAAACTTTGTTGAAGTCTTAAATCATACTTCATATATATTTCATGAAGATTGGACTGTAGAGCAGCTCTTAACGAACTAAAACCTCTTTAAAAAATCGCTCTAGAGGCATTTTGTGTCTTGTACAATTTGTTTTTTGGCTTTGTGCGAGAATCTGCAATAAGTTATTATTACTTTTGCAAGAAGGTTTTATTTGAACATAGGCTGTACTAAAACCCCACAATTAAACATGTATTAAGACTGTGGGAAGACTTGACTATTAATTGGAAGACTTGTAATTAGTTACAAACAATAGCCATATTTCGTGATTTTTTTGAAAAAATTGATGACCGTCTTCAATTGTAAAAACCCTTCTTTTTAAATGCTATTAACTATTATTTTTCACTTTCTCAAACAATTTTTTTGATCATCTGTCCGACTCTTTCAAGTCCATCGAAGCGTTGCTTCTTTATTTTCTCGAAAGGTAGTGGAATTCATTCAGCTCTGTTATCACCCATGACTTCGAGCATTGTAAAAGAACTTATATATCTTCCTATTAAAAAGTAACATCGGTTGTCATTATTCTGTTACCACAAGAACGAAGCAATACTCAAGCTGTAAAAGCTAACTTTAGACAATAACTGAGATATTTCCGTATGACCATCCGTTCAACTGCTGTATCTGAAGGCTGAAATCGTATCGCATTTTTCTTTGAAACGTAAGGCAGCAGTCATGTTACACCATCTTCCGGTCTTCCCCCAAACATTGCATCGCTCACCTATGACATTTCACCCAGATCACACTCATGATTTCCATAAAGACCAACACAGTCGGATACACAGATTACAGTCGGATCAGTTTTTCTGGAATGTTCAACTTTCTCATTGCTTGATATAGAGATTTATGTTGTACACTGTTCTACATTTATTAGCTTTACCAGATGGTAAAGTGATCTTCCATTGTTGTGAGATCACTTCTAAGAGAAGATTACTCTACAGTATTTCCTTGGCCGCGAATAAATCCGAGTACTAAATTGCTAAAAGGTTTTAGAAATTGAAAATTTCATTACTATTTTAAAAGTTTCAGAAGCTTATTAATAGAGGACAAACAGAGTTAAAACGAGAAGTAAAAAACAAAAACAAAAATCAAACTAAATACTTAGCCAGTAAAATGGAAGGACAAGATTATACAGACTGATCACGAATGAATATTGGATAATGGACCTGTGGAAGAGTTCCTCACATTGCGAAACAATTTCTTGTTAAGAAAATTTCCTCCGTAAGCTCGATGTTAGTTGTGCATAGGAAAGATTTAGTGCCTTCTGATCAACTCCTTCATTGTTATGTGTAGTAGTAACTACTTAATAAAAGGAACTGCGTTTTTAAGATTAGGATAAAGTTGAGAAAAGAGGAATTAGGCTTATTAACACTTTAAGTTTTAGTTTGGTTTCCGAAGAAGATTCAGAAGATAAAGTTTCTGAGGATGTTAGGGTGTTAGTGAGGCATTTTCAGTTGGTTACAGAGTGATGAGGTAGATATAACATAACAATTTCGAAAGAGAAGAAAGTAGCAGTGGAGGTTGGTTTGTTGTGGTACTCAGGAACAAGATGTAGAAGTCAAAAGTCTAGAAATAAAATATACCTCATCTGATATTCTTGATAAAGATAAAGGTCCTTATGGAGGATCAGATGAAATGAGTGATGATTATGAAAGCATTTAAGAGGAGGAAGAAGAAACAAATGTCAGAAGGGTGAGAATTCTATGACATGAAGAGCAAGGGGTCAGTCCTCCACAAGAAGCAACAATCCAATATCTGTACGAAGACGAAGTACCAGACAAAGAAGAAGACCTTCTTCTTCTTCTTTAACTTCCTCTAATGCCTTTGCTAGCGTCGAGGAGCCTCCACCCAATGCAGCCATGCCTCGCGGTCCTTACTCAGCCACCTCATTTCCTGGAGGGTCTTGCCTCTCTCCCCTCCTATGCGCTGGATATATTCCTGATAGGAAACTCTGGGACGGCCTCTCGGCCTCTTCCCAGTGGGTCTAGCTTCCATGACCTTCCTCGGCTCTCTCTCTTCGTCTATCCACAAACGTGGCCAAACCACTTTGGCTGTCGGTTTTTTATGGAATTTTTCAGCTCGATCACTTTCAGCTCCTCTCTGACTATTTCATTCCTCCCTGCGGTCCCTCCTGGTCTTTCCAACGACTCTCCGCAGAAATTTCATCTCCGCCGCTGTCACTCGGCTAGCTTGTTTGTCCAGCATAACCCAGCTTTCACTTCCATAAGTGAGGGTTGGGAGGTAAACTGATTTGTAGATGTGCATTTTGCTTTCCTTTCCAACCTCCCTATGGCCAACTATACTGTTGCAAATAGGGTAGTAATCCTGGTTGGCTTTTGATATTCTATTAGCTACTTCTGGGTCAATTCTTCCCCTGCTGCTAATGATTGTCCCCAAGTAGGTGTACTCTTCCACAACTTCAAGTACCACCCCATTACAGATCAGCTGGACGTCCTCGTGTTCCTCTCTTGATACCACTAGTACCTTGCTTTTATTGCCATTTATTGTCATTCCTTTGCGGATGAGTTCTTCCTCCCATTCCACCAGGGCTTGCTGCAGCTTGTCTTTCGTGTCCGCAATCAATACTTTTTTTCATCGGCATACAATAGGCTTTGAAACTTAACATTTCTTAAGTTCCACTTTCCGATGACCGTCCAGGCCGTACGGGGCTTACAGATTTTATGGATTTCATCCATAAATAATATAAATAGAAGAGGACTCGAGCTGTGGCCCTGCCTCACACCTCTCTCTCTATGGGAAAAGACTTGGACTCCCTTCCGTTGATCCTCACTACTCCTTTCGCAGCCTCATATGCTGATTTAATTGCGGTGATGAAATCTTCTGGCACATTTTTAGCCGCCAAAGCATCCCATATTTCTTGTCGAGGGACAGAGTCGAATGCTGCTTTTAGATCAAGGAAAGCCATGTATACATTCGTATTTCTGTCCCATGCTTTTTCTGTGATGCTTCGTAATACGAAAATGTGATCTTGAGTCTGTCTCCCTTGGCGAAATCCTGCTTGTTCCTTGTCTATTTGGTTCTCAACTGCAAGCCTTAGTTTCCTTTCTAGGATTGAGGTGTATAGCTTGTATGCCTCCGAAAGCAAGCTTATTGGTCTATAGTTCTCGCATTCAGTGGAACTACCTTTTTTGTGAATCGGGATAATAATGCTGAACTCTCAATCCTTTGGGACAATTTTTGTGTTCCATATTGGAGGAATTGTTGGACAAATTTTATTATTCAAAGAAGAAGACCAAGAGCTTTAATTAAATTAAAGCAATAATAACAATTTTTATAAGACGGCTTGAACTTATTTTTAGTCACTTCAATTATTCCCTTCATTAAACTACTGCATTTATTTTAAATATTGCTAAGGGATTTAACCAGTGCACTGCTATATTAACATAAATGTAGATAGTTCTTCAGTCTACAAATCTTAAGTTGTAATTATATTAATGGATTTGACCCCAGTACGAGATTATTTTTTAATAATTTTAATTTGTATTTTTTTTTATTTTATTGTGATTATTTAAATATTTTTATTTTGAAGAGAAAAGATTTCTCCTGGCCGGGATTTGAACCCGGGTGGGCCCTCCGCATCTCTAGCGTGGTACTCTACCAAGCTACCAGGGCTTGTAACCAGGCCAGACAGTCACCAGTTAAGAGCCCTGGTAGCTTAGTTGGTAAAGTACCACCTAGAGAGGACCCGGGTTCGAATCCCAGCCAGGACAAATCTTTTCTCTTCAAAATAAAAAGAGATTATTTTTTATATAATTTAAAGTGATTAATTTATTACAGCCGGCATTTTTCATATTATTTTATACAATAAAGAAAATCGATTAAAATATTATTAACTTATATAAAATATTAAGAGAAAATGTAGCATTATCTGTAGTTCAACGAATCATTCGTTGTTAATGATAAAAGTGTTGATGTGAAAAAATTGCTCAGATTAAAAATGTATGGGTGTGTGCTCTTCAATAGTCATTCATGTTCAGAATGTTCTTAGATATGCTGATGACACAGTAATTCCATCAGACAACGTTGAGGTCTTCAGGTCATGCTTGATTGTAAATCAAGAAGTGGGAGAAGATATGGGAATCAAAATAAATCAGAATGATACCTAATTATTAGTTTGTACCCGTAACTCACTGTTAGATTTCAATTAGATGCAATGCGAGTTGAAAGGGTTCACTAATTTGGGGACTATAATTACAGATCAGTTAGATCCAAACAATGAGATTAAACGCAGGACAGTAATGAGTAAAGTCACGATTTTTACGAAAATTATATCATTCCTTTTTAACTATTTCAACTTGGAATTGAGGTAAAGAATGTTTAAGTATTGTATTCGATCGGTGGTGTTGTATGGAGTAGAAGCATGGACATTAAAGACGTCATCTATGAACCCCATTAAAGCATTAGGAAAGTAGATATAAAGGTGATTGCTCAGAATAATTTGAAAAGCGCTCAAAACTAACCAAGAAGAGCCAACAAGAATAGGGAATAGCTAAAGACTGTTAAATACAGGAAAATGTCCTATCTGGGTCATGCACTACACGGAAGTCGTTATTGGATCTTGCAGCTGATGATCAGTGGGCAAATAGGTCGAAGAATAATTGGAAGAAAACAAGTTTCTTGGCTTAAAACCATTCGATATTGGAGTGGCATGCTGAATGTAGTAGAGCTTCTTGATATGTCAGCGGACCCTGAACCCTTTGTTATGCAGATGGCCAACATCTAATGATAAAAACGAACAAGGCACATGAAAAAGGTGCTCAAGCCTGGTTTACATTGGTATAATTAGTGGTAGAGTTCGGTGGTAGAATGCTTATTATTTCCCTACTAGAATAATGTAAACAGGTTGTGCTAGTGACAGTAGAGTACTGCAGATAGAGTAGTAGGGGGAAATAATGTGGATAGCACACACGCGTGTAGTACACTCGACTATCCTACCTCCACTTCCACAATCATACTCTAATTTAATCTCTTCTGTATTGTTTGTTGACTATACCAATGTAAGCAAGCACAAGGTTGGTTTTAGCAGAGGGTAGTGTGTCTTTATAGCTGCTTGTGTGCTCAAATTACTAGCAAACGTGAATACAGTTACTCAACAAAAATGAGCATAGTAGACTATTTCAGAAAAAAAGTGTGTTAGTGAACTCTCTACTAATAATTATACCAATGTAAGTCAGCTTCAATAGTCATGAATGTTTAGGTATTATTACTACTTATCTAGATTTATACTGTTCCTGAAAATAAAAGCATTCAAGAAATGCGTTTAAACTACTTTATACAATAATGTAAATCGAGTTATCTGTTGCGCAGGTTGTTGCTTCCAGTTAAGTCACAACAAATTTAACTTGTCATTCGTTTCTCTGTTTATATTTTCCAAATACACAAGTTATCCTGAGCTTTAGTATGAAAAAGAGAATATAATAATGGGAAATGTGTATATTTTGGTAATTAATTAATCTAGAAATGAACGTTTCAATAAACATTTATCATCTATACTTCCAAATGTTAGTTGAAACGTTTATTTCTTGATGAAATGATTACAAAAATCTAAATCATTAAACGTTTACTTAAATTCTCTATTCTATACTAGCTCACGATACCTTGTATTTTGGAAAACATTAAAAATGAAACGAATAAACTGTTAAAACGTGTAACTAAATTCCAAGCAACAACCTGGGGAATGGATTACCAAATCGATTTAAATATAATATAATAAGAGAGATAAGCAGCATTATCCGTAGTTAACAATTAAAGGAAAGATGTGACGAAATGTTTGACATTAAAAACCTATGGATGTGGAATCCCAATCCACCTACAGATAAGTAATGCATATTTAGGTTACAGTTTTAGAATTAATAATAATGATAATAAAGGCTTTATTTATTCTGGGACAAGTCCCTTTAGAATAACAATACAGGAATAATGTAAAAACTAAAATGTCTTAGAGTAGAACATTTTCTTAGAGAATGATGGTACTTGTGTGTTAACGCCACCGCAGTTATTTTTCCCTACTTGTTCGCATACGCGAGCTGTTACATTTTGTAACCGTTATATTTCTAAAACATTTATCTTGCATGTTTTTAAATCTATTTATTGGGGTTAGAATTTTTAATTTTTTAAATAATCATCAACAATTACAAATCAAAATAATTTATTTACAAATGGAATATATCATGAACGATTAAAATAATGGATAATATAGAAATAAATAATATAATATACCACGAACTATCAAAATAATGAAAATAATGAAAAATCCAAATAATTTATTAAAAAAGAAAGTGCTTAATCGGATTTCGATGGAAAATTGGTAAAATATTTCGCTCCTGGAAAAATACAATTGCTTCTTCTTCTGCTTTTGTCAAATCCCAAAGACTCATTTTCGCAGCACAAAAATTAGCGAAATAATAACAACAAATCTAATAATAATTATATAAATAAAATAATAACAACAATGAGTCTAGAACAAATCAGCAAACAAATAATAAATCAGCAACAAACAAAACTCAGCAAACAAGAACGTACAGAAGAAATCTGGTGTTAGAAATATAACCGTTACAAAATGTAACCGCTCGCGCATGCGAACAAGTAGGGGAAAATAACTGCGGTGGCGTTAACACACAAGTACCAGAATGGTATTACATTAATTAATTACAACTGAAATTAATAGATGAGGCATAAATAAAAATTAATTTAAAAATATATATATGAATTACCTCCTAAAACAATATATGAAAGAAAACTATTTCTGGAAGTGTGAACATCCAAATGAGCAGAGAAAGAAAATTTAAGTATATACACACCTCACTCACATACAATTATACAGATACACACATATATATCAAATACATTATCCATCCATCACTTAAAAAACCTTAATCTCAAAACTGAACAAACTATTTCCGATTTTTTGGGAATTCTAAGGAAATTAGGTGATTGAATAAACGGGATTTAAAGGTTGAAAGATTATTGGAATGACGAATGGAAGAAGGTATAGAGTTCCAAAAAGATGAGGATCGGATAAGGAGAGCTCTGTCAAAAGCTGCTGTTCGGTGGGGTGCTGTATATAGATCTGAGAGCCGAGAACGGGTGTTACGGGAGTGGACTGTGGTTTTGAATTGAAGGAGATTGAAAATGTATGATGGTCGGCGGGATTGGATAATTTGGTAAAGAAAGGATGCTAGGAAGTACTTACGACGATAGGAAGGGTAAAGCCACTTCAACTGTTCGTAATATCGGGTGACCGAGACATCTCTCGGGATCCCATAGATGAAGCGAACGAAGCAGTTAAGCAACCGTTTCAATTTTGCCTCGAGATCCCCAGAGATGCCCCCATACACTGTACAGCAATAGTCGAAATGAGGGAAAATTAAGGAAGTTACAAGGAGTCTACGGGTTTCAAAAGGGAACAGATGCCGAAGGTAATTCAGACGCTTTAAGGTGGAGAAGGTACGACGGGAAATTTCCGAGCTGTGGTTTTTCCAGGAGAGGGTTCGGTCAAAAATAATTCCAAGGTTTTTAAACTCTAATTTTAAGGTCCAATTAGAGATTATTATTACTATTTTCTCGTTTGCAATTGTTCCTGAAAATATTATTATTTAAGAAATGAGATTTTGGTAATGAACACGTAATATGACGTAACACATATCCAACGAAGTATAAGCATAGTATTTTACTGAATCCAATGATCAATTGATTATGTAGGTTTGATGATTTCCATGTACAGTTAATTAATTCTTTGTTGTTATAGGTTATTATGGCAAAAGGCCTTTGCTGATCGTAAACAAACTTTTAGCCATCTGTTAAGCAGTGGCACATGTGCTTTCAGATGGGGTAGTGCTGTTGCTTTCCTCTAAAAATAACCTTCAGTAATGTGTGTTTGAACCTTCGCGATTTTTAGCCTAAGGGGCATGAGTTTTGTACCATGTAGTTGAAAATTGTTTTAAATAATGGCAGTAGATGTCCTTAGTCAGCTGGAGTCAGCAGCGAAAATTATGCTGGTAAATTGATTCCTTACAGTATCAGTTTTGTTTGTGACTAAAAATAATACTTTCATTATTATTCTTTAGACGCACTATTTGAATTTCTTGTATTGTATTGTGGAAATTCCCATAATTCATGCATTAGAAATGATTGTCTAATACTGAAGTTCTTTCCTTTTTTTTTAGATTTAGATAAAATAATTATTATATGCACTGTTTATGAAGTTATTGGATCAGTTATGGTCTACCTTAGAACTTAGTGTATTGAGTAAACAAATATAACGATATTTTATTTATTTTTCAGGCTCCACCTCAGTACATCACCGGTGAACAAAGAAATGCAGCTGAAGCAGTTTTTATGAATTTTCGAAAAACAAAAGCACCGTATGGCTTATGTAAACATATATTTGGTAAATATGACTTATTCTGTCTTAATATTCTTGTAATTAATATGTTTATAGCCAATTAGTACGTGAGATGCTACTGTCCATATGAGATGGGTAAATCTGATAATCCATAAATTTCTTGTATTGAGAGGTTCACCTAATCTCTCTTTGTTCCAAGAGTGCCCCCCTGCCCCCCCCCTGAATCCTCCGCCCTTGATTCTAATTATCATTGTTATTAATTCGATAGTTATTATTATCATATTCTGGTTTATAATCCATGGATTCACTATGCGATAAGGATAACCTGCTGGAGCACACTCAATCTCTTATTAAATCAGTGCGTGATCTCAATATTTTGTTTCATTAATATTGTTATGTGGTAAGTTATAATATTGGTAATTTGCATCATGGAAATGATCATTGACACTTTTCTATGGTTTAGAATCAATAAGAATTATTAAATATGGCAAAAGATTTAATTGACAGTTTTAGTTCTGTAAATATAACTAAAATGAATGATCATTTCTTTGTTTAACAATACAATATTATGATTAATTGATTTGGTCAGGGGGTGCAGTCAAAGTTAAGACAAAATAAGCAGAACTTATTTTTTAATTGTGCCAATATTTCGGTCTACAGTGTAGGCCATCTTCAAGGGAACCAAATAGCGGGTGCCTGGGCCGTGGTGACTTGTCAACTCAAACTGTGAGTTATTTCGTTTTTTATCTACAGTATTTGGTTAGGGATTGATAATAGATATTAAATTCATATAGAGTCATCTATATGGGACAAAAACAAATAATGGCATAGGAATAATTCATTTGACCATACTAACTGATTTTGAATAATCCTTGAAAGTTATTTCACTCTTCTGAAAAGTTGTGTTTTTCACTTTCAATATTTTGATATCGATGATATGTTTTTACCTTTTTGTCTATGGATGTTTATCTTTAATTTAGCAATGCCATCGTGTGGTGGATGTTGTTTCCTCAGCTTTGGAACGTGGATTGTATTGTCCAGCAGTCTTCCTTGATGTCGAACAGGCTTTCGACCGAGTCTGGCACCCCGGGTTGCTTTACAAACTCCGTAAATTCCTACCTCCTACATACTTTCTTATTATCCAATCCTATCTCTCCTACAGGTCATTCACAGTAAATCATAATAATGTCTATTCACCCCTCTTTCCTCAATCTGCCGGCGTTCCTCAAGGCAGTATCCTCGGCCCAATTCTCTACACAGTTTATACAGCTGACATCCCAACTCATCCTAATACTATCCTTACCACGTATGCGGATGACACATGTCTATTATCTGTCAACACTGATCCTGTTATAGCATCCCGTACTCTTCAAACCCATATCACTGACCTAGAAAATTGGTGTCAAAACTGGAGGATTAAAATAAATTCCCACAAATCTCATCAAATCACCTTTACCCTCCGTCGTAAACCAGCGACTTCCTGCCCCCTTGTATCGTTTAATAACATCCCTCTTAGTCCTGTAGAACAGATCCGGTACTTAGGACTACACCTTGGCAAACGCTTAACTTGGAATCCTCATACTAGACTGAAACGACAAGAAACAGCTCGCCGTTTCAGGCTACTTCAACATTTACTGGATAAACGCTCTAAGCTCCCAATCCATTACAAGAGACTCATATACACGACAATCATTAGACCCATCTGGACTTACGGAATAGAGCTTTGGGGCTCCACTAAGCCATCGAATTCCTCCCGCATCCAATCTTTACAATCCAAAATCCTTCGGAAAATCCTCAACGCTCCTTACTTTGTTACGAACAAAGTAATCCATAATGACCTAAACGTCCCGTTTATTGCTGATTTGGCCCGAATCCGATATCAATCTTTTCATGACAAACTTCATTTCCACCCAAACCCACTAGTTTCAAACCTCGCAACCTCTTCAATTCCTGATAATCCTCCGAGGCGTCTGAAAAGAAGATGGCCTCGTGACCTTCTAAGCTAAACTTTTTATTTGAGTACTATCACTGGGTAGTTTCTCTACTTGTCTTTTCGTGTCAATTTATTCAATCATAATATTTACTGGATGTATTCTGTATACAGTTGTAAATTTCAATAAATATATATTAAAAAAAAAAAAAATCTTTAATTTGTTATATAATTGTTATTTTTGTAGTTATATGATGTTTTGTTTTTTTAGAATCAAGTGTAGTTGACTATGTGATATTTGAAACAGCAAGTACTTTAAAAGAAGCTCTTATTAGGGAATGGAAAGATCTGAGTGAGTCGGAATTATTAGAGTTACGTCAGTACCTTTTAGAGTATACTATGCAGAAGCCCACTTTAGCACCTTTTGTTCGGGAAAGGATCCTTCAGGTACTGTTTTTCTTTCTCTTTCGTTTATTTAATTATATTTTGGTTCATCAATTCTAGTTACCAATTTAATTTTTTTTAGGTTATAGCCATTATGGTTAAAAGGGGAAGTGTAAATGATTTTGGTGTTGAAAGAGGGAAAATTCTTCAAGATGTTGAACAATTGATAATGAGTGGTGATCTTCCGAGGGTAAGTTTTTAAAAAAATTTATATTTTTCTCCCTTCAACATAACTATATTGAAATATTTAATTAGAATTTTATAAATTATTCTCAATTTTTCAATGTTTTTATTACAATGTATTCAAAAATATTTCGGTGTTTTTTTTAATACACTTCATTTTTTTTTTGGGAGAATTTTTAAAGTAAATATTAAAAGCCGGTATGATTTAATTAGCTGCCACATTTATCTTGGATTAGTTACCAAAAAGAAAAAATTATACTTTATAAACTATAAACAAAACAAAACTTATTATTTTACTTTTGAAATAACCTTCAATAATAACTAAGAACTTAATTTTCTGATCATTACTAGGAGAGCAAAAACTCTATAGTACAAAGCTAGGAAATCGATTATTCGATTATATCGAAATCGATATAAAATAACTCTAACGATACTTTTTACTTGTCTTCTAACTGTTATTTTAAACAAATCAACCACTGAACTTTTGTATCATTTGAATTGTATAAAGTCTGACTAATATAATTTTACTTAAAATAGTTGTTAAATTGAAAATTCATTATGTTATATTTATAGTCTTTTGTATATTTTTGTTTTAGCAAGTATTGGGTTGTAGCATAATATCAGCTTTGATGATTGAATATGGAAACACTGTCAAGTCATCAGATGTCGGTCTTACTTGGGAAACGCACTTCAAGGCCAAAAAACAATTTGAGGTATGGTGAGAAAATTTTATAATCATTTATCTTTTTTTTTATTTTTATGTTTTTCCTTATGTATATACTTTTATTATTCCAAAATAATATTTTAGTTTTTTTGTTAATATTATATTATATTATTAACTCTAATGAATATAAGATTATATTCATTACATAATAATTCCACTAAATTTTGTTATAAAATCTTCGTGCAAATATTATTGTCTTTACTCAGAGCAACAAGTTGTATTTGTACCTTTTAAATAAATTTTATTTATTTTTCCTTTCTGTCGACGCCGACACCTTAAAGTAGAATTTATATTCATTGTTTTTTTATTTATATATGGATGTACCTAAAAATAAATTAATTTATTTTTGATAAATATTTCGATTTACTTTGTTGCAAGTTTTTATTGATTATTTAATTTTTTGTATTGTTACAATCAACTATCCCACTATGCTCTTAAATGGTCAACTTGGGCACTCGTGTGTTATCGCATACGTCATGTGCCTAGTGCCAATCAAGTCAGTCAGTTGCGAGAGCTAGTGAAGTGTGGTCAGGGGGAAGTAGTCGCTCCGTATTGCTCAGTGCAATCGCTGCTTCCTTCCTGAGCCTCTTCTCGGCTCACATTAGCACAATGATTTATTCACACCTCTGTACCATGTACCAAAAGGGGGCACACAAGGGCGAGAAGAGGACACACTTCACTAGCGCTGGCTCCACAATATGTAACCATAACCATTTTCATTTTTATATTGCAATATTCATAAAATATAAAATTTCACGTTTTTTCTTTAAAAATCAATGTTCTTATTTCACAAATACCCTAACCTGCTGGCTCCGGGCAAATCAATCATTTTTTCTTTGACGGTCCGTGCTCAACCTTTCAACCTGGGAAAGGCAGATGGCGGCCACACTTTCAATGTTTAATAAGATAGTATTTATTGATATCTTGTTAATATTTCCGCTCTTTTGTTGCAGGCTACTGATTTGAAAAGAATACTTCAAGTTTGTGTAAGAGCATTTTCTCAAATTATAGAACTTCCTACACCATTTGAGCCTAGGACTGTTACACTTCTGAAGCATCTTCTTTCAATATCTGAATCTGTTTTCACCTGGGGATTCATTACTTCAGCTCATATCCTTTTTAATACTTCAGAAAGACCATTTTAAATTTATTTTTAATCTTTATTTGTTTCCTTAGGTACTTTTATCCACTTTAGGTACTTATACACATTTATTCCTTGGGTACTTATATCACCTCTAGAAGCTGAAAGAATGCATCTTATAAAATTTGGAACTGTTTAGTGCTCATTATTGGTTTGTGAAATAAATTTAAAAAAAAAGTTTATTTAGTTATGGCACGTATCCAGTTTGTCATAGGAATTACAAAGATAATATAAAAGTACATGCTAAAATGAGATAGGGTTCCAAAATTTTCAGGTATGCCACTTTGCCTTTGGAATGATGATATCATATCAATCTGTGGCATGGATTTGCCATGGTTTATAATGAATGCTGTGATCCATGGTGTAGAATCTGATTTAACCTTCAGTTTATTTCTCTGTCAATTGGAAGGAAAGTTTTGCTTCTTTTCTTTCTTCTCTTGCAAGAATCATTTAAAATTAGCCTTTAACCTTGTATTTGTAAGATACAGCCCTCTTGTTCTTCTGCCTTAGTGCGTATGCTATTCTTTCAGCTATAGCTACTTATTTCTTCATGATATACTTTATATGCCAAGTTCTAACATATATCGTATCATTTGAGATAAGAAATTTGTGGATACTTATAGCTGTGGCGTCTATTAAGACTAAGCTTAATTTAGCAGGTTGGATAGACTTGCTCATATGTGGCTCATTGTTCCATTCCAGAGATCAAGTAAAATTGTATTTGCTGTAGATAGTTAATTTAAATGACAATTTTTTACTACCTTTAAAGCTGTAGTTATTATTTTAACTATTTATTTATTTATTTATTATCATGCTTATATCTCTTTCTTTCTTCTTCTATAATCCTTCATTCTCTCTGAATGTTGCCTTCTCACCTCTGTCCATCCCCTTTGTCAATGCTTCATTCTCTCTTCCACAAGAACCCTAATGTTTTTGAGTCAGCTATTAAATCTCTCTGTCAAGTAATTCCTATTGATAATACAAATAAATAAATTATTATTAGAACATAATACTGCTTCTTTAATTATAACTTTCCTAAATTGTTCTATATTTTCCTTATTATTATAAATACTGCCCAAGCGGTTGATTGGAGCCTTTGAAGCAGCATTTGAAGCCGAACAGTTCCCGTCCTTAAAATTGACTCACAGATGGAGAGAGTTGATTTTAGATCAAAATGTTGTCAATCTTTTTTTCAGTGTAAGGAGTGTATATAACTTCAATAATATTTTAAATCATTTTTAGTTTACTGTACAAATTTTAGAAAGTTTAAGATATCCAAACTATCTTATTAGTAGTAAAAAAAAATTAAAATTGTTAAAACTATTTATCATAATCAAAACACAACTATTTGAATTTTTTTCTAGATTATTTTATCTTTCTTTTAATAATGTTTAAATACTATTCCATTTAAAGAAACAAAAATGAAGTCTTCAATTTTAGATGTATATTCTACTTATGGGAATCATATAGTTTATAAAAATATTATAACTTATCTTGAATAAGAAAATAAATTTCAATTATATTATAGATCCATTGGAAGATACGTGATATACCAAACTTGGCGCACCACTCTCTCAGTTGTTTGGCTCAACTTGCTTCTTTGAATGGTACAACTGTTTCAGAAAAGGAACATCGTACTCAATACTTTACTAACTACATCCAGTGTTTCATCAAACTGGTTTCTAGGTAATCAGTCATTTAAAATATATTTATATCCTATGATTTTGTAATACAGTAGAATTAAATATTTTTATCACATTGCAGTATAGAAGTTTTAGATAGAGAAGCTTTGGGTGTTTCAAATATAATTCGAAATCTGCTTACATATTATCCTCCTAATTTGATGGTGACTCTTCCAGAGGACTTATTATATAATTTTTTAGAACAGGTTACTCGACTCACTTGTTTCTTTACTGAAGGTGCCGCCCATGAAGAATCTGTAAGATTTTTTCATTATTGTATGTAAATTATTTAATTTTTCTCTACAGTTAATTTTGTTTTTATTTTTTACTTTAGGTACATTGGGACGATTGTATGTTCATGGAAGCCTGTGAAAATTTGTTGAAAGTTTGGATGACAATATTACATGAGTCTCATTTGTTTTCAGATGTTTTTTGTAAACAGGCTGCAATTCAAATTTTCAATACTTATTTGAAATGCCACCTTTGCCAGCCTGATGGAAACAGGGGCACTGTAGGTATATTCTTTATTTTTTTAATCTTACACTAATTTCTGTAAGAAATTGTAATATTTTTTTCTATTGGAAGCTAGCACTTTGAATGCAATCGGCTTCACAGTTTCTAATTAATTCTACTTACCTCATTAGTCATAAACAAATAAAATACAGTGGAGCTTCGATTAACGGAACTGTTTTTTTTTCAAATGTAATTTTAATTAATTTGATCAGATCATCCAGTTACTTATTTGTATTGTTAAAATTATTGTAATTTTAAATAAAATTTAACAAAAAATAAAATGATTTTTTCCGTGAACCTAAATAAGGAGGCCCTAAACATTTCTCGGAAACAGCAAAAATGTGAACTTAAACTTCAATACGTATTTGTTTACTAAGAACTGCCAACCTAATTAGGTAATTTCATTTTTTTTCTCTGAATCCCTTCCTATTCATTTGGTTAGTATTCATTTTTTAGTGATTTTCGATTTTCCAAACCACCCCTGACAACATTAGTTTGGATAATCAACGTTCCACTGTATTCAATTTTAATTTAAAAATCTTTATTATCTGCTGCATGATGGTTTCGTGCCCTAACATTACCTAGCTCCTCAAACCTTTTGATTGATAGTCTGAATTTTTGTTTAATGCAGTGTTATAAATTATGATATACCTCTACTTATTTATATATTTATGCACAGAGGATGCTTTTTTTTAAATATGCCTGCTGTTCTTTTTAACTTTTTGGAAAGTTATTGATATTTATTTAATTTTAAACTATCTAAAGCCCTAATATAAGTGTTATTTGTGATTGTCTGATTTCAGGGTAGAGAGTTAGAGGCAGAAGAAATCGAAGAGACAGAAGAAGATGACCGAGTTAAATTTAGAGACCAGCTTCAGTCAATTGGTGCACTTGGTAGAAGAGTAAGCATTCCTTAAAATTGTTTATTAGTATATTAAACCTTTCATTTCCTTTATTTTTACTTGGTTAAAAATATTTTTTTAAGGACAAATATACTGATATAACTAATTTCAAATTACTTGGTAGATTATTTTCAAAGTATATGATATTATTAAAGTAGGATATGCATTTTGTATACAATATGACCAAAACTAAAATAAAAGTAAGCTAAACTGTTGTTGTTGTAAGCTCATCTTTGGGTTTTATAATTTTTATAAAGCCCAAAGATGAGCCGTCTCAACTGTAATTATTCGAGAGAAATATTGTTATTGGTTGTTTAGAAAAAAAAATGTTAAATTGACTCAATCCATCAACTTAGTAAACACTTTTTCATGTTTGTGTTTTTTGTAAATACATTTCCCTAATTTTTTCTTAATTTCTATTATTATATATGTTATAGGTTCCTGAGCATTCTATTCCTCTTTTGGCTAGGCTGTTAGAGGATAGAACAGTTAGCCTCCATGCGAATCTCGAGAGGATACATCAAAATGCCTTTAATATAAGCAATTCAAATAGCCTGACTTATTTATTTGAAGATCTTCATTGGTTGATATTAATTTCAGGTATGGGTAACTTTTTATAAGATTTTACTAAATTTAAAATTTTACTGAATTCTTATTATCTAAATAGCCAATGGCATTATTGGCATAAAGCCTAAAACAGGCAGAAGGCAAGCTTGTTAATTAGTAAGATTAGATTAATGTTCTGTTGTTGGTTTGTTTCCCATCTAGATTTATAAAGGATATAACAAATGATCCACTTAATCCATTAAAAATCTGTTTGTCCATATTTCTTGATCCAGTTTATTTAGTAAGCAAATCATTTTTAAAATGCAGTCTAAACATACCAAACTAGATATTAAATATCTTGAAATATGCCTCGATCATTTTACTTGACTTACCAGGCTTAAACGACTACTACCACCTACTGCTCACTCATTTAATGGCCAATTCCCGTTTAAATCACACAAAATGAAATCAATTAGCTAATATAAGCTGAAACTAAAACGGTGAAGAATTTTAAATTTGTTTAAAAAACTGCAGAAATTCATAATATTTAAGCTATGCAGTAAGAAATTCTCTCTTCTTTTTTTTCGATATAATGATTTCAGATGCATCTTGTTTTGTATTTTAAATTACTTAATACATAATGATTATCATGCACCATTCATTTAATACTCCTTAGAAATTTAAAAATCTAAAATTTTTATTTCCCTGTCTACAAACAAAATCTTCCTGCCTCTTGCCTGGCACTGTGGATTGTCTTGTCCGATCCTGATTCAGACCTCTTTCACAAACTTCTATAAATTTATTTTTTATATTTTCTAATAGAGAACTAATATTTGAAAATAGTTCTTACTGATCATACATACCTGGTTTTATTCATTGATATTAAATTATTTATCAGATTCACGATATGAGATTCAACGCAATTAAAATTTTAATTAAATAAAAACACAGTTGATAGTCCTTTTGTTTTGAAGAGTATTATAATTTCCAGTATTGTGATTTTTCCAAAAGTTTATACCTTTTGGGAAGTTTGTATCTGGAATTTTAAAAATTTCATGTTTCTTAATCTAAGAAGATCTTGTATGTGGATATTATTATTGAAATATTATTAATCATTCTATTAAAAACCTTTCCATTATACTCAAAAAACAATTGTATGCAACTAAACTTTCAAGAAGATGGCACTTCCAGCCTTGCAGGACTTGAGCAAGAATAGTTTTTATGGCAATAAGTTAAGCTTTTGGTTACTTTGACTTATGGTGTTAATATTTTTATTTGAGGTACTGAAAATTAGTTAAACAGAATTCCAAATGTAGACGTAGAATATGAATACTTTTCAATATAACAATGTGAATTATTAGAAACATCCTTTAGACCTTCACCATAATCTATAAAAACAATAAGATTCAAATCACAAAATCAAAATAGAAAATTCCTTGTACTTCATTGAGCCATGAAAAATTTTTTTTATTTTATGTTGCTTCAGGTTTCTTCCACCTTTTGCACACTTAGTAAAGCAATGGAAGGATTGCTCAAGGGGTTGTGACTTGTTTTGGCACCTTTATTTAACCAGGTTAGAGGTTAAGATTCAATTAATAGATAATGGTGATCCCGAATGTCAGATAATATTTATATGCATAAAGATAGACTTGACACTGTTTGTCTTACACTATATACTTTGAGTTTTAGTGTTGTTAGTTAATTCTTTTAACTTGAAGGTGGGAGGGAACCATTAGATTAGATTAGGTAAAGAATGACTCATATGTCTTTTTTTGTTTTGACTAGAGTCTTTCCCATTTATGATTAATAAATGAAAAGTAAATATAAAAATATATGTAAATATTTTTTTTTTTATGACTCCTTCATTTTCAGGACATGTGGTAGCAATGGAAGGTGAAGGTGAGACAGCACTTATCCCTTCGGAGCTGATGCAGTATAGTATTAGACAACGCGCGCCAGTAGACATCACGCTCAAGATTCTAGCCTCTCCACACCTTCCCATCACAGAAATATCTGGTGAGGTGGACACCGCTGACCATGTTGTGAGGTAATTTAATTGTCCGTTTGAAATCATGTTCTATTATTTAGTCTGTTTTAATTATGTAATTGAATAAAATAAAATAATGTAAACAAAGGCTCTGCCCTTATTCTTAGAAAAAAGTGGATTTTTTTTAATGTTTGTCATTTTTTCTGTGTTTTTTAAAGCATATAGTAAATGAACAATATTAGCCCAAAGGAAAAACTAGTTTAAAAAAAATTAAATAGGAATATGTACATACTTAATTGCACTTGGTGTGTACTTATTCTATAATCCACAAGTCTCAATGCAAGACTAAAAAAAGGTAGAAATTTCGACATATGGATAGTATTTTTATTAAAAATTAAAACTTCTTACAACTAAACAGATTGAAAATTGTGTAATACATTGCATATGTCAGGAAGATCGTCAATCTTACTATCATGTAAATGTAAATTTGATTTAAGGCTAAAATCGCAATTAAAGGCTAATAGTGGCTGCTATCGATGAAAAAGAAAAGTTTGACATTTATCACTACCAGAATTTTTTTTTTCAATCCTGGTTCAAATCCCTCTGCTGTCAAGACTTATTTAGTCTGTTAGCAACCGGAGATGGATCATATGGGATCTAGGACCCTCCTGGGGCTCGCCCATCCTCTATAAAGTGGGTACCCAAATTAATTGGGAAAATCTGGCGGTTGAGTGTGATCTAAGAGAAATCACCTCCCTGCACAAGCATTGTCCATGTAACAGTACAGTCTCTACTATATACTGAACCCCAGACCCGTTCACGTTTTATTTATCACTACCTAGTATTGCTATAAAAATTTATTGAGGTGGGAAAAATCTAAAATTTACCTATAACCTTAATTGGATTTTCAGTTGTTTTTAAATAAACAATACAATTAATTTCACATGAATTTTGTTTCTTTTTATTGGAAGAACATTTAGCCATAGTTTGTGAGGTTTAACCTCAATCTAGGGGTATAAATCTAAGAGATTAGTTGCTGTACTTGTAGTTAAGTGAAAAATATAAATCTCCAGCATTTTATTAACTGGTGAAGTGCTTATTTAGTGCCCATTCATTAGCCTCTTCTTTTTTTTTCTTATTAATTTACATTTATTAGCAAATAATTACAATTTAAAAAATACTTTTTAGATGTTTTTAATCACATGATTTTTATTTAGATTGGTTTCTGCAGTTCTGAGGTTGTGTGAAGTTGAGAGAAAAGTCGTAGAAGCAAAACTGACTCAACTCCTCAGCCCCGAAGTTGGAGCTAGTATTCTCTGGTTCTTAAAAATTTGGTCGCTGGCCTATCTCTTACCTAATGAGACATATTATGCAGAGGTATGTTTTGATCTTTCATGTTGAATTTTATTTTATTGTTTTCTATAAATAAATTTATTTTATTGCAAGGATAATACCTAAAGAGAAACTGATGTATTACAGATGAGTATGCCGTTTCTATCAGCGTTCGGTCAACACTCTGAAGGGGCAATGTGGACTGTTAACTATCTCCTTGGGAAAGTGGAATCTAATCTCAGGACATTCAGCTCAGAGCCTACAATAACGGAGGGTTCTGTTCAGCTTCTGATAGGACTTGTAGATCTGAGGGATAAGTTAGTTTTTTATTAATATATATTCAATTGATTTATTTGCAATAAGCATTGTTTTTTATTTTAAATGGAAAAATTTAACATTTAAAAGTTTGTTTTAAAAATTAATAGTACATACATACATAGGTGGCTCTAAATCCCACGCAAGGGACAAGGCCTCCCGCAACATCAACCGCCAGTCATCTCTGTTCATAGCTGCTGCTCTCCAGTTGCGGATGCGTAAGATGGTGCGAGCGTCAGCAGCCACACCATCCGCCTATCGGAGCCTTGGTCTTCCAACCCTTCTTGTTCCATGCACTTTTTCTTGAAGTAATTTTTTAGGGATTTCTTCTGTTCCCATACGTGCGATGTGTCCTGCCCATCGTAGCCTGTTCACCTTGATAAACCTCATAATGTCGCCATCTTTGTATAGTCCAGTTATTTCTAAGTTCGACCGTTGCCTCCACGTGTTATTATGAAATACTGCTCCATAGATTCTCCTTAATATTTTTCGCCCAAACCTCATGATAGCGAGCTCTTGTGCTTTTGTGAGAGTCCAACACTCTGAAGCCTATAACAGGCCTTATCAGGGATGTATATATTCTTATCTTTGTGGTCCGGGATAAGGCTTTACTTCTGAGGTGCTTTTGCAAACCAAAAAATCATCTATTTGCTGCCATTATTCTTCTTTGGATTTCCGGTTGCATTTCATTGTTGGCATTTATCTGGGTACCTAGAAATAAAAATTCGTTCACGTTTTGGAAGGTGTAGTTTCCTACTTTGATGGCTGTTTCCCTGTGTTCTTGCTCATTTCTTTGCCTCGCAACCATGTATTTGTCATATACCATGGACCAAGGTCATATACAGTTTAACACCCTAGGTAGCCGCCCCGGATGGGGGAGTAAGTCAGGGTGCTCTTAGGAGGCAGCCCCTCCACCTGACTAGGGGACAGAGGGCCAATAACTCTCTCCCCCGATAAAACTACAATCATGAAAACCGCAGATTTATAAGTGCTATTGGTTTATTATTTTCAATAATCAACCTAGAAACAAAAATTCCCCCCCCCCTCCAAACTTTGAGGTTTTATGTTATGTTTCAATATATGTAGAATCCAAATATCGAATAATAAAAAATCGGTTCGTCCGCTACAAAATTAATGTTTGTTAAAGTTTTGCATCAAAGTCACAGATGGGCAATCTGACGATCCTCAGAAATCATTGCCTTCTGGCTTTTTCAAAATGGTGACTAGTAAAACATTAATTAAAACTGTTATTTGGCTGTATATAAAGATAGAGGAGAAATGCAAACGTTCTCGTTAAAAATCCCTATCCTAATTAAACCTGGATAGCCAAAATTTAGTGCTCCCAATGTAGCATTGTCCGATTAGCCATAGTAGAATTAAAGTGATGTTAAATGAACAAACAACAATTTGCAGATTAATATGGTGCCAATGAGTTAATGGCCAGATTCTTAATGTTGATGACTTCATTTTCAGTTTCTAACAAATACTTGTTTACAGGGCTGGCTTTATATTGAAGAGCGAAGGATTGTGGAGAATTCTGGAACTTCATCAAAGAATGGATTCTAGAATATTGCCACCTCTTGCAAAAAGAGGCCTAATGAAAGCGTTTGTTCTTGCGGGTGCTGGGCTTGAAGATTCTGCCAAGAGAGAAGAGTATTGGAACCAGGTATATAAATTTTTTCATTTTTATAAAATTTGAAAACTATTCATAGATTATTGTTATGATCCTAAAATGATTTATGTAAATCAAAACTATATTTTTTCCTGCCATCTTTTATAAGTTTTATACTAATTGGAAAATTATTGACACGGAATTCGTGAACTCAGTGTGATTTACATAACAATAACACTCCTGGAACATAACCCTCTCGATTGTTAAGGAGTATTCATAAATTTTTGCAAATCATGTAAATAGTTAATTTTTTTCAGTGAATTTTTTTACTGTTATATTTTAGACTATTCTATTTCTTTTTACCCTATGTACGAGCGAGTATTAGACTGAATAAGGAAATTGAATGAAATATAATGAAGATAGATTAGTGAATAATAAAATATGTATTAGTAGAAACGAGAATTTGATAAATAAGGCCAGATATGGAAACATAGGTTTATTAAGGCAAATTACAAACATGAAAGGAAATAAATTGTTCAAAGAAATAAAGAAAAGAAAAGATAGCTTATATCTATGAACAAAGAATATCTGGTAATATAAGTATCTGGTGGTTCGGCGATCCAGTGGTGTTACTGCGGGCGTAGCAGGTCCGGCGAGTAGGCCCCCTGGGTCATGGCGAATGGTGTGCAGCAGAAGCAGTCTAAAGCGAGAGGAAGAGCGAGCCCATCAGTGTCGCCTGGTGAGTGTCTGGCTTCAGAGCTGGCTGGATATCGACCGACCCGGCGACGACTAAGGGGGAGAGAGAGCTGAAAATAACTCCCCTCTACCTGTTATCAAAGCTTATGAGATCGCAACTTGACAATTATACCAATTATGACCAGTGGCACGAAATTTGAATTTAATCTTAATTGCTTTGCGACTGAACACCCTAATTACTGATTTTTACTAGTAAAGTCATATTTCTTAAACTGTAACTAAAATTAGTAAGAACTAAGTGATGTTATAAATTGATTTGAAGTAAAATATGAAAAATAATTAATTTATAACACTAATGCCAACCGTTCTTCATATACAATTGAACAAGTAAAAAACATGGCCTCCTCCTCCTCTCTTAATTTCTGTTCCTAGATCCCAGGATGTTTAGTAGTTTCACTAACTCATATTTTAAAAAGTATGTTTTGGTCTTTCTCTTCTTTCTATCTGCACCTTCTTCTAGCATTCAACGCCTGTACTATAATTTGATTTTGTATTTAATTTCAAAGATTTTATTTTCATTATTACTTTGTTATAATTTGCATTTTTTAGTGATATTTTGTTTATTTCCAGATCCTTAATCCTATATTGGAATGGTTTCGAAACATCATAAAACAGGAAAGTTTCAAGCAAAACTTCCAGGATGAAAACGTCAAGTCTGGGATTATAAATATCCTTGAATCATTTGTTGGTAATGTTTTATTTATTTTTTATATAATTGTTATTTATTAGACTTTTTTCAATGAATTGTGGATCATAAAGCTCCTTAGATATCACATGTATTTCATAATTTTTATTCAGAAAAATAGCCCTATGGAGGTCCCAAATCTATTTATATTTATAATAAGGTGTCATAATTTATGTAAAAAATGATCAAAGGTTACATTTTAGATAAATTAAGGCAAAAAAAAATAACAATTCATTAAAATCAGTGATCCACTTGGCATCAGAGCATCTTTTTAATATATAACTAATAAAAACTATTAAGAAGTCCTGCAAACATTTATATTCTTAACAAATCTTTTTTTTTTTAATTTCAAGGAGTTGCGCAAGGAACTCAAGTTATGACAGTCCATTCTATTTTTCATCTTCTCTCTCCTTTATTATCAGAATGTGCAAACTTGGCTGGTGTCTACTGCAATTTTCAGATGATAATTGAGTTGATTCTCGAATTATTTTGCGACTGTGCCAAATCTATGCTTTGCTATCTCACTCCTGTAAGTAATGTTTCATCTTTCTTTAAACCGATTGAATCATTAAACATTTTTGTCAATGTTGTATATATATATTTTTTTTTTGATAAATTAGGCTGAGAGCAGAGTATTTTATGAAGCATGTCTGCAGACGATTCAGATGTACGCTCGCTCCAACCTCGGTAGAAGGAGCCTGGAAGCTGGCACAGAAGAAGATGCATTCCATGACATCCAGCTCCTTATGGAGTTGCTTACAACTCTATTATCAAAAGACTTTATAGATCTAAGTCCTGCAGGTATGTTTTAGTTCTGCTTATAATATAAATGTCTTGAAATTCTTATGAGTTATGTTTTAAATAATTCATATCTTGATGTAGAAAATATTTTAAAGTTTATATACTTGAATGAATTTTAAACTTTTTGTTTAAAAATAATGAATAAATCTAAATTTTATTGGCATCAGTGACGTATATACTTCCCTTGCAGAAATTAAAGTGGAATGCTACCTAAATATGTTTTTAAGTTAATTAAAATAAACAAAAATGAACCAAGGCTGAAGACAACAATATACAATAAGACAAGTTCTTCCTTTGATTATTTTGTTGTATTATTAAATGATACTTACATTCTGGAGTATTTCCTCATTTTCAGGATATTTAGCTTATCTAAATTATTTCAATATTAACCAACATTACATATTATAGTTATATGACACCATTATTGAATAAAAATCATCATTTGATTATGATAACGAATCATGTAATTATGATTCCTCTAAAGATATTGATATATTTTCCTACCTTTCAGTGATAGTAATTATTCAAGCTGGTATAATATACATTTCTTTTTTGTGTATGTAAAAGTGCCTCAATTTATATAAGCATGAATAAACAGATTACTCACTAATCCACGGAAAATATCCCATTTCACTGGTCCATCACTATCTAGCTACTTACATCTTAAATTTTATATTTAAAATAATAAGATTGGAGTGCTACCGATGGGTAGTTTCTCCACAAGTGTTTTTCATGTCATAATGTACATATCAGCAGATTTACTTGTTATAATAATATTAGAGTTGTAAATGTCAATAAATTAAATTTAAAAAATAATAAGTTTGTTTTAAATTTACTCTTAATTGTGAAATATATATTTTTAGTACTTAAACTTGTACCACTGCTCCATTTGACAAACGATGATAATTTTGAATGTCAACAGTTTTTCTTTTTAAATTTTTTTTAGACCACTTTTTCCGCTATTAATTATGAATATTGTATAAATTATTTTCAAACTGTTTTTAGGTATATTTCTCTTTCATATAAGATATACATTATTTCGAAGTTCTAACTTCATTGTATTTTGAATCATCCTTAACATGCTAGAAACAAGACCTCACCAACATTTTATCTCATCAAAAACCATTTCCACATCAATGTAAATTTTACAACCTAACCAAATAAAAATTTGCCAGGATAAATGTGGTCATGTGCTGTTAAAAATGTCTGATTAAAAAGACAATAAGAGGGATTGTCATCTCAATTTTTTTAAATATGTGTAACCTGTGAAGTAAAGCCATTTTAATGCTGTAGTTAAATATATTTTTCATATTTTTAGTTAACCCTGTCAATGGAGGCACTAGTGTTGTTACTGCTTCTGACATTTGTCTGTTTGGGCTGAATATACTCATGCCACTAATGACCGTTGATCTGCTAAAATTTCCATCTCTCTGTTTGCAATATTATAAAGTAAGTGAAAATATATTAATTTATCGGAATAAAACATTCATATATTATTTAGTTCTAATAAATATGTAAAGAAAACTATGTCGCTAATATACAAGCTCTTTTCTTAACTTTGTATTTGCTGTGAGATACTGATAATGTACCTTTCCCTTTTTCAATATACTGATAAAGCTTACTTGGAATCACAACTGTTAAAATTAAAGACTTATGAGATGGTACAGTCATAATTTGTTTAATTAATCTTGTGTGTTCAGTAAGTTGAAATTAAGTACTGAAAGGTATAAAGAAACATGAAGGTAAGGACTTTAAATGCTGTTTCTTTTGTTTTTTCAGGTGAGTGAATGTTTTGTTAACAAATAATGTAATTATTTAATAATTGTAAATAAATCTTTTGTTATTTCAGAGAAACGCAAGTCTTTATTTCCTAATCCAAGGGCATAAAACTATTATAAAAAGGCATTTAAAGCCTTACTTCATGTTTCTTCCTATCTTTCAGGAGTTAATTTAAGTTTTCTGAACACGCAAAATTAATTAAACAACTTATGACTGTACCCTCTCATATGTCTTTAATTATAACAGCTGTGAGATATCAAATAGGCTTTGTCAGTATCACAGCAAATAAGTTAAGAAAATTTCCTTCATCCAGCTATAAAAACATATTTTTAATATTTATAATAGTTCTAAAATTTCCTGATTTTCTTGCTTTTTTAATTATTTAATTTATTTCTTTTATCTATTTAGAAGAACATATTATTGTTAGAATTATCATTTTAAAAATGATATTTCCAATAATTCTTCATTTTACAGATGGTGACATTTGTTTGTGAATTATGCCCTGAAAAAATAATGTCCCTCGGGGAAGATCTCTTGCGGGGAATATTAAATACTGTACAGTTGGGACTGCAGTCGTTCGGGCAGGATGTAAATAACCTCTGCTGTGATTTTATACAGGCTCTAGGAACTCACGTGCACTCGACAGGAAGACACACCACATTCACCTATCTAGCTCCATTCGTCAAAGTAAGATAGTTGACTATTTCTTTAATGTTTTCATTCTATTGATCATCTAAAGTATCAATCGATTCTTTTATAGCATGAAACTACATTTTTCCTTCCTATTGAAACTAGAATTAACTAATTCTGTGGATATTAGGCTAGGCTACTTCTATACTAACAAAATGCAGGATTACTGTTTGTTAAATACTAAAAATGCATTTTAGAAACAAAAGCTAGGTGTTATATGCAGTTCATTTAAAGATATGAATTTTAAACAAACTATAGGGTTCTTAGCGTAAATAGAAATAAACAGCTACTTACTGTTTTGCTGCGGGATTCAGTTTTTAAACATTATCTAAAGGTTCATATTTTGTTTTATAATTGCACCAAGTTAATTTGAACATAATACAACTTGTAAGACTTGGTATTATTATTTTATGTGTTCATCGAACATAAAATAAAAAATTCCTTTGTGATGGATTGATTAAATTAAAATATTATGGCATGCTAGTGATAAACATACACAGTTTTATCTAAATCCCTTCCTGCATGGTTCAATTATTATGGAAACAAAGATACAATAAGTATTACATTATTTCTTTTAATGTTATATTTCTGTAAATTCAGTATTAAGTGCTAAAAGGGCAAAAAAAAAATAATTTAATTTTGTTTATTCCTTTTTTGTATTTAAAGAATTATTGTATTATATTTGTTTAAAGTGATCATTATATTACTAAAAATGTCCCAAATATAAAAAATAATATTTTTTATTTTATTTTTATAGTTATTAATGGAAATGATTCTTTTACGCCAAGTAAACTCGGATGTTCTTCCTAATACTGGACTTGCTTTGTTTGTTCTTATATGCTGTTATCAGGTGAGTTTAGTTTTGCGTGATGATTAGTAAATATTATTTATTATAACGCCAATTCACCTCTTATAACAAAGTGAATTTTTGGGTGATAAATTATCCAAAAACCCGTGGAATATATAATAATTACCATAATTCGATAAATATTGCTGTTTGATTATAATGATTTAACAAAATTGTTGTTAATTACTGATTTATTGTTCACTGTTAACCATATCTTATATAAAGTTTAATAGTGTGTACAGTGCTTGTGCACACAATCTAAAGCCATCATCTGTCTCTACTACTCATCATATATTTTTTTTTATCATTATTTATTTATGTACTTAATTCTTTACCAACACCCAGAAAAATTGTTGTTAATTTTTAAAGCTTCTACATTTTAATTCACTGTATAAGTAGCTAATGTTACTGTTTAAATTGCTATTATTAAATTTAAATTAATGTAAAACACTTTATATTGTTGTCCAGGAGGAATATGGCAGGGTAGTTGAAACTTGGATCAATGCACAAAATGATCCTTCAATTGCTCAGAGGCTAGCTGCGGCTTTCAATGATCTCACTGCCAATGTTGCATTGAATACAGACAGAGGGCAGAAGGCCAGGTTTAAAGATTCGTTCGATAAATTTATAATTGATGTACATGGGTTTCTTTTGGTTAAATAATCGCTTGCATTATTTGACACAATCTTGAGCTTTTTTTTTTTTTTTAAAGAACATATTCAACATGTGTTAAACTGATTTTATTTTAATAAAATATTAGTGTAGGAATAAATTTCCTACCTGCCTGTGGAAATCGAATACGGTTTAATTGGCCAAAATTATTAAACGATTAAAAGTTCTTGTGGTCATACAACCCCTTATACTTTGTAAATAGCAATAGTAGGATCAAGAATATTATGACCAATAATCATATTAACACTGTTCCTTTTTTTAATTTTATACTTCAGAAAATAATAATAAGTAATGGAAATGTAATGTAGCATTTATTTACCATAGTTCAATTACTTCTAAAATTAAATTTTTATCTAGTAACCTTTCATACTTTTTATGTATCAAAAAGCCATTGTAAATAACCCATTTGATTTGTTTAAGCAATGTTATGTTGTTTTTAGTTTTAATTAATGACTAGATTAATGACGAATTTAATGTGCATATTTCATAAAAAAAATTTTGTTGACCAAGTTTTCAGAAATTTGTTTGTTTAAAAGTTTATACCTATCGTGCATCCACAATCAAATGGGCTCAACTGTATGATACTCTAAAGATTTTTTCAATTGGCTACCGCTAATTAAACCTAAATATGCCATAAGGAACCAACCAACATTTTGAGAATAGTGGTTTATAGGCTACATCAAAAATGCTTGTAATAATTACCAATACACGTCATAAAAAACAATGTCACACCCTCAGATGGGTTCTTACTGCATATTTGGGTTCAATTATTCAACTTGGAGATCCTTAAATATTCAGTTAAATTAATCACATCAGGTGATAGTTACCTGTTTTGAAGTAGGAAAATATATTTATACTTTAGGGGTGTAGATGCAAAACTCACATTCTCCACTTTTTCATAAACAATCCAATCTTTAGGTAAAAACGATTTTAAACCGATTCTGTTATAAATATATGGGATTTATGAGTAAGAATTTTTAAGAGAAGAGGTTATTGCTCTTCTCTTGAAAATTCAGACTAACTCATCTTAAATATTTATAACAGAATCGGTTTAAAATTGTTTTACCGAAAGTTACAAAAAGTGGAGAATGTGAGTTTTCCATCTACACCCCTCACATATACACACACATACATAAGTTTTAATATAAAATTTGTATCGCTTGGAGATGGTTTTCATTTTTAAGAATTCTTATTATGATCAGTTTGCTATATTTATTAGAATTCAGAATGCCACAAAGTTTTTATTTTGTTTTTTATTACTATCTCTTTCTGTACAAGTAGTTTAGCTAATTAGTTCTTGAGTGAAATTAGTAACTGAAGACTGGTTGATTTATAGCTTTATAACATAACATTCAAATAAGTTTATTGTCATGTTGTTTGTTATTACTAATTTTCATTATTTTCTTGTTATGTGTTAGATTATTGACAAGAAAATCTTTGTTTACTTGAAATCAACACAAATTTATGTTTTATGATATATTTAGTTAGAAGTTAAGGTCTTGTAATTCCATGGTATGTTTTGTGTGACAATATTATGTCAACATTTATGTGATCATTCTTTGTTTGTTTGGTTTCGAACTTTGTTTATTATCAATTCCATAAGGCATTAAAATAACATTAAAACTTTGTTGTTATTGTTGTTGCTTTTCTTTATATAAAAGAGTTTTAATGTGCTATTTTTTAAATATATTTGTATTTATTTCATCTCCCTGTTTATTATTCCATTTTCCTTTATTTCATCCTTTCAAACGTAATCTTAGATAATCAAAATAAAAGATTTAGAATTAATGCTTCAGTTTAGAAACATTTTCCTCATACTTCTTGGTTGATTAAAATCTTTAGGATATATTTTTTACTCTGATTTAATTTAAGCTGAACTTGAGTTATAATGCTAAAAAAAATGGATCGTTATCAAGTTTCTTACAAATATTAATGTATTTTCTCAAGGTTGCTGTCATTTCAGTGGTGGAAATATTAAAATGAAGTATTAAAGAGATAAGTAATACAAATCACACCATAGATATGAGACCATTAAGAAAAAAAAAAAGAAATAATACATTCTTCTCATGCATTTTTAGTTATTTCGGTATACCTTCAGAATACTCCTGTGTTACTCTTTTATTTTGCTTTTACAATAGTTTTAAAAAACAAGCTTAAGCCATTTAAATAAAACCGGGAATCCAGCAAGAGATATTACTCCAACCTTGGGTTAAACAGTAATCTAGGCAACATAGGGATAGGCTATGAAGGATTAAAAATGGAAATAGTTTCAATTTGGTTTACAGACACATTAGATTTATTTAAAAAGGACGAACGATTAAAAAAAATAAGCTTACAAGCTACTGACATTGTCAATTTTTTCATAATTACAGTCTTTAATTTGAAATATATAAGCAATCTAAATATGTTTTAAAATTTATTAAATTTATTAGAAAATTCAAAATCTAAAATTATTTATTTTTTCATAAGGGTATAAAAAATTTGATGGTATTGATGCATTAATATATAAAGAAATATTGACTAATGTTAACAATAATATGGTTAATCACAAACTAAATGACAACATTTAGTGATCTCAGTGTGTAAAGTGCTACGCTGAAAGTTCTGGGTACAAATCCATCTGTGGCAGATAAATTATTTAATGTGTTGACAGTCATGGAAAGAGTGTGGGATATACAGGCCCTTCTGGGGCTCACCTAGTCTCTATAAATTGAGTACTCTAAATTAAGGCAAACCTCTACCATGGACTGAACCCTACACCCTTCATGGGTATTAGTGACGATTTTTTATTTATTTATTTCGGAATGATTATCACATGTTTTGATCTTGTTGAGACATAGTCAAAAGTTTTACCTTAAAAAATAAACGTTTTTTTTTTAAGATACCTTTGACTCAATAACTTTTTTATGAGATTTTATCAATCAAAATGTTTATTTGATAGAAATGGCTTTTTTCAGATTACTTGGACTGAAACTATAAATAAGCTACCAATCGCCATTTTCAAAATCTAGAGAAAAAGTACACAAAATGGATCCCTGCAAGACTTCAACTTTGAAATGAGTCAATCACTTAAAAATATGAGACTGGATGATGGACTAACCTAAACACGATCCCAGGGTCCTTTTTTTTGGTCATAGCGCTGATGGGGATGAGTGGACGCATATCGGCCTCTCGTCATCTGCCATTTGCTTGGGGGCCAAAAATAATAAATTTCTTTTACTAGTGCAGCTAAGTATATTTCCTTCAGTCCTGGCTTTTAACTTATAGTTTCGACAATTGGTTAACCCAAAGCTCTACCTCAGAAAAAAACCTGAAGATCTTTATCAATTGTGCGAACTTGGCATGCACTATATTATCTTCAAATGATAAATCCTTATTCTATTGCAGATTGCAATTTACACTATTAAAGTAAGAAATCTATTTCAAATATGTTTCTGTTCTCTCAACTTCTTAGGGTATAGGGAATGGTGCACGAAATAGTGGGAAGACATAGGTCAAAATATTTTTAAATATCTTTGCTTTGAAGAGAAAATATTTGTCCTGGCTGGGATTAGAACATGGATCGTCTGCATCTCCGCACTGCTCTAAACCACTGAGCTACCAAGTTTGAAAAGGTTACAAATAAAAGAAAAATAATATTAATAGCTCAATCAACTTCAGTAATAAGCCTTTTCAATAAATCTTGGCTATTTTCTTTCGCACACTGCTTTAAGAAAAATATGTTAAAAGGTTTTTGGATAATGGAAATTATATAACATAAAATAAAAATATAATGAGTTGAAAATATTATATATATAAACAACATTTGATCCATTTATTCAGTTGAAGACAGAAACTGTTTAACCCACCATCGGGTCAAATTGATGTAGAAAAGTGGACCCTCTGGTTCATAGTCGAAGTATACTCTTGTAGGAGACTTTTTCAATTTAGCAGGTTCAATTTGACTGCCATCTTGCCAATTGTTAAAGCTTGAAATACTTATAAACCTTGGTTTTTTCGAAAGAGCACTTCTCCATCCCACCTATTTTTTTTTAAATAATTAATTTTACCAAAAATATTTACTGCACAGTAAGTGAAATACATACCTCATAATAATTACCCTTTAGCCGATGTCTGGTGCGTTTTATAGAAAGGATATCTGAAAATCCAGGTCCAACTGATGGAATAAATATAAGAGTATTCTCTAGACAAAATTTTGCCAATGAATTCCAATTTTTCCAAGATGACCCATAAGTAAGACCATTTCCAGAAGAATATGTATATAACCCTTAGATATAAAAAAAAGAAAAATAATATTTAAAAGAGTACTTGTAAAAAACTAATTTATAATTTTAGATATCTTTGACTAAAGAATTAAAAGACGATAGTACTAATGCATTTTTTTCTAATACCTATAAGCTGCTATATGATACAAGTGTTAGTATAAAATAATTAGACCAAGAAAAAAACACACACTGGAGAATTGATGACTGGACAGTTGATGAAAATAGAAATAATGACTAGGAAGGCTTTGAGAATAATTTTATCACTTTAAAGATTTATATAAGTCGATCTAATGTTTTAGACAAATAACAAACAGCTATAATAATGTTTATAAATTTTATAAAACAAATTAATGCGCACAAATTGTTTGAGAACAGTTGGTTTAGCTGTAGTTAATGTTATCCAATGTATCAATCAATACAGTTAGAAATTTTTATTAACTGTGAAAATCAACTAGAACAAAAATATATATAATTACATATGTAAGTAGAAAACAGTTGACTGGATAATTCTAATAATGGATTGAAATGGTCAAGTTGGAGTTTGACTCTTCATCTCACCACCCTGAAGATGGCCGAAACGTAGGCACATTAATAAAAGTCATTATTATTTTATGTAATCATTGACTGCACCCCCTAACCATTTCCATCATTCTTAGAATTATACAGTCAACTATTTTCCTATAATATATTTACATATCTTTGTAAAAATTTTAAATCAACTTTTGGTAATCTAATATAGTTTAGCTTTTCTTAAAAGATTAATTACTTGTAAAGCTCAGCATGAATTCACAGGGTCTCCAGTCATTACTTGTGTATCACATTACCATGGGTAGATAACTGGAATAATATCTCTTTCAGTTTAGTAGTACAGGCAATTTAAGTAGCTAGGATGTAGTGGGGTAAATTCATACTCTTTCGAAAAAAAGTAGAATATGGCAAAAGATCTTTCAAATTCATCTAGTGCTCATTTTACAGGAGCTGAGTGTGTCGGAAAAATGCTGCCTAATTGTGGTATTCACCTACGAATTATAGTTGAAAATACACCACAAATTTTACTATAAATAGACAGGAAGCCAGGAAACTGGTATTGTCATAAACCATATGGCACTTGGGTCATAAAATATTTATTTTGTGGTAATTCCATTAAGTGAATCTCTAAATTCTGATTAGAGCAAAGTGAAATGTATAATACCACATTAACTTACATTTTCTCTGGGGTGTAACAAAACTTACAATGAAACACAAAAATTTTACAAATATCTACAACTAATTCATTATTATAGACTGAACAACAACTATTAAAAGTGTTTTTATATGTATAACCAGTTTCTTTAATTTTTAGAAATAATTTAGTGGACTATTTAATTAAAGATTTATTTATTTTATGAATTTTATAAGAAAAAATTAATATTAAAAACTCATAACTACAAAGAAATTCAAATTTAAAATGAACTATTAAGCTACTTCAAATATTTGAAACAAACCATCAAAAGAAGCATGCTTTATTTCCATTACATGGCTTTGATCAGACAAATGTCCAATAAAGTTTCCATCGAACTTTGTTTTTCTAAGGGATATGTTTCCTTTTTCCGATAACATTTCTTTCCATAAATAGCTACTATGTTTATAAGATTCGTGTATATAAAAAACCTGCAAAGGAAGAATTTGAGTTTTGTTTTCTAAACTATAGTTTATTCATGCAAGCAGTAACTTACAGGCAGCAACCTATTTTCTTTTTTTAGAAGATATAATGATGGGTGATCTCCAACTTTCAGCATCAAATATTGTATTTGTTTTGCAATTGATTTGTGTGTTCTGCTTTTGTAGAAATAAATTTGGAAAGCAACTTTCAATTCATATTTTAAAGCAATGTCCATCAACTGTCGAAGAATATCACCGGGGGAGTCGGGAAGAGAGGGTGGTAACCAAGAGAGAACAACAACTCCTATGACATAATTCCACACGTAAAGATGTTTTTTAAAAACAATAATAACATTATTATTTATATATACCTATCCCTGCTTTTCTTATTAATTTCAAGTGGTGGTCTATAATGGACATATTTTTGGAACTATAACATCCTAAATATGGATAGAAGCTCGAATAAATGTCTTCTGGGGGAAGTTTTTCTTTTTTATTGCCTTCATTTTGATAAATTAATTCCTTATTCCAATGCTGCCAAAACCCATCCTCTTTTGGCGTTCTGAACCAGGCATAATAGAAAATATGTACTCTATAATTTGGATGAGGCAAATCTTCCAAATTTGAAACTTTAGTTACCAAAACATTTTTCATTTTTTTGGAAAGGTTTTCAATTTTTTTTTGGACCCATTTAACTTTCAATTCATTCATAGAGGGTATTCTGACTAAATCATCACTAGTAATATTTAAAAATATGTATCTATTAGTAGATGCAGAAGATAAGAGGTTTTTACTAAGTGCATTAAGTTCTCTTTGTTGGAAAAGGGATATGCAAAGAATTAGTAGTAAAACAAATAATATTGGAGGTAAAACAAATTTGTGGTTTAATCTAGTAACTTTATAATAAATACATCCTATAACTACAGTCCTAATTTTTTGAATACAGGTTGAGAGATATAAACACCAAAAATTATATTTAGATTTCATGACCTTAATACATTGAATAAATAGGAATCAGAAATTATCCTGAGCAATATCCTTAACCACGAAATACTTATCAGGACTTAAAAGTTCAGACTGCATCTGCGCGAAGACCGATGCCTGCTTGTCAAAGGGGGCGGGGTAGTAGTGAACCCAGAATTTTTTTAGTAGAGATTTGATAAGAAGGCGCGTTATGTTTTGTGATTGTAAGCCAAATACATTTTAATGCTACTGCCATTTCGATTCATTGGATTTTCGTTAGTTGACTATTTAATTGCAAATGTATTATTGAAACCACAAACTTTGTGTAAAGGTGTTATGAAAATCATAATTTTTCCATAAATTTCTTGGGGGTTTCATCCCCATCAGTCAAAAATCCTACTTCGCCACTGGAATGGGATATAATTCGCCAAGAACATAAAATTTAAAACATCATTAATAAAATATTGAACTGATAAAGTCTTCCATAAATATTACGCATTATTGTTGGATATTAAAAAATCCAATACTATACCAATGTACCAAACAATGATACTGATTATGAGAAACACTATTGTTTTATTAATTAAATATACTCATTTCTGCTTTTCTAATAAATTTCAAGGGGAGGTTTACTATAGATAAAATATTTACAAATTAGACTGACGATAGAAATCAACTATTCATTTTAGACATTACTGTAAATCTAAATTTTAACAATTTTATGGTATAATTACTTTTAACATATTTAACTAAAGTATTAGGAGTTATTGTCAAGCGAACAAATACAATTATCTGAATTAAATATTGAATAATCCCCATTTCCGTTTGAATTAGAAAAAAAATGTATTATACCTCAAATTTTCTTTGCGCATGTTTCTTTGCTATTGTATCATATGAAAGTTAAATTTATGTTATTATTCACACTTTTATAAATACATGTATGTGTGTGATAATTGTTAGATGGTGAAATCTGTGTAAACTTATCATCCAGGGATTAACATAATTTTATTTTAACTGAAATTTATTTTTATGAATCATTAAATACCTTTTAAGTTGATGGTTCAGAATTGATAATTCATTACATATAAAATAATTACAAAAATATCATTACGTTGATTAAATGTTTTTATTTAATATTCAAATCACTTCATTATACCTCAGAAGTTATACAATTTTTTTGGTAGATCGAGGAGAATTGCAGCAGTTTTTGAGAATGGACGCTAAGGCAGTGAACAAGCAGCCATTGATGGTTTTGCGCGTATTTGAGGATAATGTGTTTCATTAACCTTTTGCTCGTGTTTTAGTCAGTTTGTTGTTTGTTTTTATTGTTTAAAGTTATTGTGTCTAGCAAGTAAATACATTATTTGAAAAATGGACGGGGTCAAGGCTTTTAATTCAGAGGTAAGTTACTTTTACCAGTGACATATACTTATAATTTGTTTATCGATAATGTTTTATTAGTTATTTTGTTATTGTTATTTATTACATCTTAATACAGTTTTACGAATATATTATTTGTTCTCTTGCTTAGATTATTTCACAATTTGGATACAACTAGGTTATGTTATGATGTGAAGTTTTTCTTTACAGTTTCATATTAGTTCTTAGTTAACTTAAATCATTACTATCTGTTAATTCTAAAAGCTTTTTGAGTTATTGAGAGTGTCATAACATTAAAGTTTTAGTAGTGTTATGTTGAGTTGAATTGTATCTATTTCTTCTGTAAGAGCTTTGCAAAGATGACATTGATTAAGTTTAAATGAAAGTTATTTCTTCATTAATTATTGCAAGATATAGTATTTCCTTACCCCTATCATTTATTATAACATAACCTTGAAAATATTTCATTTTATATTATGAGCATGATTATTGTAGCAATGAAACTCATGTCTTTTGAGCCTTTGAGTTACAACTTAACAATGCTGTCACATTACTGTTGTTGGCAAGATCCTGAATAGTAGTAATAGGAATAGGAATAGTAGTTTGAAATGATCAACAGCAATTTTTGCCAAGATTATTTAGGTCTATTGATGTCGACTTATACCTTAAACTAATTTATGCTTCATTTTGTATAATATGTGAAATTTTCAATAATTAATTATTAATTAAGAATAATTTCACTTGCTAGATAAAAAGTTTAAAATACTTTCGCTACTTGTTAAAAGTCTTGGTTTTGTAGGATGTATCCGGAATATGAAATATATATGTTTCAACAAATGCTCAACAAAGCTACAACCATGCCAGTTATAATAGTAAAGTTAAATTAGGCAGTTCACTACAAATCTGCAATATATTCCTGCCAAATCTAGTTACTTTTGTTCTCACCTTTCCATTATTGTCGTTTCGTGTTGATATGATTAATTCATGAACTGGAACTACAAAGCATTGAAGAATAAATTATAACATTTCAAAGCAAATACAAATACTTACCTTATTACATTTTGATAAGGAGTCAAACAAAATTCTACAGCAGTAATATGAGTGGCATCACCTAAAAAAGTTGTGAAAATTGAGATCAAGAATTGTTTGAGTTGGCAATAATCAAAATATCCCATACATCTGCGAAATAAGTAGTTAGCAAACCAGTAACTATTAGATATCCAAATTTAAATACCAACATAATTGACCCACTTGTTGCCTTCGATGGGTATATCTATGTACCAACTAGCCATTGACCATTTCTTAAGCTGGGCTTACCTTTGTAGGACTTTTAAGAAGAATCAATTGCTTTCAACTTCTCTTATTTTCTTGGATATTTATTGTTGTTTTCAAGGTAAAACTACCACAGATACTTGGATAAATTTCAATAAAAATTTTAGCTACTACTCTAATAGTAAATAGAAGTAGATAAATGGAGTTGTTTTTTTTCATTTTCAAATTGACTTAGATAATTTAAAATTTTTGGTTTTCTTCTTCTCGTGTTTCGGCCATCTAAGGTAAGGACCAGGTTATTCCAACTGTTTTTATTCCGTTGAGCTTTAACATTAGCCCAGTACCGTTGCATGAATTCTCTTGCATTCTTTCTTCAGATGTTCTCTTGCCTCCTTTCTTCAGTCCACTTCTTGCCTGTTTCCCAGAACAATGGTGAACTGGTTACCACCTTGGGTTGTAGCTGTTGCTGAATTTCCCTCAATTTTTGGTTTTGTATATAGTAGATTATAAAAGTGTCTTTTGAGGTGAGGGCTCAACTTTGTTTTCCTACCTTGGTCATTCTGCTGATTGATACAATAGTTCTTTTACCGACTATGCACAAGATCATGGGTTTAGAGGCTGGCAGGTGGCCTTAGAATTGTTTTAAGGAAGTATAAAATCCTTAGTAAGCCATCCGTCAGAGGAGACATAAAATGGCTGTCCCAAACCTGTCCAGTGTCAGGTAAACATTGCTAATTATAACTGGATATGCAAAATTTAAGGTTCCCACTGTAGCATCGTCAGACTAGCCATAGCAGCATAAAGTTAACCCTTTAACTGCTGGGAGTGAAGAGCTTTACGTCTATCACAGCGCTAAGTGGGCCGGCTACCCCTCTACCGGCCTATGCTACATACTTTTTACCTGCATTCTATCCTTTACCACCTTTACTACTGTGTGATAACGTATGTAATTGTTTTAAATTCGGCAGCTTTCTCAGCACTAAACCACTGTTTCTCCATTTCAAAAAAAAAAATAGTGAAACAAAAAACTACTACAAAATAAAATTTATAGAAAATAAATGAAAGCCAAAGGCAGTTGAACTGAGGGTTGTTTCACAAAGAGAGCAATAAAAGAATGAGATTGGTTACCTGGGCAGAGCAGGTAGCCACCGATAGCCCAAGCAAACAGTATATGAATAAAAATGAAGCAAGGTCGTGTCGTCTATACTCGGTTTTAGCAAATAGATAGAAAAGCAGTGCGACGGCAAATATCGTCTTTAGCACTGAGGGCGTGTGTGATGCAGGACAGCATATATCCTCTTTAGCAAAGGGGCCACGTTCCCTTGCGCCGGCATATATCACCCATAGCAGTTAATGGGTTAAAGTAATGTTTAATGAAAGAAACTAACAATAGTTTTTGTGCATATGTTTATATTTCAGAATATAAAGTTAAAACATTATTGAATAATACTCTTCTAAATAATGTCCATTGTTTTCAATTACTTTCACCCACTTTTCTGGTGGTGATTGATTTTGATACCGATATCACTCCTTTGGTTTTGAGGCAAAGAAATATAGGTTAATCTGAATGGCTTATATTCCATTGTTGAAACACCTGAACAAAAATGCAGCCGTGTTTTGATGGATAACTGACTCTCCTTCTATGGCATAAAGTTCTAAGGTGGTTGTCTTTGTGCCTAGACTTTTTTTCTGGTTAGTTTCAAAAGGTAGGGAACCACAATGTTTTCTGCTGACATAGCAGGAGTGTTTTAAAAATTCCAATGACCCTACAAACCCATCTTAAGTCGTAAGAAATTAAAGGATTTCACAATGTAAACATAGAAAAAATTTCAATCAATCAAACAACAAGGTTACATGATTAATTATGATAATTGGAATTAAGGATAGTGTTTATGCACAAGGACTTTTTCAGCAACTTAGTGTGCTAACGAATAACCTCATTGAAGCGGAAACAAACATAGTGTTATGACACTGGTCTGTTAAAATGGCAGTCGTCTTGATTGAGGATCGAAAAATAATAATTATTTACTAACATTGTTTTTTCTGATACTATGGAACATTTATGCTAAATTGAAGTTACAACTCTGGAATGACCAATTGAGCTTGTTGCACCAATGCTATTTTGTAGTCTAGTGTTAGATTCATATTCATTGGAATTAATAAAATTAGTACAACTAAGGAGTCCAGCCACATTGTCAATTTAGCAGTGCAGCAATGGCCTTATCTACTAGGATTTGTTGGAACTACTTTCAATTCATTTCTGAAATTTGTAATCATTAGTATTGTTAAATTGATTACTGATTTTATTGAATACTATCTCAACATATTATGCTCTTAATTTATGCTCGTTTTGATCGCTGAAGATGTGAACAAAACCCAAGAGATTCTTTAAGTTAAGCTTATGATCTTGCTGTAATTTTAACTATTTCTGCTTTAATTATACCAAAGCTTTTGGGATATTCAACCCCCTATATATTCTTTGAATATTGAGCCCTATCTATAATTTATATTTATTACTGCTTAATATAAATTTAATTCAATTGAAGGATACAAATTCAAAATAAAATCACTTAAATTAAAAATTCTACCTACATTTGTTTAAAAATCATTTACCATGTTAGCAAAGGAATAAGTTAAGTTACAACATGTTGGACTTTATAATTTGATTTAGCATGCTGTATTACTTTCATGGTCATAATAAATCCCAGAAGGTAATTGTAATGATAATTAGATGGTATAATAACTAACTGCTCCGCGCAACAGTCCTTGGAAGACCTAGCCCTCTCCAACAAGCTTCCTCCTCACCTCTGTCCGTCGCCTTCTCCCTCCACTTTCGTCCTACCATGTTTCTCAGGTTCTGATCCACATCATCGATCCACCATAGGCGTGGTCTTCCTTGTTTCTCCTCCTTCTTGATATTCCATTGACCACTTTCTTGGCAAGTCTGCTTGGCTCCGTCCTTCCCACATGCCCAAGCCATCTCAGCCTTCCCTATTTTATTGTACTTGTAATGTTGTATTCCCGATACATGGTCTGGAGTTGTGTATTTTTCTTTATCTGCCATTGTCTATTCTCCTGTACTAGACCAAAAATCTTTCTTTCTTCTTAGGGTTAGGGTTTGCGTTAAGGCATTTAACTACAAGGTTTTTTACACCATTTTTTCTTTTTTCTTTCCTATCTGCTGATCATCTATAGTTCCCTACTAGGACTCAAATTGGCTCATTAAAGTTGGTACTCTTAATTGGCCAGAAAACAGGTGGTTGAGCATGCCCTCAGCTAAATTACCATTCTGCCTTACCGTTGTCTTAGGAATAGTAGTCTCTACCAAGTGCTGAACCCGAGATCCTTCTTTATATTAAAGGTTATAGTTTTTCAGTTTTTTATTTTCATTTATGATGAAATTACTCCAATTAAGAGTGGAAATCCTTGGATTTTAGCCTTTATAATTAGGGATGCGGACTCACTTCTGTCAGCAATCAACGGGGCAGGCTTCTATGCACAGGGGTATGCGGATGATGTAGCCATTCTAATAGGACGCAAACATCACTGTGTAATCTCTGACCTACTTAAGACAGTAAAGAGCTTGGACAATGATCTGGGTATCAATCCGAGCAAGATAAATATTCTGGCATTTACGAGAAAGCAGAATGTGATAATAAGATTACCGATGCTCAATGGAATAGAGATGTTGGAACAACTCAGTGAAATACCTAGGTGTGACGCTGGACAACAAGCTGAGCTGGAATCAACACGTGGTTAACACGACTAACAAAGCTACTATATGTCTCTGGGCTTCGGGATTCTTGGGGACTAAAGCCAAGAGTGATCTATTGGCCATTAGACCCATGGCAACCTACCCTGCCCTGGTGTGGTGGTATGGCGCTGGTAAAAGTGGACCCAGACTTAAACTGGAGAAGCTACAGAGATTGGCCTGTCTAATGAGGACTACTCCGACTGCTACAATGGAATTGCTATTAGGGCTCAGGCCATTGACATTGGAACTTGAGTATCGACCCATGATCTCCATGTACAGGCTGCTCAAACAGAGCATAATCCCAGAGGTCTCGGCTTTCTGTAGCTCGGGGGAATTGTTCACTAAGATTGAGGCTGATCGCATCTTGGCTCTGGGGTCTCATTTTCAGATCTGTGACTCAATGTCACCTAAATACATGGTCAAAGTTGACACATCGAAATGGCACACACTCTCCAATGGCATCAACTGTTACACAGATGGATCTCTGACAAACACTGGTGCCGGGGCAGGGTTCTGGAGGAGGGACAAACCTAGGGAAGGAACTTGGATCTCCCTGAGTAGATATTCTTCGGTATTTCAATCGGAAGTACTTGCCATAAATTACTGTCACTCCTGGATGAGCAGATGTTACGGAGAATGATAACTTTATACACAGACAATCAAGCTACCATTTGCGCAGGGTTAGCATCAAGAGGGTTCCTGGACACTCGGGCATCCCTGGCAATGAAGAAGCAGATAGACTAGCCAGGCTGGGATCGGAAAACATCTCTTGCACTCCCGAACCGGTATGTGGGATCAGTCTCAGCTATGCTAAGCGTAGAATAAAGGATATCTACCTTACGAAGATGAACCATTACTGGTGCAGACAAGGGTTTAAGACATTCCAAACAATTTCTTGACAGCTTCAAGGTGGAGAGATGCAGGGCTCTCCTGGATCTGGACAGAGAAGCAATTAAAACTATTATAGCGGCATTCACGGGGCATTGCTGGCTCAACATGTTCAGGCTGGGACTGGTTGGTGTCCCCACTTGCTGCTTCTGTCGGACACAGGACGAAACACCCTCTCATGTCATCTGCCAATGTGATAGGTTTGCTGGACTATGGTTTTCAATCTTTGGACAGGATAAAGTCACTAACCCTTAGCAGTGCGAATTAAGCAACCCAGTAAGCATACGCAAATTTGTGGGTCTAACAATACTGAGATTATAACAATCGCATTCTAATGGGCCGCACAATAGATCAACTATGGTTGGAGTGCAATCTAACGCCCACACACAAAAAAAAAATGTTTACATACCGGTCCGAATTCACTGTCACTGTGACTTCATTTTTCGGTATCGGGACGAAACTTTACAGTCCCCCCTCTCGAAGGAGAACACTAGTGCTCCCCTACGACTTCAACCGACTGAATACCGTGCATTTAAAAAAAGGAAGTTATGTTGTCGCACCCTGTATTTCCAATTTTTGTAATTTTCAATATTGTTCCTAAAAACTTAACACATTGATTAATATCAATGTATATCAAATGTATACATCAGTATAAAATCTAGGCTGTGGTAAATAAATTATCTGCTCTGTAAACACGGGTAAATCGAGCAGAACCGGAGACCCTCCATGTGCTCTCACAGTTTCTCTAAAGTTTGTTCTCTCTATTGAGCATGATCTCAACCAATTTGCCTGACAAGCCAATCATTGGAAAAAATTAATTAAAAGTTTTCAAAAAATCAATAACCCTACTTATTTCGTCTCACAACATCACTTTGGAACTAAACATCAACCATTAAACAGTTTTGATACAAAAAAAAAAGCTCTATACTTAAGTTAACAAAAATTAACAGTGAAAAATTGAATGGACTGAGTGAGTGAAAGGAAGTGAAAAGTATTTTACATATCATTTTATATATCATAAAAAGTGGATCACACTTAGCAATAATGTACGAGAGTGGTTTGAAAAGTTTTCGGAATCACCGCTAGATGTCAGTGCTAGAGCAATGAGGTTCCCGCGCAATAATCACACATCCTCAGTGAGTCAACACATGGTGTGAGTAGTAGTGACGACTGTTTGTGTAGTGTTTTGTGACGACGGAAAAAACTGAGATTAAGCAGTGATTAAGTACTTTGTAAAGAAAGGTATGAAAGCAAAGGAAATTCATGCCGAATTTCAGAACATGCTGGGGGACTCTGCTCTTTCATATTCAACTGTTGCCAAGTGGACCAGCGAGTTTTAAATTTGGTCGGGAGAGCTTAGATGATGATCCGCGTAGTGGACGGCCAAAAAGTGCTATGACCCCAGAATTTGTCGCAAAAGGTCATGGAGGATCGTCGACTGAAAGTGCGAGAGATGTAGGGATGTCATCTAAATGGGTATATCACATTTTAACCGAAGAATTGGGAATGAAAAAATTATCCGCAAGATGGGTGCCGCGGCTCTTGATTAGACCATAAACACACCAGATTGGAAATGTCGAACAAAATCTGGCCCGTTTTCAGTGCAACCAACAAGATTTTTTGCGCCAATTTGTGACACCGGTCCACGTGTGTGAAACTTGGGTCCAATACTATATCCCAGAGACAAAACAGCAGTCAAAGCAGTGGAAACATATTGTCACCACCACCAAAAAAAAGCAAAGGCAGTACCTTACCCAGTTCGGCCGGAAAGGTCATGGCCTCAGTTTTCTGGAATGCAAAAGGCATTCTGCTTGGACCAACTACAGGAAAAAAGGCCTGGTTTAGCAAGGAAAAAAGTCATCTTTCATCAGGACAATGCCCGCCCTCACACAAGTGCTACTGCCATGGCAAAACTTCATGAACTGAGGTATGAATTGTTGTCACATCCACCTTATTCACCTGATTTGTTTACATTCCGAGAACTTTTCAAACCACCCTCGTACATAACAGATCATGGTTGAAGCTCAAAGAAGCTTCACAAAAAGTTGTAAATTTGAAACAAACGGTCAGGGAATGGATCCATAGGAATGGCATTGTCCTCCATCACGACAACACTAGACCACACACATTTTTAGTGATTCAGCAAAAATTGAGAGACCTTGGCTAAGTAGTTTGATGCATTGCATCCACTGTATAGCCTATTCATTGTACAATTTGTTTCAGTATCTGCAAAATTGAATTCAAAAGAGGCTTATGAATATCATTAGGTTTATATATTTTTGCCCAGGAACCACAGAATATTTACATTGATGGAATTATGTTTTTAGTTGGAAAGTCTTAAAAGGTCATAAGGGCACGTGTATTACTGAGATCAATGTTTGAAATTTGAATGAATAAATATGTTTTGAAAAAAAAAACTAAATTACTTTTCCAACCCAATATATTCATTAATCATGATCTGGAAATAAAACCAAAGACATATTATGACAGTAATCTACTTCTTTTTTTTGATTTTTTTTTTAACTGTGAGAAATAAAAATAAAGGGCAGTGCAATCATATTCACATCTTTAATTAACATTATTTAACCGTTAGCTTTCCAACAATAGAGAATAAAAAAAGGATGCAAAATTAAAATATATAATAGTAATTTAAAAAAAGCAAGGCGCAGCTGATGGGAAAATGAAAACTCGAGTAAAATGGATGAACCAATTATTCCTAGCATCGTTATGACTAAACATTTCAAATACCACGGCATTTCACTTAAGCTAGAGCCCATCATTCCTAAAGTTTGTACTTTAAACAAACAATTCATATTGAACAGTGATTTTGATATGACAGAGTTGATCTTGACAAAAAATCATAAATTAGATATATGTAAGTTCCAATTATGGATAATGTGAAGATTTCAGAAGAAGCCCATAGCTCAATTAAATCAACCTATAACTGCAAGCATCTGGATCAGATAAAGTGCCTAACTACTGGATGAAATATTTTACTAGCTCCCACAAGGAATCAGCTACATACTACTAGAAACTGCTATGTTGTTTGTCGTTTATTCAATTATGTCACTTGTCACTTGATATGCTTTATTACCTAGTCGGACGATGCTTCAGTGAGAGTCCTAAATTTTGCCTATCCAGATGATGTAATCACTCCTAAACACTTTTGGCTAAGGGCACCATGCATTTCATTTTAAAACAGAAGAATGAAAAAGCAGAACCAAAAAAGGTATTGTCGAATAACATACCTCAATGGCGTTTTCTAAATTATTGACCACTATAATAAGTATCAAACTCAAATTTCATTTAAGAAGTTAATCAAAAGACCAAGCAGTTACTTGGTCATTTAAATTATCTGATAACAGCCTTGAAAGGATGTATAGTTTTGTTAAAACTTATATAGTAAATTCAAAGCAATATCAACCAAACTCTTCATTCCCATAACTGTACATCGCCAAAAAACATACAGGAAGATCTCTTACCATTTTATTGAAAACTTGGAGGAGAGAACAGGACTTGTTTCGACAGGAACCAAACAAAGCCTCGCCGATTCTTGGAAATGTAAACTTCTTTATAGTGCATTTTAAATATCTTGAATACTTTTGGAATTGATTTGGAAGTGTTTTATCCTGTGTTTAAAACTGTAGAAATACAACTACAAATTCTCATTATGTCCTTCAAACCTTGGGAAGCCATTCTGGAGTGGTGGACATCTCCAAAAATCATCATTTTTCCATTCCTCATAGCAGAACTGGAACTCAGATATCGGAATAGCCTTCAGTTGATTGGTTATGGATGTTAAAATATTCTCCAATGTCGTATAGACTCGTCGGGCGAATAAGGAAGCTGGTTAGCCACAGGAATGTTTTTACTGCCCAAAAACTCATTGATAAAAAAATGTTGGTGTGATAATGCAACACCTACACGTTTTCGATGGCTGGTCTTACACACATGGCCTTTTTCTTAATTCATGACTCTTCACCAATCATTCAGACTGTCAAACGATCTCTGAACACACAAGATTGAGGATTCTTTCAACATTTTCATTGGTTCTTGAAGATGTTGATTGAAGCCTTCCGCTGTGAGGCTGTTTTGTTTTCTCTTGCTTTTATAAATGTCTTAAACCACCAAGCAACTTAGGCTCACAACAAAACACTATCTCCAAAGGCCTGATGCTGTTTTTCACATGTTTCCTTTCCATTGTGTCCAAATCTGATGAGATTTGTTCAAAATTTATCACTCATTTTTAGACCACACTCAAAAACCTCACAAATAAATTCACTATGAACAGTACATCAACTCAAGCGACCTGTGGTATATTGGTTAGCATAACAACCTACTAAGCCCAAGATCACGGGTTCGAAGCCTGGCAGGTGGCCCTAGGATTCTCTAAAGGGAGTAAAAAATCCTTGGCAATGCTGTCCTTCGGAAGAGACGTTAAACGGGGGGTCCCGAGCCTTTATGATGTCAGGTACTCGTTAAAGATCCTTATCCTAATTACACAACCTGGATAGGCAAAATTTAGGGATCCCACTGTAGCATTGTCTGATTAGCCATAACAGCATAAAGTGACATTAAATGAACAAAGAACAACTCTAACTTGTTAAAACTTAAACTGGATGTGTATCAGATGTTTACATGTCTGCCCCTCTCCCCCATTTCCCCAGCGTTACCAGATTGAACACTAGAAAATCAGTCTCATTACTTAATTTACTCACCTCATATGTTTCCAGTTACCAACGGATTCCTGTTGGCCATACAAAATCATATAATGGCAGCATATAATAAGTAATGTATGCAAAGCCGCAAATGAGTCAATAGAACATGTGAGCTCAGGCTGCCAGTTAATATTGGTTATAGAATACCTCCAAAGACACAATAATGCAGCAAATGTCATCCATCAATGATCACCAAACGCTCTACAAATATCATCCAGTAGCACTGTTGAAAAGTGGGGTTGTTAATTTATATTGGTACTAGGCGATAATAACAGACCATCATATCCTGCACAACAAGGCAAACACATTGCTTATTGACAAAATGATAAAGTAAGTGCAAAGAGATTGAAGTTCCTGCCAATGATAATATGAAAAAAAAAAGGGTTTAAAATTCGAAACTATGAAGAGCTGTTTGAGGAACTTAAACATTTATACTGACTGATAGAAATTATTCTATTACCAATAGTAGTTTCTTTCAATGGTTTATTTCCAGAGGAAACAAAACAATGAATTCATAGAAGATCCTTGAACTTAACAATAAACTTCTAGTACTCCAAAAAGCAGTATTATTTGGAACCGAGGAAATTTTTAAATATTTGAAGATCAATCAAATGAGCTTTACCTTAATTGTTGTTCGGACAACTCTCTAGAAAGAGTATTTTTAATGATATTCCCCATTTTCCATGATATGAGAGTGGTGTTTTCTTAGTTTTGGGAAATAATATAATAAAAGTAAATTAAATTTGCCATTAATAAAATAGATTATCGAAGTCTGATAACCGATATCTATTTTAGAAACTGAATTGTTTTTTATATCAAAATCAATAAAATAAGAAAAGGAAAGAAACTTTTATGGTAAACTTTTCACTTCTTTATTTAAGAAACTCTTAAAAAAGAAATGGTGTAATCGATTTCTAGTCATAAACCTGAATTCAGTTGTTTTGTTAGCCTATGAATACATCTTATCTTATGATTACAGTATCAATCGACAAAATATTCAGCACTTCTTATTTTTATAGATTTCAGTGAAAAATGTGCAGACAATCTCAAAATCTACAATTTTATGCCTTTTTTTTTTTTTTTTTTTTTTAAGACTTTGCAATAGTAGTACAAAAGCCAATCCTTGTAGGGAAAACATATAAGTAAATTTTATCCCGTAAAATTAATTTTTCTAAAAAATCTATGACCACAAAGATGAGGAAACATTTATAAATAAATTGATAGTTTCTTACACAAAGCCTCTGGGAGTCTAAAACTTTTTTTATTTTATTTTAGATATCCAATTTATAACTGTACCAATTATAGAACATTAGAACTTCATTCTCTTTGTCTTCCTCTATTTTCTAATTTTATCAATTGGAAGAAGTTTATTTCAGTCTCTCAGGTTCCAAAAATACGGTTTTAACGAAACACTGTATGAATGGAGACTTTAAACTGAGTTGTATCATCTATTGTATGAAAACAAATGAAAGATTGGACATTCAGTAATGTCGCCGGTACAAATATATAAGAGTATACATCTTCTGTTTTTATTTCTCTGCCTGAGAATGGCTATTTTAACTTCATAGGAAAATATCATTAATTGTCTCTTCTGTAGAGATCATTTCTGAGTTTTTAGAAATTCATTTCTGTATCGTCACTTAATTTGATTATTGTAAATGTTACCCTCTTATGTTTTTCTCAATATTTTAATTATTATGAAAGGTAAACTGTCTCATATCAGTTATTTCAATCTTTCTTATTATCATTTATATGATCAGTTTCTCTTCAAATATGTCCCTATTAAAACCTTCATATTGTTGAATTTCTGAGACTGTAATTTGTTAATGTAAATGTCATGTTCTATAGTTTTTATTATATTTTTCTTATAATTATATATATATATATATTTTTTTAAATTTCTCCATAACATTAAATTTCTTGTTTCTAGGTAACTGAAATTATGATACATTATAATTGTGCTTTATTAGAATCAAACTATAAAAGTTATGTTTTAATTTTTCTTCCAGCTGACATCCTTGTTTGAAGCAAGGCCACCTATTTCAAAGGCAAAGATGACAGCCATCACTCGCTCAGCAATCAAAGCAATAAAGTTTTATAAACATGTTGTACAGAGTGTTGAAAAATTTATTCAAAAGGTATTTTTTGTTGTAATATATTCATGTATATGAGTGGTATTAAATGGTCAGGGGGTGAAGACAATGCTTACACAAACTAAGAACGACTTAGTTCATTATGCCAACATTTCAGCCTAAGATACAGGCCATCTTCAGGACTGAGTAAAACCCCCAGAAAATAACTATATTAATCGTTGCAGTACTAAGGAAGAATAACTTTTATACAAACAGAAATGATAAGAATGATAAGAAATACAGAGAGCAGAGAGTAAGATAAATTATGTAATAAGTGGGGAGAAAAAATAAAGAATAAGATTCAGTATGAAATAACTGGTGAGAAGTAATGAAAATAGAAAACATAGTAAACAATAAAAAAAATATGTTAGTAAAATTACAATAATGATATATAAAATACTAGCTGACCCGGCCACATGTTGCTGTGGCTGATATGATAGTTTTTAAAAATATTACGTTAAAATTTGAATTTTGAAGAAATAATGAATCAATGAAAAAAATGTATTAAATAGATTTTTGAATTCACATTTTATTCATCTTATATCTAAGTATAGTATATACAAAATTCTTAACTGATTGGTTTTCATCAACAATAGTATTGATTGATTTAAAGGACATTAGATCCCCTGGTAACAACTATTGTATTTTAAAGTTAATTTCGTCAACATCAGCATTTTTCGCTGCCAAAATAAGAGCCAATTATGGTCCATGTAATTATTTAGTACATCCAGGAAGATACTCAATTTTCTGGAAATTTGATGGATTCTGTATTTGGATGCAGTTCTATTTCACCAATTCCAATATCCAGCAATAGTTTTGAAAATATTTATACTGATGGATCATTTTGTAATTGTATTCGCATGCTTATCGTATGGTCAATCGAAGTGTTTCGACATTTCGCCATGAAAAGGATTTTATTAAACACGCGTTAATCTCATCGGCAAAAGTAGACTGATGGATGATTGGAAATGTCTGTCGGAAATCACCAGATAGTAATAGAACAGCACCACCGAATAGGTTGTCGTTCAAATCTTTCATAGTTATTTTGGATGAAAATAGTTGACCTTGATGAAAGATGTGGAAGAAAATGGTCCGGGTAGAGGTCAATAAATTTCTCTGAATACCAATAAATAATAATTGGATTAAATATTTAAATATCTGAATAAATATTTCTTGATATTCAGAGATTGACCTCTACCTGGACCATTTTCTTCCACATCTTTCATAGTTATATTTTAATTAATAATTATTAATTACACAGCACCGTGAAAAATTAATTAATATTAAATTTCAAAAAAGTAAATAAACGCTTCTATGACGAATATACGTATAACATGTGTGAATAAACGTAAATAATGGAACATGTGTAAAATAAATTGTAGCCTTCCACACAAACTTTTATCCCCTATTTCAACCCCTTACAATCCTTTTATCGCATTAAATAGTAGCCTATGTTCATTCCAAGACTTTAAAGTATCGCTATACGAAATTTCATCACAATCGGCCCAGCGGTTTGGCCGTGATAACGTCTGTGACAGACATGCAGAGTTACTTTCGCATTTATATTAGTATAGATTGTACATAAAAGTTAAAATAACAGAAAATTATGATTTTTAAATGTATTTAGTTTTGAAATATAATGATTACCATGTTATTAGTAAAATTACAAATGATAACCCATATTAAAAAATTGTATAAACAAAAAATATATGAACAATTTGTATAAAAAAGTTAAGGAAAAGAGAAAAAAAAATAATATGATCTCTTTCTTTTTCTCAGCCCAGAAGATAGAGACTACATTTTAGGCCGAAACGTTGGCACAATAAAATAACTTATTCTTATTTTGTGTAGTCATTGACTGCACCCCCTGACCATTTCATACTTCTCTTATAATTATCCATTCAATTATTTTCCACTTAAATATTGATTTATATAATAGAAAAATGGTATTGACTGTTAATGAATAAAATGGTATCAATTTTATTCTTTATTTCTTTTTTCATGTTCTAATTTTTTAATTATTTTAGTGTAAACCAGAATATAAAGTTCCTGGATTGTATGTTGTTGACTCGATTGTGCGTCAATCTCGTCATCAGTTCTCTCCAGAGAAGGACGTATTTGCACCAAGGTTTGCTCGTAACATTCAAACAACATTTTCCCACTTATTTAGTTGTCCGCCTGACGACAAGGTATATTTTACTTTTGTTTATAACTTTTTTTAAACAGATTTATTACCATTTGATTCTTACTGGTTTATTAATATTTTATTTCATACACAGGGTAAAATCGTTAGAGTATTGAACCTATGGCAGAAAAACCAAGTGTTTACACCAGACGTCATTCAGCCTCTCCTGGATATGGCATCTCGAGTTGGAACTGATCAACCATTACAACCTACTAACGGTGTACAGTTGAAAACACCTCCATCTGCTCAGAATCAACCCAGAACACAAAGTGAGTTAAGATTTGAAATTTGTATTAATTAGATCTTAAGCAATCATTATAATAACTGTCACTATCAAATCATAATATTGATTTTTTTTCCCCTACTTCTTGTAGGTTTCAGATCAATGTTATCAACACTTTAATCAAAGAGTTCTATTATTGTTACAAAAAATCTTATTTAAAAAAATCAATTTGGAAAATTTATATTTAAGGAAAAGATTGTATATAGTTTTTCTTCTTCATCATTCATTAGTTGTAATGAATCAATTTCGGTTGTTATTTTTTGGGGAGCCTAAGTTACCTTGAATTTCAAAGAATTTGCTTGATTGTTATATTTTAATTTGTTTTCTCTCTAAAACCTTTATGTCTGTTCTTTTAATGAAGCTATTAGTATAATAATTAAATATAAAAGTTTTACTGTCGAGTTTGTTTAATATTATTTTAACTCAGAGGACTTTTTTATTATGCATTTTTGTTCTGGATTAAATTTTTCAAGTTGTGTTTCATTCTTAATTACACTTCCTGATAAATGTTGATGGTAATTGACTCTTTCACATAAGATATTCAATTTTTCATTTGATCTATAGCTTTAAAATAATAAATGCAGTTAATATTCGTGTTCATTAAGTTTATATTTCAATTAAAACAAACATAGGAATGTGTAGAAATTGGTTGATGTATAAAATTATACAAAAACAAATTTTAAATAATTTATCATGCGTTCTGACTACTTACTTAATCCTATTGATTTTGTATTTATAATAGCTTATGCTTATTCTGTTTGTCAATGTGTATATCATTTATAAATACACGCATATATTTAGTTTTAGATTATTTGTATACTTAAATCATTTTTCAGATTCGAAACCTTCTCCGGTAAAAGATCCTGCATGGTTGTCAGGAAATCTTGATACAAGCAGTGTCAGCTCACAGTTGGCTATCACTCCAGTTCCTCAGGTTAAACCAGTATGTAATTTATATATTTATAGGTTTTATGTTGTTGTCTTTCATATTGCATAAAAGGGGTGATAAAAGGTCTTTTAAAATTAATGAGAACTAATTTAATAAACCGTTATTGTGGAATTTTAAAATAATCAAATGATAGTTCTCATCAAACTTTGTTTTAAATTAATTTTATTAATTCCCTTAGTCAACTAATTCCGGGGCGATAGATCCAAACCTTATGCAACAATTACAAAACCTTCAGAGCTTGCTATTGAAGAAACAATCTGATGCTGCTCAGTACAAAAAAGAAGAGGTATCACCTATTTTTAATTTCTCTGGATACTTAAAATAAAATGGTCGTTAGGAATTTTGGGTGTTTGGTTTTGGTACTTTTTCCAATAAACTCCAGTTATTAACCTATTATATCACATTTAGGGACTTAGTTATAATTAAAAAATAAAAATTTTATGTAAATTTAGTTATAATTAAAAATTAAACATTTTATGTAAATTTGATATCATCATTGCTATGTCCATAAAATGTTATTCACTTTATATTTGAAAAATATAAGATTTTTATTTTATTCAAATTATTTCCTATCACACTTTTTTATTACATTCAATGTTGTTTCTGTATTCTTTTAAAGGAAATATTTTTACCATCAACAATATATATTTTCATTAGTTTAGAATCATTTTAACTGAGATGCTAAGTCCTCTTTTGTGAGTCATGCTTAATTTTAACTTTTTTGTGTATCATAATTTGAGCATTAAATTTTATTCTTTACTTCTTTTTTCATCAAAATATATGGTTAACATCAATTTTGAATATATTTTACATACTATGTTTAATTGTTCTTACATCAATAATCTATTTGTATTAAAGGTCTCACCTTTGATATTTATTTGACTCAACCCATAATTTATAAATCAAATGATGTTTATAGTAGTGTATAAATATAATGAGCTAGTAGATAGATAGTTTATAGATTGTCGTGTATTTTTACTAAAGTTGAACATCACATTTATATAAATAATTTAAAGATATAGGTTAAGTAGATTAACTTTCATTTATTATCATTTAGGTAAAATTTGATAAAAAGCTGCTTGACTTTGATTATGATGAAGATGATGAAGAACCATCAATGCCACAGCCATCATCTCAGCCCCAACAGCCTCTTCCAAGTATTGATTCTCTACAAACGTTAGTATTTTAACTATTGTTATAGTTAACAAATTATATAAGATTAATTACTAATTATAATATTAATTACATAAGAGCAATAAATATCCTATAAATTATTTTCCAACTGTTATATAGAAAATATAATCTTCATTATATATGATATCATCATTTACATGCTTAAACAAAAATACCAATAAGATTTAATTGTAATTCCCCGTCGTTATAACATTTAATGTTCTGGTTGGAGCATACATTCCAGGGACTGATTGCATAAAAACCCTCTTTGCTTTTCCAGTTTTATTAATTCTAGTGAATTCGATTTTCGTATCTTTTACTCTTATATAGTTTGGTGAAGTGGTTAAAAACAGCAGGAAAAATTAATTAAAAACATTTATTTTTTCGAATCGTTCACCTTGGAACACGTTGAATTAATCATTTATTTGTGGATGTTGCTTATAATTAATTCCTTAATATAATAATTTATATTTTTAATAAATATAAAATATCAAAACAAAAAGATTAATAATCATTATGTCATTTAAACAGTATTATTTGAATGATCATAACAGAAATGTTCATTAACAGTTTTAACTTTAGTTTTGAAATATCCATGTTTATATTTTTTCCTGAGATTTTTGGTCTACTGGTTATGAAAAACAAAATATAGTCAGAAATTAACCTTATGACTTATCAAGTTTAAATAATTTAATAAAGAAAAAAGCAGTGTGACGGACAGGGGTGGATTTGCTCTTTCTTCTAGGATGTCCGTTTGATGTTAGTGAGAAAGGATGGGATCGGGATCATTCCACTGCTTGGAGCGGACTTGTTGGTTTTATTAGGCATGTATCATTTCTTTTTGGTTAATGATACATCACATTAAATTTTAATATGAAATTGACTTTATCATAACTGTATTTTTCATTCCATGTTATATCAACTCAGGGTCTTAAAAATCTCTTTATCTCAGATTTTCTTGAAATTTGGTATATGTGCACTATTGGTATAAAATTGAAAAAGTGTGAGCTGGCTCATTTTTGATACACAATCAAGAGAATCTTATAAATGAATCAAACTTTGTTTATTTTTTACCTTCTTTCCTAATTTAATGAGTTGTTTGGGATTGGTGTAATTTTATAGATTTTTTCATTCCTATCATATGATGTACAACATACCGTACAGTTTGTTTAAAAAAAAATTTAATCTTTCCAACACTCATATTTCAAAAAATATTCAGGAAAATATAAAATCATTTTAGAATATTTTGGAGATTTGGCTGTCAAAAAGGTAACATGCATTTCATGAAGAGTGGCATCAGTATTAAACTTTTTAACTCTAAGCCATTACCATCCAAAAATTTTATTTTGTCCTTATGATTCACAATATTATCACCTGTTGAATGAATAAATTTAATAATATATAATTTTTGATTAAAAAGTAAATTAAAATTTTATATTAAGCTTTGAGACATTATTCATTATATTAATATCTAAAGTGTGTATCATAAGAAAAGGTCTCTATTTAAATTAAAAAAGCTTTTATAGCAATTAAAAGAAAACAAATCTAGCTCCAGTTATGAGACTACAATGAAGCGATCATTAGTTCATCAGTATTGTATCTGATGCTTTCGTCATTGAGCAAGTATAAGCTTATATTTATCATTATTTTGGATTTTCAGGAAGCAAAATGTCACTTCGTCTAACTTTAAAAGAAGTTGCTGCATAATATTTCTATGATCAGATGACTAAATGTTGCTACTTTTTGGTCTTTTCAAAATATATCACATTTTAAATAATAGGTTGCTGGATGTGATTCTGAGTTTTAAGTTATTGTCATTCAGTCTTTTTCATAAATTAAAAGAACAATATAAACATGAAGATTAAAAACAAAAAAAACAAATGAAAGATACTGTGGAATGTGAAAACAGCAATAATTTCAATCACTTAGGAAATTGACACAACAGTTACAGTTTTTATATTACCCTTAGATTTATTTATTTTAAATTTGATTTGTGTTTTGTATCTATATATTACCACGTTAATCATTTCTGATTAGAATTAGAAGCTTTAGAATTTGTTTACCTTTATCCCTTATTAAATAATTTACATAATAATTAAAACCATTAAATTAATGAACCAAAACTAAATACATTTATTACTCATGATATATTCAAACCGCTATGAAATATTTTTTAGTTATCATTTGGCATTTGGTTAAGAATGGATTAGTAATTAATAAAACCTTTAATTGTGAGGTTTGTATTGTTTAAACCATTTTAATAATATAAAATCATTTTTAATGTGTCAAGTTTTTACTAATTTCGTAACTGTTTTATACATGAGCAACATTGTTTTCACTTTCCATCAATAAACTTTTAATTAGTAGAGTGTTTCTTGTAACGAGATTCGAATATGCTTTCTTTTAATCGAATGATTTATCAAAAAAATTTATAGTTTTTCCATGAACATTTTTCAGTATTTTAAAACAGGAATTTTAATTGAGAAAGAAATTTATTTTAGAAATTTAGAAGTATAAAATAATAGATTAATTTAGATTGGAAAGTTCAGGAAAATAAGCTAATTAAAGTTACTGAAGTGGCAAATATGTTTCCTTATTTAGTGAATACATTTCTTTTTTCATTTTAAACCAATATGTTCATTTTTTTTCTTCCAAGTATTTTTTTTAAAGGATTTCTGGATATTGTTTTTTGTGTATCTTTTTATTTCATTTTAGTCAAATTAATTGGTTTATGTTAACCTTATTGTTACATAAAGGAGATGTTACGAAAATAAATGTTTGTTCTAGTTTCTTTCATCTAGTTTATTTATTTTATTTTAATATAAGTTTTAATAATAAACTTGAAATTTTAGAAGTTAAGTCAACTTAATATTCTATTCTAATAAATGTGTAATACCATGAACTTTATTATTGAGTAATAAAGAGAATAAGTTAAAAATAGAAATTAACAATTTTACATTTTTAAAGATATTCATTAGTCTTAAAGAAATTTTCATTTTTACTACCATTGATTTTAGTTTACAATTTCTTAAATAATTATTGTAAATTAACTTTCTTAAGGGGAATACAGATTAAATATATATATATATTTTTTTTTTTAGTTCCAATTCTTGATTTTAAAAAATTATTTACTTTTTAGTCTTTTTATTTCATCTATTGTTAAACATCTCTTAAAGTAACTATCTTTAAAAAACAGATATTAGTTCTATTAAATTCTTTCTATAATTTTTAGAAATCAGATTTTTACATCTAGGGTTATTTTAATTTTTTTTAAATAACATTACCTCCGAAGATCTTGTTATAGCTATTTAACTGATTTTCATATAAAGTGATTTGTTATTATTTCATTTATTTATCTTATTAATATTGTGGAAAGATGGGAGGGGGTTAAGTGGGCTAAGATCGAATAGGTTATGTAAAAATAATGAAGGTAAGGTTAATAAAGAATCCAGCTCAGTTCGAACCTCCATCTCCAACTGAAGCATTTCCTGTTCCGGCTTTTTGTTGTAAGGTTGGTTTTGATAGATTTAAGATTTTTTTTTCTATTTAATTTTCTTTCTGTCTTGGAAAGATTCCTTAAATATTAATTTAAACTAATTGAATGCTATGCAGGCAATATAAACTACCATTTATTAAAATTATAATTTTTATTAGTATATGTTAGAGGAAGTAATATTTATATGATATATATCATTTTATAAATTTTGGAACCACACATTTACTTTTATTCTTTTTTTCTAAAAACTCTTTGGTCCTGATTTATAATTCTTTTTATCAACTTTAGTTCAGGGCAATAATTTTAATAGTTTATAACATTTCCAATGAAATTAATTTCTAGAAATATTTTAGTTGTAAAAATGTTTAGATTTAAAAACTACTAGCTTTATTTTGTTTCAGCCCTAGAAGAAATGTTGAAGAAGATTTTTTGAAGATTTGTTATATTAGACTTGGACAATAGAGTTAAAACTCACCAATTCCACATTATGCAAACGTTTCACTTCATACAAGATAAAAAGTTTTGCTGAAGAAGATGGCCGGGGTCTAGAAAAAAATTAACCAAACTAACACACTGGCCACCTTCTTCATTCTACTATTTCTCATGTAATGAGTTTTATATTATAAGCCCATAGCACCTTTAATACGTTCAGCTAAATGGAATTGGTGTGTGAGATTCTATTTATAGTATTTACATTACTGTAATTCTCATTCTCATATTTATAATAAGAAAAATGACAGGAACATATGTTGGCTTATTGGGCCATTCTTGTAGCCGTGTATAATTTAGTCATTTTACATATCTGCTAGCCTTAAATTGAAATAATGTTTTTATTTCAAGTGCCAGGCACGAGTCAAGGTTTCCTCCAGTCATCTCTCTATTCTTATAAACGGGCATTCTGGTCAATCTACAAACCGATTCAGATGTTTGTCAGGGACCCATTGTTATTCAGAAGCAGGCATAATTTTTTCTCATGGCAGGCTTAGGAGGAATGTGACTGTCTTCCATTAACAAATACCCCAGCTCCTTGTCAACCATTCTTGCCGTAAGCGGTTGGTTTATCTATGATCCTTTCTTTGCTAGCTTTTCGACCTCATTACAATAAGCTGCATTAAAATAATCTGAACACATTAGAATGGTATTCCAATCCCAATTATTATAAGTTAGTAGGGGACGAAATATTCATAGATCTGATCTTCACTGTCCTTAATGTCTTCCAGACTTCAATTGCTCAGGGAATAGACCAAAGTCAAATGCTGCACAGTCCGTTGACTAGCTTGTCAGGCTTAGTCGGGGATTTCAAGGTTGGTCAAAAACCTGAGAATGCAAGCTTGTTAGATTATTATCCTGGCAAAGAAACTATTTCTAACTAGAAGTTTTGATGATAACGGAACATGGTGAACTTAATATTTGTATCTTAGTGATCTGTGGTTATCCTTTAGACAGTAAACACATTTATCAATCATTTTGACTAATCAAGTGGACTTTACTGGTTATTAGTATTGCTCTATTGTAAACAATCATTTAATAACTGTGTGCCATATTTTTTACTTTTAATTAAGATACAGGTTACCTTAAGGATGTTACTTTGCTCCAAATTTACTATTTCACCTTCGTGTACTCACTCACAGTTTGCCATTTGAATAATACTGGTGTCTATAGTTTGACAATTTAGTAAATAACTACGCTGAAGGCCAGCTGCGCTTAGGAAAGCCTTATCTTTTCCCCCACACCCTAGCTCGCTTCACTCAACTTTTGTCCTCATCTTAGCTTGTTTGTTCTTATTCTAATACCTTTACATTATCTTGGAGTTATTGTTGTTTTTCTTTGGAGTCTATTTCCATTAGAGGTGTAATGTAGGAAATCCCTTCTGCCCACCACACCTACCCAACTACCTACCACACCACAGCTCTGCCTCCATTATGCTGTAGGACATTAACTAAATTGTCAGGCTGTAGTTTAATTTTTTGTACCCACCATCTACATTGTCATCTTATTAGTGATATATCTAATATGACAAATATAAGAAGTCATAAATGATGTAGTGATATAGTTGAAATTGATAGCTTTTATTTTTGGACATGTTTTTTTCTGTTATAAATTACAACTTTTAAATTTGTTTATTATTGTACTAAGTTTGTTTTAACTTCATTGATACATTAAGTTTTTAATCGTTTATTAATGTTTTAAGATCTATATTACTAATGTAATCTCATAATTTATTTTATTTACTATTATGAATAATTTAATTTGTTTCTCTTTTATTCATCAATCTATTCTCACTATAAATTTGTTTACCATTTGACAAATACAGATTTTATATTCAATTTTAGATATTTCTCTTCTGGAAATAATAATCTGAATGATTTTACAATTAAACTTCGATTCACAATAATAAAGCTTTGTTTGTATGATTATAAAAGTAATTATTCCTATACAGAATGATTATATATTTTTGTTTTAAAAATAAGTTTCACATTATCTTTTTCAAATGTAATTATTTTGTGAAATTTCCATTGTCGCTTATTACTAATTGTATTTGTGTTTTAGACATTTTTAATTGTCAAAACTAGTAAATTAAATGTATGTTGGCTTGATCAAAGTTAGGTATAGGGGAGATAGTAAGAATTAAGAGTAAAATATTACTTTTCCTTTACATGGCATTGTTAAAGAAGGGCCTAAATCAGATTTCCTCCAATAGAAATTGTTGAAAATAAAGCTACATTTGTTGCTGTTTTGTTCTTTTGGTTCGTTTTTCAGTCGCAATTTTTTTTAAATAGTTTTCAATTTCATTTCGTATGTATCTTTACTGTACTGACTGTTAGTAAAAACTTATGTTATAAGTTTCGATGTTTATGAATCATTATTTATCCAATTTAATATATGTTAATTTAAAGGATTTCTGTTTTCTAATATGTTATAGAATTCTGTCTAACCCTGAGGTGCTACGGCATTTGCAAAATCTTCAACAGCAGATGTCTAATCGTAAACAAGAACCAACACAAGAAGAAATAGAAGATAAAATGAGAAGATTACAAGAAATGAGGCATCAAGAAGAAGAATTTGATAAACATCTTGCACAGACCTTACCTGTTAGTCAAACTGCTGTTAAATTTTCTACGCATACAATATTATCGGTGTGTGGTTCCAAAAACTATTTTGTTTGTTTATGTGATTAATATTAGTATTAGTGTGTAAATAGTTATAAGGCCTTGCATAGCATTCATAACAAAATATGAGTATAGTGTAGGATAATGCAAATTGGTTAATAAGGTGCTCAATAATTTGGTGTGCTTTATGAATTTTTATGATTGATTTAATATAATACAATTAATTTAAATAATGATGGTCAACAACTTTTTTGTTCATAAATTAAATTTAAATATTAATTTTGTATTTCTCACAAATTTTATTGAATTGAATTGGAAAAAAAAATACAAATAAATAATAAATGTTAGTGTCTAATAAACAGTACATAGGAGTTAGGCTTAAATGCTTCCCTGATCAGAATTTCGTTTACTTACAAATCAATTAATATTTCATACATCATAATAATCATTGCTTATTAATGAACTCGTTAAATATTATTGGATTCATAATCTAAATCATCAAATTATTAGAGTTGTTGATTGCAAATTAATATTCATTCACATATTATTTTGTGTAAAAAAATAAATGTTTAACATTAAATTTTTTTAAGGGTATTGACATATGTGGTGATTCAATGTTTGGAAATATATATATATATATATATATACACCCTTCACATTTTTATAAATAATTTATAATTTAAAAAAAATTAAATTGCTAGCAAAGAACGTAAAAAAAAAGACAACGTAGCCCTGAATGTTGTCCAGGAGGAACAATTAAAATAAATTATGTTTAAAAGTATGAAGGGTGTTTATGTATATTTGAAGAAATCGAATTATCAAACTAAAAAATAAAATTTGTTAAGAAAATTAATTTTATTTTTCATGAATAGCTTTTTAATTTATCAGATTTTTTTTTTCAATTCTGCAATACTTGTTAGGGTTCAATGGGGATCTAATTGAAATACTAGATTGCTCTTTCTGCTAAGCCTAAACATAAGTTACCTCCCAATCTTATTATAAAATTATAACAAGTTTGAGACCGCGTCCCCTCGTGCTACTGCGAGCGTCCTATAGCCCTGAAGATGACCCACAAAGTGGGTCGAAACGTCGGCACTTAATTAAAATAAGTATCCACTTATTTAGTGTTTTAATTGACTGCACCCCCAACTATTTTCTTCCTATAAAATTATAAGTTTTTAGGAATTTTTAATTAGGAATTTCAAATTTATCTTCGGCATAATTGTAGATATAAATTTAAACATTTTTTTCTGATTGACAGTTTAACTTTACCCGTTAAGCCAAAGGAAAAATTAATAAATATAAATTAATTCATTTTGCGACTCGAAATAATTTATAAGAAACGTGTGATGTTTAGCCTTGTTTATTGGGCTAATAAATAATAATAATCAATTTAAATTTAATAAATAATAAATTTTTCTATTTATATTGTAATTGTGAAAAAGTCAAATTTGAAAAATGCCCTTTGAAAAATGCAAATAAATATATAATTGGATTATAAATGATGGTTGCAGTAGTTATTGATAATGACAGTTCCTATTAATGTTTATCATTATGCATTCTGTTATTGGGTCTTCGGCTTAATTTCGTTTAAAAAAAACATTTACGGAAACCTTTCTCTTTAGTTAAATACTTTTTTTAAGCGTGAAAATGTGCGCTATTTAAAGTTTAAATTTTTTAATATAATTTCTTTAAAAAAACATTTACGGAAACTTTTCTCTTTAGGTTAAACATTTATTTTTTTTAAAGCGTGAAAATTTACACTATTTAAAGTTTGAAATTTTAAATATTAAACATTAAAATAAAAAATGTACATTACAAATAATTGTTTATCCATGCCTACATTACAAACATTATGTTATGAACATATTTTAAAATATAAAATCCCTAAAAAGCAATGAAAATGCAAACTATTGCATAACAAAATAGTAGTCCCAACTTAAAAACAATTGTGCTTTCCTAAGATATTTGCTGAGGAATGTATCACTCGTAAAGTACGACTGATTATTCTACTTATTAAATATAAAAACATAAGTCATTCTACTTCTGAAGATCATTAGTTTTGAATAGAAACCATGAAGATGAGCTCCTTGATTCCTTTAGTTAAGTTCCACTGAAGGTTTTTAGGTAGGTTTTTACTAAGCTTTGTTTTGTAAGCATAAATATATAAGGGTAGCAATTTGAACAGATAATGTTGTACCCGGAAATCTGAACATTATGATGAAAAGGATTTGCATCATTCCAAGCAAAGTATTTGAAATAGTTTCTTACCTATGAAAAGTGAGATGATCTGTTATGATTGCTAAATTTAACCAAAACAAATAGTTGATGGAACCATACACTGTATTTTAGTGTCTATTGCTTCAAATTTAATCTGAAGATTATTTCATAATTTAACCTATATTAAGGATAATGTATCATCTCTAAAACATTTCATTGCTTAGTTTTTGTTATTAGAAAAGAGAATTATTTTTATTTTCCATTTCAATATATCTTTTCTGGATTTTTATATGCTTGATAAAAATTACAGTTAAGATAATGTGTGATATTAAGGATTTTTATTCTTATGTTACTTTAATAGTGAAGATAGAGTGTAGAGTTTAAGCTGTTGAATTGAGCGGTATTGAAAATTTTAACCCATTTAAATGATAGGAAAGGTTACTTGTGATGCATCACAATTGTATTAGGAAAAATATTTAACTGAAATGCCAGCCAAGTTTATAACTTATGGCCATCAGTCAACTAAAAAATCATTACACTTTTCCAGTATTTAAATTGTTCTGAGACCCATTGCTTATTTCATTACTCGTAAAACTTATCACTTATAGTATTTAGGTACTATATCACACTAGTATTTCTGAATTGGCACATCTCAAAGTTTCAGTGGTGAGTATGACCATAAAAGTAATGGGTAAATATTTCTTTATCACTCATCAAAACTCAATCAACCTAGCTTCAGAGCTTGTTTGCCAGAAAACACTTGTGTCATTCTTAGTGCCCTAATGCTATTCCAAGCTCACTTATAGTTTTTCCTGTTTTTTCAAAAATGCACATTTTTTATCACTTTAGGAATACTGCTGTGATATATCATTGCTTATATTTTAGTACTATATATCAAATTTCCATAAGGGAATCTGTTCACTCTCACGTTGTAATCTATACCTTTTGTTTAAACTAATGCTAATGTAGAAATGGTCAGAGGGTACAGTCAATAAATTACTCAAAAGACTTGTTTTATATGTGCCTACATTCGACCTATTTTTTGTGCCATCATCAGGGCAGTTCTGAAGAGTCCAGCTGGAATTGGACTCTTGATACCTTTGCTCTGATGATGGCATAAAAATTAGGTAGAAACTTAGACACAAATAGAATAAGTTAACTTATTTTGAGTAATTTATAGACTGCGCCCCCTGACCGTAATACTAATTTATTTTTCATAACACTTGAAAGCCAGGAATAATATAATTGTCATATTTTTTTTAGAAATACTGATTTGTCAACAGCTTATAAAATGAACGTTATTAACACTTTACTGGTGGCAAAACTTTATTTAAATCCTTTAAAAAATTAAAAATTTGCAAAAAAAAAATAAACACAGTTATCTATTTGTAGAGGTTTCATCATCATCATCCGTAGCGCTACAACTCCTGTTGAGTCAAGGCCTCCTGACTGTTTGTAACGGTACTTGTCAAAACTTACACATAAAATATCTAGGTTTTCTTACTTTATTCACTTAACAAACATGATAATCCCTTCGTGTATCCATTTATATTTTTGAATATGATCGGTATTCAGATGTTCATATACACGAAGCAAGGTAATTATAACAAATTAATTAAACAAAAAGAAAGTTTATTTGTACATTTTTAATTTTTTTAAATTTGAGAAGTCCATTTTATAATTTTTCTTTTCTGTCTCACTGGTACTGACCTGGACGGCATAGTATTAATTTAAAAAAAAATTAAAACAGGCAATAAAACGATAATTATCTGGAATCAAAGACTTGTTTGCATTCATAAATTAGAACTCAGAATTGATAGCGGCCAAAAAGTTTTGGCGGTACCATCACACATAATGTGTGAATGGCCATTACAGTGTTAATATTAGTTTTGTGAACGGTTGTTTAAGTTACTTATGTTGAAAGGCTATGGCATTCTTTTTTACATAACTATTCTCATTTATTGGATTTTTTTACCTAGACCCAGATAACTACAAGTTATATTATTTTGTTATCATACTTTGTATATTGTTTGAAGTCCGTTATACATTAAAATGTTTAATTTTAGAACCTTCCTTTTGCTGCTGAATGCGATTTCAAGCCGACAGTTATGGAAAATGCAGACGGCTTAATGTCTCAGGCTCCACCTCCTGTTGCTCCCCCTCAGCCATTGTCATCATCAATGCCTGTGTACACCACACCTTCTACTGCACATCCATTCCATGGGACATTACATGACCAAGATCTTTCAACTTTAGATTATGACGAGAGGAGCCTTCAGTCTTCAGCAAGGTATTTTACTTATCTAATAGATTTTAATTGTTTTAAGTTAGTTCATAAATTTAATTTAATTGAATGTTTGTATAGTATATTAGAAATTTTATTGAATATTTTGAGATCAGCTTTCTGTCAACACGAGGCATCACGTCTCATTGGTTATCGTAATAATGTATTAGTTAGTTTTGAAGAATGTGTATAGATATATTTACTGAATCGTGAAGCTCGAATAATTATTAGTTTACCTTAGAAATTGTATGGAGGGGTAAAAGGTTTGGGTAAAGGTCAAAAATACTCAAACAGAAATAAACTATTTATTAAAAACTAACTTTTTGACCCATGCTGAGTGTCTTTATTAGGGCTGAACAAACAAGTTACAACAAAGAATATAAAGATGAAGTAATTGGAATAAATAAGATACAAAAAAAAAATTGTATATGCATTATTAACAATAATAATTTAAAAAAATATTTTTACCATTACTAATATATATCCAGCTTTTTTATTTATTTATTTGTTTGTATCTTATTATTCAAATTTTCTCCTTTTGCATCTTCTTTATTCGACCCTGATGACGATCTGCAATGTGAGTAATGGAAATTATTTTATTTATTAAAAGTCGAGTCTTAAAATCATTTTTTACATAAAGTTTCAGTTATTGCAGAAGTAAGGTAGCTATTTTCTATATTAAATTATTTGAATTTTTTATATTAAAAATAAGCATTGCTTATTCAATTAGATTTTTTTTGCATTGCGAAAGGGGTGGAAATTCAAAAGTTAAATTGCAACATAGCAATATTGACATAGACACCAATTTGAACTAACAATAATCCTATTTATTGTTTAAGCATAGATATAAATTATGCTTCTTTTTTTAATTTTTGTCTCATATTTGTCTTCTTTAATCATAAATGACTTTTTTTATACTCCATATATCTTGGTGGCTATTTTCAAAGGAAAATCCTTATTTCTCATTCTTAAAGTCTCTAAATCAGTTACTCTAACTTTCCTAATATTTATTCTGTTAGTATCGACTTGTATTTAAACAAATTTTACTCTTGTTAGATGGATATCAGCTCAACTTGTATTGGAAAACAAAGACCAATTCATAATGCATTCTTTAAAAGAACTATTACAATTATTTTTGTTTCTCTCCGGTAGGAATTTCACATAATAAATTATGAAAATTATTATCTAAGCTCAGTGACCCTATTTAAAAAAAAATATGTAATTTTTCGATTATTAAAGGTAGTTAATATTATATTTACTTTTTTCCTATCTAAAGTAATGGTTTCGTTTCAAGGGTTGATGTTGAAGTCATTGATCTCCTACGAAATGATTCTCCACCTAGAAGAAGTCCACCAAGAAGTAATCGTGACAGCAGAAGACGCCGAAGATCAAGATCCAGAAACAGACATTCGAGATCTAGATCTCGTTCTAGAAGGCGTGCAAGGTCGACATCAGAAGATAGAGAGACTGAGAGAAGAAGAAAAAGAGGACTTCCACCTATTAAGAAGAATCATCTTGCAGGTTGGCTTTTTGTTGTTTATAAAAATAAAAAAATACACAATGACATGATCTTGTTTAATTAATGTGTTCAGCAAAAAAATAATTTTTTTTTTTGTATGGTATGGAGGCAAGAAGAGTTAAATGACAAGACATTATTTAAAATATGTTAGTGTTTTTGAAATTTAGCAATTATGTTTGGTGGGATCATCAATTCTTTCCTCATATTCTTCAAGATATTCTAGTTATCAAAAGAATATTTCAACTAGAAAATTAATGGAAGTATTTAAGACACCAATCATACTTTTTTTCTATTCCTAATTAATGTTTCTCTCCTAAAATTGTTTAATTAAAGTATTTATTTTAATAGTGTGCAGTACAACTCTCTGGATTGGCCATTTATCGAAACTAGTTACCGAAGAGGAATTATCGAATACGTTTGGGAATTATGGAGAGATTGTTTCCATCAATCTGATTCCACCCAGGGGTTGTGCTTTTGTATGCATGAATCGGAGGCAAGATGCAGATAAAGCTTTAAGGAATTTGAAACATGTTAAGCTTCATTCCAAAGCTATAACAGTAAGTTCAGCTATTTATTTAATATTTGGAGTATATAATTATTATTACACTGTATATTGAATTGATATTATAATGAAATCATTAAACCTTAATATATTTTAAACAAATTAAAATATTAATATGTTTTTAGTTATAAGAAATTTGATTTTCTCTTCTTTAGATTAGCTACTTACTATGGTAAATAATATAATATATGACTAAAGGACATCTATTATATACAGAAAGTTTTACTTTCTCTGGTTTCTTTCCATTTACTTTATATTTTTCAACTTCTATTGATAATACATTTTTACCAAAAGATATGAAACAAGATGTACTGTAGTGCCTAGAAGAAAATATGTAAACTGCAAGTGGTATTTTGAACATAAATTGTATTTTTGCAAATGGTCCTAACTGAGATCACAAGGTTTTAGATTTTAGTCCGATTCATACTTTTTTTTTCCTAAGTGAATGAATCCTCATTTCCTTGTAATGTCCATCTCAAGGGAAGTTCTGTTGTACTTTAATCACAGATTGGCAAAGTTATTAATAATTTCTAAAAAAAAAATATTAAGTATTTATTTTAATATTATTAAATATTGAAAGGCATTATTCATGATTTATTTCTTATGTATGTTTTGTATTATAGATTGCATGGGCTCCTGGAAAAGCCATGAAAGAAAAAGAATGGAAAGACTATTGGGAGGTTGAAACAGGTACATCTTACATACCTTGGAATAAATTATCCCATGATACTGATTTTACTCTGCTCGAAGAAGGAGGGATGTTGGATGAGGAAACATTCCCCGATTGGCTCAAAAGTAATTTTTTATAACTTATTTAATAATTTAACCATCTGTTAGAATTAATGTTAGCTATTTAATTGATGCTGGATGTATGATTTAAGTTATTCTCTTACATATTGCAACTATTTTATGCGTAATACTTACTATTACTCAATTATTTTCTTATGGTTTAGCTGATGCCGCTTTGAAAAAAAGAGGAGGAAAGGACAGGAATGATGATTTCAAATCTTCACAGGATCCAAATGAAATGATTACAAAAGATGATCACAAGAAATCAAACTCGGAATTAGATATACCTATGCCGGCAGGAAACCTACCTGGATTCATTCCGCTCCCTGAATCTTCAATGGGTCCTCCTCCAGTTTCTCAGACAGCGACTCCAATGCCTCCACCACCACTAGGGTTGATACCACCACCATTTGCATTACCCCCACGTAAGATCAAATCATTTTTATCTGCAATTTTGACAAAAGGAATTTGCTACCGATTTTTATGTAACGGTAATTTTGTGATTTCAGAGAGGTTACCTGGACTTTTGGGACCAATGGGACCTCCAATGATGGGTCCAATGGGGAATGTACCACTTGGTGTACCTCCTCCACTTATGATGCCACCGCCTCCTCAGCAAATGGTTCCTAGAATGCCTGGACCTTTCAATCCTGGTAAATTAATATTGAAATAAATGTGTGCTTTTTAGTAGATGATATTTGGAATGTGTTTTTTAACTTGAAATTTATTACAGTTGGTATGATGCCGATGCCACCTGGGGATAAATCTAAACCACAAATGCCTGGTATGCCACCTGATGGATTCACAGATCACATTGCTTCCATGTTTGGACTGCCTGTCAGTGCATTGACTGGTAAGAAATTTTTTTTTTAAATTATTTAATTTCATTACTATACACTAAACATTAATTTTGTTAACTTGCTTAAATTTTCATTTTATTCAATAATAAACATTCTGCTGATCCTTATGAATCTCATTGAATTTATTTATTCATTATAATTTACATCTCCAACATTTCAGTTCATTAAGTAGGTAATATCCCTAACAAACTTCCTTCTTACACTCAAAAACCGCAAGGATTTTCTCCGATCATTAACGCTGCCCTCCAACATCTGATCCTCAAGTTCCTACTCTGGACCAACAATCCTGATTCTTGGGAATAGAGTCCGTGCTCTTCCCAATATTTGGTGTTTCTGAACTTCTCTTGTAGTAGGTTATTTCATAGCTTGCAAAATTAAGTCCAAAAATTTATATTTTTTAATTCCATAAAATTTCTTATCAACAGTTTTAAAGAACACCAAAAATAAATCTGCAGGATTTCATTTTTTCTTATTAAATTTTTAATTTTAGGGTTAGTTTACAAAAAGGTTGTTTTGTTTTTGATATTTATTCTATACTTAAAATCATTTAATATAAATGAAAAACAAATTTCCTTGATTCAAACATAAACAAATTATTTGTATATTCGAAATTTAAAATCCAAGACATTTACATTGAAATCGGTGTATTGAAGTTATTTTGCATTTGCTAATGAATAATTTTTTTGTTTGTTCTTTATCAATAAAATATCTTTTATAACAATAAGGAATATCTTACTTTTTATGTAATTTTATTAATGGTTTTCTTTTTAATTTTATTATTTAAAATGATTCTATTTTTGGTTTCAGTTGTATTACTATTACACTCATTTCCTATATGTAATGCAAAAAAGGCTTTTATAAATATTGGAATTATGAAAATAAAGAACAAAGTAATTTTCACTTACTTTCATAATTGTGATTTTATATTTTCATGGTGATTATTTTTATTTGGTTTATACTTTAAAGCAGTTTACTCATTAAAAATTAATGAAAGTATTAACATACTTGTATGTATAATAACTACTAATGTTATGTAACATATCCATTTCTCTCACATTTTTTTTTGTTCATTTTTATTTATTGTAGGTATTCCAATGTTTTTTATACGCCCTCCCCCATGGCCATTTTAATCACAGAATGAAATTTAAATTGTAATTTGTATGTTATCTATATGCACATACTATACCAAAGAAGTGACAAAGTAGTAACGCAAGTAGTAGTGTATAGTGAATAAATAAATACACTATTTAATTCATGTTTGTCATTTTTTGATAAATTTAACTAATTTAAATACGTCATAATTAAATGATATTTTAAACTTCTTAATTCTAGTATTACTATGTTTGCCATGGACAAAATTAAAAAATTCTCTGAAGATGAAGTGATAATAATGATTTTTAAATTTTTTATATTTTGTGTAAAAGTTCAGACATTTTCATTTATATGTGAAGTATTTAAATATTATTATAAAGCAGAAAATAAATTCTTTAAAATTATTGAGGTTAATGAATATAAGAAAAGGCCCTATATTTGTAAAAGTCTCAAGAAATGTTAGGCTTACCTTTTTCCTAATTAACAGGAAAATATTACATTTAAAGATATTACCTATGGTTTAAAATTCATTCATCTTTAAGATAATTAACATTTTCATCAGTAGAACGTTTTTATCTTAGACAAAATTTGAAAGAAATAATTAGTAGTGAGGCAAAAGCTTTTATTTTATAAATTAAATATTAAATTATCCTGAAAATCTTAAAAATATTTTAATATTTGTTATGATTTATAATTGACTTTTGAGAATTATTGATAAGATTATGTTGAGAAAATCCGATTAACTTTTCATATCCTGTCTTATTTTTCTTTACCTATATATTTAAACTATACAGTAGAAAAAAAACTTTTGGAAAAATTTGCGATTCTTGTTTTCAATTAAAGTAGATGAGATCCACTGTGTTAAACTAACTAATTCTTACGAAATTTATTTGTACAACTTTTTCTTCTAAAGTAAAAATTGAACCTTATAATGGGCTTCATTTTGTTGTTTACAATAAATTATGATTTTGAAGAAAAAATATTATACAGCAATATAGCATTCATTCTCCATGTCAACTCTGTTTTACTGACTTACACCTTCCGGGCTTAAGTTCATAGTTAAGAAATAAATAGAACTCATAAAAAAAGTGCCTTGTATCCCTCTCAAATACGATAGAATTAATCACATTAAACGAATGTGTTACAGTATCTTTATTTTTTACTATTTTCTAGTAATTGTAGAATATAGTAAACAAAATTATAGCCACACTGAATAATCCCACCAGATTTGTTTTACTAAAGAAGCTCAAAATACGTTGTCTAGAGGCAAAAAAAAAATAATGAATGTTTTTAAAAGTAGTAAGTTCCCTAAAAACTAGGAGCGCTGCTAAAACTGATTACATTTGGAGAAGTTAAAACAATTATTCATCTTGCCTTATGCTGAAATTATACCTAATAAATTTTCTATAAATTAAAAATACTTTTAATTCTATATTATCTTTTTTATTGTAACTTGACGAATTAAAAACACAGATAACACATAGGGCACTAGTAATAAATAAGTTTTGCTTATTTGGTGTTATTATTGACTGCGCCCCCAAACTAATCGTATCCTTCATAAAAACACAGAATTGTCACTCTGTGATTATGTTTGAAAAGCTATTTAATAGTATGTATTTTAAAATAAGAAGTGTACAGAAGTAAATTCTGCCAAAAATATATTCTTTAAAATGATTATAAAAATAGATTATTATTATCATGAGGTGGTATGGAAAGGATGTTTCTGCACCTGGTTATTTTTAATTATTAATTATTCAGATAATTGGGATATATTAGATGTGCCATTTCTTCTTGTTCTAGTTGTCTTTCTCCTCGAGAATAACAATACTTCTTGTAAGAATATTTTATTTCCATTGCTGCCAGTTTATCTCTGCTGGGTCTTCATAAAGTAATAATGATTAATATCCAAATCATAGCCTCCATTTAAAACCCAATCATAAAAAAAATAATAATAATTACAATAAACTCCATTATTACTGGTTGTATTTTTAAACTATCAAAATGGAGGAATTAAAAAATATCTGTATTTGTTTTAACAGTTCATGATTTTTGGAGGAGCTCCAGAGGTGATATATTCTTAAAAACTACTGAGGAATGAGAAAAAAGTTAAAGATTTCTGGAAAAATGCACTCCTACCCCTCTCTATTACCTTTGACCCAGTGCAATTATCCATAGGACTATAGAAAGGTTGTGAGATAAACACGTATATAAATGTTATATACATACATATTTATATACAGACACACTTATGCACCAGGCATATCCTGCTTAAACAATCAGGTTTTGAAGGACATTGAATAAACCATATCTTTCCTATTACAGGTCCAATTTCTATGAACTTTCTTGAAGGGTATTTAATTAATATTCAAACAAAACATGTTTCAGCACTCTAATTAAATCAAAGGGTTTTACAGGTGTCCAAAATCTTAAAGAAAGGAAAAATTCAGATCCCCTTCATTTCAACCTAACTCTTAACTTTGTGGGACTGTAGAGGTGGATGAAACCTTAAAAGCCATTCACATTTATCAAAATTTTATAGGTCATTATATAAAATTTCAATAAATGTAGCTGGGGGAATCATTATTATTATATATATTTATAATCATAGAACTTTAAAAACTTATCAAATCATTTTCATTTTCATTACAACGGATTTTTTTTCATAGACTGAAGTGTTTTTGAGTTTTTAAAGTATATCCAGATTCACTGACCTCTAAAATTCCGAAGCATAGAGTTTCAAGTGGGACAAAATAATTATAGTAACACAATTTGTTGTTCATTGGCCATATTAATTATACTTTTAATCATAAAAGTTTTTCCTCGATTTGAATTTTCATTTCTGATAAAATGGTGATCATGCGAGGTTTTAGGCACATGCTTTGGAAAACTTTAGGTATTGACATGTTATGAGAACTAATTATGAGAAAAAGTCATCATGGATATAAAGAAGTTAGTTTTTGAAACTTACTGTAAAGTTGGGAGAAAAGAATTAGAATGTATGATTAGTTATTTTATTGTAGCGCCATTATTTGGGAAACAAAAAAAAACACATAATAATCATAAGGGTGGAACCATTTTTATGTAAGAGCAAGACAAAAATGCCACAGTCTCAAGATATTAAAAATATTTATTTATAGAGGCAAATTGTTTCACATTCAGACAGATCAATGTCATTTTATTGGTATAATATATTTTTTTTTACTAGAAATATCATTTTAGTAATGTTACGATCCATTGTTGTTATTTTCAGTACATGGATACATACACTTATTTATTCTCTTGAACAATTTTTTTTAAAACTCCATCCTAACCATAGAATTAAAAATTGTTATTAATAATTGTTTAGTTGTCAATAATTAATTAAATAACAACAAATACAAGAAGGATAAGTACGGTTTTTATTGGATTAAAATAGAAAAAATTGAAGAATGCAAAATTGTGTGACACACCCCAAATTATGTCTATTTAGACCCCGGTTTAAGAACCTATGATCTGAAAACTAATGTAGTAGTTGTAGGACAGGCTGTGATTAAGTAATCTTAATTAATGTACTTAAGTAATGAAGTACCAAAGTTTGAATAGTTGTGACTTATAATCTTCTCTATTATTATTTATGCTTTAATTGCATCATAATACTTGTCTTCCACTTATTCAAGAGATTAAAAAACCTCCGATGGTTCATTTTAGTTCAAGGGACCTAGATTTTATTTAGCATCCAGTTTTTAACTTCAACATATTATTGATCGAAAGTACATAATTACTTTTAATTAAATTTAAACATAGATTTCTATTCTTATTCATTTTAATGGTAAATCTTGAAATGAAAAGATTTATAGCTAATATCTTGTTAATTTATAGGTATGAACTTACAACAAACTTTAGCACAGAGCCAACAACAGCAAATGGCTAATAAAGGTGCTGCTGAGATGGAAGTAGATGATCCTGACGAAAAAGATATTCAAACCTCAAAGTAAGTAGCCATATATATGTAATATTATTATTTTTATTATATTGCCGCTACAAACCTCAAGCAAGCCCTAGCCTCCTCCAACACCAATGTCTATGCTCTTCTGTCACTGGCTGTTATTATCTAGTTGTTTACTCCTGCTGTCTTGGTTTCATTATCCTTGGAATGGCATTTATTTGAGTTCTGGTAACATGGCCTCCCCAGGGAAAACAATTTAATTTTACCACTATAGTGATGCTGTTCTTGGTAGACATATAATTTGAGAATTTGCTCCCCCATCTAATTTACTTTTTATTTTGTTTCATTTGATTAATAGATATCTCTTGAACATTTTTTTATTTGTATTTTATTTTATTTTATTTGTATGTTAACAGATAATTATTAATCTCCTTGCCCACACTATTGTTATTATTACAACCACAGAATAAAAAACATATATTGAAAAAATTAAAAATTTCCTCTCTGTTTAATGTATTTAATTTTTTATTTCAGCTTGGAAATCATTTCTGCTCTCGGTACAAACATGGTCGGAAACTTTTCTCAACCCCCACCAAATTACAGTATACATTCGAACCAAAATCCTACACCTCAAACTTCAAATCAAAATAGCTCTGCTTTCAAAGGTAGGGGTGATAGCAGAAATGAGGTAAGAAGTGATAGTAGGAGCGATGATAGAAAAAGTGATAAGGAAGATACACCTCGGAAGAACAGAGAAAGAGATGGAAAAGATCGCCTTGATGACAGAGACAAAAGGAGGAGGCGGGATTCCCCAGATAGAGGTCGAGACAGGGACCGTGACAGGAGAAGAGGAGGCAGTGACAGAGGCCGAAGGGACTGGGGCGGTAAAGGGATAAGGAGCAGCAAGTGGGGAGACAGGGATAAGGATGAGGAAAGGTTAGTATTTAATAAAAACAATTTTTCAATCTCTTGTTGAAAAACAAAGTTTTTTTATTGAGATAAATTTTTTCTAATGTTAATAAGAATATATTAATTTTCTCCTCCAATTAGTTTTTAATTATTTTGGTAAATATTGACAAATGAAATAATTTTGCCCATACAAGTAGATACTAATTAGTTATGATCATTTTTCTTTCTCTCCTACAGTTTTAAAGAAACATTTAAGGTTTATTTCTTCTTTTTTTCTCACCATTTACACTTGCCAGCCCCTAAATACTTATGCAAAGCTGCATGTCGCTTTTGTAATTAAAATTAAGTAATTGAAATTAATTTTAGTTGTATTAGTTTTTTTGGATCTTATATTAAATTTTTTGCCTTCCTTATAATTAAAAAAAAATACCACTACAACCCATGAAGGGTCTTGGTTCATTACGTGGTAGAGACTATAACGTTTCTCGGACAATGGTTGTGTAGGGCGGTAATTTGTCAATGCTCAACTGCTAGATTTTTCTCCCTATTTTTGGTAACCACTTTATAGAGGCTGGGTGAGCCCCAGGAGGTTCCTAGATCCCACAGGATCCATCTCCAGCCACTAACAGATTAAATAAAATTCTACCAGCTGCGAGATCTGAACCCAGGACCTTCGCACTGCATCTCAGTGCTCTACCTCTGATGCACTCCGCTCCCCCTCAAAATTTGGAAAAATAAAATAGACATTCCTGGTTTTTAGGCACATTGTGGAATACATTTCTTTTTAATATTTTTATCTTTTCTTCATTGCATTTTTTATGAATCAATTTTTAGGAAAGAGCGAAAAGGTAACAATAACACTCATACTCCTGGTGGCAGTAATAAGGAAAATAGTGAAAGAAGTTCTGACGATGAAATGCCTGACATGAAAACACCTCTGTTGCCGCTACCTCCACAACAGCATGAACCAGGCTCTCCAGTAATGCAGTTCCCGCCTGGCATTAGGCCTTCAGGTCCACAAGGACCAGGTAATTATTGTTGTCAATATATTTTCTTTATTAATTTTCTAGCTCTGTCTTTTAAAGTTTTATTCCACTTTTTGTTTTATGATTTTCATTATATAAAACATCCTTGAATTTGATAGATAATTCAATAAATATCACAAGTAAATTCAATAAATATCACAAGTAAAAACTTATATGAATGAACAATCGCTTGTCCTAATACATTGTTCTATGGAGTCGTGTATTTTGACCAAGGAGTTGTCAAAAGAAGGTAATTTTATGGAGGAATGATGAATCATAATTTAGATTCTTATAAGTAAAATTGATTGAAAAAACTGTGAAAGTGGTAAGATATCAGGGTTTTTCTCTGGTTTAAAGTTTTTTTGCGTTTTCTTTTCCGGAGTTTTGAAACAAAGCAGTTTTGCAGTGCTTGACTTCCTATATATGTTTCACGATAAGTTTGAGATAGCACAATCAGATACAACTTAAGATTGAAAGCCGAGGTCATTATGGCATCAATCTTAGCAGCCTCGTAACTGCTGCGGCAATGTTTTGCATCTCAACCTTCCTACTCTTTTAAAAAAATTGGTAACCTGTCATAATATCCATTATACGAGGGCTATCCGGAAAGTAGTACCCGTTAGCGCTGACGACGGGCATAGCCGCTGGCCAGGGTCAGACCGCGTCAGTGCCTTATCTGCCTGCTTTGTGTGAGGTTGCGTGATGCTAGCATTACCTGTGTTTTGTCTGTGATTGTTTATAATGTTTAAACTAATGGAGAACGCCGCCAGTTGTGAAGTGAAGGCTGTGATTAAATTTCTTAATGCACGGAACGTTTGACCTTGTGATAATCACCAATTAAAGGAGGTGTATGGAGACAATGTGATGGATGAGTTGTCAGTTCGGCGCCAGTGCCGCAACTTCAACCTGGGGAGGGGGAATACAGATAACGAGGAGCGTTCAGGAAGACCATCTGTCATTACAGACCAACTGCTGAGCTCAGTAGATGAATGCGCGAGGAATGATTCCTAAGAATGAAGCTTAAAGACTTTCTGACGGGAAAAAGATTTCACAGCAATGAAGAACTTAAACGAGGCGTGACTACGTATCTCAGTACGCTGGTGGTGGAGGACTATGATGCTGGAATACAAAAACTCGTCACACGTAAATACAAATGCCTAAATTTGCTTGGATATTATGTGGAGAAGTACTAAAGTATGCTCTTTCCAATTAAAATGTTTATATTTGTTAATATTTTTCCTGTGTCTTTATTGCACAAACGGGTATCACTTTTCGGATGACCCTCGTAGTTATCCTAAAAAGGAGTAGGAAAGGATGTTTGTTTAAACTCAATCAGAAAAAAAAAAAAATTATAACCCTCTCCTACAAACAATGCTACATTTTCACATGTAAAGAATTTATGTAAGTCAGATTTAACAACCTGCTTCAGCTAAACGTACATGGCTGGCATTGCTATAATGCATGTTTGTTTTTATTTGGTAGAAATAGGTCTCATTTCAACCATTATTTTGATATTTCATTTGAAAAAAGATGCCAAATTTTTTTTTTTAATACCCTGGTTTAAGCTTGCTTCTCCCCTGTGGGTAAGGATCCACCCTCAGAATCTCCACCTGTCGTAAAATACAACTAAAATGGCCAGTTGTCCAGGGATTATAAGGCCTCTCATGACGGGCTAATCACCCATGCAAATATATATCTGATTCAAAGAAAACAAAATGTCCTCGAAAATAGAATCATAACATAAACGGCGCTGGAATAAAATGCACTGTATGACCCTATGAAAAGAAAGAAGTAAGCTTTCAAACTGGAGAATAGAAGCAATCATTTGAACTTAAAGGGAAATGTTGGGGCTCTGTGGAGTACTCTAAAACAAGCTATTTCAGGATTGAAATATAGGGAAAGCTACGAATATTCACTCATACAAAGCAGTCTACCTCCTAACGCTTACATATGGGAGTTAAAGTTGGGTTGTGCTTACAAACACTTCAGCCGGATAACAGGAGCGGAAATGAAGTATCTTGGCGGTTGCTAAAAAAAAGAGGGACCATGGGTGAAATATGATGGCTCCATTAGACTGAGGCTCTTCTATGCTAGTTGGCGCAAAGGGAGAATGAGAAAAAAAAATCACTGAACCAGGGGTATAAAATGTTTTTTTTAAAACATCAAATAAACAAAATTTGAGTGTGTTATGTCTATAATATAAACCACATCTTGCAGGAGTTATTAAGTTTTTTACTCTACACTTGATATTATCCATCAAACTTAATTCTAATTATTATTTTGGCTTTTAGGTGTATTTGGGCCAAGATTTGGACCTCCTAAGAATGACGATGGTTTGAGCATGGGAATGCAGGGCCCACCCATGGGAATGGGAGGAGAATTTATGCCTCGAGACTTTCAACCACCCATTAGAGGAGACTTCCCTAGAGAATTTCAACCACCCTTGAGAGGGGACTTCCCTCCAAGAGGCGATTTTCAAGGGCCTCCAAGAGATTTTCAAGGCTCAAGAGATTTCTCTGGACCCCCTCGAGATTTTCCTGGCCCACCAAGAGATTTCCAGGGTCCTTCAAGAGATTTCCAGCCTCGGGGTGATTTTCAATCCCCCAGGGGAGACTTCCCACCCAGATTTTTTGGACCAAGAGGACCCATGCGCCCACCAATGGGTCCACAGCAAGGAGGGCCAAGACATAGACAACCCAATGGTAATATATCATTTGTATTTTAGTTAAATAACAGAGAAAGATTTGTTTTTTTATAATCAGTTGATATGATTGAAATTGTGTGTAATGTTTCATGATTATTTTTCTATTATATTTAACAAAAGGCTGTGGTTGTCGCCTCAATCACAAAAAAAAATTGTTACTTTCATCATTCATCAATTGGACAAAAAATAGATAAAATCTTTACAAAGTATAAGTTTATTAGGAAATCTGAATAATTTAATAGATAATTAAATTATTGTAATATTTTATAATACAACCAAAGTTAAGCATAACTGTATAATCTGATGCAATGTAGAGCCAATTGAGTTGGGGTGCAATGTATAGAGATCAACAAAGAAATTTAAAGGAAAAGTTTAATTAGTTTATGTGGAAGAAAATGGTCCGGGTAGAGGTCAATAAATTTCTCTTAGATATGGAGAAATGTTTATTAAGTAGCCAACGTTTTGACCGACTTTGCAGGTCTTCTTCAGGGCTAAATATCCAAAACACAGACAATTGAAAATTAAAAAATTGCTAAGCATGGTAAATATAAAGGTTGAAATGTATGAGTGTATAGTATTAATAACCAAGTGTCAGGAGGTAGAAAATACATAGTAAAGAATAAAACAGATAGTGTTAAAAATTAAAGAATAAGGTAATAAAGATAAAAATTAAAAATGGGTAAATATTGAAGTAAAAATACATAAGTATCGGGTATCTGAGTGGTGGACCATAAAGATGGGGGAGGGAAGAGAACATGAGATATATATCAATAAAGAGCAAGGATGATCATGTGGAGCATAAATAACCATAACAATAAAAAATACAGTATGAGATAAATTATAAATTCAGAGGTAATGAAAATAAACAATACAGATAAGTAATGAAAATAAAAAATACAGTATGTAATAGATAAATTAAGTAATAAACAAAGAAATAAAAAAACGGCATAGTTTATTAAAAATGAAAATGATGATAAGTGTACGAGCGTGATTAGACTGAATAGAAAAAAAAGATAAACAATTATAATGATATATTAGTAGAATAGAGTCGGAGAATTAAATGATACAGAAAAGTCAGATACTGAAACATGTGGAGTTTATTAAATCTAAATATATTTACTAGGTTAGGCATTCTTTACACTTTAAGAAATTACAGAAATTATCGTTTATAGATGTATACAAAAGGAATGGTTAGTATTTACAGAAGAGGCTGAGAAACTATTAAATATGAATTTTCAACTCGGAATGATTTTTCTTATAAACAAAACACCAACACTGGGCTACAGGGCCACATGGCGATAGAATGTAGAGTCTTTATCTCGAGCGGTGATGTTATATTTTATAGTCTTTCGATGATTGAATGAAAGAGAACTTACAGTTGGAGATGGAGACTTACTACCCTACCCTTGTTCTGGCAATATCTGGTTGCTCGGCGATCTAGTGGTATTATAAGGGGCATGGATCTAGTGTCTAGTGATAGGCGTCTCTTGGCCATGGGCGAATGTGATTACTGTACTGTCTCCATGAGGTGGTGGAAGGCAAGGTTAGCTTCAGTCGAGAAGAGTGGAGAGATGTGGTTTGCTTGGAGTCTGGATGCAAAGCCAAGTGAAGTGCGTGCGAGATGACGGAGTGGGGGAAACAAAGTCCCCTGTTGCCAAGGTAACAAATGTGAACGAGATCCGCTAGATTTTAATTTTAATTTATTAGACGATTCGCGACTGAACAATAAGTAATAGAAGTGAGAAATAGAGTTTACTACCAATGGGGACGATAATGTTTAAAAAATGTTCATGAAATAGTATAAAGGATAGATGTAGTACAATATGTAATAAGTGGTAAGACATGGTGAGAAAGGAGAACATAGTAGATATTAAAATAAAAATGTAAAATATTATAAAAAGTGCAATAAGGAGGCCTTGACTCTACAGGAGTTGTAGCGCCACGAATGATGATGATGAAAGTGCAATAAGTAAGTTACAATTGATGGGCTGTATTGGACTATTATAAGACATTTACATCTTACTTAACCACATATAATTGTCTTTTTACATTTATATTAGTCCAATATAGCCCATCAATTGTAACTTACTTATTGCATTTTTTATACTATTTTACATTTTTATTTGCATTGATAAACTTAAACATACACATTTCCAATATTAATAAAATAGATTAAAAAGTTACAAATTTTGTAGTACATATTTATAAATATTCCCTAAAATTCTAACTCTAATGTAAGCTTCTTTAGGAAATTGATGGACAGAATACTTCTATATTGAATTTCAATTTAATAAGTGGGATTTGAAGAGGGGTAGAAAGGAAGTAATTGGAGTGAAATATAATAAGGACAAAGGAAATTTATACTTGGATTGTTTAAAAATAGGTTTGTCGAAACCTGTTGATTGGTATTTCAAAAATCTGAAGGCCTAGAATATTTATAATGAGAATGGGAGTTTAATCTCTTTACCTAGTACTTTAATTAAAAATTTAAAATCAGTACATGTGTTTAAATGTATTATCACGAACACTTGATTTCATTTATTATGAGGTTGGTTGTAACATAGTATTACCCTTTTTTAGGCCAAATGCCAGATTATGTAAGCATACATTATACAATATAGATATTAGTTTCCAAGTTTTAATAAATTTATAATGTACTTTTTTTTTTTTTACAATGAATAAACAGAAAAACATAGGTTATAACAATTATACAACAATGGGAATTTGAGTGATCCATTGGTTGGACAGAGGGTAATCCCTAGTATATAATATAATATATAATTTATAATTAATATTAATATTTGATTTTAAAGACTGACATTTTATTTTAGGTCCAATGTTTGGACCACAGCGTGGACCACCGGGACCAATAGGAATGCGAGGACCTCGAGGTATTCCCCCTGGTAATATTTAAAATAATTTTTTGTAACATAATTGGTTTGATTTTAGAAATGCCTCCTGCCTCTATTTTTTAAAACTTAGATCATTCCATACGAACAAATTTTTATTTAATTGTTTTTTTCCACTAAATATCTCCCTTAATATTTGATCAAAAACAATGATACTAATAAAATTATTAGAGATAACAACATTTTAAATGTTTGTAATGCTAATTTAAAAAGTAATATTAAAATATTCTCTGTACAATAGAAGAAAGCTTTTTGTTTTTAGTTTAATTCTTTTTTTAGTATAAAATTTGTTAGCTCTTGTGTGTGCAACCAATTTAAAAGTAATCAAATATCTTTCAGAATAATCCAAATCAGACCATTATTAGCAAAGGCACTGTTTAAGCATGTGGAACTTAGCAGCTGTGATTTTACTTTTGACTTGTTTAAGAATTTTTTTTAATATATATTTGTTCAAGATCCAATGATTTTGCTGTAGTTTTGAAGTAATCACTAATGACTAATGGAAAGTGAAAAAACTATTTCATATTGAATATTTTTTCAAATTCTAATTAATACTTTTCCTTATCTAACATTGACTGTTGAACAATACACTAGATTAACATAATTACTTATCACTTATCCAACTGCACATCTCTCATTCTTCTAGCATGATTTTCTCTATGACATGGTAAAAGAAGTTTTCTTTTGACAAAGTACAACCAAATTAAATTAAAAACACTTCTCGTCATGAATAAGGACAAAAGGCTTTTAATATAAGTTTATTTAACAATTTAATTTTAAAATAACAAACTTTTGATATAATTAATTTAGTTAGCAGTGGATGTTATATTTTAAAGCTACTTTTTCACTGAGAACTATTAATAAAAATCATAACTTTAAAAGTGTTAAAAAAGTAATAATAATAAAAATTATTTTTGAGATTAAAATGTCATATAAATTAGTAAAATTTTCACTCAATTTTTTTTTTCCAGTACGCATGGATGGCCCACCTCATGGATTTATGGGACGAGGTTTTCCGCCACGCATGCGTGGAGGTCCTCCCCCTAGGTTTGGTGGTCCACCTGGAGGACCCGGTAATGTCGGTGGTGGTGGTCCGAATTCTAGGAGGTGGGGAGAAGATGACCGCCCACCAAGGAGGTCGAGGTGGTCTAGTGCACCTGACAGTTCAGAACAATCAGAGATAGATTCCGAAGTGCCTCATTCAGAACCAGAGATGCCACCAGGTGCCGAGGAAATCGCTGAGTTACCACCAAAAGATTCAGGTTCATCTGATCTACCCGATGAATCTAATATTAAATTTGATCCTAAAGAGTCAGCAACAGAATTCACAGAGGAGACAGAGCGCTCTGAAGTCAATCATGGTTCAGGTAATTCTATATTTGATGAAATTAATTTTAAAGAAATCATTTAAACCCTGTATCATATAAACATAACCGTGTTGCGTCTAGTACTTATGCAAAATATTGGGTAGTGGTGAGAATCTCGGTCATCTAACTTTTCTGTCTAGTTCTGTAAATTTTGTCTAAAATGGTTTATGATATGGTAGCAGTTTCCTTTTTTTACATTCTACAATTATTTTGTTATTAATGCTTTTAGATTGTATTCCAAAGTTCAGTTCATTTTCATTAATAATTTAGAGCTAATATTTATCTCAAGTATTCTTATAATAATTGTATGAGAAACAAATTTAGTTTTCTTCTCCCTGATACATGTTGCTTCTCTAAATTTGATTTTAGATATCAATGCCTTAGTTCACAAATGTGTTAAGTGCCGAAAACAAGATTTTACATGAGTCAACTTTGATAATAATTTAACACAAGAAATATAGTTTAAGTTTAAGCACACAATATTGTTAAGAATTTATATATGTGGAGAGTTAATTAAATAATTCGAAGTTAATTCTATATTTATTTTATTACAGAAAATTGAAATTATTACACATAACAGTTTACTAATCTTTAGATATTTTATTGAACATGAAAACTTTTATCTCCATGGGTTCAATAACAATTATTTTAAATTCGGAATAAATTAAACAAATTTGAAATAACAATTTTTATAGTATAATGACTCAAATAAACACTTACATGTATATCATCAAACCTGAAACTCCTGCACAAAACAGCCTCTGAATCAATATAATCCAATTCCTCTTGAGAACCCGGCTTCCACTCCTTGATTTGATAAAATATGGAGTTCCTCTTCCAATAGCAGCCTTGAATAACTTGCATGTCCTCTCTCCATCACTTCCACATCTAGTAGATTAACTTTGGAGGTCCTTTTCCCTGGACGCCCGTGTAGAGAGAATAACTTGGGAGGTCCTATCTTCAGGACGCCCAAGCACTAAGAGAGTAACTTGGGAGGTGCTTTCACTGGCACCTTCACACACAGAGTGGTATGAAAATATGGCGGAGTCGCCGGTATTGGGCGGCAAGCCATTTGTATTACATTCAAATCAGTTAAACATATAAAAATTGTGTTTTATTTTGACAAACTCGAATATGAAATTTACAAATAAGTATTTAATAAGATTTAGAATTATTTTTATTTACTTAACTAAATTTCTCTTAAATTTGCATTAACTTAATGGTGGTCTGATTGATACGCAAAATATCGATAACTTTTTATTTATTTCTTAACCCATTTTGAACCTCAACGATATATTTTTGTAACCTTTACAGCTTCTCTATTAATTTTATATCAACATTTGATCCATGACTTCCTGATCACAACTTTACGGTATTATTTATATAACAAACACCATTTTGGAAAAATTTGCACTTAACACATTTGTGAACTAAGGCGTCGATATAAAACATCAATATACAAATAAAATCTATAATTTATTTTTTATTTAAGATGAGCTGTTATAAGTTTTACGTAGGTAATGTTTTTCTCTATCAATAATGGTCTTGTAAAGGTTTCTAATTAGTTTGCATTATTAAATAAGGATCATTAATATTATTTAGTTAAAAACATATTCAGAGGCCTGGGTTTTATTAATACTTTGATTTAAAAAGAACTAATTTTTCTATAAAGTATATTCGTCTTATTACAACTAGTAGAAACAAGTTATTTCCTTGCCCGTAAATGTTAATGCAACTTAGCTTTTGTGGAAGAAAGTTCATTACACATTAAAAAATTGTGAAAATTTTCAAACTTTATTTATGTTCAAAGAAATTGACTGTCACATTTTGACTCTGTTCCTTGATAATAATATAGATAATGTTTGCAAAAAATGATACTGAACATCTTATATTTTCCTGTCTCATTTTGGGCAAAACATTTGACTCCTGAATTTGACATCCATCAGACTGGTAATTGTGAAATCTCAAAGTCTGTCACCCTAACAAGCGGTGTATGTTTTAATTTTGAAATTTCAAACAATATTTTTGTTAAATACTCTTTTAAGTTTCCACGGCCACTATTTTTACAAAAGGCTTAAGTGGTTTCTTCTGGTTTAGACCGTGTAGCTAAATTTTCCACCAACGTTTCGCCAGACATGCTGCTGTTCTCCTCAAGGCTTGGTTGAGACTGAAGAAGTTCCGCTAACCTGCGGCGTTATATAGCAGCCGCTCGGGTCCACTGGTAGTTCATCGGGTCCTTTCGTTAGTCAATCGGGTTTTTTTGTGTCCGGGGTCGGAGTCTAATCTTCCATGACAGTGATTGGCTGATTTCTGATTGATCGGGCTTTGATTGGCTGGAATTCGGCTTGCTTGGTTGATTAGTTGTTTCTTATCCTCCTGCTGAAATTTTCTGGGTGCTTAGCTATTTCTATCGCTTCCAGTATTTTCCTTTCTGTGGCCTCAATACATACATTTATTAACTACTCTGATTTTGTCAAATTCTATTGCATTGTTCGTGGTAGCAAAATGTTCTGCCAAAGCTGATGTTTTGCTGTCCTTCTTCACGCTTTTAATGTGTTCTGTAAGCCTTGTGGATATTTTTGTTATTATATACAGCATGGCAAAAGATAAAAGATACTGGAAACTATTTTGCGTGGATGAATATATCTCGCCAGACCATACTTTTGACAAACTTATTAAATGAAATGATGCATAAATTTTAAAAGATTTTTAATTGTCATAGTTTGTTTCGATTACTTGAATTTTCGTGGTTGACTCAGAAATTTTCTTCATTATGATTTCCTAAATGAAGTAACTTATAGATGGTTATCATGAGGTTTTTTTTCCTATTCATGAAAGTATATATTATTAGTTAAATGGAACTAGACTTTTTTTTTTTTTAACTGTGAGAAATCACCCCCACAAAATGCTTATCATCTCATCATTACTAAAAACATTTTAGAACAAATGTTGTATATATATACCATTAATAAATTTTACATAATTTTTCATTTTCCTACATTAGATTATTTTCAGATAGTCGACAGTTTCAAGTTATTTGACTTAATAAGTTTTATTATAAGATTCTGTTAAAAGTTTCCTCATTCCTGTTTTTCATTGTGATTGTGATCTATTCATCTTGTATATTGTCGAATCTACTATAAACAATATAATATAATATATAAGATTATTAGATATGTGATAATATAGATTCTATAAGATAATAACAAAAAATGTGTATCTACTTTATGTTATTCCTTCTCACTATAATACTTCAAAATAAATTGAAAGGTCTCGATCTATTGCTTTAGGTAAAAAATAATTATTTTATTGATTTGTGAAAATGATTTTTTTTTTAAATATTACTCTGGCAGAGAAAAGCCAAATATTTATTGATTTCACTAATTTGTTACTGACTACTTAATCATGTTAAATTATTTCTTCTTAACTATACAACAGGATAGTCTTTACCTAATGCACATGTGGCAGGAGTTGTTTCAGATGAATGATCATCTTTGTTCCTGATATTTGTTATATAGACTTATAGTTATATGATGATCCCTTTTGAAGATCTTCATAATAATTTACTTACAATCTGTTTGTCCTTTAGTAAAATTTGAATTATCAGGAGATTGTTATTTCTCTACTTGAATTTTTCTACTTTAGTTGTTTTTTCTCTTCTCAAATTTTTCTACTTTAGTTGGTTTTTTCTCTTCTTGAATTTTTCTACTTCAGTCAGGTACAGGACTACGGTCTAACTATTCGTACATAATAGTATGTACAGGATATTTATCATGGCTTTGGTTACTAATAAAACCTGATTAATCGTTATGTTGATAATTTATCTATAGTTTATATTGGTTATGAAGATGCCAATTCCATTATATTAAGCATGGAGAACAGAAGCAGTAAGCAACAACATTCAAATGGATAAAAATATCTTATCTTAAATGAAAATATGTTGGTTTCTGTTCAGCTGGAGAACTTTTTTACCAATGAAAACCAGTCAAGCTGATTAAGGTGTCATGAGGGATAGAGTTGAGTACCACTAAAACCTTTTATGTTGTAATTGGAGATGTTAGCATAGTGGCCCTGTTGACAGCTTTCTCGCCACATTAAAGAAATGTATATTTAATGAAAACTGAAAGTGAAACAATGATGACAAGACGTAATTCAGTGGACAATTATAGAAATTTCCATTTAGTGGATCTTATTACATTTTCACAGGGTGTAGCACATGTGAGATATCTAACAAAAGCTAAATTAAATAAGCATCAAAAATGTTTCCAAATAATGTCTGGAGGAGTGATAATTGATACAATAGCCCAAGCTAAAAAGGAAACTTTTCTCGCCCTGTACCAGTTTCGAATGAGTTTGATTTGGACAAACTTAATAAAATCCTTCTGTAAGGTGAAAATCAAACAATCCAGAACAATAGTCTTCAGTATGATAGCTTACTTGGTTGCTGTGATTATGTATTTAAATACATGATGTATATTTATATGGTACTTTGTTTTATAAGTTGATAAAATATTCATTGGATTATTTTTATTTTGTTTCTAGTACGTATGGATGACCAACCTCATGGATTTGTGGGAGGAGGTTTGTCACCACACACTCATGGAGTTGCACCCATAAGTTTTGGTGGTCCACCTGTTTTTACTGGAGACCATGTTAATGTTGGTGGTGGTGATCCAATTTCTAGGAAGATTCCTCCAAGGAGGTCTAGTGCACTTGACATGGCACAACATTCAGAGACAGATTCAGAAGTGCTTCTTTCAGAAAAACTAGATAATCAACATGATAATGGACATAAGAATTTACAACCAGATATGCTACCAGGTGCCAAGCAAGCCTCTGAATTGCCACCAAACGATTTTGGTTCATCTGACCTGCCAGGCGAATCTAATATTGTTATTGATTCTAAAGTTTCAGTGAATGAATTCACAAAGGAGTCAGAGAAATTTGAAGTCAATAATGTTACCGGTAATTCTATGCTTGATGATGAAGTGACTACTACAGAAACTGTTGTGTCAAGTAATGTTGAAATATCTCAGCAAGACCATTAACAAACTTGTACAAAGTATCATAAATAGTTGGGAGAATGTCTCAGTGATCTAGTCTTTTATGGTTCTGTAATTTTTATTTTTAATAGTTAAAAAATGTCTTAGTTTACATTTAAACTGAAAGTATACTTATCCAATTTTATTTTCCGCAAATTGTAATATTTCTATTCTTATTTATGTGTGGTATCACTGGTGGTCTAGATGGATTTACAATAAAATAAATGGAATGATAAAATAAATATCATGAATAGTTTTTAATTAATTGTTTTAATAGTTTGATAACTGGTGGTGTGACATGTTTTCCTAAAGTTAGATATTTTTTTTTCTTGTTCTTTGGCATTCTCCCTTTATATAATTAATTTGTATTTATTTTTTTGGTGTGGTGAAATCTGAAGTTAATTTTACTTTCATGTATATAGCGAAATAGTGATTTTAAATTGTTTTTATTATCTAAAAATATTTTATAATTGTAAGAGAAACAAATTTTATTCTTTTTTCTTCCCTGTTATGTATTGTTTCTGTAAATTTAATTTTAAATAAAATGATCCATTAATGCACAAATAAATCTCTAATTTTTTACAAATTTATTGTCATTAAGGTGAATTGTTGTAGGCTTTGAAAAATTAATGTTTGTCTGCTTCAATAATTGTCTTACAAAGGTTTCTTTTAACTTTGCATTGTTTGTATTATTAAATTGGAAAAAAAATATTTGAGCCCTCAATTTCGTTTTTTTTCTAAAACAACAATTTAAAAAAAACAAACAATTTATATCCCATTGCGAATCATCTCACACTGTGATTAATAGTGTGCTGTGATATCTACATATGTTGGCTATTACAGAAACTTGAATTTGTTGCCTCAATTAGTCAAATTCTTTAATTATCCAAGTTTTGGTGTTCTGATAAAAAAAAAAAAACCCATTTGGGAAAAATAATGAATAATTATTTTCAATTAAATACTGCCCATCAATGAGCCTTGGCCTCCTCCAGCCCTATCTGTAAACAAATTGTGATAGTAGATCTAATTTATTGTATGCACATGTAAGATTAATATTTTTATAAACTATTAATTGTTTGTAAGGGCATTTCTGCACATAATATTACTAATCTTATAATTTAAAATTGTTTTTCTAATGTTAATTTACAATTTTGGAGATATTTTTAATCCTTGATAAAATTCAAGAGTTAATATAACTCGCTAATAATTTTCTAGTGTTTAGGTGTGCTAGCGTATTTTCAGGCTATGAAAATAGGAAAAAAGGTTATTTGATGTTTTTCTTTTCTAAATATCTTTGGCACTTGAATATATTATCTGTTGAATTGTAATAGAAGCAGATTTTGAAAAATCCCAGTTTCAGTGGGCACTCCTCTCCTTGGCTCATAATTTCATTTAGGACCTAATTTTTAGTTATTATCAAGAGACTGATATTATTTACAATTATATTGGGTCATCTAATGTAATAACCCAAAGAGAAAATGCTCATTATAAACATATCAGAAAGAAAATTATATTTGATGAATTTAAAATGGTCTAATGTGATCGGATAATAGGTCAAATCCTGTGGTGCATTTTAAGGTCAATCTGTGTTGAACTGTTTTCACTCGATGGGGTAAATTATTATTGCTGAAGCAAACCGAGACTTGCAATTTGAAATTAATCAATACGAAAAGTACATTAATAAGAAAGTTTACATTATGGCCTTTATTAAGTGGAAGGCAACTATTAACATAATAATAATAATAATAACAACTCGTCACCAAGTCTGGGCCGCCTCCAGCATTCTCCGCCAGTCAGCTCTATCCTGCGCAGCATCCCTCCAGTTTCTTTCATTAAGAAGGGTAAGTGCATCCTCCGCTACAGCATCCACCCACCTCACACTTGGCCTTCCTATTCTCCGTGTGCCATGGATTCCCTCTGTGAGAATCTTCTTGGGAATCCGTGTGTCCTCCATCCGTTCCCACGTGACCTGCCCATCGCAGTAGGCCAAGTTTAATTGTTCTGACAACATCTGATGTCTTATAAAGGTCATATACCTCTCTATTGTATCGCCTTCTCCATATTCCTCCCGCTTTTACTGGTCCAAAAATCATCCTCAGGATTGTCCTCTCGAAGATTAGGATCCTTTTCTCATTTGCCTTTGTTAGATCCCAGGCCTCTGATCCATATGTGAGTACCGGTCGAATTAGTGTTTTGTAGATCAGCGGCTTTGTCTGCCTAGAGAGGAACCTGCTAGTTAGTTGCTTCCTTAGGCTATAATAACACCTATTAGCAGAATTAATTCTTCTTCTTATCTCCTGGGACATGTCGTTTTGTGAATTAACTTCTGTTCCTAAATAGAGGAAGCTGTCAACGCAATCGAATCGGTACTGGCCAACTTCGAAGTAATCCTCTTTCTTTTGAGTTCCTCCTATTCGCATATACTTGGTCTTCTTTATGTTGACATTAAGCCCAAGTTTCTTGGCTGCCTCTTCCAGTGCTAAGAAAGCTTCCCTCAGCGCCCTTTTAGATCTTGCCATAATGTCAAAGTCATCGGCATACCCTAAGATTTGAACTAGTCTGTTAAACAGGGTTCCATTACCTGAATTCCGGAATTTCTTATGGCCATTTCTGCTCCAAGGTTGAAGAGTAGGCAAGCGAGGGCATCTCCTTGTCTCACACCCGTATCTGTGTCGAATTCTTGTGAAAGATCTGATTCGACTTTCACAAGACATTTTGACCCTTGCATTGTCATTTTCATAAGACGAATGATCTTCCGGGGTATATTCAGATTTTTTAGGGCTAGGTATAATACATTACGGTCCATGCTATCGTATGCTGATTTAAAATCTACAAATAGATGGTGTGTGACCACCTTGTACTCTTTGCATTTCTCCAGAATTATCCTTAGTGAGAATATCCTGAATATCCACTGTAGACTGCCCTCTTCTAAAACCCGCTTGATAATTTCCCAGCTCTTTCTCTGCATGTAGTGAGAGCCTTGCAAATAAAATGTTTGAAAGAACCTTATATGCGCAAGATAGCAGGGCGATTCCCCGGTAGTTCTCACAGTCTGTCCTGTCTCCCTTTTTATGGATCGGACAAATTACTGCCTTACTCCATTCAATAGGCATCCGCTCCTCTTTCCATATATCGAGTATGAGGTTCTGTAGAGCTCTCTTTAATTCTTCTCCGCCATACTTCAAGAGCTCTGACTGAATACTATCCATTCCGGGAGTTTATTATTTTTTAGTTTTGCAATGACGTCATAGAACTCATCGTCGTCTGGGGGTTCGGCATCCTCCACAGGCACCCCCTCGTTCTGTTCGAATATGGGTTGTTCTCTACTTAGGGTTTTTTTTAAGAATCTCACCCATCTCTCAAGGACCTCATCTCTTTGGGTGAGGAGGGTTCCATCTTCATTCTTGCAGCAGGTATCTTGGGTTTGAGTATGTGTTTCCCTTCATATACTTTCCAGAAGAATCGCCGGCTTTCATGCGATCTTAAATATTCTATATCTTCGATCAGCTTATTCTCCCATGTCCTTTTCTTCCTCTGGTTGACCTTCTTTTCTGCTCTTCTAGTTTTTCACTTGCGTAACTAGTGTGCCTTTGTATCATTTTTCGGTATGCCTCATTTTTGCGGTTTGTCATAAGCAGGTATTCCAACTATTAACATACATTGTAAAAATCACGACTTCTCCCAAACAATTTGTTGTGTGTTGAATAATACTTATATGGGCCAATAATTTAAAAGAAAAAGAAATATTGTTTTTCTGTCAAAATAAACAATTTTCCATCAACAGTTACCAGTTTCTCATACTTCTCCTAGACAATGTTTGATTTTGCCTTTTATTTTGAATAAGCCGAATAGTTCGTTTTTAGTTAGAGAATATTACAATATAATAACTGATTAACAAACACAAAGTTCTGTGAAAGTTTTAATTTCTGTGAAGCTCAAATGATAACTTAGTTCCTTATATTAGTTTAATCTACTCTTGGTGTTAACATAAACCAATATACTTTGTAATTAATACATTTTAGGCTGAAGAAAATATATTGCCAGTGTAAACTTATGCTTAGTGAATTTTAATCTCAAAATGGTATTTAGTTAAGGGCAGACTTAGTCTTGAACTTGTCTAACTCCTGAGTCATTGACCTATTGTGATACGTTTTTAACTATTCACCTATCATTATGGATAAATAAATATTATGAAATACATTGTTATATTATATTGGTATTGTACCAATACTTATAGGCTGTTTTAATTGTATGATGCTACCTAATTGATGTAGTTAGTTCTGAGATTGGCTGGAGAAATAATGGGGGCCTCTGCTTTGTTTATGTAGTTTAATACATCCATGAAAAATAGACCGAAATAACAGATCTTCATTGAATGGGTAGAAACTATGGACCATAATCTGTAATCTTATTTTTTCAAGAATCATCAGAAAAAATATTAGACTGGTAATTGTTTATGAAGTCTGAAGTGAACTGAATAATAATGAGGAATTTAAAATCTAAAGTCGTGTGGTTACTTTTTTAATTTATTGAGTTTGGAGCTCTTATGAGGGTATCCACAATGTTGATTACAGAATTCATTGTTCAAATAGAATGACCACGTGCTTGCAATCTCTTTGATATACTGTACAGTGTTGGAACTCAGAAGACAGCTGAGAAGTGGAGGATGCTACAGAACTACTGAATACTCCAATTATTCTTATTTCATCAGAAATTTTTTTGTTTGGTCAATAGTTATTTTTAGTATTCTGAAGCTTATTTTTTAAATCTGGTTTAATTACATAGGCTTAAAAAAGTTTTTATAAAATTACAATTAATGATCTTTTTTTTATCATTAACTTCAACTCGATTATTGAATCAGATAAATTATATGATTTATTTTGCTAGTGAGAGACATTCACTAGATTAGAGCTAATTCTTCCTCTGATATTGTTTTTGTATTTGAAGATACCCCAGGTGGGCTATGGCTTGCTATAAAAAAAAAATATATCGAATTTTTTCATTCTGGAAAAACTAAAAATCAAAGCAAGTAAACTAGGAATGTGATTGTTCCTCGTTTTAAGGATTCAGTTAGAAATATTGAACCTCTCTTATTACTATTGGTTGTGCGGTTTATAATCTTGACTTCCATTTGTCCCTTCTGTGAATTCCTATCATTATCCTATTGTAGAGTCATTGATTATTTTAATATTGACCATTAGTCCATCACACCTTTGGTTAGCCATAATTTATTTTTGTATGTATCAGTTCAAATAGGATGTTTCATGAAGTACGTCATATTTGTTCTAACAATATTCCCATTATTGACCCTGGTTATTTAGTTTTTTTATCTTTCACTCGCCAAATGAGACATAATCAAATATTCTTGTTAAGCCGAGTATATTTATTTTTCTGGACCTTTGTGCTCAAACGTTAGTGATTTAGATAAATGAGAAATATTACTAGTTCTTAAGCTTGTTTGTTGATTACATAAATATAATTCCTGTTTGTAATCATAGTTCTTTTTAAATCAATAACGTTGTTAAGTAAGAACAAACTTCTGATTGTGAAGCCATCTATTTTAATTTTAAATTCTGTAGGAAGTGCCCCTGGGTATGCTCATATGAATTTTGCTACCTTATCAATCTTTCTGTAGGTTGATAAACATCCCTGTGAATTTAAATGATGTCTATATCATTTCAAGGATATTTCCATCTCTCTTTAAATCCCTAATGATGATTGTTACAGCTAAAGCTGTAATAATTTTCTAAGAAAATTTCTATAATTGTATTTAGATTGTGGAAATATCAATTACACAGGCCAACAATGAAAAAACTTATGGACTGAAAATACCTTATTCCTATAGTTTTTAGGATGCTGAATCCAAATATGATATTAAAAAAGCTGTATCACCCACAATGCTTCACATTTTATACTTAAATTTATTAAATTAAGCGATTTTTAAAGAATTGAACAGCTTTACTATTTAAAATAAATAACTGAAAATCTAGGTCTATTGGTGTGGATGAAGTTGGTAGCACTGCTGAAACACATTTTCTGGCCAAAAAAGTTGATTCTTTTTTCTGTTAACAGCTGATGTTTTGTTTACTGTCAACCTCACTTTCACGTTTCCTGTACATGAGCTCAGTACAATGTCTAATCACGGTTGTAAAAACTCTCCTGACAGTTTTTGTTATGTTTGTGGTTAAAAACTTAAATCATACTTTGGAACTAAACTTGGTGATCAGGATAAATCTTGGACCCCGCATAAGGTATGTTATGTATGTGTTGAAGATCTAAGAAAATAGTCTAAAAAGGAGAAAAAAAAACCTTTAAATTTGCTGTTCCTATGATATGGAGGGAGCCAAGAAATCATCCGATGATTGCTACTTTTGAAGTGTCGATATTACTGGTCATAACTCAAAAAACAAGAAGGTACAATCGGAGTTAGATGAACAAGATGATGAAGAATTCCAATGTTTTACAGAAAATGTTGAGCCTAAACTGCTTACTCGAATCGAGCTTAAAGACTTAGTTAGGAATCTTGGCTTAATGAAAGAAAAAGCTGAATTGTTTGGCTCTAGATTAAAAGAAAAGAACTTGTTGGCGACTCATTGTAGAAAAAGCTACACAAGAAGCTTCAAAGAAAAAAAGAGAAAGAAAGTACAGACCAATTCCAGTTGAGAAGTGAAAACCTGTATTAGCACATTATATCACTGTTTTAAGTAGCCACAGTAAATACAAACCATGCTTATGATGTAACATAGTGTTTCATTAATTCCCCCAAATACCGTATTGGGGTTTATACTATTTAATACAGAGCATATTTCTGGAAAACTATGGGCAATACAAAAAAACTAAAGCCAGATTTAGATTCAGCACAAAAAAATCTTTAAAGATCAACTATTAAACTTAAAAAAGTTTTCAAAAAATTTTTTTGTTGGCCTGGGTTATCAATCAATTTGGGGTTTACAAATAAAAAAATAAAGTAAAATAGAAATTTACATCACATATCATTGATATTTCCAATGGTTCTGATTTAGATGTAGTGATTTTTATTTTATTTCATTAAAAAAGTCTAACAAGAACACCGTTTTTTAGGTGATGTTTGGCAATATATAGAGGGTCATCAATGGCAACCTGTGTGATAATGAGAAGAGATCAATGTTAAAAGAAATAAAACAGTTTCTGGGCTTAACTTTTTTTTTAATCATATACTTGACATAACTTTGATAAGTACTGATTATTTTTTTTTTAATATTACAATTAATCAAACAGCGTTTTAGTACACGGTCAACTAATAACATAGCGATTGAAACGTTGGCCTACTAATGAAACATTCTCCCTATATAAGAGAATTTTCTTGACCTCTATCCGTACCATTTTCTTCCTCATAATAACATAGTAGTTCAGCATCTTACACCTCCCTCTGTCACAGATGTACTCTACTTTCAATGTGGCTCATTTTATATGATACTCATTAATGATCATTCTATATCATTATTAAAGTCACATCAGAGATGTTAAATGCCATAAGAAATCAGATTGACAGATATACATATATCTGTGTGTATGTACGTTTTATTTTTCACAAAAAAAAAAAATTTCTTAATCTGTAATATTTTTTGTTTAATGTCACTTTATACTGCTATGGCCAACAGAACGATGTGGAAACCTAAATTTTGCCTATCAAGGTATAATTAGGATAGTGATCTTTAGCGGATATCTTACACCGCATAGGCTCGGGACCTCCATTGTACACAACCTCCGAAGCATTTTTTCACTCCCTTTAAAAGATCTTAAAGCGACCTGCTAGACTGTGAACCCTTGATATTAAAGGGTGGAAATGATGTACCATGTAAAAGAGAGAAAATGAGGATGGGGAAGACTTGGAGTAACATAGGAAAGGAAAAGAAAGGCTGTATAATTTGTTAAAATTTAAAGGATCATATGTTTAAATTAATGTTGTTGAATGTTTAGTTAGATTTTAATCCTTGGCTTAGTGGCTATTTTTACTTAAGGTGGATATTGCAAAAAAAAAGAACTTGTTATAGTTGAATAAATAAAAATGTGCTTTAATGACTTCAAAGAAGAAAACTTTCTTAATTCAGAAATTTTATAAGATAATCAAGAAGGGTTTTCAATTGCAACAAGAATCAAAGAAAGTATATGACTTCATACTTGTTGTAAATTATGGTAAAGAATTATATGTGCAACGAATGCTTATAATTTTTAATGATTCAACACCCAACATAGGTTATATTTATTTATAAACTTATAAAAGAGCTTGCTATAAATGAACTAGTAAGCTGCTTTTAAGAGTTTAAAATGACACCTTGATTTTTTATGGCATTTATAAAACTAAATTTTGTTTTGGAAAATGTGTATTTCACCAAATATGGTATAAAGCTGTACTGATATCATTTTAATTTCAGCTTTATGATCATTATTATGTTTAGTTAAGCTTAATAATTATATTAATAAAATTCAAAACTATTTTGTATTAAATGTATTTAATATTGTAGACGGCCCATGGCTATTTCGCAAAGTTTGTATTTTGTATGTTATCTTAGTTAAATTTTGGTTTTGGTTTTCAAACATACACAAAACTTCACTTGAAAACACTACAATATATTAAGTATTTACTTTAAAGATCAAAGACAAATTTAACAAGTCAAGGCTATTTTGTGTTCAAATCTGCCTCCATTAACCCACTAAAGATTTTTCACTCTAAAGAGGATGAAAAAAATGTATTGATCTATTTCTAACTCATAGGTTATCATAGAAATTAGTTAATTGGGTGGGTCATTCATGAGAAAAGTCAGGTCATTTGAAACAAAAATCATTCCAGCTATTTATTTAATATTATAATTTTTTTTTCCTGTTTAATTATTTATGCACTGTTTCTTTACTAAAGTAGGCATTAATGTTAGTGTAACTGTTTTTCTCTGTTCCAGGTCATGCTGATGAATCACAAATAGAATTTACAGAAAATGAAAGCTCGCATTCTGGCACTTCCGGTGACCAATCTCAAAAATTTGGGGGATCTCATAGGAAGTCTCGATGGTCTTGTGTCTCATCTGATTCAGCACAACCCGATAATCTTCCAGAACCAGAGGTCTCCGAGCCTATTAATGAACCACCCTCGTACAGTGAGGTTGATGAACATCCTGAGCAAGTGAGGCCACCGGGAGAAGAAGATTTTGTGCCTATTGATTTTGGCCCTTCTGAATCTCAATCTGATTTTTCTTCAGAATTAGCTGCTGTGGAAACTGCCAGTGAAATAGTAGAACCTACTGAACATAGCAGAATTATTGTAAGTTGTGATAATGCTAATGTTCAAGAAGCAGAACAAATAGAAACTAATCTTGCTTCTGACTGTGCGGAATAGTCTCAAAAGTAATAGTAAAGATGTCATGTATATAATAAGTACTTCAAACCGTTTTAACAATATGAATCAATAATCTAGTCTTAATGTTTTTATAGAGGTATAAAAAAATTACACAAATAATGTAAATTTTTAAATCTACAATGTATTGAACATTTAAAAACATCAATTCATATGTTACTGTACAAATTCATTGAAGAAATCATTACTGAACTTCAAGATGATTAATTTTAATTAACCGTATTTTCATTGTTAATTTTGTTGCATAACTGGGAATTTAAAAAACAATGGTTTGTATGCTTTTGTTTCATTGTACATGAAATTAAAAAGTTTTAATTAATGTATCTTAGTATTAAGATAATTGTGAGGAAAAAATTGAGATTTTTATTTATTATAAATATAGTTATACATTTTATTTTGACAAATTAGTTATCTATTTTCTTTTTAAATTTTAATTGATTGATTATGAAAATTTTAGTTAATAATGAAGTTTCTTTAAAACATTATGCTCATGATAGAAAATATAGTCTCAAATATAGTTATTTTATGTCTTTTTAATGTGAACTATTATTTCATTATAAGTCTAATTTATTGATGATTGTATAACATTAATAAAGTTCTTTTTATTTTGAAAGGATGTAAACTGGATTGCATTATCTAATAATTCGTTCACTTAATGAAAACCTATTTCCAGTCGGGTTTTTTTATTTTTTTGGCAAATAACTTTATTTTGCAGACATGTTTCGACTAATTGTCATTATCAATACATCAAGAACTTCCTTCATCTCAAAAGAGTTACACGTCATCTTTTTTCTATAAATTATTAATTACATAAATCAACAATATAACAAATATACATTTAATAAAATCGTCCATAAATAGAAGTAAGTATAGATACCTCTTTTTTTTATAATTCATGTCATTGGCTAAAAACTTTTCTTGGAGGTCCACTGTCCTCCATGGTCCTTTTGTTACTATTTTAAACTTTGGTCTCTATTTATACTATATTTTATTTATATTTACATACTAAAATCCTTCCCATTTAAATTTATCCTAATTAATTATAATTCAAAAAAAATTTTTAATACGTAAATTTATTAAGTTTATTATTTTATTTTTAATATCTTTTTATAGGTTTTTAATTTAAAATCAGATAGGACTGAAATTAGGATATCTAGGTAACTATTGGGAGGTTATAGTGCTAGGTTATCTCTCTGTGTTTTTAAAGTAGACTATCCCATTTGTTATTTTGTCTTTAACTTCAAAATAACTGATGCATATGATTTGCTAATTTCTCCTCCCTCTTTCCTATCATTCACCACATTATCTATATTATCGCTGATATATAATGCTTCAAGGAATCGTCTTTTAATTACATTCTTTTCTCTGTGTAATACCCTAGGCTTGTCAAAATTAAAAGTGTGTAATTCATTTTTACAGTGTGTTGATAAAGCGGTATTAGTTTTTGAATTAGGTTTTAAATTATTTTTATGGTGATAAAATCTATTTTTTAAATGTGTACTAGTGTGACCTACATATTCTCTATCACAATTGTTGCAACTCAGGTTATATATGACATTTTTATTCTCTAAAAGTGGTATTTTATCTTTTTGGCTATATATTATATTTTTAATCGGGTTTCTTGTTTTATACGCCAATTTTATATCTGATATGTCATAATTTTTGAAAGTTGGTGCTATTTTTTCCGAAAGATTTTTGATGTAGGTTATGCTTCTGTAATTTACTTTATTATGTTTTACTTCCTTATTCGGTGATTTAGTGACTATATGGTTTGTGCTGTTATTGATTTGTGGATTTCTATTATTATTTTCTGTATGAAAAAATTTTGTAATTTTTGTTTGGGATGGTTTAATTATTGATTTTTTATTATTATTATAGGCTATTTTTGAATTATTAATGGATTCTCCTGGAATTAAGTTAGTTTCCTTATTTATTGACATGCTGTTATCAACTATATTCCTAATAACTCTGTATTGCTTGTGCCATAATTCGTTAATGAGTTTTATCGGAAAAGCGTTGCTTAGGAGGATTTTGAAAATATTGTGTTTAGTTTCTTTTAGATATTCGTCATCTGTTACTTTAATTGATCTGCTAATTAAATTGAGAGCTATATTTTTAATTTGATGCTTAGGGTGGTTTGAGAAAAAATTGAGTAGTCTATTGGACGTGATTTCTTTTTTATACCATTTAGTTGTTATAGTATTATTACTAGGGTTTCTAATAATGGTGATGTCCAAGTAGTTCAGTAAATAATCTTTTTCTATTTCTTGGGTAAATTTAATATTTTTGTTTTGTTCGTTTAAGATTTTGTTGAATTTATCTAATATATTTTTATTAGTGATTATTAGAAGATCATCTATGTATTTAGAGATGAAAATAGGGGGGTTGTTTAACTTTTGTAGACTATTTTTTATGATATGATTAAGCACTATTCCGGACAGATTGACTGATAGTCTACCTCCCATAGGTAAACCTGTTGTTTGTTTAAAATACTCTTTTTGAAAGGTGAAAAACCCATTTTCGGTACATAATTTTATTCCCTCTAAAAAGATAGTTTTACTTTTTATATTAGTGTGAGGTTCTATTTGATCCCAATTATCATTTATTAGCTTATATGCTAATTTTAAAGGGATGTTAGGAAACATAGAGACTACATCTAAACTTGCAATAATGTGATCAGTTTGTAGATTGATGTGGTTTAGTTTATTTTTTAATTCTATTGCATTTTTTATATCAAATTCATTATTATTGTTATATTGATCTAGGGATTTATTCAAGTATCTGGCTAGGTTGTCTGTTGGGTTGTTTGTGCAATCTACTATTGGTCTTAATGGATAATTTTCTTTATGCATTTTTATTAAACCGTGAATTCTGGGTGCGTTGAAGTAGTTATTAGATAATTTATTTTTCTGTTCTTTTTCAATGAATTTATATTTAATTAGTTTATCTAGATATTTGTTTACTTTACTGTTAAGTTCATTCATAGGGTCGTTTCTTATGCTTTTATAATTGTCTTTATTATTTAATAAATCCAACATTTTTTGTTGATAATCAATTTTAGTTATTATTACTAGATGTTTACTTTTATCTGATTTAATGACACACAGTTCTTCATTACTTTTAAAAAAATTTTTTGTATTTAAGAGGTCGTTATTAATTATTTTAGTAAATTGGTTCATTGTATTATTAGGTTTATTTTTATCTTTATTTAAATAATTTAAAATGTTTTTGCTAATATTGTTTCTTAAGCCATTTTTATGGTTTTCAGGGGTATCTAAATTAGTGATTAAAGTTTCAATTTCTGCTATCATTTGAAATGTGTTAGTTTTCTTATTGTTCGGGTCATAATTAAAATTATCTCCCAAACTTAACAGATTGATAATGTTATTTGGAATTGTTACTGGTGTTAAGTTAATCACTCTATTATATGTATATAGATTGTTGTAATAATTGAATATATTGAAAGATTCCTTAGAGTTATTATTCAGATTTTTAGAATAGATTGTAGTCTTATATTTATCTGAGTTATTGTTCTGATTATATGGGTTTTTAACGGTTGTTTTATTAGGTTTATTTGCTTTAATTTTAATGTTTATTGTTTTTATATCTTTTATTGTATTGTTCCATTTTTTACACGTATTCCTGATTAAAGTATATAATTTTGGATCTAGATTATTGATTTTATCTAAAATTGTTTTTAATTTTTTATTGGTTGAGTTGATCAACCAGAAAGCTTGTTTTTTATCTAAGTTTAAAATTTTTTGTCCTAAATTATTGAAAAAATTATTTTGTTTTGTGTTGTTTAAATAACTCTTATTAAAACAGTTTTCTAGATATATGATGTGGGAAAGTATATGATTTGGTATAATCTGGTTTTCGATACAGAATTTTAAGTATATTAATTTGCATTCTGCATTAATTAGTTTTGCATTTAAGTTAAAAATCTTGTTAAGTGTATCTATACTTAATTCTACATTAAAAGGACTTACAATTGATTGATCCATACAATTTGATAACTCTTTCTTGTAAAGCTTCATATGTTCTTCTATTTTTTTGTTGTTGTTTCTTGATGTAGTAGGTGCGCGGGTTTCACCTTGATTATTCATTTTGAAAGGATGTAAACTGGATTGCATTATCTAATAATTCGTTCACTTAATGAAAACCTATTTCCAGTCGGGTTTTTTTATTTTTTTGGCAAATAACTTTATTTTGCAGACATGTTTCGACTAATTGTCATTATCAATACATCAAGAACTTCCTTCATCTCAAAAGAGTTACACGTCATCTTTTTTCTATAAATTATTAATTACATAAATCAACAATATAACAAATATACATTTAATAAAATCGTCCATAAATAGAAGTAAGTATAGATACCTCTTTTTTTTATAATTCATGTCATTGGCTAAAAACTTTTCTTGGAGGTCCACTGTCCTCCATGGTCCTTTTGTTACTATTTTAAACTTTGGTCTCTATTTATACTATATTTTATTTATATTTACATACTAAAATCCTTCCCATTTAAATTTATCCTAATTAATTATAATTCAAAAAAAATTTTTAATACGTAAATTTATTAAGTTTATTATTTTATTTTTAATATCTTTTTATAGGTTTTTAATTTAAAATCAGATAGGACTGAAATTAGGATATCTAGGTAACTATTGGGAGGTTATAGTGCTAGGTTATCTCTCTGTGTTTTTAAAGTAGACTATCCCATTTGTTATTTTGTCTTTAACTTCAAAATAACTGATGCATATGATTTGCTAATTTCTCCTCCCTCTTTCCTATCATTCACCACATTATCTATATTATCGCTGATATATAATGCTTCAAGGAATCGTCTTTTAATTACATTCTTTTCTCTGTGTAATACCCTAGGCTTGTCAAAATTAAAAGTGTGTAATTCATTTTTACAGTGTGTTGATAAAGCGGTATTAGTTTTTGAATTAGGTTTTAAATTATTTTTATGGTGATAAAATCTATTTTTTAAATGTGTACTAGTGTGACCTACATATTCTCTATCACAATTGTTGCAACTCAGGTTATATATGACATTTTTATTCTCTAAAAGTGGTATTTTATCTTTTTGGCTATATATTATATTTTTAATCGGGTTTCTTGTTTTATACGCCAATTTTATATCTGATATGTCATAATTTTTGAAAGTTGGTGCTATTTTTTCCGAAAGATTTTTGATGTAGGTTATGCTTCTGTAATTTACTTTATTATGTTTTACTTCCTTATTCGGTGATTTAGTGACTATATGGTTTGTGCTGTTATTGATTTGTGGATTTCTATTATTATTTTCTGTATGAAAAAATTTTGTAATTTTTGTTTGGGATGGTTTAATTATTGATTTTTTATTATTATTATAGGCTATTTTTGAATTATTAATGGATTCTCCTGGAATTAAGTTAGTTTCCTTATTTATTGACATGCTGTTATCAACTATATTCCTAATAACTCTGTATTGCTTGTGCCATAATTCGTTAATGAGTTTTATCGGAAAAGCGTTGCTTAGGAGGATTTTGAAAATATTGTGTTTAGTTTCTTTTAGATATTCGTCATCTGTTACTTTAATTGATCTGCTAATTAAATTGAGAGCTATATTTTTAATTTGATGCTTAGGGTGGTTTGAGAAAAAATTGAGTAGTCTATTGGACGTGATTTCTTTTTTATACCATTTAGTTGTTATAGTATTATTACTAGGGTTTCTAATAATGGTGATGTCCAAGTAGTTCAGTAAATAATCTTTTTCTATTTCTTGGGTAAATTTAATATTTTTGTTTTGTTCGTTTAAGATTTTGTTGAATTTATCTAATATATTTTTATTAGTGATTATTAGAAGATCATCTATGTATTTAGAGATGAAAATAGGGGGGTTGTTTAACTTTTGTAGACTATTTTTTATGATATGATTAAGCACTATTCCGGACAGATTGACTGATAGTCTACCTCCCATAGGTAAACCTGTTGTTTGTTTAAAATACTCTTTTTGAAAGGTGAAAAACCCATTTTCGGTACATAATTTTATTCCCTCTAAAAAGATAGTTTTACTTTTTATATTAGTGTGAGGTTCTATTTGATCCCAATTATCATTTATTAGCTTATATGCTAATTTTAAAGGGATGTTAGGAAACATAGAGACTACATCTAAACTTGCAATAATGTGATCAGTTTGTAGATTGATGTGGTTTAGTTTATTTTTTAATTCTATTGCATTTTTTATATCAAATTCATTATTATTGTTATATTGATCTAGGGATTTATTCAAGTATCTGGCTAGGTTGTCTGTTGGGTTGTTTGTGCAATCTACTATTGGTCTTAATGGATAATTTTCTTTATGCATTTTTATTAAACCGTGAATTCTGGGTGCGTTGAAGTAGTTATTAGATAATTTATTTTTCTGTTCTTTTTCAATGAATTTATATTTAATTAGTTTATCTAGATATTTGTTTACTTTACTGTTAAGTTCATTCATAGGGTCGTTTCTTATGCTTTTATAATTGTCTTTATTATTTAATAAATCCAACATTTTTTGTTGATAATCAATTTTAGTTATTATTACTAGATGTTTACTTTTATCTGATTTAATGACACACAGTTCTTCATTACTTTTAAAAAAATTTTTTGTATTTAAGAGGTCGTTATTAATTATTTTAGTAAATTGGTTCATTGTATTATTAGGTTTATTTTTATCTTTATTTAAATAATTTAAAATGTTTTTGCTAATATTGTTTCTTAAGCCATTTTTATGGTTTTCAGGGGTATCTAAATTAGTGATTAAAGTTTCAATTTCTGCTATCATTTGAAATGTGTTAGTTTTCTTATTGTTCGGGTCATAATTAAAATTATCTCCCAAACTTAACAGATTGATAATGTTATTTGGAATTGTTACTGGTGTTAAGTTAATCCCTCTATTATATGTATATAGATTGTTGTAATAATTGAATATATTGAAAGATTCCTTAGAGTTATTATTCAGATTTTTAGAATAGATTGTAGTCTTATATTTATCTGAGTTATTGTTCTGATTATATGGGTTTTTAACGGTTGTTTTATTAGGTTTATTTGCTTTAATTTTAATGTTTATTGTTTTTATATCTTTTATTGTATTGTTCCATTTTTTACACGTATTCCTGATTAAAGTATATAATTTTGGATCTAGATTATTGATTTTATCTAAAATTGTTTTTAATTTTTTATTGGTTGAGTTGATCAACCAGAAAGCTTGTTTTTTATCTAAGTTTAAAATTTTTTGTCCTAAATTATTGAAAAAATTATTTTGTTTTGTGTTGTTTAAATAACTCTTATTAAAACAGTTTTCTAGATATATGATGTGGGAAAGTATATGATTTGGTATAATCTGGTTTTCGATACAGAATTTTAAGTATATTAATTTGCATTCTGCATTAATTAGTTTTGCATTTAAGTTAAAAATCTTGTTAAGTGTATCTATACTTAATTCTACATTAAAAGGACTTACAATTGATTGATCCATACAATTTGATAACTCTTTCTTGTAAAGCTTCATATGTTCTTCTATTTTTTTGTTGTTGTTTCTTGATGTAGTAGGTGCGCGGGTTTCACCTTGATTATTCATTTTGAAAGGATGTAAACTGGATTGCATTATCTAATAATTCGTTCACTTAATGAAAACCTATTTCCAGTCGGGTTTTTTTATTTTTTTGGCAAATAACTTTATTTTGCAGACATGTTTCGACTAATTGTCATTATCAATACATCAAGAACTTCCTTCATCTCAAAAGAGTTACACGTCATCTTTTTTCTATAAATTATTAATTACATAAATCAACAATATAACAAATATACATTTAATAAAATCGTCCATAAATAGAAGTAAGTATAGATACCTCTTTTTTTTATAATTCATGTCATTGGCTAAAAACTTTTCTTGGAGGTCCACTGTCCTCCATGGTCCTTTTGTTACTATTTTAAACTTTGGTCTCTATTTATACTATATTTTATTTATATTTACATACTAAAATCCTTCCCATTTAAATTTATCCTAATTAATTATAATTCAAAAAAAATTTTTAATACGTAAATTTATTAAGTTTATTATTTTATTTTTAATATCTTTTTATAGGTTTTTAATTTAAAATCAGATAGGACTGAAATTAGGATATCTAGGTAACTATTGGGAGGTTATAGTGCTAGGTTATCTCTCTGTGTTTTTAAAGTAGACTATCCCATTTGTTATTTTGTCTTTAACTTCAAAATAACTGATGCATATGATTTGCTAATTTCTCCTCCCTCTTTCCTATCATTCACCACATTATCTATATTATCGCTGATATATAATGCTTCAAGGAATCGTCTTTTAATTACATTCTTTTCTCTGTGTAATACCCTAGGCTTGTCAAAATTAAAAGTGTGTAATTCATTTTTACAGTGTGTTGATAAAGCGGTATTAGTTTTTGAATTAGGTTTTAAATTATTTTTATGGTGATAAAATCTATTTTTTAAATGTGTACTAGTGTGACCTACATATTCTCTATCACAATTGTTGCAACTCAGGTTATATATGACATTTTTATTCTCTAAAAGTGGTATTTTATCTTTTTGGCTATATATTATATTTTTAATCGGGTTTCTTGTTTTATACGCCAATTTTATATCTGATATGTCATAATTTTTGAAAGTTGGTGCTATTTTTTCCGAAAGATTTTTGATGTAGGTTATGCTTCTGTAATTTACTTTATTATGTTTTACTTCCTTATTCGGTGATTTAGTGACTATATGGTTTGTGCTGTTATTGATTTGTGGATTTCTATTATTATTTTCTGTATGAAAAAATTTTGTAATTTTTGTTTGGGATGGTTTAATTATTGATTTTTTATTATTATTATAGGCTATTTTTGAATTATTAATGGATTCTCCTGGAATTAAGTTAGTTTCCTTATTTATTGACATGCTGTTATCAACTATATTCCTAATAACTCTGTATTGCTTGTGCCATAATTCGTTAATGAGTTTTATCGGAAAAGCGTTGCTTAGGAGGATTTTGAAAATATTGTGTTTAGTTTCTTTTAGATATTCGTCATCTGTTACTTTAATTGATCTGCTAATTAAATTGAGAGCTATATTTTTAATTTGATGCTTAGGGTGGTTTGAGAAAAAATTGAGTAGTCTATTGGACGTGATTTCTTTTTTATACCATTTAGTTGTTATAGTATTATTACTAGGGTTTCTAATAATGGTGATGTCCAAGTAGTTCAGTAAATAATCTTTTTCTATTTCTTGGGTAAATTTAATATTTTTGTTTTGTTCGTTTAAGATTTTGTTGAATTTATCTAATATATTTTTATTAGTGATTATTAGAAGATCATCTATGTATTTAGAGATGAAAATAGGGGGGTTGTTTAACTTTTGTAGACTATTTTTTATGATATGATTAAGCACTATTCCGGACAGATTGACTGATAGTCTACCTCCCATAGGTAAACCTGTTGTTTGTTTAAAATACTCTTTTTGAAAGGTGAAAAACCCATTTTCGGTACATAATTTTATTCCCTCTAAAAAGATAGTTTTACTTTTTATATTAGTGTGAGGTTCTATTTGATCCCAATTATCATTTATTAGCTTATATGCTAATTTTAAAGGGATGTTAGGAAACATAGAGACTACATCTAAACTTGCAATAATGTGATCAGTTTGTAGATTGATGTGGTTTAGTTTATTTTTTAATTCTATTGCATTTTTTATATCAAATTCATTATTATTGTTATATTGATCTAGGGATTTATTCAAGTATCTGGCTAGGTTGTCTGTTGGGTTGTTTGTGCAATCTACTATTGGTACTTCAACGCACCCAGAATTCACGGTTTAATAAAAATGCATAAAGAAAATTATCCATTAAGACCAATAGTAGATTGCACAAACAACCCAACAGACAACCTAGCCAGATACTTGAATAAATCCCTAGATCAATATAACAATAATAATGAATTTGATATAAAAAATGCAATAGAATTAAAAAATAAACTAAACCACATCAATCTACAAACTGATCACATTATTGCAAGTTTAGATGTAGTCTCTATGTTTCCTAACATCCCTTTAAAATTAGCATATAAGCTAATAAATGATAATTGGGATCAAATAGAACCTCACACTAATATAAAAAGTAAAACTATCTTTTTAGAGGGAATAAAATTATGTACCGAAAATGGGTTTTTCACCTTTCAAAAAGAGTATTTTAAACAAACAACAGGTTTACCTATGGGAGGTAGACTATCAGTCAATCTGTCCGGAATAGTGCTTAATCATATCATAAAAAATAGTCTACAAAAGTTAAACAACCCCCCTATTTTCATCTCTAAATACATAGATGATCTTCTAATAATCACTAATAAAAATATATTAGATAAATTCAACAAAATCTTAAACGAACAAAACAAAAATATTAAATTTACCCAAGAAATAGAAAAAGATTATTTACTGAACTACTTGGACATCACCATTATTAGAAACCCTAGTAATAATACTATAACAACTAAATGGTATAAAAAAGAAATCACGTCCAATAGACTACTCAATTTTTTCTCAAACCACCCTAAGCATCAAATTAAAAATATAGCTCTCAATTTAATTAGCAGATCAATTAAAGTAACAGATGACGAATATCTAAAAGAAACTAAACACAATATTTTCAAAATCCTCCTAAGCAACGCTTTTCCGATAAAACTCATTAACGAATTATGGCACAAGCAATACAGAGTTATTAGGAATATAGTTGATAACAGCATGTCAATAAATAAGGAAACTAACTTAATTCCAGGAGAATCCATTAATAATTCAAAAATAGCCTATAATAATAATAAAAAATCAATAATTAAACCATCCCAAACAAAAATTACAAAATTTTTTCATACAGAAAATAATAATAGAAATCCACAAATCAATAACAGCACAAACCATATAGTCACTAAATCACCGAATAAGGAAGTAAAACATAATAAAGTAAATTACAGAAGCATAACCTACATCAAAAATCTTTCGGAAAAAATAGCACCAACTTTCAAAAATTATGACATATCAGATATAAAATTGGCGTATAAAACAAGAAACCCGATTAAAAATATAATATATAGCCAAAAAGATAAAATACCACTTTTAGAGAATAAAAATGTCATATATAACCTGAGTTGCAACAATTGTGATAGAGAATATGTAGGTCACACTAGTACACATTTAAAAAATAGATTTTATCACCATAAAAATAATTTAAAACCTAATTCAAAAACTAATACCGCTTTATCAACACACTGTAAAAATGAATTACACACTTTTAATTTTGACAAGCCTAGGGTATTACACAGAGAAAAGAATGTAATTAAAAGACGATTCCTTGAAGCATTATATATCAGCGATAATATAGATAATGTGGTGAATGATAGGAAAGAGGGAGGAGAAATTAGCAAATCATATGCATCAGTTATTTTGAAGTTAAAGACAAAATAACAAATGGGATAGTCTACTTTAAAAACACAGAGAGATAACCTAGCACTATAACCTCCCAATAGTTACCTAGATATCCTAATTTCAGTCCTATCTGATTTTAAATTAAAAACCTATAAAAAGATATTAAAAATAAAATAATAAACTTAATAAATTTACGTATTAAAAATTTTTTTGAATTATAATTAATTAGGATAAATTTAAATGGGAAGGATTTTAGTATGTAAATATAAATAAAATATAGTATAAATAGAGACCAAAGTTTAAAATAGTAACAAAAGGACCATGGAGGACAGTGGACCTCCAAGAAAAGTTTTTAGCCAATGACATGAATTATAAAAAAAAGAGGTATCTATACTTACTTCTATTTATGGACGATTTTATTAAATGTATATTTGTTATATTGTTGATTTATGTAATTAATAATTTATAGAAAAAAGATGACGTGTAACTCTTTTGAGATGAAGGAAGTTCTTGATGTATTGATAATGACAATTAGTCGAAACATGTCTGCAAAATAAAGTTATTTGCCAAAAAAATAAAAAAACCCGACTGGAAATAGGTTTTCATTAAGTGAACGAATTATTAGATAATGCAATCCAGTTTACATCCTTTCAAAATGAATAATCAAGGTGAAACCCGCGCACCTACTACATCAAGAAACAACAACAAAAAAATAGAAGAACATATGAAGCTTTACAAGAAAGAGTTATCAAATTGTATGGATCAATCAATTGTAAGTCCTTTTAATGTAGAATTAAGTATAGATACACTTAACAAGATTTTTAACTTAAATGCAAAACTAATTAATGCAGAATGCAAATTAATATACTTAAAATTCTGTATCGAAAACCAGATTATACCAAATCATATACTTTCCCACATCATATATCTAGAAAACTGTTTTAATAAGAGTTATTTAAACAACACAAAACAAAATAATTTTTTCAATAATTTAGGACAAAAAATTTTAAACTTAGATAAAAAACAAGCTTTCTGGTTGATCAACTCAACCAATAAAAAATTAAAAACAATTTTAGATAAAATCAATAATCTAGATCCAAAATTATATACTTTAATCAGGAATACGTGTAAAAAATGGAACAATACAATAAAAGATATAAAAACAATAAACATTAAAATTAAAGCAAATAAACCTAATAAAACAACCGTTAAAAACCCATATAATCAGAACAATAACTCAGATAAATATAAGACTACAATCTATTCTAAAAATCTGAATAATAACTCTAAGGAATCTTTCAATATATTCAATTATTACAACAATCTATATACATATAATAGAGTGATTAACTTAACACCAGTAACAATTCCAAATAACATTATCAATCTGTTAAGTTTGGGAGATAATTTTAATTATGACCCGAACAATAAGAAAACTAACACATTTCAAATGATAGCAGAAATTGAAACTTTAATCACTAATTTAGATACCCCTGAAAACCATAAAAATGGCTTAAGAAACAATATTAGCAAAAACATTTTAAATTATTTAAATAAAGATAAAAATAAACCTAATAATACAATGAACCAATTTACTAAAATAATTAATAACGACCTCTTAAATACAAAAAATTTTTTTAAAAGTAATGAAGAACTGTGTGTCATTAAATCAGATAAAAGTAAACATCTAGTAATAATAACTAAAATTGATTATCAACAAAAAATGTTGGATTTATTAAATAATAAAGACAATTATAAAAGCATAAGAAACGACCCTATGAATGAACTTAACAGTAAAGTAAACAAATATCTAGATAAACTAATTAAATATAAATTCATTGAAAAAGAACAGAAAAATAAATTATCTAATAACTACTTCAACGCACCCAGAATTCACGGTTTAATAAAAATGCATAAAGAAAATTATCCATTAAGACCAATAGTAGATTGCACAAACAACCCAACAGACAACCTAGCCAGATACTTGAATAAATCCCTAGATCAATATAACAATAATAATGAATTTGATATAAAAAATGCAATAGAATTAAAAAATAAACTAAACCACATCAATCTACAAACTGATCACATTATTGCAAGTTTAGATGTAGTCTCTATGTTTCCTAACATCCCTTTAAAATTAGCATATAAGCTAATAAATGATAATTGGGATCAAATAGAACCTCACACTAATATAAAAAGTAAAACTATCTTTTTAGAGGGAATAAAATTATGTACCGAAAATGGGTTTTTCACCTTTCAAAAAGAGTATTTTAAACAAACAACAGGTTTACCTATGGGAGGTAGACTATCAGTCAATCTGTCCGGAATAGTGCTTAATCATATCATAAAAAATAGTCTACAAAAGTTAAACAACCCCCCTATTTTCATCTCTAAATACATAGATGATCTTCTAATAATCACTAATAAAAATATATTAGATAAATTCAACAAAATCTTAAACGAACAAAACAAAAATATTAAATTTACCCAAGAAATAGAAAAAGATTATTTACTGAACTACTTGGACATCACCATTATTAGAAACCCTAGTAATAATACTATAACAACTAAATGGTATAAAAAAGAAATCACGTCCAATAGACTACTCAATTTTTTCTCAAACCACCCTAAGCATCAAATTAAAAATATAGCTCTCAATTTAATTAGCAGATCAATTAAAGTAACAGATGACGAATATCTAAAAGAAACTAAACACAATATTTTCAAAATCCTCCTAAGCAACGCTTTTCCGATAAAACTCATTAACGAATTATGGCACAAGCAATACAGAGTTATTAGGAATATAGTTGATAACAGCATGTCAATAAATAAGGAAACTAACTTAATTCCAGGAGAATCCATTAATAATTCAAAAATAGCCTATAATAATAATAAAAAATCAATAATTAAACCATCCCAAACAAAAATTACAAAATTTTTTCATACAGAAAATAATAATAGAAATCCACAAATCAATAACAGCACAAACCATATAGTCACTAAATCACCGAATAAGGAAGTAAAACATAATAAAGTAAATTACAGAAGCATAACCTACATCAAAAATCTTTCGGAAAAAATAGCACCAACTTTCAAAAATTATGACATATCAGATATAAAATTGGCGTATAAAACAAGAAACCCGATTAAAAATATAATATATAGCCAAAAAGATAAAATACCACTTTTAGAGAATAAAAATGTCATATATAACCTGAGTTGCAACAATTGTGATAGAGAATATGTAGGTCACACTAGTACACATTTAAAAAATAGATTTTATCACCATAAAAATAATTTAAAACCTAATTCAAAAACTAATACCGCTTTATCAACACACTGTAAAAATGAATTACACACTTTTAATTTTGACAAGCCTAGGGTATTACACAGAGAAAAGAATGTAATTAAAAGACGATTCCTTGAAGCATTATATATCAGCGATAATATAGATAATGTGGTGAATGATAGGAAAGAGGGAGGAGAAATTAGCAAATCATATGCATCAGTTATTTTGAAGTTAAAGACAAAATAACAAATGGGATAGTCTACTTTAAAAACACAGAGAGATAACCTAGCACTATAACCTCCCAATAGTTACCTAGATATCCTAATTTCAGTCCTATCTGATTTTAAATTAAAAACCTATAAAAAGATATTAAAAATAAAATAATAAACTTAATAAATTTACGTATTAAAAATTTTTTTTGAATTATAATTAATTAGGATAAATTTAAATGGGAAGGATTTTAGTATGTAAATATAAATAAAATATAGTATAAATAGAGACCAAAGTTTAAAATAGTAACAAAAGGACCATGGAGGACAGTGGACCTCCAAGAAAAGTTTTTAGCCAATGACATGAATTATAAAAAAAAGAGGTATCTATACTTACTTCTATTTATGGACGATTTTATTAAATGTATATTTGTTATATTGTTGATTTATGTAATTAATAATTTATAGAAAAAAGATGACGTGTAACTCTTTTGAGATGAAGGAAGTTCTTGATGTATTGATAATGACAATTAGTCGAAACATGTCTGCAAAATAAAGTTATTTGCCAAAAAAATAAAAAAACCCGACTGGAAATAGGTTTTCATTAAGTGAACGAATTATTAGTTCTTTTTATTTAAAGTACTTGTTTTATATGTAAAAAACTTTTTTATTTGAAGACTCATTTAGAAGCATTTTTACAATGGTTTTATACAATTTTTTTTTTATGTATTAAGTGACTAAGATAATTCTCCCAATGTATAATGGCCAATGCTTATACTTAATTGATAGGTGCTATGTATACAAATTAAAATATAACCCACATTTACCAAATTATCTTTAAATCACGTTAAAAAAAAAATTAAATTACCGAATATTTGACATAATTTTTAAATAATATAGTATCAGAATATCTAAATCATTTAGTGGGATTCAAATTGTAATTAGTGATTTTATGAATAATGTAATTGCTTTTGATTGTTTTTGCATTATTACAACTCTGGTTGTTCCTCCAAATGTGACCTAACATACTCAATCTCTGTAATTATATATTGTAGAAATCCTAAAGGAATTCTAACACTTGATTTATTGTTAACAACAAGACAAAGTTGTTATAACACTATATCATGAAAAACTATTGTGTGTTTATTATTATTATCGATCATTGTTATTATATTTAAGTAAAATATTTCCTCAGGTTTATAGGGTCGATTGATCCCAGGTATAATAAAATAGAAATAAACTTTGTTACCTTTACCTATGGCCATGGTTAATATTTGTTTAAAATTTTAATTAATCCATTATTTTAAATACTGTTTTGTTCATGGATCTTAATTATTCTGATTAGGTTACTTAATTTCTCAGCTTTCGTAAATTTTAAACACCTTCTGAAGTGAAATTTTTTCTGTTTTCAAAATTTATATTATTTTGGTTACTTGAATCAAAATTCGCCTAAATTTTTGGTCTCAAAATTTACACTAAAAATCTCTAAGGGTTCATTGTTTAATATTTTAAACTACTAAGACCAGCACTAAATGTTTTTTTTGTTTTGTAGGAAATTTACATATCTTTCAACTAACCATTGGCAAACAACAAAAGATGTTTATTTTTCGAGTTATTTGCAAATAAAATATTCTTTCCATTATAGCCTTATTCTCTGAGGGATGTGTTAACAATAGTGGATTTGTTAGTTTATAAACCAAGGTGAGACAAAGAATGAAGATCATGTAGTTTAGTAATGTTTTAGATTTTAGAGTTATTGGTTAGAAACAAAAAACAGAAATCCTTGCATATTAAGCTATGGAGTTAAACAATTTCTCAATGAGAAATTCATATTCCATAAAAAAATGTTGATTTTTAAAGTAAATTATTTATTTTTTAAATTATATCACAACTATTGACTTCCACTTGTTTAGTAGAAATACAAAAAACCAAGGGATCAATTTCAGTTGAGGTCATGCCCTAGCTGGAATTTTGGATTATTACTTCCATTGGTGAAGGTTTCTCAGAGATCTGTCATAACTAATATACAAGAACAAAATTATACTTTATTCAGTCAGATATTTAAAAGGGAATTGATAACATTAATAAAAGTTTTAAACATTAATAACCTATTTATGTAAACTGCCTGACTTTATGTGGGAGCTGGGTAGCTCAATGGTAGAGTGCTGTGTTGCCGAGCCCAAGATCCAGTTTTCAAATCTGGCAATATCAGATAATTTACCCTCATGTGGTATCTGGAGACCTTACACAGCGTCTATAGAATGGGGGGGAAACTTGGGATTTGTGATCTAGAACAAATCACCTCACTGTATAACCATTGTCCTGGAAACAGTTCAGTCTCCACCACGTACTGAGCCCAAGAAGCTTCATGGGTCGCATTTTTTTTATGTCTGAGTGTGTGCATGAACATGTGTGTTTGTTTTGCTATGGGGAGATTCGAAGTAGTGGACAACTTTCCCTACCTAGGAAACATTGTTATGTCTATTAATGAAATAGATGATAGTAGGATTAACAAAGCAAACATGATATATTACAAGATCATTAACAGCATAATTGGCCAATGAAATGTAGGGAATGAGATCAAAGAAGTCTACCTCCCAATGCTTAAATGTGGGAGTAAAATTTGAATCATCCTAAACCAAACTGCAGGATAACAAGAGCAGAAGACTTCTAGACCTACCTTGAGTGACTCTTTATAGAATACTACACTAAGATTTCAGCTGCAAGGGCCCGAACTAAGGACCTCCATTTAAAGAAGAAAACTTCAGTGGTTCCAATATGTCTGTTCAGAGGATGAGGAATGGAAGCCTGCCCACTAGGTACAAGGCCCCAGGTCACCAGAAAATTCTATACGATGAATATATTCAGACAACTGTAGTAATAAGAGGAAAGACCTTGGTTCTGATGAAGAGAATGTGTCACAACTGGGAAGAATTTCTTTATAAAGAATAAGAGAAAGAAAAAAAAGGACTCATTTACATTGATATTCATATTTTACCCAAAAAAGTAGAGAAGCATGTGATGATTTAAAATATGTATACTTACCTTTGCCCAGTCATTTCTCTATCATTGAATTTGATTGATGCCTAAAAAAACATACAATGTTTCTCATATTCGCACTTTTTCTCTTAATTCTCTCGTTTTATTTAGAAATGAATGTTTCCTAACATACTCGTAAATTTTGAAAGCTTTAAAAAGTTTAATTTAAGGATAACGTTCGTGGGGAAATGCGGTCAATGAAGAAGGGACATTATCTATCAGATGTCGCTACAACCCTGCGATGGGTCCTGGCCTCCGCCATTCGGCTCGGTTTTGGCTGCTGCCAATTTCGGACTCCAAGCAGGTCTAGTGCTTCTTAGACGATAAATTTCCTCTTCCATGACTCTTTTAGGCATTTCATCGGGACTCATCCATGAAACATGCCCTGCCCACCCAAGGCGTCCCAGCCTAATAAAGCTCACATCTATATCCTGGAGCAGCTCATAGAGTTCCTTATTTCTTCTTCTTCTCCAGCCTTCCTCGTCCCTTACCGGCCCATAGATTCTTCGAAGGATCTTCCTCTCGAAGACCAGGAGATTATTTCTATCCTGTGTAGCTAGTGCCCATGTCTGGGAGGCGTTTGTAAGGACAGGCCTGATAAATGGACTTTTGTTTTTCTGCTGATGAGCTTGCTTCGGAGCTGTTTCAACAGACCAAAACAGCATCGGTTAGCTGCTGTGATCCATAGCTTTATTTCAATGGAAACATTGTTTGGTGCTGTGACCTGAGATCCAAGGTAACTAAACTACTCCACTCTCTCAAAGGTACAACTTCCTACGAAAACCTGTCTTTCTTGAGGTCTGGCGACTCTGGTGTACATATATTTTGTTTTATTTTCATTCATTCCCAGTCACATGCGCGCGGCAGCTCTCTGTAGGCTTAAGAGAGACTCAGTAAGCGCAGTAAAGGATCGGGCCATTATATCAAGGGCATCCGCATAACCGAGCAGTTGGACCGATCTATTGAATATGGTGCTATTATTCTGGATACCTGTTTCTTTCACTACCTTTTCCAACACCAAATTAAACAGGAGGCACGCCAAAGCACGTCCTTGTCTTAGTCCTTTGTTTGAGCCAAATTCAGAAGAGTATTCAGACTGTATGCGGACCCTGCACCTAACTCTCTCATTGTCATTTTTAGGAGGCGTATTAGCTTTGAAGGAACCTTCATTTATCTTAGTGCCTCGTATAACTTAAGACGCTTGATACTGTCATGCTCGTACCTAAAGTCCACGAACAAGTGGTGAGTAGGCATCTTATGTTCATGGGCCCTTTCCATGATTAACCTGAGGGTATGAATTTGATCCACCTTAGATTTCCCTTTCCTGAAGCCAGTCTGGTACGGTCCGATTTCTCGTTCTGCATGTAGGGTCAGCCTTTGTTAGAGGATTTTGTAAGCACAGAGGAGTAATTTGCACATTCCAATTGTTCTCCTTTCTTGTGAAGCGGGCATATCAAGGCATTACTCCATTGCTGAGGCATCTTCTCATGAACCCATATCTCGAGGGTCAGGTCATGAAGCGTCCTATGCAGTTCCTCTCCACCATATTTAAACAATTCTGCCGGCAATCCGTCCTCACCTGGTGCCTTGTCGTTCCTCATTTTCTTGATTGCATCTACAAACTCTTCCAAATCTGGTGGCTCCACATCTTCTTCACACTCTCCGGGCTCAGCAACCTGTTCATTCAGCAGGCCGCAAAAGTGCCTTACCCACCGCTGAAGTATCTCGTCTTTACTGTTCAAGAGAGTCCCGTCTTCTTTCTTGCAAGTCTGAATTTTAGGTTTAAAAGGGGCTCTACCATTGTTCACCCTCTGAAAAAAGATCCTGTTTTCATTTGCACTCTTCCGAGCTTCTATTTCTTTCAATGCCTCTATTTCCTATAGTTTCTTCTTCTTCATATACATCTTCTTCTCATCTCTCCTCCTTTTGCGGTATTCTTCTGTGGGTCCCCTTGTGATCCGTTTCTGCACCATAGCTTGCTAGGCGACGTTCTTCGCATTTGTTGCGTTTCGGTATTCTCCATTAAACCAAGATGAACTTGTTTCGCACTCCTTTAGACCCAAGCATTGATATGTAGTTCTTGTAATTGCCAGCTCCACATTGTCCCACACTGCCTGAGGGTCTTCATTAATGACATTACCCAGGGTCTCATGCAGTGTTCTACCTATATGACCTTGGAAAGAGTTGCATACATTAGGATATTGTATCATATCAAGTTTAACAATGTTATTATTAAACAAGGAGTTGAAGCGACAACTCGAAGAAACACCTAAAGTGATTAGAGATGAGACGGCTCATCTCAGGACAATGTGAACGACACGTTTATGAGACGTCTGGGATAGAAGCTGCCTTGCTTCAAGGTTTCTAAGACCCATCGGCCTCATTGAAAGATAGGGCGAAAGGAAAAATTGGTTCTGAATGGGACTTAGTTTTATTGTGTTCTGGACTCTCGGATACCCAACAACAATGTCTAACTACGAAAAAGTAGTTTTATATCTTGAGGTGTGTCTAGAAATGAAACCCCTCAATGCGGCAAAAAAGCAGGCTGTCATCGATTCAGTGGATGTCTCTACCACCGGTCATCAGAGCGAACAAGAAATTACCTCAAAGACAATCCAATTACTAATGGGAGTTGTTCATCTCCATTTTCTCCTCTAAGAAGACTATTATAAGTTAAAGGGTAAGGGAGAGGGATCAGCGAGTTAATTAGAGCGTCTAAGAGATACGCTTGAAGAGGATCCAAGACTGTGGAAGAGGTTTATCTAAGAAAACGATCTTGAAGAATAAAACCGTCGATAGGAGACAACCCTTCTCTTGGAAAATACTTCCCCACAGTTGGGTCAAAATTGGAAGCAAGATAGGTTCTTCCACACTACTGGGCCTCTCAATCTCTCACATGGCATAGAGGCTTTCGAGCAAAGCTCACTGAACAGAAGAATACTGATCTCCTATGCCCCTATGTCCCAGCTCTAGTGTCTTGGAAACCGCTGAACACGTCTTAGTAGAGTAGTAGAAATCAAACTGCTTAGAATCTACATGTTCACTGAGAATATATCCCCCTAGCTAATAATCAGGGAGAATTATCAGTTCTATATAAATTTCATGTACGGATGTTAGCTGAACTCATAGGCAGAATGTTAGAAAAAAAGGTAAGGCGTAAAGGAAAAGGCAAGAGCAGATCCACGCTAGTCTAGATTTCTCATTTATTGTTCCCACAATTATCCCTAAAATGTATGGTACAAATTTCATATTAAATAAAGTATTTTATTAAAACACAATTCTCCCTGGTACGCACCTATTATCGTGAACATTATAGAATAGTATGGAAAAAAAAGGATATGCAGATATTCCTAATATATACAATACATTAAAGAAAAGGAATCTGTTAAATATATTGCCATATTCTTATTCTTGATATCCGTAAAAGAGATAAACTATGCTCATGGGGACATTTGTAAACACGTTACTTAAATTTGTTGCCATAGGAATCACGGTGTTAACCTATTATTAATGGTCATAACTTTGCGAGTTCATAAATAATACATAACTTAATATATTAAAATAATATGTATTCTATTATTTTAAAATATTAAGGAATTGCTATCCAGATATCTTGTTATTATCTCTGCCAATGCTATTGTACTAATGGGTATTTAAAGGGTTTTAAGTAATTTTCTCTTTATAAATAGAGAGGGAAAAGATAAGGAAACGATTAGTCAGTAAGCCTTATCTTTATTTACTCAGTGAATACCAAACGAGTTATTTAAGCCCGATATTTCTTCGACTCAAGTTTTTATGCTTGGCATTGACTAGTAAAACGAATTTAATAATTTGTAAGTAATTAAGTTTTATCTACATTTTAATTAAAACGATTCATACACTATTTAAGAATTATGATAAATGAACTATATCGTGATATTGTTGGTATACTTTACTGATAAGGCTCAAATGGAGTGGATCTCTTTGTTTATTTTTAAAAAAGTTTGGTGTTTCTTTGTCAAGAATCAAGTGCTGATGTTTATGTGATTCCCCCAGAGACTGGGTTCGCGTTGACTTTGTTGTCAGTTACAGTATAATTTGGTAAATATTGTATGATTGCATAGTTATATTTGTGTTATCGAATTTCAGGAACATAGTTTTATTTAACACTAGTAAGATGAAATATTTCTTTGATTTGATTTTGCAAAACTCATTTATTTCCTAGCTGTTATCTACCTGGTTAGTGTTAAATATGGGATTGTGTTAATGACTTATATTATTAAAACATTAGTGGCAAGTGACATAATTGTGTTATAAAATTTTTAGTCATTATTATAAGAAGAATAAGATGAAATATTGTTCATTTACTTATAGTTTTGAGATTATTAATATTATTTATTTCTTAAACTCTTCTATGCCTGCTAGTGAGTGGAAGGATTATTCCATCTTTATACTTATATAGGATTATGTGTTATAATAATTTATTTTATCTTTTGGTAAGTGATTGTTTTAAATCAACAGTTGGTTGAACTTATATAAGCATTATTATTTCCTTAAATTGAAAGTTTATACTTTTGATTTGCCTTGTCAGACTTAATTTAGTAAGATTTGAAATATTTTTATAACTTAAAAATCCAACTTTTTAAATGCATTTATTTAAAATAAATATGATTTAATTAGTTTTATTTCATGACTAAGGCTAAGCTATTTGAGTTATAATGAACATTTTCCGTCAATAAATACAGTGTTGCTATAATATGAGTTGATTGGGTGAAATATCTTTAAAAAATATTAGCATGTATAACAAATTTGTTTTATTATTTTTACATTCTAATTATGTTAAAATATTTAATGAGTATTAATTTAAATGAAATGCCTGTTTTAAAAATAGTTTTGTAGACAGGGTTTAAGATTTTAATTATTTAAGGTTTTCTCTATGCTACCACCAATTTGTTTACCCCATTGATTTGTTATTGCATCTACATATATAATTACCTGTCAGTAACAAATCAAAGAGTGTCAGTGAGGCCCTTCCAATCCTCTTAATACTATGTACTCTAGTTCATCATTCCATGTTTCTTTTGCATTAAACATTAGATAATATCTTTTTTAAAGAATTTTTTAAACCAAAAAATATCTATACATATACATAGATTTGTTTGGCAGCCTCCGTTGTAAAACATGTTCTCTGGCAAGCTGCCCTTAGTTTGATAACCAGTCCCTATGGGGCTGGTTCACTAGTGTCCGAGGCACAATCGGCTTCAAGGTCATAGAAAAATCAGTCTACATTCATGAGCTGTGGCTGTTTATGATCATGGTTTTCCGCAATCGATGGTCACCCATATTGCTTAATTTTGTATAGCTCTTCCAAGCGCCTCATCTCCTTCTCTATTTACTTGGATTAGCATTGTGTTTTTTTTGAGCCCAAGATTAAGGAGCCTCAGAAGGTGAGGTCATTATGTGATAGGCTATTATAACTGAGGACAATGAAATAAATCATATTTCAAGTGGTAAGAACGATTTTTAGTGAACAAAAACATATGATGATCTAATCATATAGTAATCCAAAACTAAGAATTAAAGGAGCAAATTATAATATCAACAGTATGGTCAAATAAGATCATACTGTAGCCCATCTACCTAGTAGTATTGAATGAGGTCTCAATCATGACAGACTTACTTTATTAAAACAATTGGCACACCTGTAAGTGGATTAGTTGCAGTGAAAGTCATCCATTAGCCCCATTAATATTAAAAGAGACAAATTGTTTAACTTTTTTATACAGCTATTTCTTTACTACTGATTTCCTTCCCCTCTTTTTGGTTTCACTCATTATTTTATTCAATCTAATGAACACATGTGGAATTCAGTTTATTTAATGAATGTTATTATCCTTAAATAAGCGACAAACATTTATAAAATATAGAAGAACATTTGAGGCGTTTTAAAAATTTAAAAAAACAACACAATATTACTATTGATAATTATGATTAATTGAGGTAGAAAGAGCTAACATTCTTGCCGATTATTAATTTATATATATTATTGCTTAATTAACCCTATTTTTGACTACTAAATCAGTTGCAAAATATATTTTTTTAAATAATCACCTGGCAAAACTTTATATTCATTTAGTTCTAAATTGTCTAATTTCTTGTTTTTTCTTTCTTGAACAATTTCTGATTTATTTAAACTCTAAAAAGTTTTGAATCTGAATAGACTGCTGTATGTGCAAAACTGTTGATGCTGTTTACGTTTTCCAGTTATATTTAAAAGTAACATTTCCTTACATTTTAAATACAATTCCTCACATTAACAACACCTGATTTAGAAAAAAAAAATTATATGATCAGTTCTTTCCATGTTGATCATTAATATTTTCAATTATTGAATTGAATTCACTATGTATAACCCTATGAATTCTTCTTTCAAAAAGTTAAGAAAAACTGAGTTTAACAGCATATCTTCCTTAAATATTGGGAATTTTGTTTGTATTTTTCACTTTAGTAAAAAAACAGGAATTGTTAAAAAATGGCCGTTCTTTGGGGATTAATTATTTTTGTCTAATGATTCAATTTTTATTTTTTTTCATTAGGTGGTAACATGTGTATAAAATATTGTTCTAACCGATGTCATATAGTTACCGGTCAATTGTTTTCAGAAAATTTGTTAATAAGCGGAGTAGCTCAGTGGTAGAGCATTAAGTTGCCATACCGAAAACTCACTGTTCTACCGTTGAGCTACTCTGCTCCCACATAAAAATCAGGATAAAAAAATAATAAATAGACTGCTACAAGCACTTTTCTACAGTAGAAACAAACTGCCCGATCATTTATGAGTATTGGTCATGGTGTCTATGTAGTTGTATGTGGAATTATTTACAGACTGAAAACTAGTGAATCAACCTTTACCAAATTTTAACATTTTCAGAAGGTTTTCTACAATTAAATCTATAAATATTCATATAGTGGTTACAAAATATCGGAAAAACTACTTTTTCACTATAAAATGAATTAGGTGGGAGTTCAGACATAAATAACACCAAATAAGTAAAACTTATTTATTATCAGTGCCGATGTTTTGACCTACGTTGTAGGCCATCTTCAGGTCAAATTTCGATGCCTCTCCTTCGGGGGAGGCGGCTATCTAGAACTATAGATGGTTAACTCGTTAACTTTTTTTCTATAGGTGAGAACCAAAATGGTTTTAACAATTTTAAAGAAATGAGTTGCCGTACCGAAGATCCTGGGTTCAAATCTCACTAGCTTGTAGACTTTTATTTTATCTATCTCTGGAATTGGATCATATGTGATCCACTACCCTCCTGGGACTCACCCTATCTCTATAAAGTGGGTACCCATAATAAAGGGGATAAATCTGGCGGGTGAGCGTGATCTACAAATCACCTCCCTCACAACCCTTGTACTAGAAACAGTACAGTCTCGAACCTGTACTGAAGCCCAAACCCTTCATGGGTTCTAGTGGTACAGTTTATTCCTAATTTTAATGTACCTGTACGTTCCCACCTATATGCGGAAGTTCTTATTCATGGTGGGTAGGGTGAGTAAACTCTTCAAATTTCTAACCTCATCCAAATGTAGTGATTCAACTTCAATAATTAGTTAACCAAATTTGAATTGATTTACAAAACCTTTAAACTTCCACTAATCTTCCTTCTCCTTTAATGTACTATGTTTAATTTAAATATAAATTGCCGTTTTCTACTTATTTCATTTTATGTTTAATGATCAATTATCTTCATGTTGATAACTCCCATTGTAAACTCATTTATTTAATATTCTTAGATAAATTTGTGTAATATTTATGATAAGAAATAAAATTTTGTGTTTTTAATGTAAGTGAATTTTTAATAACTAATTAATTTTATTTCTATTTGCAGAAAAGTATGGCTTCCAATCAGCACAGTCTTCCTCCTGATGTGCAAGAGAATATTGTTCACAATATACAAAAAATATTTCCTAATTATGTTGATAAAAAAGTCATAAGGGCAGTATTAAACCGGGAATGCTGGGACTGTAAGTTGAGAATTTGTTTCTTTTTTTCATTTATATTTTAAATTGTAAATATAACAAAGTTACAGACCAAGGGATCAACTTTTTCTTTTTGTATTAACCGATTTTTAAACAGTTTAATTATTTAATAATGGAGGAGTTGGTGAGCTCTGAAGATCATACTGCTTCTTCCTCTTTACCTATTGTTGTTGTTCTGTTGAGTTAGTTTGACCTTGGAGCCATCAAGTGTTGTTTTAGCGAATTTGTTACCAAATTTCATTATATCACTAGGTAGCCAGATATTCTTACTCAATATAGAAACTAAGTAGATAGTTCTTCTTTACGCTTTATTTTACAGCTTGATTTAACCCTTACACCAACTGTCAAACTCCTGTTTTTCATTCATCTGTTTTTATGTTATATTATTCATAAACATTTTATAAGTGCTTATTGGTTCTTGTTTCTTGTGTTCTCAATTTTTCTTTGACTTTCAAACAAGATTTGTTTTCTTCTGTAATTTCACATACATTATATAATTCCTACTGATGGCCGCCATTGGTACAAGGGTGGGTCGATAAGTCCCTACAAACTAACCAATTTGTGTTAAAAAACCTAACCAAGCTACTGACCTGTAACAATAGATACAACATAGTCTGAAGTAAAACTACAATGCTAACGTCTAACTGGCCTAGTGCCTATCGCACCTTGATCATAGAGCTGGACTGTGGTTCATCTAGCAGTTGTAGTTGGTCCTAAACTGCTTACTCTCTTTTGTTGTCAAATTGTGAACCATAAAGTATCCAAACAACAGACAACTTTTCTAGTGCTATATATCCTCTCATGTGATGACAGTGAGCCTTTTAAAAGTCAAGATGTCTACTGTCCCAGTGAATAAATGATCAAGTCGAATTTGCCTACTTTTCAGGGAATTACTTATAAAGTTTGAAACTTCATCTTAAATTAGGGTTTTGTGTTAGGTAGTTGAAATTTGGTTTAAATTAATGGAATGTAGTCCACATTTCACTATTGCAACACCAATTTGATTGGTTGTATTTGGAATGAGATATTAAAGTTAACAGTATATTCACCAACAATGTGCAACCTACTTGACCAATCATTCACTTATTGCTAAACATTTTATTATACCACATTTGTTATTATTTTTTAGATTTTTGGGAGCCAGTAAAAAGAGAAAAATGTTTCTTACTCAAAAAGTAGTTTTATTTTATAACACACATTAGAAAAGTCCCATAGTTATGAGATTATGAGAGTGAGAGAGAAAGTTCATCAACATACAACATACATTCTTGATAATACAAATAATAAAACACTATTGCTTTTATCATAATGTAATGTAAGCTCATTTTAAGTAAGAAGTACAAGAAACTACAGTAATGTAAATATTTATTTTAATGTCAACAATATTCAGGTTTTGTTACAGCTTTCGATTTGGCATCAAAGGGGTTGTTTTTTTTTTTTATTCTTGGTGTTTATTCTGGAACTTTTTATTCTTTGTTATTTCCGTGGTTCATATCTGCTAAGTCACAACGATCATTATCGCCTTTTGGGTACCCTTGATTTTTAAGATATATAAAAATTTACATCGCAGAGGTATTTTTCAGTCGCCTCACAAATAAAGAAAACTAAAATAAATCTATGGTGATTTAGATGACTGAACCCTTTTATATTGTTCTATGGATTCGTTAGAGAAAATTCTAGGAATGAACTCAGGTATAGAAAGGAAACAGTCAGAAGTTATTTCTCGAATTTCTGATGTCTGCGGTGAAGTTTTAATAAAACTTAAAAAAATTATAATACCATGAATTTCTGTGTGTATGAAATAAACTAGGTTTAACCAACAAGTAACTAAGGCATTATTTAGCGGTAAACCAGTTTTAAAGGCATAATAGATTTGTCTGTTTGTTAAATTATTTGTACATAATTGGCTAACTAGACTTGACCAGGTCATATTTGATGTGAAACATTTGTTAGCTTTATTAGGAAGTTATTCTCAAGTTGAAACACTGGTTCTTATTCAATTAACATGAGAACCAACCAAGGGATTCAAATCATAAGATGGATGAAAACATACATCACAATAACTCAATTTCTAGCCAACCCCTGACTTAGCAATTTATACTACAAGAATAACATGCTTTCATTTCCCTCAATATAATTGACTCATTTTGGACAAAATTTGACTTAACCATTTATTCACTGGAGACTGCAGATATATTTTACCTGTTTTTTGTTTCCCCATGATTCTGACATATATTGTTTTATTGAAAACAATGCAGTATAGATAAGTTATAAAAAATAATACTTGAATTAGATATATTTAATTGCTTATGTGTGGTGGTCTAAAGGAGAGTTTTATGTGTTTAGAAATGAGATTCATGAAATTTAAATTTTTCTTTGTTAAGATTGCATTAACATTTTTTCTTTTTTCAGTGGAGAAGTCTCTAGCTTTTTTGAAGAACAGCCTGAATTCATTCAGTGAAAATGGCAACAGCCCCAAAAAGAGAGAAAATCGACCAAAGAAAATTAACCAGACAAAACAAAATCCTTGGAAAAATAAAATGGAAACAACCTCTGGGCCCAACAAACCTCCAGAATTGTTGAAAAATTTTAAGAAAAAAACAAGATCCAGACCGAATTCAAAACCACAAAACTGTGAAAAACCAAAAGGTGATTCAGTAGTGCAGGGTGACTGGGTATTGGTAAGTGAATCTGGCTCACAGGCTTCCAAATCACGAGATACTTCTAAAGATATAAGCAAGAGTTCTTCTGAAAATAAATCACAGACTAACGATAAAAAGTTAGCAAAGAGAAAACAGGTGATTCAGCATTATGAACTTATAAAGCAATTTGGAGAACCTTTAAATAGAATATCAGCTTATATAAATGAAGATATTAAAGTGATGATCCTGCTAAGGGGATGTTCTGGAAGTGGTAAATCTACTTATGCTAATCAATTATTGAAAAAGCATGGAGCTAAGCACCATCAAAGCCATATTTTCAGTGCTGATAACTTTTTCATCAATAAAGATGGTAAATATATTTTTAATTATGACCTTCTTCAAAATGCACATGCATGGAATCAAAAATTAGTGCGCCTTGCTGTGTCTGAAGGAAGAAGTCCCATATTTGTCGATAATACTAACACTCGCCTTTGGGAAATGAAAGATTATGCTATTATGGCTGTTGAGTTTGGATATATTATTGAGACATTAGAACCTCCTACTCCTTGGTTCTTTAATGAAGACCTACTGTCCAGGAAAACACTTCACAGTGTACCTCGGGAAACAATTAAGAAGATGCTTGACAGATATGAAGCCAATCTTTCTGGAGAAGATGTTCTGCGAGCTTTAAAACTCAATTATGGTTCATTAGCTCCTCCCCAACTTCTAATAGCTGGGTTGGAAACACCCATGTCAAAGAAACATGCTAAAGTTTACAATGAAAGACTAGAATTGCCAAATGTATATAGTGCACAGAATAAGTCTCTTAAAATGAAGCCCACAAAAAATTCTGATACTCCTCAATTCAGACATGCTAAACCAGTGGATAATTTCGCCAAGACCCCTCTATTGCCTTCGCCTACTTTTAAACAATTTGGAAATGTGCCAGTTCAAGAAAGCAATTCAATGAGATTTTTAAGACCTGAAACTTTTGTTAGAAATTCTAATCCAGTTTCTAACAATTTTTTCAATCCTGGAAATTCCGCTATGCAAAATCAGCAATTGCATTATCCTTCCCAATTTTACAGTCCCAATAATGGACCTTATATGACTGCAGCAGTTCCAAATGTTTTCAATGCTCAATTTAACAGAAACTTTATGCCTAATGCTCCACCTTCTGAATTTTACCAGCCCATTAATTCTTCAGGAGCTGTAATGAATAATGCTTTGGGCAATAAAAGAACACCGCAAAATATTATGGATACACCATCATATGTTGATGATTTAATAGATCTCACTGTCCCATTAAATGTCGAAACTTTACCTGAGTTAAAAAAATCCCAGTCTTTTTCGAGTGAAATGTCTTCATCGATCACATTACTTGAAGGCCTTACAATTGAAGGTGGAGCGTCATTAGACCAATCTGGCAGTGAATCTGATGATGAAGGAATAGAAGAGGAGGATGAGGAGGAAAGCAGTGTAGAAGCTTCTTCTGGATCAGTTTCAGATGCAGGCGAAGAAAGCTCCACCTCTTATACAACTGCAGTTACAACTGCTGAGCCACCATCTACAGAATATATTCTTATTAATGAAGAAGAGATTTTGTTTCAAAAAAAGCATGAAGAATTGAGTGATATAAAGACACTTGAAGACTTCAAGACTAAAACTAGCTCCAGTTTTCCCCAAAATTTTGAAAACTTTTTGTTCAAGTATATGGAGAATTCCAGAATTGATAATAAAGTGAGTGATGTGTTACAAGACAATGCTCAAAAACAAGAAGAAAGCTATCCATTTGCTGAGGTAAACCCGATATACAAGGATGGTAAAATCAATAAAGTTATAGATGATTCTTCTGAACCAGTAGTTATAACCAAGAGAGTTCGTCCTACAACATCTTTAGGAGGTTGGATAAGTAAAGACGTTCCTCTTGAAAAGCCAGTCAATGTTCTTCCCAAAGATCAAAGACTTAAACTTCCTGAGGAAATCCTTAAAATTTCTACATTGTCTGTTTCAACTAATACCAATTATTTAGATTTCGAAACTCTTCGTGAAGTTAATAATGGTGTCATTGTTGAAAATGTTAAAATACTCAAAGGAAATCCATTTTTTGTTAGAGCTGTTTCTAACATACCTTTTTTTCCTGCAACAGTGCTGATGCTGGATAAGGGAGTTATGACTTGTGATATAGAAACATCGCAGGTGGTTGTCCGCGATAGTGGAATTGAACGGTTAGCCTTGATGTTTCCACATGTGGCTCGAGATAATTTAGAAGAGCTTTTCGATAAATGCCAGAAGGATATTGATTGGACGGCTGGTCTTCTTTTGGATTCTGGACAAGAGATGTCAGAACTATACTCTTCTCTAGAACCAATTGAATGTGAATCATATGGTAATAATATATCATATCCTGGCGAAAATGCTGATTTTAAGGAATCAGATGTTCTTCTTAGTGAAATAAAAAAACCGAAGAAGAAGAAAAATGATCAGGAATCTAATAAGTATAAAGAAATACAAGAAAGTATTCAAAATAACTTTATTTTAGGAGAGAATCATTATTCTGAGAAAATGAAAAAACACATTGAAAGAAAGCATAAAATTCAAATCGGTTCTCCTGTTGGAATCGCTAATGCAGACCCGAGTGAAACTGCAGTTGCCCTAGAAGAGACGATGAACAGTGACAGTCAGACCGAAGGTTCAGATAATGAAGAAGATGGTGTATTCATGATGGATAGTGACTTCATCTTCCAACTCCAGTCGAAATTTGGTGGCTTGTTGAGGCCCAACATGATAGGTATAAACCTCTCAATGAAATCTATTTAATTTTCAATTTTATTGTGAAAATATATTTGTGTGAAACTGATTTTTGCTAGGTGAAAAAACTGTTGTTAGTATCCCTTCCAGTCTTGCAAGACAACTTCATAGCTACATTATGGATTCTATTCTACAACAAATTGAGGGAGAAGACATATTTACTGAAAATTCATTTTTGGAAAAAGGTACTTCACATGTTTATTCAATGTTGTACTATTTTATATGTCTGACATTTTTATTGATACTCAATTTTTTTCTTTTAAATTTCATCCTAGTGTACTTTCCCTAATTATAGGAACTTAATGTAATATTTAAAGATAAGTATTTTTCCATTTATTCTTTTAATAAATGATATGTTTGTAATATTATTCTTTTGATTATAATTCAATTTTTAGCTAATTTAATAGTACTCAGCCAATATTATATGATATTCCTCTTTTACATGTTTAAATGAGAAGATAATTCAGAGGTTGTTTGGTTTGGACCTGAAAAACATATATTTATTTGTTTCTTTTTTATACTTGGCACAGCTAAGATTATTGAATAACCTTTATTATTGAAATAACCACTTTAATAAAAAAATTTTTTTTGATAATGATGAAAATGGTTGACTGGAAAATCGTAATGAAGGATACAATTTGTCTTGGGGTGCAGTCATTAACATCACTAAATAAGCTTAAGTTATAAGTGCCGACTTTAGTATTAATATTTATTCATATTTTAAAACTTTCTTTATACGTTTATTTTCATACATTTTATATCATTACCTGTATTACTAAGTTTTCCATACTTGTATGTCGCGCCAGTTTTACAATTATAACTTTTTCTGTATTTTTCTTTTTGTATCTTACTTTTTACTTTCTCAATTTTCTTACTTTTTATATTTCTTTACTTTATCACCTTTCTGTTCACACATGTTGTCATTTCGTTATCCTTATATATCTTTTATAATATGTCCTATGTTATATTTCTCCACTTTTCTTTACTCTATATATATTATACAATAATTCTTAGTACTGCAATGTTCTTGTAAATAATAAAAATAACCTGAAGATGGCCTACATTATAGGCGGAAACGTCGGCACTTATAATAAATAAGTTAACCTTATTTAGTGTTGTTAATGACTGCACTCCCAGACAAATTCTATCCTTCATAATTTTTTTTGTTAATAATTCAATAGGAATTAAAGGAAAATACTTTATTAAAGAATTTATGGATTTTGAAATAGTAAATGATTATTGATGAAATGAGTAAATTGTTTGTTTTTATTGATATTTATATTATTTGTCTAATTAGATTTTAAGTTCAATATATGTTATTTTCAGATGAGGAATTAGCTCGTAGTCTACAAGAAGAAGAGTTAAAGACTCGTGGTGTCCGCAGCCTTCTTGAGATAATGGATGAAGAAGTTGCTCTCAAAACTACTTCACAAGTATAGTTATGCTTTTTATAACTTGATAAAAAAAAATTGATTAAAATTTATTTATTACAACCATTATAAATTAAAGAAATTCATGGGATTGAGAGTTAATGATAAAATGCACTCAAACAGAATTTTTTCATCAATGAACCATTACCATGAGAGAAAAAAAAAACTAAATTACAATACATATGATAATAATAGTGGTCCTAATAAAGTTGTGATGTGGACACCCTTGACTGTTGTACACCATCTCAACTATCGATCAGTGATAGAAGAAGTGACCTTGAGTCAAATTGAACATAAAATTTGCATATACTGCATTAAGTATTACTGATTTATTGGTTAGTTGTTTGGCAGTGGTTAAGTGAGACCAATCCACAAGAGGAGAAGTAACTCTTCCCCCTTCACTCATTTAATTATTACAATGGTTGTAAATAACATTTTTTTTCATGTTTTCAAACATCAATATACAAATTAAGTTAATGAGAAAATAATTCTTTGGCCAATATTCATTTTGTGACAAAATTTTAACTAATATCATTACCTTAATTTCAAGTAAGAATATAAAGAATAAGTAGAATCTATTACAGTGATGCCTGTCTACTACTTCTCAAAAGTGGTCGATATAGTGGGTGAGAAAAAATATTGATGTGCTTCACATAACTTTTTATAAGGATTGTTGTATAAAAAAATAAGTTATATCCCACCGAACCATTGCAAGTGCTGAAGTTCCTCTAAACCCAGTAAAAATTGCATCAGAAAACAACAAAATAAATCCTCAAACACTATAATTTTTTTTAAATCTTTTTATTTTGAAAAGAAAAGTTTGTCCTGGCTGAGATTCGAACCCGGGTCCTTCGCATCTCTAGCGCGGTGCTCTAACCATCTGAGCTACCGGAATAGACAAATCCATTCTCTTCACCAATCCTATATCCCCTTGTTCTCGCAATTTTTGTGATGTATACACGGGGAAGAATGTTCATTGAAAATTACTTTAAGTAGGATCTCGTTGACTTAAGTCAATTTTATATTTATAATTTATTTTTATTTATTATTCTTTTGATGGTGATTATTTTTAAATACTTTTATTTTGAAGAGAAAAGATTTGTCCACATCTCTAGTGTGGTGCTCTAACCATCTGAGCTACCAGGCTTTTATCCAGGCCAGACAAATCCATTCTCTTCACCGATCCTATTTTTGCGATGTAGGACCCGGGTTCGAATCCCGGCCAGGACAAATCTTTTCTCTTCAAAATAAAAAAAAAAAAATAATCACCATCAAAAGAATAATTAATAAAAATTAACTTAAATTTTTTTACTTAAGATTTTATTCAAATTTTTAATGGAAATTCTTGTTTCTCTCATCACTGTGACCTTATTTTTATAAATATTTCTGTGAAATTTTGTATAGTGACAGCAGACATTAGACCTATATTTTTAACGAGAAAAAAAAACTTATTCCAATAACATTAAAATAACATGTTGTTTTAATGTTATTCCTTTCCAATTGTTTTCCAAAAATAAAAAATGACAACTCCTCTTTTTAAAAAGTAGCCTGCGAGGAAGTTTCGTATTATAACAGCCCTTTTAGTTTTGTTACAGTCATTATAAAAAAGACAATTCAAAAGTAATTTTAAGCTATGTTCGACCATTGTGGGACGCATACAACTCAAGTAACTCATTTTTAAAGTGAACAAGCAGCACCCAACTCTACCCGGCGAGTCTGAAGTCAGTGTACACTGCCAGGATTCTAAACAAAGATAATATTGTACCTAATATATAATGAGATATGTTCTATGTAGTACTTTCACATTTGGCATGTGAGCTTTGTCATTAGATGATCATTGTTCATTGGAAAAATATTTTTTATATACGTTCTTAACAACACTTTTTGTCATAGTATGTAATAATAGAAATATGGCGGAGAAAATAGTCAGGATTTGGTCAATGAGTTGCAAATATAAGCATAATAGTTATTGTCAAGGTTTGTCATTGTCATTTTGGAAGAGTTTGTACAATTTATAACAATTTTTTTCTTTTAGAGCAGACTCACCAAATGCCGCTGTCAATATTTCAAGTATTTTAGACCACTTGATTCCATTTTTTACTCAAAACTTGATGCAAAATCTTAGTTCCGTTTTTGTAATGATAGAACCTTTCTATCTGTCAAAAACAAATTGAGTATGCCCTATACTTAACTGCAAACATATGTTCAGGACATCATGTGTTCCAACATAACAAAAATAAATCAATTATCGAATGTACGCTGCCTGCGCAATTTGAAAAGTCACCTTATTTTTTTAGCACACTTAGTATGTATGTGTGTATTTATTGGTTCTGATGCCGGTGAGTGGTGATTTACTGCCTGTAGTTTTTTTTACACCGACCCCCAAATAAATAATAGTTTTCAATTCTATTATTTTAACTTAGTTTGTTTAATATATGTTTGTACAAAATATTTTAACGGTTTATAGAAAGACGTCAGTAATGGAAAATCAATGGCTAGCACCCTTTCCAAACAACTTCTAATTGAAAGATTTCCTCGTATGGATCCTGCCACTCTTTCATTAATTTTGGAAGATACAAATCACTCTTTGCATGAGGCAACATGTCTCCTTTCTTCTGCTGGCCATTTTCAAGCTGAGCCTTGTCAAGAAACAGAAGAAAGTGATGTTCTGGTATGATTTAAATGTATTATTAATTTGAAATTATACTTATTATACCTATGTTACTTCAAATTGCCTTTTATTTTTAAGGAGCCGAAAAAGCATACCCTTTCAAGAGAAGAAGCTATCAAGCAAGCTGATGCTTATGGTGATGTTGCAAGTAAATTATACGAGCTCCGTAAACACTGTCTACAAAAATCTCAGGACGCATATCGGGCAGGGAACTCCTCAGTGGCTCTCTATTATTCTGAAATGGTAGTTATTAATTATTATAGTTGAAATAATTATCAATAGTTAGATGACTATTGCTGTTTAACAAAGAATTTTAACATTTTCTCTTATTCAATTAATTTTGTTTTGTTATAATTTATTGAAATTATTATTAACATTCCTGGTAATTTTTCTACTGTTTCTTTCGTTTTCCAGCTTTAGCCCTGTACATCAAAACATTCAGTTTTTGAAACCTCATTACTAAACCGTCATCAAAGCCATAAAACCATCATGCTAAACAAACAGAGATTTGTGTAATACATATTATGAAAGCTTTTTTGGAAATAACTATACTTTTTTTTAACTTAGTAATTAATTTTATATGTTGAATAGTATTAGTATATATGAGGAAGAAAAGTGACCTCTACCCGGACCATTTTTTTCTCTTAATTAATTGTATATATTAGCAGTCTGTATCCCCTTTAAAAATATTCCCCTCCCTTATTCACTAAACTTTCACAACGTTATTATTTTTTCCATTTTACATAGTAATCATGAATAATTTCATTTAAGATAGTCTTTAAGTAGTTTGCTTTAAGTTTGTAGATTTTAATTCTAGAAGTGCATCTGAAAGAAACTCCGAAGGATAATGAGGGTTGCAGGACAAAGATTAGAGCAGGTTGAAGTTTTAAATATCCAGGCACCATCTTAATAAAAGCGGACTAAGAAGTGGTGAATAGAATAAGAGGAGCAAGGAAAATGTTGAGTATTGTCTGACGTGGTTTCAAAATTTCCCTGCTATCCTATCTTACTCTTTGGAATTGTGGACCCTCACCTCAAAACACAGGAATCAGACTCAAGCTAAAGTAATGAGGTGTCTGCGAAAATTATAAATGAAGACAAGAAGAGATAATAGGATACGGACTAATATCGATGTTAAACCAGCTGGGAGCATTCTAGAGGAGCACAAACTAAGGTGGTTCAGACATATCCTTAGGATTTATAAGCACCAGGATGACTGACGAGACCTGCTTAGCAGAAAAAAGCCCTGGAGCAGTGGTTCCTGACCTGGGGGGCCGCGAGACCCGTTGAAAAAAAATTCTCACAGATTTTTTTATCAGTACTTCTTTATTTCAAATTGAAGCTTATGATGCTGTGATAGTAAAACTTTAAAAATAATAACATTTTAACTTTGAAAATGTTTTATTTTCAATATAGTATTTGTTGTTTTTTTCATATGCCCATTGAAATAATATTGCAAGGGGGGCTTGGAAGGCTTTTATTTGAACAAGGGGGAAGGGTACAAACAAGATTGGGAACCACTTGCCTAGAGGAAGACTGTCTTACATCTCCTGGGAGCACAGCATAATAATGGAGGCTTTCAGGAAGCAACAGGAATAGAAAGAGAGAGTTGATTCAGACTCTATAAACAGCATCTTCACAGCGGTCAGCGGTAGAAGAGGAAAAGATTATGACAATGATGATGATGATTATTAGATGTACAAATTGAAAATTTTACCACTAGCTTCCTGATTTTACTATGATGTGATTAGTTTTATTAATTAAGCAATTAAAATTTATGTTGACTGTAGCTGATGTATACTGTAAAGATGTTCCATCATTGTGTCTTATTAAAAATTGATGTTCTAAAATTAATATTAGTGTTATTGTTTAATTTTTAGGCAAGATGGCACATGGAAAGAATTGAAGAATCAAATTCCTTAGCTGCAAAAGCAATATTAACCGGATACGAGGGATGGACTACACTTGATTTACATTTTCTTCAGGTATGTCATTTAACATGTCAGTTAAATTGTATAATTTTTTTTTTTTTTGTATTAGAAAAATTACATCTGTGTATTAGAAAATACATAATTATTTATTTAATTCTTTGCAGGTGTTAATAACACTATTTTCAAAGATTTCTAATTGTGACCGCATTTAAATATTTCTTTGATGTCTATGTTCAAACTTTATTTCTTTGATAACTATGTTCAAATTTTTTTTTAGTATAAGTTTTTATTTTCAGGTTTCTGAAGCCTTGAATGTTTTGGACCTTTTTGTTGATGAAGTTATTCGTGGACTTCATGAATCAAAGGATAAAAAAGCTGTAGTTTACATTATAACAGGTCGTGGTTTACATTCTGCTGGTGGCCGCGCTCGCCTTAAGCCAGCAGTTCAGTCCAGGCTTTTGAAACGAGACCTTCGGTAATTATTTATTATTCATTTCTTATTTATTATAGTGAACCTTTTTCTAATTTAATACATAATTATGTTAATGATAGAAAGGGGCTATAATTTGAAATATTAATGGTATCATATATTTAGATTGAAAATATTCTTTTAGATAATTTTACTGTCAATGCCCAATTTTTCAGCAGTCAAACAAATGTTAATCTGCAAATTTTGAAAAAACAGAATAGAAATTCTGGCATAGGTAGTACATTATTGGCATTGGTACTGATCAATTAAATATTTTTCATAAAACATATATTAAAATAAAATAATCCTTAATGGAAACCTTTTGTACTGGTCAGTTATATAGGGTTGCTTTGTGGCCAATGACGTGGTATTCCAGAATTGTAGCCAATAATAACAAGTTTGAACATATATTTTAAGACTTGTGTTGAATAAACAACTAAACTACTAAAAAGTTGTTTAATCTTTAACTAAACTATAACTAAATAGGTGTGGAAGAAATGTTTATTAAATAGCCAATGCTTCCTTGTCACTTTGTTATTAATACTCTACAATGATTAACCTTGCTCTGTATATATATCTCAGGTTCTCCCTCCCCCATTTTTATTTTCCACCACTCAGATACCTTGATACTTATGTATTTTAATTTTAATATTTACCAATTGTAGTTTTAATTTTTATCTTTATTACCTTATTCTTTAATTGTTAACAATTTCTTTTTTATTACTTATTTTACTTTTTTATTTATACTCTTGATGCTTATACATTTTAACTTTAATATTTACCATAATTTCGTAATTTTCAATTGTCTGTATTTTGCATATTTAGCCAGCCCCGGCTCTAGCCCATTACGCGCCCTTGTGCAATCGTAATCTAGGCACCCTCTAGTAGGCACGCGCCCTAGACCGCCTCTCTGGAGGTATGGCAAGGGGCGTGAGACCCGGCACCTGTGTGCCCCGCATACCCTCCACATAGGGTAAATCGGCCCTGTATTTAGCCCTTAAGAAGACCTGCAATGTGGGTCGAAACATTGGCGATTTAATAAACATTTCTCCCTATCTAGAGAAATTTATTGACCTCCACCTTTTCTTCCACATATATAATCAAGGTCTACTATTATCATTCAAGACAAATATAACTAAATAGATTCTCTGATAGTTCTTTGGGGAGTGCGTTAAATGTCACAACAGATATACCTTCAATTGCTTGTACGAGTATTATATTGACAGCCATAATTTATTGTGTTTAACTCTGTCAAGTTTAATAGAAGTAAAAATTAATTATGGATTATCAAATGTCTTATGTTCATCATTTAAAATGTGCCAAGTTGGTTTTTGTTATAATTTTTTTCTATATGGTGCTTTGATTTCTTTACTAATGTTAAATACTAATTATTGTATGTCGTTAGGTATGTTGAACAGAACCCAGGGATGTTGAGAGTCACAATCCCTAGAACAGCCTTGACAAGCTACAGTAGGGAAGTAGCTGTATCTATTTAAAATTCTCTACAATTAGCTTAAAATCGTATTGGTTAGTTTTAGACTGATTTGTCACTTAATACCAAAGCTATCTTTGTTTATTTCTTTCAAAAACATGTTTTTGTAGGCAAGTTGCTAAAGTTTGTTCATAGGAAAATAAAATAAGTTACACTTCTTGAAACTAGTTAGTACTGTTCTGGGATTAAGTGACTATTAAATTTTATTACAATTATATGTGATTTTTAAAACAATTTTGCATATATTTTATTTTTTGTAGAGGTAGAGGGAACTGTCATTATTATTATAGTGATGACATATTTTAATTGATTAGTTTTATTGTTAAGTTATCTTAGTTTTAAAGTATTAAATATATTTCGCACTGATAGCAATCTAGAGCTAATAATAACATTAGAGGTAAAAAGAACTATGTACAAAAAAGGAAGACAAATTTTTATGTTAATTAGTAATATATTTTAGACGAACCAAATGTTTTAATAGTTAAGATCTTATTTCATAAAGTGGAAGTTTATACTGGTCTTCAGTAAAAGAAAACTGTTGTTTTCTGATCGTGCCTTGCAGCAGCTTTTGTCTATTATTTTATTATTAAGAGGTAGTTACTAAGCCTTTTCATTGAAGATGATAACTTATTCAATTTCTGCTCAAATATTGTAATAGTGAAAATTAAGAGAATATAGTAAAAGATTCTTTTTAAGGCCGCTTGTTATGTCATCATTATTCATTTAGTCAGGAGAATAAGTCGCTGTGTTAAACCACATCTGGACTTAAGAAAGCTAGGTAGCAAATGTATTTTTCTAATTAAATATTTCAGATAAAATTTTATTAATAGATTCATTGTATATAAACTAATACAAAATAATTGTTATAGCTTAAGTATTTTTGAATTTGATAATGGAGTTTCTTACATAAAATCATTAAAGGACAATTTATAATCAAATAAGTATTGGGTTAATTTACATAAAAGGCTACCAAATTAACACAAATTGCGATTACTTTTCCTTGCTTATAGCTCAAAAAAACTTTTACAAAGGAAATATTTAATGTTAACTTTTACAATGGAAAACAAATTTTGTTTTCTTAAAAATAAAAAATTAATAATAAGAATTTTAAGTGTTAGAAATCTTTTTTTTAAAAACTTATTAAATTAATTACTTTCAGGTTACAATGTGTTAAGAGTTTTATTTTATGGAAGCATTGTTTTGTTGGTATTTAATTGAAGTTTTTTTATTAATCTTTATTACTGCATTGTTTTAGGAAATCGTCATTCTATTCCAAAATTTTGTTTATATTATGATAAATTTTACAATTAAAAAATCCAATTTATTCATTTTTAATTTAAAGACAAAATTTTTGTGCACATGTCTGTATTACCAACTTGATTTTTGTTAGTTTGAGCACTGTCTAGAGCTTTAGTTGTGAGTATTGTTTCCTTGTTTTTTAATTTGCTTCTTGCTTCTGGATGTTGTCTTTTCGTTGGTCTGATGTCTAAATTGCAATAAATTTTCTCATATTTTTTATACAAGTTTTTATTTTTAATAATAATTCTCTTGAAATAGACTAAAGGCATCCATAACTTGTTATTATTATAAACCAATAATACTTTTTCATCACTTTGAAAGAGCAATATTTTTGCTTTTTCTGTATTGTGCAGATTTTTGTAAATGCCTATCTTAGTTGCAGTAAAAATCATAATTATTTCTATTGATGACTAGATAATTAAATATTTTTCTCTCTTGAAATAAATCTGACATCCCCTTTGAAACTTGATTTTCGTACTAGGTTTCTCCAAGATTAATCAAGACATTCTATATATTCAAGTATCTGGTTGTAAGTATCTTTGTATATATGCATTCACAAATTTTTTATTGAATAAAAATTTGTATTTTTGTTATGAATCCCTCATTCACTGTAATTCGAAAAATGAAGTATTTCTCAGAATTAAGCTATTCTCTTTCTACTTCGAGGGACATCCCAATGTATTTTATATATTTTTTAAATGACATTTTTTTTTTTAACTCCAATTTTCAATTACATCAATTAATGTTTACTCAGGTTAAAATTAATTTTATGAGTAAATAAAAGGATGTTTTGTTGAACAATATAGAATGAACACCATGATTTCCTTCTTTGATGTGATAAGAATTTTGTTAATTATTTAGATGTTAAGATAGTAGAGTTTGGTGAACTTTTCATATCATACGGTTATATGTAAGGCTAACCTTCCTGTACATCCAGTTTACAGAAAAAGTAAACTTGGAGTCAATTTTATGGCTCAGCTTTCTAATAAGCTTAGCCCTATTAAACATATGTTATAAAGCAATTTTAGTGTAAAAATTGTTTTTATTGACATCAAAGTGGAAAGTTGACACAATTTTTTATTGAATCATATTATAAGTATTGTGCAGTTATATATGAGGTTAACTTCCCTTTGTTTCCTGTTTACAAAAAAAGTAAATGTGGTGTCAAGTTTATGGCTCAGATTTTAAATTGGCTTAGTTCAATTTAAAATGTGATATGAAGCAATTTTGGTTTAAAAATTGTATTTTGACATTAAAGTGGAAATTTAACACAACAAGTGTATCTCTTATGTGAATAAGCTATTTTGAAGCTTATTAACATGAGAAAGGAAGGTCTGTAGATTGTACAACAAAATACTATACATAGTATTTGTCCTCTATATTTTCGCACTAGATTTTTTATATTTCTATTGAAAGATAAACTATTTTTATATATTTCTATCCCTATGTATTTTATTTTACAGGAAGTTATAAAATAAAATAAAAATTTATTTTCATATTTCACCTGTATTGATAGATAATAATTATAAATTAGGTTTGGTTGTTGATTTTAAAATACAACTATTCTCTTGAATATTTTATGTTGTAGTAGATTGTTTTTCTTTCACTTTATATATGTATATTAAGGTAAGCAACAGTCCTGGGAACTCACTACTTGAGGGGTGTAGATCCAAAACTCACATTCTTCATTTTTCATAACTTTCGGTAAAATGATAAAAACTTATTCTGTTATAAATATATGAGTTAACGAATTTTTAGAAGAACAACAACCTCTTCTCTTAGATAATTTCTGACTCATTTATCCCATAAATTTATAACAGAATTGATTTTTATTGTTTTACCGAAAGTTATGAAAAGTGGAGATGTGAGGTTTGTATCTGCACCCCTCAGTTGTTATCACTGTAATTATTGTTGTAAGGTTAGTTCATTATTCAAATGGCAACGAGATACTTTGTACCCTAAACAGGTTGCTTTGTTTTAATATTTCATGGAAATCAACTTGGAGCTTACACTCCTTTAGATGTAAATAGTATTTTTTCCAGTATTCATTCATTAATCTGATGAAAAACTTCTTAATTTAAGATTTTCTGGGATATTTTTGTTGAACTAAATAACTAGTCGATAAAAATGCAGACCTGCATCTCCAAAATATTTGGGAAGGGTTTGGTATTTTGCCATAATTATAGGTGATATACTGAAATAAAATTGAGTTACCAGTGATTGTGGTTAGCTTTCTGAATTGAATTATATGAGAAGCAATCCTTTTATTTTTTTAAGTCGTATTGTTGAATAATTAATTGTGAACTTTATTCAAGTTATAGAAGTTCTAAATAGATTTATTTGTCTCCTATTGTTTTATTGAAACGCTCCTTGTATCTTTTATCAGTTTAAGTTTTCACAAAAATATATCTCTGTAGCATTTTTTATTTTTGTCTTGTAATAAATCTTTATTGTTGTATTCAAATAAAGGTTTTTATCTATTGTCAATTATAGTTTTGATTTATTTTGCCATTTTCTATCTATATATCTTTGTTTCAATATCTTAGAACACATGTGTTACTACTTTTGGAAAACTCAAAGTAAAGTTTTGATATTTACTCTATTACTGCATCATGTCTTTTGATATTTAGTAATTACAGACCTTAAAACTGGTAAATTTCAAAAGTGTGCCATTAACTTACTTTGAGTTTTATAAAATTATTGAAGAATGGGCATGATATACTTCTATCAAGCTATCAATAATTGCCTTATAAAAAGGTACTTGGTCATCTATATCAAGAGCTAATCTGCGATAATCATTAGTCTGGGATATTTATATACTTGGATAATCATATTGCTGAATCATGGGTCATAGGGCTGGGAGATTCCATAATTACCATACATAAATTACATTATTTTAAAAAATAACAGATTTGAATGATTAGGAATAATACTGAATCACTGTTGACTTAAACATTTTTTAATAGGAAAAAATGAAGTATATTAATAAAATCATTCACATTCTAAGCTAATGGCTTTTACTGATTCTGAATATATATTTTCAGAATCAGTATTATACATATATTATTTTCAGAATATATATATGTATAGTGACAGCAATGATGGAAATAAGTAATGGTGTAATAATCATAAAAAGCATTGCCAACGGCTATTGATAAAAATATGTAAGTTGATAATTTTCTAGGGCTAGAACTAAGAAAAAGAAAATCCTTACAAGCCACTTTATGAATTTAAATACCTAGCCAATAACGTTGAACTACAAATCCTATATCAGATGGTTGGTTGAAGGAAACTTCAAAGTGAGGAAATCCTTTAAAAAATAAGGAATGAAATTAAAAATAGTAAATACATTGATTATGGCAACAATCACAAGTTTATTCCATTATTAATTGCACCACTGTAGGCAGTGTTTTTCACCAACCCCTCTTCAATGATGCTCTACCTTCTTGCAATGATTGGACTCTTCCCCAAACATACCATTAACTCTCCTATTATTATTAAATAATTGATTACATTATTTTCAGTTTTATATTATTTCCCTACCTCTACTAGTTAAGGAAAGTATTGTTATTCATTCCGCAGTAGACCCATAAGAGTGGACTGAGACAGGGAGGGGGAAAGCAAGGTGCTCCAGTCCTGCATCCAAGCCCTTTGTTCTCAGGAGTCCTTTGTTGTTGTTGTTTGTTCATTTAACGTCACTTTATGCAGCTATGGCTAATCCGACACGGAGTCTTTTGTTCTTTTGATTATTTTCCGACGACCCTAGACTGTGCCCTGTTTTCTGGGATTCCTTACGATTTGGTTGCTGTGTGACTGATTGCCAGGTTATCTGACGAAGATGAGAAAGAAGAATACGCTGGCGAGGTTCCTGTACCTAATATTGAAGACTTGCGCGATAGAATTATAAAATCATTGCAGAAAATGCAAGGGAGCTCAGAGATTCGAGGATTGTGGAAACGGGTGTGATAAGGTCACGAGCTTGTATTAGAAATAGGGGCGGGTATTTTAAAAATGAACTAGATGTTTAAAAACTGTAAAACTAGATATTTTTTTTAAATAAATTTATTTCTCACCATTCTTATTTGTATTGCTTTTTCCTTTAATTTTATTATTAGTCATGTCTACGTGGTTTCTTAACCGATTGTTGATTTTAATACCTCATTTGAAAGGTAATTTAAGATTTTAAATAGGATTTTTTTGGTGAAATTCTTTAAGTAGGAATATCTTGGAAAGGGTTTACTTTAGGACAGTAGGTCTCATAGATATATCGACTGGAATTGCCCCATACCATCACCAAGGAACGACTCCGCCACTAATTTCAGGTCACTCTGTATAACAATTAATTCTTCTAACACTTTATTGCTTTTCCGTATTGATATGAATATTTTAATTAGTAAACCTCGCTGAGTTACATACGCGAAGAGGTCTCGCCACCTCTGAGGTAGAAAACATAGTCTCTCAATTCCAAGAGGTTGGCCTCTGGAGTTTCATCGCATGTAATGGCACAAACTTAGAGGTTTACCACTTAAGGGGGCAATAAAAGCAAACCTACACGGAACACCTCTACGTATATGGCCGGCCTAAGATAGCTTGAAAACTGAGGCTGTTAATCCATATTAATTGATTGATTTTAGGCTTAAACAAATGTTCTTAACGATTTTAAAATTAATATACAATATTTTAGGGGCAGTAATTTCAGTTTTTCTTTTTCTAATTTGTAGGACTATTAAGTTTTGATTTACATAGTGCAAATTTGAATGCTATTTTCCGACAAATTAACAACATTGGTCTTAAATTCATAACAGACAAATTTTAGTTACATTTTAAGTTTAGCATCACTCGGATAGGTATTGGAGAATTAAAATCAATTCCAACAAGTCCCATCAAATTACCTTTACCCTTCGCCGAAAACCCATGACTTCCTGTACTACAGTATCCTGTGATAGTACTCCACTTATCCTACCTAGGACTCAACTTAGACAAATGTTTTACTTGGAACCCTCACACAAGACTGAAAAGACAAGATACAGCTAGACGCTTCCGACTACTTCAACACATACTAGACATACACTCAAAGCTTCAGATCAATTACAAAAGACTTATTTATGTGACTGTTATAAGACCTATATGGACTTACGGAATTGGACTATGGACCACCAAACCATCGAATTCCTCTCGTAGTCAATCCTTGCAATCTAAAAGCCTTCGCAAAATCCTAAACGCTCCTTATTTTGTCACAAATAAAACCATCCATAATAACCTTCACGTGTCATATGTTACCGATTTAGCACATTCCAGATACCTATCTACACTAGTTTCCATCCCGGACAATCCTCCTAGGCTTCTGAAGAGAAGACGGCCTCGCGACCTTCTACTATAGAAATGTTATTAGAGTGCTGCCAGTGGGTAGTGCCTCTACATGTCCTGTCATTTATGTATTCATATAGCCCAAGGGTATATGAATACAAGGTACTAGATGTATAATTACAGTTGTACAATTCAATAAAATAATAAAAAAAGCATCACTCGGAAACTAAATCATACGATAATTATTCTCGAAGAAGGGAGATGGAGTTAATATCAAAACACTGACCCCAATACCTTGCCCAGTATTTTTATGGCTGTTTAATCGTAAATATTTTTGGATAGCCAGGGACTGAGATATATATGTAGCTCTTCTTGCTTAATTATGCTATTATATTGATTAAAATAACACAAAATTAGTGTTTCAAATTGTTAAAGTTATATATTTTTTCATTTTTATTTTATTCTGATTATTTAAATATTTTTTAGTTTACTTGAGGAACTACATCTGTACGTTGGTACTATTTATTGCTCTTTGTAGAGACGAATACCGCCAAAAGTCGTGTATTACGAACAGATATCTATTGGATTATTGCTTAGTTTCCACAGGTAGAACCCACTGTTTGTATGTGTATTTCCATCCCTTTTACTACTGTTTAGAGCTAAATAAGTTACGATGGTTCAATTTTCTGTGGAACAGTTGCCTGAGTTATTAGCGGTGTACTATAAACGGCTTTTTCCTTATGAACTTTATTATAGATGGCTTTCCTATGGGCAATGTAAGAAAGTTTTGCTTATATTAGATTTCTCTTTTGCTTTTATTGCTTTTATTATATTTATTATTGTTTTTAGTAAATCCTAATTCCTTCTGTAATCGAGAAATGTCATTTACATTGGCTGGTGAAGTTTATATCAGATATCAAAGCTTTGACAAAATTGATGACCTTGAGAAAGAATTGATTAAAAAAATCCCAGAAAAAATTGACATTGGTGCTATTTACAATGTGAAGTAAGTAAGAATTAGTCATATATTATAATTACATTTTGTTTATTAGGTATTATGAAGTGAGTGAGGGCACTGGCACCTGGAGTTGTTATCAATTTATGTTTGCCTTGAATGCCAAGTGAAAGTGCAACATTATTTATATATTATTATTCATTTCTGTCTGACATGCTTGTGTGTTGGCTGTTGTATAAAATGTAACTTTACGACCTGCTCTGCATTTGAGAGCATTACACATTTTAAACAGTTGATGGTCAGATTGTGGTGGTTTTGGAGTTAGAAATTGAATGGCATCGGCAAAAGACCATGATGTTTAAAGGTAGTTTATTGGAATGTGCTAATATCTTTGACAAAGAAAATAAAACACCTTTAATAAAAAAATAAAAAAGAGAAGGTCCAAGAGGAAGAGCTCATCCTAATGCCAATTAAATAACAAATTTAGGCATACCTATGTGAGCCTTGAAATTTAAAGACATCTGAATTCATTTTTTATTTTCATTATACATGTACAATATAAAATCCCATATCTCAATAGGATATCAGAACTTCTAAATCATTATAAAAATATATTTAAAATATTGCAGTTATGTTGTATTTCAAATAACTATTCTACCTCGTATAACAACTGTTGGAACTTAGTATTTAAAAGACAAAAACTGAAGCATTAATTACTTTATCACAGGCCGAGACAAAAAAGAATGGCTAGCACATTTGAAGTTGAAGAAAAAGAATTAGTATTTGATATAGATATGACAGATTATGATAGTGTGAGAACATGTTGCTCTGAAGCAAACGTTTGTTCAAAATGTTGGAAATTCATGGCTCTTGCAACTAAAATTCTCGATGCAGCACTAAGAGGTAATGTAACTTTTTGTTAGCCTATCTTTTTAACATTTCCTTTTTTTAATTTTATTTTTGCTCCGTTATAGATGATTTTGGCTTCAATCATATATTGTGGGTATTCTCTGGTAGAAGAGGTATTCATTGTTGGGTATGTGATGATGTTGCCAGGAAACTTGATTCAAAAGTAAGATCTGATGTGGCAGAATATTTACAATTATTGACCCGAGAAGACCATACTGGAAAAATTGCCCATCTTAATTCAGAAAAAATACATCCCTCTATAAGGTAAACAAAAATGACTACTTAGTATGTCCTGTTCTAGGTGGTTAATATTAGTTTAATTATATTTTTATAGATTTCTTAAGTAATTAAAATATTTTTTATAAAGAGTATAGTTTTTAGTGCCTTAGCTATATAAAGAAGCAATATAAAAAATATTCAGTAACCTCATATTTGTGGATCAAAGTTGCAGTTTTGATATTAATGAGTCCGACTCGTCACCTTCTTGCCTCATGCCCTTCAATATTTTACTTTTTTTGTGTTTTTAAGACCATTAATCAGATTTTAAGGGTGTGTACTAATAGTCTGACTTTTTTCATTAATTATATACTATCAGATAGGAATTAGAATTATATTTTGTTATTTGACCACAATAAAGTTGTTGGGAAATAAAGAATGGTTATAGATATTTTTTTTAGTCATGTTTCGGTCAAATTTGGTAATTAAGACTTGTAAGTTAATATAAATATTTGTTTTAACACGATTTTGAGAAAATTCTCTCTTACCTTCTGGTCTCTTCTCTGGCTGGGAGCATATTTTCATAAATTATTGATGAAATTCATATAAAAATAATTAGAAAAGAACATTTTTGCCAAAAATTCATATCACAAACAGGTGGCAAAACTAGGCCCTTCCCCGTCAAATTTTTGTAGTAATTTTAATTGTGTATGTTCTTTTTATTGAGTTGACTTTTAGCAATCTCCATCCATTAAAGTGTTAGTTTGTTTAATTTTTGTTTTTGTTTATACGTTATTAAATAATGAATAAACCTAATAATAAATCTTTTGTTGACTTTGCTTTTCCTTACTTCTTTTTTTTTAAATAGCCCTTTGATCACCTTGTAATGTTTCAATTTTGCTTCATCTTCTTCTTGTTTACTTTCTGCAGTGAAAGGAATGGGGAGGGGAGGGAGAAAAACTGTAATTTATAGTATTTCAAAAATAAGGATGGTTCTGATTTAATTTAAAGATGTTTTATAAATGCCGAATATTGTTTAATGAGGTTTAAGGTTTTTATGTTAATTTATCAATAATGTGCTTCTTTATAAGTGAAATATTGAGCATTTGTTTAGTTAATAGTATGGATAAAAGTAATTAATGTAAGGAAAATATTATATGTGCAGCCCGATGAATAAGTGGTTAAGTTAAATTTTGTTCAAAATGAGTTTCTTGTACTCATGGAAGCGGAACCATGTTCTCGTAGTGCATCAGGGGCTATGTCAGGCATTTTATGCACATATTGCTTATATTTTAACTCCGTTCTACAAGAATGCCACGATTTAACTTCTCCAAATACCATTAAACCTCTCTGGACAAAATTCAACTTAACTCGTTATTCACAGGGCCTGCAGATATATATATATATAATTTATTTTTATGGTAGTTGTTCTCAAAGGAGAAATCATGAAAGTGAAAAATTAACCTGTACAAATCATTCGGCTAACCAAGTATATCAGTATAAGTTTATCTATATATATATATATATATATATATATATATATATATATATATATATATATATATATATATATATATATATATAGAAAATAAACATATAAATACAATAAATAAAAAAAAAATAAAATATATATACAAAAAATAACACATAATGTAGGTAAATGCAAAACTGAGAATTTATTTGCTTATATTATATAATTTATTTTTATGGTATATGTTCTCAAAGGAGAAATCATGAAAGTGAAAAATTAACCTGTACAAATCATTCGGCTAACCAAGTATATCAGTATAAGTTTATCTATATATATATATATATATATATACTTATACTGATATACTTGGTTAGCCGAACGATTTGTACAGGTTAATTTTTTACTTTCATGATTTCTCCTTTGAGAACAAATACCATAAAAATAAATTATATAATATAAGCAAATAAATTCTCAGTTTTGCATTTACCTACATTATGTGTTATTTTTTGTAATTTATGATTTTTTTTTTAAGGCGTGCTTTAGATATTATTGAAAAGGACTTTGAATCTGCCTGTGTTGAAAGTCAAGATATATTGGGCACTCCGAGTCGCATGAATAGTGTTTTGGCTATGATGGAAGACGGTCTTCGACAGGAAGTAGAATCTGCATGGGAAGCCTCTAACACTTCATTAGAAAGATGGACAGCTTTTAAGAAGATATTTTATGCACACCAAGCCAGTGTAAGCTCTTATTTCTTATATTATAGTTTTGGTGGGGAAAGTATAAAGTTAGTGCAAATTTCTAATTTTAAAAATGACTTCAAATGAACTAATTGTATTTTACTATTAAGATTCATTTGATTAAAATAGCTCGTTAGTTTTTGTATTAAGTAACAGATAGTTAGATAGTTACAGATAGTATTAAGTAACAGTTAGTGCAGAAGCAATGAAATGGTCTTAAACCAATTGCTGGAGAATTTTCCAATTGTTGATACTTTTGTAATCAAAATACTTTCTTTCAATTGATAATTACTTCATACATTTTTGAGCATTTTTTTTTCTCATTTGATACTTAATCACTTTATATATATATATTTCTATTGGCTTGTAGATCTTATATTTATTTTTATTCTATAGAATATATATATATATATTTCTATAGACCTTGTAGATCTTTGGCCACAAGATCATTATACTTATAATCTGTTCATAATTATTTATTTTTTTCATTTCAGAATAAATTGAAGAAGCGCAATAAAAATTTGATTGATGAATTAATGCTACATTTCTCTTATCCTCGTCTAGATATAAATGTCACGAAAGGTTCTAACCATCTTCTGAAAAGTCCTTTTTGTATTCATCCCAAGACTGGTAAAGTTTGTATACCATTTAAACCTTCTGCTGTTTCATCATTTGATCCGAATGCAGTGCCTACAATTAGGTAATTATCTTTAAATGTCTGAATTTAAAAAAAAAATTAAATCGCATTTTGTAGGTTTTCTTAAAAATTAATTAAAAAATAATACTGTCTATCTAAAGGACAATGTTGAAGTACTAATATAATCTTTTATAGTGATCTCGTTGAAGAAATACAGCAATACGATGCAAAACAGGGAGACATTAAAAAGGGCATGAAGGATTATCGGAAAACAAGTATGTATAAAAGTATTCAAGTATTTGAAGAATTCTTGAGAAAACTCGAAGAATCATGGAAAAGCAAAAATATTGGTCAAGGTATGATTAATACATGTGATGTGAATGAGACAATATTTATTGTTTAGATAGATACAAATAATAATACAGTTTTTCTTCTATTTCAGTTGAATCTATGGATTTTTGATGTTTATTTTAAAATCTGCTGGAATTGCCTTTGATTGTCCATGTTGAAATATTATTTGGATCAGAAATATTGTAGATTGTTTTTACTATGAAAATTTTATTTATATATATATCTTGATTTTTCATGGTACAATTTGTTATATATAATATTTATTTATTCTTGTAAATAAACTTTTGTAAATATTTTGATTCATATGTGTAAAACATTATTTTGATTAGTTAACAGTTGTTACTTAATGAACCCAATTTTTTTAGTTATTACTTTATTATATTCGAGTAAATTATCTAGTGCACCTATATTTTGAAGAAGTAAGCAATGATTTTTCATTAAAACTGTTCCTTACAAAGCAGCTTTTTCTAGATTTTATTTTTTTAGGAAATAATATAATAATAATTATTATAACTGAAATAATGGTGGTTTTGTACTGGTATAACTGGAAGAACTGTTTCGGTAGTACTGTTTGAAGAGTGTAGTGTTGATGCTAATTATTATATTGATAAATGGACTAATTCCTCCATCAATGGTCCAAGGCACAGATGATTTGGGGTTTCCCTTAGACATGCTACCAGAATAGTTCGGAAATTCTTAAATGTTTAGAGTCATTGTTTTTTTCTTCTTATGTAGGTGGCATTGGTTTATTCCATACAGCCAGATATATAAATTATTGAGTTCTGAAGATGGTTTGACTTGTCAAAAATTATAGAAAAATTTATTTTCTCGGTCGTAGAGCTGCATATATGTCTAATGTTATTCTAATTATGATAATAAAAACTAAGTATTTAGGGAGTAAAAAGGAAAAAAATGAAATTTATTATATCTACTAAAACATCAAACATAAATCAGCTTCTTAAAGATATTATTTCACATAGAATATATACCATGAAAAGGATGTGACACTGCCACATAGAAAAATATAGAAGGCATTTCGTAGTATCTGTAAAAAAACAAAAAGAAAGCAAAGTATCAATATTTTAAAGAACCAAAGACCAAAGACCTTTGGCTGAATATTTGTTGATAGTGATTGGGGTTACCTTATCAGATGGTGTATTTACGGTGTTGTACTTGTATTGGATTTATATTCATAAATAGTTTCACTTATATAGCTTATATTACAAGGAATGCATTGGTAGTTAAGAATAATTTGGTATAAATTAACAATAATGAAAAATATAGCATTGGTTGGACATCCATTATAATACCTTGACATCAATGGACATATTTTAAAAATAGAGTTAGAGTTCGGTAACATTGTAAATAAAGTTTCGTGTCAATATATTTTGATCTTTGTCAAATTGTTCTCAACTTTCTGAGCGACAATGTATCTGTACCAAAATAATAAGAACTAATTATATTTTAAAAAAGGTTTTATCAATAGATGTTCAAATCCAACCACTGAAACTAATAGCATTATAGGAATCCATTACTAGGTTTGTGGTTATTTAAGAAAATTAAAAAATATAGGTTTGTCAGTACTTATAATTTTTTTTTTCCTTGAATGTATTCTCCAATAATGAAGTATGTAGTATTTCCTAAGATGTAACTCTTACGCAATCTGTTTTGGAGCATAACTCATGATTTCACTCCTGTAATGGCTTTGATATGTGTTAAGTAGGCAGGGTTTCCTAGATCTGTATTTCTTGTGAGCGTGAAATAAATTTTACTTGCAAAACCATCAACATTCACCTTTTTAATTTTTGCTAAAAATAAAAAGCTTAGATCGCTTTTTTGTTGGTTTTTGAGCATTACATTTTCATAAAAATGTTTAAAGAACCATAATGATGTCACTGTATGTTTACAAACTTCATTATTAATGCTTATGAGAGATAATTTTTATGAGGTGGCTGAGTAGGGATTGCGAAGCCTAGGTGCATTGGGTGGAGGCTCCTTGACGCTAGGATTGGCATAAGAGGAAGTCAAAGAAGAAGAAAAGATAATTTTCAAATGAGAATTCGCAAAAATGGCAACCTACCTATTCATCTTGGTGGATGACTGCTTGCCTCAAGATGTTGAACCAAACGAAAAATTATATTTCTGAACATGAGTACCAAAACGCAAGTCGGTTTTTCTTCCAGGTTGTAAATTAAAATTGTTTGGAAACCTCAAAGAGGACTTCTGTGACGAAGGCAATACTTCGAAGAGAAGAAATGAAGGTGAGGCAGAATTATGAAAACAAAATAATTATTGGGAAATGGAAGAGCAAGCTCAATGTCCTTTTTCTTACCACAAAAAAGTGCCTGAGATGGTTGAAATAGAAGGAATCAAAGGGCAAAAAATGAAAAAGCCGTTAACTATAATAGAATAGAATAGTGCAAAAGGGTATAATGATCTGTCTGACCAACTGTCCTACAGTAACACATTACAGAAAGGAGTGTAATGGTACCGTAAAGTTGCATTAGAGTTACTCAGAAATACGGCTACAGTGAATAGTCATCGCTTTATATCTTGGTAGTTAAAAAAAAATGTCTATTGTTCATTTCAGGGAGGCAATTGTGAACACTATCTTAGAAAATGCTTCAATAAATGACCAAGAAGTATTACTTTCACCCTAGCAAATAGTTCAAAAACATGTTTTGAAGGAGAATCAACCCGAGAGAGGACGTTGTCAGGTTTGTTATGAGAAACTATCAATAAACTTTAATTCCAAAAATGCTGTGAAAACCGCGAAACAAGTAAAATCCTCATGCCCCCAATGGCCATACAAATTTATCTGGATGGAATTTTTTTTTTTAAATACATCAATGTTTATGCAAGAATATAATAAAGCATGGCTGGAATGATGCTAATTATAATTGAAAGTAATTATTAATTTTTTCAATTACTTCATGTTTTTAGTAATTTTTCTGTTAGAATTACTGTCAATGTAAATAGAAGAAAATAACTTTTGTATGTAATGTGATATTTCATATTCCTTATAACATATTTTCATAAAAATGTTGCTATATGATTAATTTAAAAAAAAATTTGTTTTGTCAGTTGCCAATTTAACTTGGTATGTGGTATGTATCAAAATTATACATCTGGAGCATTCAATAATTTGCATTACAGAGCCAGACGTATCAATTTAATACACCTGCCATTTTGGAAGTAGGAATGCATGTAATAGTTTAATTTAGGTACAAAACATTCAATGGCTGAATTTTAATAATAAAGACATGGCCTGGGGGAACATAGATGTGAAATGCGCCTGGCCTCAGAGAACATACTACTGAATCACACTTTGGCGTTAACATGTTTAGGAGGAAACCTTTGGGGGTGGAATTATCTAAATTTCTTCCTTAGTGCTCATTTAAGCTATAAAAAGAACCTATCTGCAAATTTCAAGATGCTAAGTTCAGTGGTTTCTGCTGGGTGTATTAGTCAATCAGGTTACAGTTTCATTAAACTTCGCCTGTGTGGTGTGTTGCTAAAAAGTAGCCTATGTCCTTCCCCAGGCTTGAGATTACCCACATCAAATTTCATCGCAAACGGATCACCACAGCCGTGAAACATACAAAATGAAACTGATTAACAATCGGGACGACAGAAGTTACTTTCGTTTACTGTTGTTCGTGTCAGCAAATGATTACTTAGGATAACGATTTCACTTGTCGTACGGGAGCAGCAAGAAATTAAAACTGAAAGGATTGAATAATGTACATATGTAGGTAATTGTGTTTTTAGTTTCGGCGGGCCTACTTACCTACTTCAATATACTCCTGTAAACCTATGTTACTTGATTTGTTTCGTTCAGCGAAAATATGTAGATTTTGCGAGTGAGAAACACGTGAGGAAGCTACTCAGAGGGCAGAATTTTATCCGACTTACTTGATATTTATCGTTATATTATGACCAAATTACACAAATCATTATAAATTGTAGTACGTGTTATTCTGGTGTATAATCTATATTACTGTAAACTTTCATCCAAATTCGTTCAGTAGTTTTTGCGCGAAAGAGTAACAAACATACATATACATATGAGTACAAACTTACGCATTTATAATATTAGTTGGATTATTGAAAAAACAAAAATTACATACCGAATTTTGACGTGTTCTATTCTTTAAACAATCTGAGTAGGCCATATTGGTAAAAGTAATAGACTGGTACAGTGGAATCCATTTTCTTGAGAAACACCAATAAAGGAAATTATCTAATTTTTTTCGGAAAATGTAAGATGTCTGTGTCACCAATTGCCTCATCTACAAAAGATAAGAAAAGAAGGATTATTTTAAAATTAAAAAAAATTCTTAACGAGCTGATACTCGTAATTTAAGATTAAAATTTAGGGGTTTCTGTTTAGAGAACTAATATTAATTACCTCGCTGTAATTATACATCGAAAAGTTACAGATTGCTTCCGCGTTTTTCGATCTCGTTGTTGAAAATAAATTTAGTGCCTCTTCTAGATCCAAGTCCTGGTGTATGAGTTCATCCAGGATCCGACAGTCTTCGAAACCCTGTAAAATAAATAAAGTTCTGTTTTTACTTATATCTATAGATTTAATTAAATATGGCAATTATTAATGAAAATATTTCGATTAAGCATGGTATACATTTCAGACCAAATTTGAACCGTCATCAAAGCTGACTAGAAGTTGCTAAGGGTACACCTAAACACTCTAATCATGAGTTTTATGTATCTTTTATATTTTAGGAATAATACAACTTTTTCTATAAAGCCAAAATTATATTGACAGTTTCGCATTATGTTATAAAATAAATTTTCTCGTTATTCATTGGTGTTAAGTGTATTTTTAATGTCCTTTATGACAGAAAATATATTAAAATCATGTGCTGTCGTCTCTGTACAGCGTAAAGAACAAATTTGTCTAATGATTCATTGCTTCTCTTCGGTTAATTTGTGTAATATTCTTTCCAAATTTTCTGTATATTAAATGATGCTACTAATTGTAGAGGATATATGATGGCCGAGTCAATCACAGAGCCTTACATGGACAATCTATTTTGTATTTTCATTCCCAATTTGTCTATAATGGTAAATGAAGTGTTAGTGCAGAAACAATGAAATACTGTTATAATATAATATATTTCGATAAACATGGTCGAAAATGTCGGAGGCTTTAAAAAATAACCCGTCGCCTTATATCCTGGCAAAGAAGGGTAATTTCATCAACTAGGATGGTTTAAAAAAACAGAAATAAGGGTTGTTTACCAAAATAACGTGGACTTGATAATAAAATGGCAAAATTGGCAGAAACGAGGATTGTTTGTTCGCTAGTGCTCTCAACTACTAAAAGTAGCAAAATCAAAAATGCAGGTGATTCCGTGTTTTTTTTGTGCAAAGAAATCTTCGGAACTTACCCTGTATTCTGTATTGCTAATTAAGCTCCCTACGTGGCGTGCAATCAGAAGAAAAACGAAATAACTACTTAAAGTTTGGCGCCCAAACAGTTCAGAAAATGTTAATGAGACTTTACAAAAGTATTCTCCATCTTTTAGTTGAATCCATTTTGTAGTCAGCTATTTCTTTAGGGTGTAGGTAAGGCTATTTGTTTAAAACCTATTACCTACAAACAGTTTTAAAATTATGGCCAAGATTATCTTTAAAAAAATTGAAATTTGTCGTTAATTTGTTGTTTTTTTAAGATAAAATTTATATTTATAGTCTTTGGCCAAGGCCTGACTTAGCCACTTACGCATTACAAGAATCAAACCATTGCGCTTCCATCGATACTGTTAACTGTTTCTTGACACATTCGACTTAACCACTTATTCATCCGAGCTGCAGGTCTATCGGTGATAATGTAGTAGCCAAAAAGGGAGGATGATAAGGAAGTAGAAAGAACCTTTTGTGTCACGAGTGCAAAATAATCTGTAGAATTCGTAAAGTCATCCTTCTTATGAAATTTATTGTAGTTGTTCTTGTACTTTGAACCCTCGCCATTATATTATATATATCAGATATATTATAGCTCTTACCCCCTTTAACTTAACAAGATTCTAAGTATTAATTTGTACTAAGTTATTTTATATTAATAATATAATTTTTCTATATTATTATATTACTAAACACAAATGGGTAGTGGGGAATGTGAGAAGCACTCGAATCTATGCAATTTCTAGTTTACTTCCGTTGAATAAGAGGTTAAACTCGAATTTGGTCCATAGATAGTTAGATGTATTGGAGGAAGCGGAATCGTGTCATTCTAGTAGTTATAATACAAGCCATAATGTTATTTCAAGCCAACTTCTGACTTGGCTTATGATTAGTCGAGTACGATTTCGCTTCCCCAATTTCAAGAAACTCGTTTTGGACGAAATTCGACGTAACCACTGATTTACAAGGGCTGCAGATACAATGCATTATATTTAGCTTTAGTGATGAAGTGGCAATCGATTTCAGCAAGATATCTCCTCTTTATTATATATTAATTTATGTAATATATACAAACTCATTATAATTACAATTGTTATTGTGAATTATTTATGTTAAATATGCCTTTATCAGCTAACTTTTACACGAGTCTAATTGACTTGCTGAATAACATAAATTAATTGCGGTTTTTTAAAACCTTTTATTTTACGCATCGGTGTGTGTAGATTGAGTGTGAGAAAAAAATTTCCAAGGTTATTTCTCTGAACGTTTTACTTACTCTCTACACTTGAGATAAGGCAATCGACCACGATCGTTAATGGTGATCTCTCTCTCTCTCTCTCTCTCTCTCTCTCTCTCTCTCTCTCTCTCTCTCTCTCTCTCTCTCTCTCTCTCTCTCTCTCTCTCTCTCTCTCTCTCTCTCTCTCTCTCTCTCTCTCTCTCTCTCTCTCTCTCTCTCTCTCTCTCTCTCTCTCTCTCTCTCTCTCTCTCTCTCTCCCTCTCTCTCTCTCTCTCTCTCTCTCTCTCTACAGTTAATATTAGTTAGGCCTTACGGTCATTATGGTTGTCTTAAAGTAATGAAATGTTTAAAGTACTTCTACGTAAATCGAATGATTATAACATCAGTTACAACTTACTGCATTCATCCCTTGGCCATAAAAGGGTACCATGGCATGTGCTGAATCTCCTATTAATACTGCTTTATTTCCAATGTTATATTTGGTACACTGCAACAACAAAATAACAGTTACCATCATTAAAAATATTCGAACTGGATTCATGAATGGTCAATTTAGATGTATCCGTTGAAATTTGAAAATAATTCTTTATTATTTGAGCTGTAATTTTTGGATGTGATATAAGCCCATTTTTTTCATGTATCGAGGTATTTAAGGTTTGATTTTAAATTAATTTAAAAATATAGGTAAACGTTATGTTTTTAAAACTTAGCAAAGAGTGGTGTTTTTAACATTATTCATTTTTTGAATGCTATTATGAAATAATAATTATTAAAAATATTTAGAAGAATAAGCGATTTAAAAAAAATAGAAATGGAGTTATACCACTTCCAAAAATAACAGCTCATTTATTACATAATAATATAAAAAAGTATAAAGCATATAAAAATGTTGCGATTACTAAAAACATTGAGACTGGATTCAGGAATGGTCAAAATGGAAGTATTCGTTTAAATTTAAAAATCAAACAATTTTCATTATTACAATACTCCCTTTACTGCGTACACGGAAGTAAAAATGTTAAACTGCGGTGAAAAAGTTAATTAAAAAGTAGTATAAGGTTATTTTTTAAATATGTAATTAATAAATATATTGAACGCGAATAAGGCATCAATGAGGTTAGTTAATAAAATTTATATTAGAAAATGTCGAAATTAAAACAACCAAAACTAAAAGTTCTCGAAAACCGATAAGGATCAGATGTATTGAGTAGTTGTGATATGTTGCTGGGAGTCTCATGTTCTTTTCTTTATGTAATACTCGTGTGAAACATAAGATGGACTAGCTTTTTATTATTACATTTACTATTAGAATTAATATTTATTAAATTTGTAATATTTATTAAATATTTTTAAATTTATTGAAATATGCTATAAAAAATATGATAGGCAGTTTAATGTGTCATAAAAAGTTTTGATACTTATTACTTTCAAAATTAATATTTTCTTCCTCATATCCTTACTTCAATATAATTTCAGTTCCTTAGTTTTTAATCTTTCATCAAACATTTTTTTTATAGTGACTGCTTGCTTATCATGCTTACATATTAAATATTGAATAAATTAAGGTCCAGACATGAAATTTAAAAAAAGAAAAAAAAGAAGGAAGTATATTTTGTTTAAACTAAAAGTTAAATTCCGTTAGATATTTGCCGCAATTTAAATTCTACCCGGAGCAAGTGCTCCTTTGCTCCCCTCCTAGATTAATTTTGTAAATATTGGGTAAAATTAAATATTAGACTAAGCAAGAATCACTATAAAAAAAAAAATATGAAAGATTAAAAACTAAGGAAGTGAAATTATACAGAAGTAAGGATATGAGAAAGAAAATATTAATTTTGAAAGTAATGCTTATCAAAACTTTTCATTACACATTAAACTGATTATAATATTTTTTATAGCATATTTAAATAAATTCGGGCCTTAGTAATTGTATGTATTTATAATATTACAAGTATATAAATAAATTGGTTGCACTAATATAGCTGTTGCTAGAGAGCTTCGCCAAAATGTCATGCATCCAGAAAAGTCTCTTTCGCATATTTAGAACTAAGTAATCAACTGTCTCAAATAGATTAGTAATATTTAAGACACATGTAGTTATAACAAATATTAACTTGGTTTTTGTATAATGGATATCAAATTCAAATTCAATCATAAGCGAAGTAAGTTTTATATCTACAGCGGCGGTGAATAAGTGGTTAAGTCAGATTTTGTCCAGAGAGAGTTAACTGGTTTCAGATAACCGGAATTGTGTCATTCTCGTAGTTTTTGGCTTGAGCTGGAGTTGTAATATAAACAATAACTCCTTTTCAAGTCAATCCCTTACTTAGCCCCTTATTCACTACGAAAATAACTCGATTCTGCTTACTTAAGTACAAAAAACTCATTTCAGAAAACATTAGAACTTATTCACCTGGGCATATATTTATCAATATCTTATGATTGGTAAATGTTTTATTTGTTTGTTTTTTAAATTATTTTTTGCCAGTTATCTGTGTTATTGTTACAAGGTAATATTTATTTCGAAAATATAGTTCAGGCATGTTAACTGTTGACTTTAATTGAAAAGGATGTAATGAACAAACTAGGCATGTTGGGACTTCAAGGAGTTGCTTGATGCATGAATTGCATGCTGCTACAATATTTAAATTCCACATCAACCCCAAATTAAAAATAATTTTTTTAAAAATTGAAAAAATTAAATTTCGAAACTTCTCATTTTAGTTTTTACCATATGCCTTCAGTATCAAAAGCGTATTACTCTGGAATTCTAAAAACTTACTTCTCCACTTTTATAGCTAGTTTAGTCAAGCAATTTTTTCTAACACGATTCACTCGGTTCTGAATCTGAAGTTTCGAGAGCATAAAATTGCTTGACTAAACCTGCAAAATTTCAATTTTTAAAATTTCGGTGCTATCCGCTTTCGATTAATATCGTACATAGCAACTAAATATAATTAAAACTGATAAATGTAAATTCACCTTAATAGAAACCAAATGAGACGGTTTCGAGAAATCCTCAACGAGGTCGGATTCTCCTATAAATTGAAGGGCATCGGGGAAGTTTTCTTGAAAGAACGATTTGATAGCCTTTGCATTGCCTAACAGTTCGTCGAATTTAAACAAAGGCATAAATAGTGTGGCGTTCCAGCTGCTGTCTTGCTTTGGAAGTGCAATCAGCATGAACTCTCCCCTTGGCCAGATGTGCAAATGGTTAGGTTCCATCTGAAAAATAAATTTGCGTTAAATATCCGTAATTTATTATGTTGTATTTGGATAAAGTAAAATAAACAGTACAGTCTCTACCACGTACTGAACCCATGACTCTTCATAAGTGTTATTTACTTCTTTTTTTTTTTGTAAAGTAGTATAAGTCAATCAAACAATGTTCACCCTGAACCTTGCGAAAATATATCATCAGTTCAAAATAGAAGGTTGGAAACTGGATGAAGGGGTATAATTTGAAATCTACCCAATAGCTCTGGATTCTGGCTTTTGTGTAAAAATATTTGTTTGGAATGTCCAATTGTAACTAATGTCATGATGTAGCATAGTGTTATGTTGAGACTCAATTTTTATAGGTTTAGTTATCAAAATCATACATTATATTTTAATTTAAGTGCCCTTCATAAACTCCTCAACAATAACAAAAAAAATCCCTAGTTTTCGGATATTTTATCCAAAGGGATGTTATAAGGCCACATAGATACAATTATTTATCCGACAATAAGTATAGGTTTTTTTATACCTTCCCCATCTATTAAACAAATTGTTTTCACGCTATAATTTCACACGTACACTTATTCTCTTCATATTTTTTTTACAAAAATGTTTAATAAACTTTTAAAGGAAAATTGGTAGAATTTATTATTGATCATCCGCATTTTTTGGAAACAATTTCAAAAAGTTCTGTCTTTCTAATGAAAATTTATTTTTATGGTGAGAAATAAGAGTCAAAAGAATTTCCACCTGTCCTGACATTCATGTCTCTACTTGATATTTAAATTTTGTTGATATTTCCTCTTCTGCCGAAATTTTTTTCCAGCTTTTGGTGGTCAACGGAATCATAAAATCTATACAAAGGTTTATTTTAATTTCTTATCTAATATTTGCAGAAGGAAATACTTGACCAACAGCTGATAAAAGGATATTAGTCAATTATTTAAAAAAATTAAAATTTCAATCGTACAAAAATAATTTGATTTTTATGATTCACAAATACTCAAATCTTAATATTTATAATGACTTATAACTGAAAATCATAAGTTCTACCATTATATTCGTACCATTTTCGTGACGGTCAAGGAAAAAATATATTTTTATTGACTTAGCTCTTAGATATTTAGTACATCCACCACTTGTACTTTGCACCCGAAGTGGTAAGGAAATTCTAAAGTGCTTATGATTTTAATTATAAATGAATTTATGTGTTTAAATTCACATGGGTATTATTTGCTTCTTGAAGGTATTGTAATTATGCTTCTTTTGCCGTTCACCGTCGAACTCGAGGCTCGTTCACCGGCGCCTATGCCATTCGTTACTATCCTGGAACATTTGTCTAATCTGGTTCCATATCTTCCCTTCCCTCTTCCCAGTGGCTCTATGGATTCTCTTCTTGTAAGCTTGGGTCATCCAACAGGTCTTTGTTATACATACCTGAGGTCCTCTATTTTTTCTTTTACTGAGACTATACCTAGTTATAGTTTCTCTAATATGAGGAAAATCTGGGGCGGTTACTCATGAGAAGTGTTTCTCTAGGACTGTCCACTGTTCTGCCCCATATACTTATAGAAAATTTAGTTCTTTGTTTCAAGAACACGTACTATAGTTGTTAGTTCCAATATGTGGGAATATATAATTCTGCATAAGTACCTTTAGTTAATGTTTTGGCCAATTTCTTAAAGCTTTAAATAAAGGCATTTATTAATAAATATCGTTACTTTATGGTTGTTAGCCGGTGGTATAGTAAGCTCTATGTAGCCGTGTTCGATGTAAGTCTGGCTGAAGTCGAACAATGGGAGCTTCATCATTTCTCTCCTCACGATCGAGTAGGCGCCGTCTGCACCAACGATCAGATCGCCTTTGTCTTCTTTTAATTCAGAATTATTATTGTCTGCACTAAAAGCAACCAATACAATAAATATAAATAATAGCATTCATATTGAAATTAAATATTGTTAAATGTTTATGTTTGACATAATGACTTAAGAGGAAATGTTTTACTAACCTGTTAAAGAAAATTTTCCTTTCTTCGAAATTCACACTAATTATTTTGTGGTTGAAATGAAGGTGGACATTTTCATACTTCTCGGCTTCTGAAATTTTAAGATTTTTTTCAATTAAAGTAAATTCCATTAGATAGAGCTAGAGATTAATTAAAGCCATTTAAGCTTTCAAAATTGTGATCACATCTTCTGAAAAAATCATTTAATGAAAAATATTTCATTAAATAAACGAAAGACGAGGGATATAGGGGAAAACGAGGTAACTCACTCCTTCCTTAATGTTCAGGAGTGCGAAATTGGCCTCGGAATCTTTCAGTATCATTCTTCTTCTTGACACGGCGCTATGGTCCATGGAGGACCTTGGCCTCCTCGACAGTCTTCCTCCACTTTAATCTTCATGATCAGCTTTAGCAGCCTTTTTTAACCATTTTATGTACGTGCCCCAACCATCATCTTGCTTTTATGATATAAGACACCATATAATGTTCTTCGTATGGGTCCTTAAGTTTATGATTCTTTTTGATAAGGAAGCCATATATTCTTCTAAGGATCCACGTTATTAAAATCCATGGAGAAGCCACGTTACCTCGTTTTCCCCCATCAATGTTCAGATGAGATAGTTTTTCTTCAGTAAGGACATACTTCAGCTATCCGAACTGGGTTTTTTTTCCTATTTTGACAACAATATCGAGTTCTCCATCGAAAGATCTATCCAAAACTCCTTAATACTTATTTACCTAAGCTCTAGTGATAGCTTTAAGAAACGTACCCAGCTGATTGGCAAATCGTTTTATTAGCCATACATGAACGAAGCCCAGTGGATACTTTATGAAAAGGTGATCCTTTTCATCACAGTTACAAATGTGGAACAAATAGCCTTAAACCTACCGGCTGACTACTTTCTTCACATAACGTCAACATGACGTAAAATGTCAACATGTTTGTGAAAACGTTGCTGTATTTTGAAGTGGTTGTCGTATTAAACACGAAATGCGAGTTTGAAATCTTTTGGACCACATGAACGTGGTGAACAAGTCAAAAGTCAGCCTGGCAAATTCCTATAAAGTGGGATATGTAGGCTGCAACCGGATACAAATATTTGTTATGTTCAGAACACCGACAACTGATTTTTTAAAAATAAAAGCATCCAAGAGAAATTTCACCCAATAATTTTATACTTCTGAGAGCCAAGACGCTACCTCAGGGGATTTATGAGATAGAGATTAGAGTGGCACAGCACTGAAAAATATTGTTTTTGAACACTCTAAGCGTGGGCAGCGGGAGGGCGGTGATGAAGAAGTAGATAGAAAGATTCCAATGACAGTTTGATCAAAAGAGTCTCTGTTTGAAAAATAGTAAAACTAAAACACATATGTATAAGAAAATTTATCTAAATCGTAATGCCTCAAAACTGCTGCACCTTCAGTTTAACAGGCTCACAGCTTTTTACCTCCAAATACAAATCAGAAAATTATTTAAGCACGTGACTCGGGAAGAGGGTAGGGGCGACTTGTCTAGTGGTTAGAATAACAACCTACTTAGCCCAAGATTGTGGGTTCGTAGCCCATGTAGCTCTAGGATTTTTTAAAGGGAGTAAAAAATTCTTGGCATGCTGTTGGAAGGGATGTTAAACGGGGGTCCCGAGCTTGTACGATGTCAGGTACTCATTAAAGATCCCTGTCCTAATTAATCCTGGATAGGTAATATTTAGGGCTCCCACTGTAGCATCGTCCACCATAGTAGCATAAAGTGACGTTAAATGAACAAACAAATAACAAAAAGAGGGTGGTTCTATTACCAGGTAGGTATCGATAGATAGCAGGTAGGTATCGATAGATAGCAGGTAGGTATGAACTGAATCCAATCATGCGGAATAGTAATATGAAACTGTCTTCCTCAGTTTCATTCCACTGGTTCTGTAACTAATGCTATAAGATAGAATAAGCTACTCCCACTTCCATATATTCATAAGGAATATTTATGGTTGGAAATTCTAGTAGAAATAGTATTCACGTGACAAGCTCGTGGTTTTAACGATGTTATCGGCGCTATCAGCTGTCCATTTTGCGAGACTGAAAGCCGGTTTATTTTCATAAACCATTCATGCTCATTCGTTTCTTCCCCAAAACAAATGCTAGTTTTATTTTCTGACGCCTATTTATTGCCTAGTCCCACTAACATTAAGAGCAAGGTAGGGGCTTGTTGGCTTTTGTAAAAGTTGCTTTGTTGTTCAGCGTTAGTTATAAAAAAAATAAAAATAAAACCTGTACCACTACAACCCGTGAACGGGTCCGGGGTCAGTACATGGTAGAGACTGTGCTGTTTCAAGAACGGTTATGCAGGGAGGTGTTTGTCCTAGATCACGCTCAACCGGAAAATGTCCCCACTTATTTTGGGTATCCACTTTACAGAGGCTGGATGAGCCCCAGAAGAGTCCTAGATCCCACATGATCCATCTCCGGCTGCTAACAGACTAAATAAAGTCTTTGAACCAGGATTTTAGGCATGGCAACTCAGTGCTCTACCACTGACCCACTCCGCTACCCAGTGCTAGATATTGCTTTTCAAAATAACAAATAGAATTTATAATGAAAATTGGACTGGTTTTCCTCAAGAAATGAGATTAAATAATCTATTATATAGACCCTACTTCTCTTAAAGGTTTCTTTGTACTTTCCTACGTTCCTTTGTACGAAAAGACTGGAGATGGAAAATACACATCCCTTTGTAACTTCGTACAAAAGGGATCTATCTTATGCTACTGTACATCTACTTCCATCATACCTATTTTATCTGTGTGCTCGTGGTGTTTAGTCTTTCTATCATTTAATAAAGCTATATATATTTACTATTTAAAGTATTTCAGATTTCCGATGCATTATCGTCGACCAGAAGTTATAAGCGCATTAAAGATGAATGGATTTGTCTGACCTGGTTACGAGAGCTGGTAGCTTAGTTGGAAGAGTGCCGGACTAGACATGCCGAAGACCCGGGTTCGAATCCCGGCCAGGACAAATCTTTTCTTTTAAAAATAAAAATATTTAAAAATTGTATTCGGTGGGGGCTGGAAAAAAATGTCTATTAATTACTATGTTTATCAGTAGTAATCCACTCAACCATTTAACTTGTAAACATGATTCTGTCTCTTACCTGTAATGAGTAATTCATTTAAATGTTTTCTTCCAACTGAATATATGCACTGCAAAAAAAAAAAAAAGAAAAGTGATGTATAATTGTTACATATTGTTCCATATAAACCATAAATTTTTATTTGAAAAGAAAAGTATATATATATATATATATATATATATATATATATATATATATATATATATATATATATATATATATATATATATAGAGAGAGAGAGAGAGAGAGAGAGAGAGATTTTAAGTTACAAGACCATATGAATGACCTAACAGTTTAGTTTCGATTAGAATTGTTTTATGACCCGAGTAAAAATCATACATAATAAAATTGAAAATGTTAAAATAACCAGTAGCAGACATTTTCAGGTGATTGCTAATGTGGTATATACAAAAAGAAATAATAATAAAAATAATAATAGATACAGAAAATAATAATATATTATGATTTATTCTATGATAAAAAATTAATTCACTGATGTGAGTTAAAGAATGGGAAAAAGAAAAAAAAAAGTTTTTCTTTTATGGGAATCTATTAATATTCATTATATAGGTTACAGAAATGAACCGTTTAATTGTTGTTTATTATAATCTTTTTCGCATAAAGAAAAAAATTCCTTTGCATAAAATAAAAAAAGAATGGAAAAAAGTATTTTTAATTTAACAAGCGATGCATGCATGTATTGTTTCCTTCTATTTTTTTTTTTAATCTAATATAAATTTTAGATCTCTGTCATCTTATCCTCACTTAATAGAGACAGATTTGACGGTTAAATTAATCAAACGATGACACATGTCTATTATCAGTCAACACTGGTCGAATTATAGCATCCCATACTCTTCAATCCCATATCACTGACCTTGAAAAATGGTGTAAATTAAATCAAATTCCCACAAATTCCGTCAAATCACCTTTACCCTCCGTCGTAAACCAATGACTTCATGCCCTCTTTTATCGTTTAATAACACCCCACTGATTCTTGGGCTGATATCATCTTACTAGACTGAAGCGACAAAAAACAGCTCGCCTTTTCAGGCTACTTAAACGTTTACTAGACAAACGCTCTAAGCTCCCATTAAACTACAAAATACTCATATACATGACAATCATAAGACCCATGTGGACTTACGGAATAGAGCTTTGGGGCTCCACTAAGCCATCGAATTCCTCTCGTATTGAATCCTTATAACCCAAAATCCTCAATGCTCCTTACTTTGTTACGAACAAAGTCATCCATAATAACCTTAATGTCCCATTTGTTACTGATTTGGCTCAAATCAGATATCAATTCTATTTATAACAAACTTTATTCCCACTCTAACCTACTAATGTCAAACCTAGCAACCTCTTCGATTCCTAATAATACTCTGAGGTATCTGAAAAGAAGACGGCCTGATGACCTTCTAAGTTGAATTTGTAATTCGAGTACTACCATTGGGCATTACTTTGTTTTATCGCTATTAATAGCAGTTTTTGTCTAATTGAGTTAACTGGAAAGGTTTGGACCTTTATTATTTAATAAATCCATAATAGTTAATAATTTCCTTTACTACCTTGTTGTAGACTGGATCATATGGAATGCTCTTCTTCCCCCCGGCTTTGTCATGGATCAACCTGCCCTTCATGGGAATGCCATGTTCCATGATCAGATCCTCCACGCCAACACGTGAGAGGGCCTCGATACCTCTTGTAGAAAGTGCCAAGTTGATAGACCGTCCCTTGCTCAGGTTTTCCTTCCTCGGATCTGCAAATAATACCAATTAGAATAATTGTTATAATATATATTATACAAACTTAAACTTAAAATGGAAATCAGGAGCCTATTTTTACATTTATACTGCAATCTATCTGTATATTACCAGGAACTTAATATAGTAGGAATGTTGCTATGGTCAGCCTAGAGCAATGTCTCATGTTATTGCGTAACTAGTTTATTTAAGTAGTAATTACCCTCACGAAACGAACCACGTGATTGTAATCTGTAGATTGAAAGGAACAAGAAATAATATATTTTTCCATAAATAGGCTAAACTAATTCAGCACAATGGACCTCTTTAAGGCCGAAGTGCATGGATGAAGAAGAGTCCTCTAATTCATTGAAACAGAACTTGCACTCTTACAGTGTTTATTAATGTTTCCTCTCACTGGTCATTTATTAACAATATATTTATAAAATTATTGTATAAATGTCATTCATGGACATATTACATCACTTCTTTCGTATAATATAACTTACAGTCCAGAAAACTTACATTTTATTACTTAGATGTCATTACCTATGAATTATTTTTTTTTTGTCGCAATAAACGATCCAAACTAATGGAATCCATAAATCTTAATGTTCAATTCATAAATAATTTTAATATTTTTTTTCTGAAGAATGTCTACCAACAATTTATTTTATGTCAGTAGCGTGGATGAATGAGTCAGTACCGTGGCATGGAAAATTTGAATTTTGATTAGCGTTCTCGATAATTTTAAGTTGTACCGAAATCCTCTCGGACTTTCATTATTACCATAAACTATAGTAATAATATGCATTAAAATACTAAAAAAGAATAATTATAGATTAAAAAAAAAGTAACAGTTAGAACAGAGGTTATTATAGATATTATAATAAAGTAACATTTAGAAAGTAAAAGAATCAGTAATATTATGAACTGTTATGATATATTAGAACTATGTTAAAACAACGAACAAAAAGAACTACACTTACACCAAAGAACCACTTGTTGATGAAGAACAGCAATAATATCTGTTATTGCTAAATGTATATTATATAATCATATATATATATTATTTATTCTATAATTATCTCATTAAAATAATATTACCAAAATATATCATAATCTTACCATTTCTATAATCGTAGATGTGAACTTCATGTCCTCGTAAACCAAAATAACAGCCGCACAATGAACCGACCTTAATAAAAACAAAAACATAATAACAATATTCAAATAAATAGATCTGAATTCAGCTCAAATAATAAAGTTTATTAATAAGGGGGGTAAAATAATTTGAAATTGACTCCTTCATTGAGTGCCACTAAAGTCTCCAAACTTCTCTTATCTTTATTTCGCTTAAAATCCTTTCCACCCAATTCCAGTTACCAAAATGAAATTGGTTATAGTGGGTATAATCAATGGTATAACCACTTACGAATCGAAAAAAGTAACGATTAATGTTTAAAAAGATATTCGAGGTTGCTGATTCACGAGCCTAAAGACATAGGAATTATCTTAATGTGGTGTTAACTTCTATTACAAGTTTCTTATCGAAGCAAGAAATTCAAGAAGCGCCTTTCACAAATGGCTTTTATTTATATAACTGTATAGAAAATACTTACACCACTACAACTTAAGAATGTTTTGGGTTCAGTACATGGTAGAGCCTGGAAAATATTTCTAGGACAACGGTTGTGCTAATGGTGATTTGTCCGAGATCACTCTCAACGCCAGGTTTATCTCCCTATTAAGGGCACCCAATTTATAGAGGCTGGGTAAGGGAGGGTCTCTAGATCCCAAAGGGTCCATCCTTGGCTATTAACAGATTTTATAAATTATCTGCCAGAGGTGGATTTGAACATGGAACATTCAGCAGAACAACTCAGTGTTCTACAAACTGAGCTATCTCTCCTCTACTTTTATTGATTTATTTTTATTTTTCGCAGTATAGCGAAGATGATTGGTAGAAAAGAGCTCTGGCTCCATAGAACACTGCTATTGGAAATTTATAATGAAATTTAAGAAAAGTGAGTTGAAATTGGCCTTGTGTGTTAGTTTTATAGGTAGAATTATATCACTGAAGGGGGGGGGGGGGGTTATGAGGGCATCAATCGTGTTCTGGTCAGAAGTTTGTGAAAAAAATCCTCTTAGATTAAGTTATCTCCTGTCCTTAAAAAGTCACTCATTTTATAATTGATCAATATTTGAAATATAAAATAAATAAATATAATAAGATATTTGAAAATTCACTCTTAATGAGGGAAGTCTACACCTAAGATATATATCGCATATTTCAAAATCAAATATAAATATTAGAATAAATAAGTTTGAAATATTATAATTTATACGAAACGCATGGATGTTTACAATGCCTACGATATCTGTTCAAATAATTATTCTCACTAAGCTTTCATCGCCACATAAATCATACTCAAGAAATTATAATTTCTATTATTTTTTTTACTCGACTTTTCTCAATATGCCGATCCCGAGAATGACGAAACATTTAATTATTAAAAACCAGTATTATTGTTTTTGTTTTTTTTAAGGGGTATAACTTACAAGAACATTCTTTAGAAATGTCATAATCGGCTAGAATTCCTAATAAACATATTATGTAATATAAATCGTATGAGTCTCGTGGGGTAGAAATAATATATGTTATCTAATGAGTAATAAAGAATGAGTTAATATGTAATATTTGAAATGAAGAAAAGCTGATAAAACATACAATTGGCATGTCGAAATATTAATTGTATAGAAAAAACAACATAGATAAAATAAGATATAAAAATAATGAAAACATCAATGCGTTTACACTGCCTACAATATCGGTTCAAAGAATTATTGTCACTAAGCTTTCATCGCCACTTAAATCATGCTCAACAACTTTATAATTTTTATTATTTTTTACCTCGACTTTTCTCAATTTGCCCATCTCTAGTATGACAAAACATATAGTTATTAAAAACCAGTCTAATAAACGTGTACGTAAATACGTGTATTATATTATCTATGTTAAAATAAACCAAACATCGTATGAAGCTTATGGGGGATAAATAATATCTAGTAAGTAATATTTGAAATGAAGGAAAGTTGGAACATATCGAAATATTAATTACATAGAAAAAATATAAATAATAAAATATAAAAATAATGGCTCAGGGGAAATATTTATAACTTCTTATATATTACTTACTTATTATTCTCTTTATTATAAATTGATTTAATTGTTTCTCATCATTATTTTATAACTCATATCCCATTGTTCTAATTCATATATTTTAAATAACACCTTTATATATATTTTTTTTTGAGGCGTATAACTTACAAGAACCTAGTTTAGAAATGTCTACTAGAATTCATAGTAGATGTATTATGTAATATAAATAAATAAATTAATTTAACTCACCAGACCACCCCCTACTATCAAAACCTTCATCCTGCGAAGCCTAATAAGTACTGAGCTCCGAAAGACGTATTATATAACAGTTGAATAGACTGGTTGAGATCTCCATTGCATACTCCTCACAGAATTTTTATTTTTAATTCGTCATATGAGTGATCTTTCTCCTAATGATTAAATTGCGTCTGTTTAATAGTTGTCTTTGGCGTGCTGATTGCTGGCGTATTACATATAGAGTATTCCAAATATGTAATAATAATAAAAATAATAATATATGTGGTAATATAAATTGTAAGAACAACATCTATTCTTAGAACATTAAGAATAGCAGTTGTTAGTTTAATAAATTTCAGTAAGAATGTACATAAGTGTATTATATTATCTATGTTAAAATAAAACAAACATAGTATGAAGCTTATGAGGGAGAAATAATATCTAATAAGTAATATTTGAAATGAAGGAAAGTTGGAACATATCGAAATATTAATTACATAGAAAAAATATAAATAATAAAATATAAAAAATAATGGGTTAATAAATAATTCAGGGGAAATATTTGTAACTTGTTATATATAACTTACTTATTATTCTCTTTACTTTAAATTGATTTAATTGGTTTATCATCATTATTTTTTTACTCATATCCCATTGTTCTAATTCATATATTTTAAATAACACCTTTATATTATATTTAATAATACCTTTATAACATTTTTATTAATAATAACACGTGACCGAAACTCGGTACTTGTTAATACACCAAAAAGAAAAGTAACAATAAAAAAAAATCGTCTTCATCAAATAATTATTAGAATGTTATTTATTACTAGCACACAGTTCAGTTTTATCTTATAATTTAAATTATCCCTACTTTTAAATATATTTTACTCCAATTATACTATTTCTATTTTATTCTTTACAATTTTTTTCTGAATAATTTAATTTTTTTGTATCTCGTCTATACAGCCCTGAATATGACCTGCAATGTGGGTCGAAACATCAATTTTAAATAGATAGTTTATACCTATTTAAGGCATTCTTTCTATGACCTTTACTGTACCATTTTCTTCCCCATATATATATATAGAAGGTCAACTAATATTCGAAATCTTGACTTATGATTCATGGGATTTGCGATCTTTGACCCACACATTTTCCTTTACTCTAAGTATATCAATAAATATCCTTGTAAACAAATGTATCACCTTTACTTACAAGGATTATATAACAATTGTTATGTAACCCGCGTTGATATTCGGCTACTTCCTAAACCTTAAGAAGAGGTTGTTAGTGGAGAAGATTCCCAGTTAATTTTGTTATTATCATCTATTTTATAAGTATTAGTATTACTTTATTTAAATTTCGGATATGTATAGCAACTTGAAAATTTAGCACAAATATTTATTAATAAATTATTATATATTGTAGTCTAAATTATAATAATTATTATTAATATCAGGTAGTCGTTCGGTTTAACCAATGTAAATAACAGATTTGTTTTTTTTATTAAAACCGAGAAAGTCTGTTATTTTAATGTTTATTTTTCATGTTCAAATAATAAAATTTGACATTTTTATATCATAAAAAAAAATGTATTGAAATAATGGGGTGTATAAAAAAAATGACCGTTTTATCAAATTCCAGAGTTCAAAAGTCTGTAAATATTTTAATGCTATTTATTATTTACCAACACTTAATAATCCCTTTAGAGCATTCTCTAAGCTTGTTTACTAACACTAGACTTCTTCAAAAAAAGCCTCAGTTTAGTTATTTATTTCAAAGAAGTAGCATGACAGTATCCTACGAAATTCTCGTAATTTTAAGGCAATACTGGAAAAAAAATTTCACAGCCACTGAAGCAACTCGTAAAATTATTAAATATCAAGGGAAAGGTGTCTTGACCAGCGCACTGCGCGGCGTTGGTTTGAAAAATTTAGCAGTGGAGATACGACGTTGCAAAGGAAGAAGGGCTACGGGCGTCAAATCCGTCCACAAATACTCCCGAGCTACCCAGGGAGTGTGGCGTGTCGAAAGATATGTTAGTCGCCAACTTCTCTCCATGGGGAAGGTGAAACGGTAATATTTTTTTTATACACCCCATTACAATATTGATTGTTATTTGCTAAATTTCAGTACTGATGAAATTGTTACAAATAATTGGCCATTGTCAAGAACTTTGATTCAAATGCCACATTGATCTTATAGACATTACGACAAAAAAAACATTACTTAAGTAAGCAAATGTATGGATAGAATCATGGAGATTACTGACTAGCAATGTGGTAGATATAACATATAATATAGCAGTGTGTAGTTGTAGTCTGTTAAAAATATTCACCTCACGTGTAAAACAATATGGAAGGCTCATCTTGAATGTAAAACATGTACACGTATAAGCATTAGAAGGCAGCTACGTTTCGAGAATTCCATGAGTCACATTATACTTTAAGACACAATGATATGTACCCTGTATAGAAACCTGTATTGTTAATCTAAAAGGACTTGTCCCAGAATAAATAAAGACTTTATTATTATTTATTTTTCTCACAGATTTCTCTGCCGCCAAATTCACATCCCGGAATTCAAAATTCAAGAAGTGTAAATGTTTTACCGATGTAACAATTTTCCAACAATTCTGCAGGTGTCCAGCAGAACTGCCTTTTGTGCCAATTTTAATTTTTCTAAATGGAGGCCAAGTCTTCTGTATTCTCCCGTGTGCTTTTCAATATCAGACCATCCGAGGAAATGACTATTGGAGTTATGAGCACTTTCTCCAAATGATAAAGTGATTTTAACTAATTAGACAGTTCTTGGTATTTCCTAATTTTTTCGACTCTGGTATTCATTACGTTTGAAATATTATTATTATTGAATTATTGTATTATTAATTTTTTTTTCTCGCATTTGCGGGTTCAAAACAGAGATGGGGAAATAACTGAAGAAGAGGTTTGAACAGAGAATTTTTAGGGAACAATAGAATGTAAAAAATAAAACATGGCTACTCAGGTTTTCGAACGTAAACAATTATCTCAAAGTACTTGATAGTACACTTTACTAAGTTCTTTGTACTCAATACTCCATAGTAAATTCTTATAGTACTTTGTACTCGGTGCTCATCAATTGGTTTACGGTACGTTTACTGATGATATTTGATGATGGTTGATTTGGTTACTGTATACAGTACTTGGAAATCGATACTTGTTCGGAATAGTTAGAGACATATTCGATATTTGGTAAACTATACTCCAGGTATCTATCTTCCATATTTGATATTAGTAATTCGCTACTTGTACTAGATAGACTGCACTTGGTACTTCGGAATTACTTCGTGACAATCAGCGCTCAATATACGAGATCCGATTCTCGTTCTTCTTAATTGATACTCAGCCTTCGATCATTTACACTCGGTACTTGATTCTCATTTTATGCTACTCCATACTTGGTAATAGATATTTCTCACTTCCTATAGAATAAGAAATGAAAAAAAATTATCTGAGGTTTGGATTAGGTTTGTCAGTTGAAGGACAATTTAATTTTAATTTCCTTTTTAAAGGAAAACTAGAATCACCGAAGCATTGGAATTTCATAAGACATTTCAATATGATACTAAAGATTGTAAGTCTCAGTAAAAAACTTTCAGGAAAGGAGGTGGACATTACTATGGGTGACCTTGGATGAAAATAATTACTGGATGTTTAATATAAATTGCTGTAAATAATTAAAATCACAAAATTTACTTAGCATTATTTTTTAATATGGAATGAATGGGTTGGAATTGCTAACGTAAATAAGTGTTCCTGTGAATGATTTTTTAACATTTTTATCATGTACTAGCTGACCCGTCGCGCGTTGCTGCGATAGGAAATTTTTAACAGTGTTGCACTAAATTAAAAAATCTGAAATAATTCATAGTTAATATTAATCTTTCTATCGTTCCCTCAACTTATATTTTTTTGTCGAGGAAAAGGAATTTTTTTTATTGTATTTTTAAAATTGTAAACGTTTCCCGTTCATTTGAAATTGGCGCCTATAATGTTAAAAAAAATATTCAGTTGTAAAGTGAAAGAAAACCTTTTAATAAAAAAAAAAGAAAAAAGGAATCTACCATAATAACTGGCAAAGTTATGAAGAAAAAACGATTTTTTAAGTTTTATTTTATTTTATTTTTTTAGGGTGAATTTTAATATTTGGAGTTAAAAATTTGGGAATCTTCATTACTTTTTATGGCAAATAAGATCCAATTTTTTTGTTCCAAATATCGCCTGGGGCATTTTTTATATACCCTTTGGATAGTATACTCAGAACATATATTGCTTAATAAATTGGTTGTTAATATTTCCCAACATGATCGCTCTTATCTTATAAAAAGAAAAAATAAGTGAACCTGAGATTTTGTAGAAAATAATTCTTTGAATCGAAAATAACATTTATAATTGAATTCAAAATAATTTATATTTCCGATTTGTTCTCGCCTCCACTTTTTCTTTCATTTATTTTCTTGAAAAAAAAGTGATCTTATCAAATAGAACTTCCGGTGTATCGTAAGTTAAAATGTACATAGAAGGCTATAAGGTGGAAGAATGTTACTTGACAGGAATTTCTTCCCAATTTATGCCAGAATAATAAAAAGGTAGTTTAAATAAAACAGTATTCAGTGATGGCATCTATATTTAAGATGCCATATATATATATATATTACGTTTGTAGCATAATGTACAGTTTCTGCTCTTGTTGTATCCAGCTGACCCGTCGCGCGTTGCTGCGATAGGAAATTCACTTGTAATACATATATCATTTTTTTTATTCACAATCATTTTTATATATAAAAATCAATTTTCTTTATTTTCTCAAGTGCTTTTGGATACACAATATTTTTTGTTTTTCCTACTGGTGTGTAAACGAATAAATCTGAAGGTTTTCCGACGCGATGTGCGAAACATGGATGCTCCAAATCTAGACCACACACTTGTAGTGACTGCCCTTGCGCTTTGTTGATGGTCATTCCAAAAGCGAGTCGAACCAGAAATTGTAAGAGCTTGAATTCAAATGGCATATCTGTTGGAATCATAGGAATACGTGGTAACAGTACATCTTCACCCTTAAATTTCCCATTTAAAATTGTAGCTTCGATGACATTCTTCATCATCTTTTTAATTGCAAGTCTCGTACCATTGCAAAATCGTGGTGGATTGATGTTTGAGTAGAATGATAGGCACGCCAATTTTTAGTGTTAAAATGTATGGTGGCATACCTGACAAATCAAGGGAATTCAAGAATTCGGTTGGGTACTGGACAATTTCGTCTTGATTAATCACAGTATCGATGGACTTATACGTTATTGCTTCACCTGGTATTCGATTCTGAATGCTAAAATTGATTACATTGACATCGTTATTCGTAGCTGCTAATATAGCACGTGAACTGAGCCAGTGATGGTTTTTGTAATTCTGGGCGATATTTGGGAAAACCCCTCCAATTAATTTGTCATTTTACAAAAGTTCGTTGGCAATGTGATACTTTGTGTTGATTTGTCGATTTCCATCTTTCCATTCCCAATATCCGCCAATTGCCTTGCGAAAATGTTGGCTGATGCATCATTTTGGAATTGAACACGCATATTGGTGTTCAAACTTAATTTTTTAACGTCTCAATCGTACCTTCCTTCACACTTCACTGTCATTTAAATTTTTATTCAAATTTCTCTTCACATATATTTATTTATTTCGTACGAAATTTGTTCCTACTCTACCTTTACGATTGACTCGATTTGAAGAAACTTGATTTGTGACAAATAATTATTTTTTTCAATAAATTTTTAAATTTTTATTTCAAATCAAAAAAAAAGAAAAGGTAGAAACCTTCCCTAGAGTGTACTGAACAACTTCCCAAAGTTTCATGATGATCGGAAGATTGGTGTAGTAGTGCATAACGGACAAACACACACACACATACATTCATTTTTATATATATATAGATAGGCGACCTATATCTAATAAGTATAATAGAGATTAAAATTTGTTCCTACTCTCCCTTTATTATTGACTTGATTACGAAAGAAATAACTTGATTTGCGACAAATAATTATTTTTTTTCTAGAAATTTTTGAATATTTTTCTGAAAAAAATGGCAGGTAGAAACTTTCCCTAGAGTGTACTGAACAACTTCCCAAAGTTTCATGATGATCGGAAGATTGGTGTAGTAGTGCATAGCGGACAAACAAACACACACATACATTCATTTTTATATATATTTATTTTTTTATATATATTTATTTTATTTTTTTTATTTATAATTTAATTTTCATTTGCACCTGCGCAATTGCGCATTCAGCAAATTTGATACTAGTGTTTTTCACCTTGATTTTCTACTTGAACTTCTTTATGATGATGGAGTAAAAATATAAATATCAATAGGTGAGTAGGTCTCTTGGCCAATTTCTTTTTAATCTTTTCCTATCCAGTCCAGGTAACAGGGAGTAGGAAAGCGGAAGAACGAGTGGGTTTGGGTGATATTGTGTCGATGAGTGTTATGAATATATGATTTTATAGTGGGAATGTTCATGTCGTTGTGTATGGTGTGATTCGAAATATACCATGGTGCATTAACAATTTTTTCTGAGAATTTTGGACTGTGTTGTTTGAATCTTGTGTATGTGGACTTTTTTTGCTAAACCCCAAAGTTGTTGTACTACATGTAGTCATTGTAGTCATTGTTGTACTACATGTAAATAAGTTGTGACATTTCTAATCGCTTTACATAAAATACAAATATATTAATCAAATTATTATCAAAATCCTCATGTTAATTCTTTTTCTTATCCTCTATTGGCTGGACCTCCTATGAGAAGATTAAAAAGACAATGGCCTACTCAGAAATAATTAAACAGTTATCAAACATTTCTTATGTCTGCAAATCAAGGAGAAAAAAATTATTGCGATTGAATGCGGTATTATAATAAAAAAAATATTTCAAATATAAGTTGTGTCGTTTTCTTGCATGGGATTAATATGTAATAGGCTATCAAATATTACCCCGCTCAACGGACAATTTCGAACAACGATATTTTTTTTAGAATAATTGATTTTATGTACACTTCTAGTTATTAAATGTTACTTGTTCTTTAACCAGCTTTTGCCCACGGCTTCGCTCGCGTGGAATTTGGTCTGCCACATAAAGTTTCGTGACAGATAGTTTTAAATAAATAATTTAATTTTGTTAACTATAAGTTACTCGTACATCCGAAATTCCAGATGTCTACCTTCAAAACCGACGAGTTCAATACAATCTTTGAACCCATATTATATTAAGAGGGAAACCTTCGGGGATGGAATTGTCCAAATTCCTTTCTTAGTGCTCATTTAAGCTATACAAAGAACCTATCTACGAATTTCAAGATGCTAAGCTCAGAGATTTCTGCTGTGCGTTGACCGCTGGATTTGTTAGTCAATCAGGTTACAGTTTTGTATAAACTTCGCCTGTGTGGTGTGTTGATAAAAAGCAGCCTATGTCTTTCCCCAGGCTTGAGATTATATTTCAAATTTCGCCACAGACGGATCAGCACAGCCGTAAAACATGCATTGACACTGATTAACAAACGGGGCGGGGAGAAGTTTACTGTTGTTCGTGTCAGTAAAGGATTGGTTTTTTTTTAGTTCCTAAAAAAGGATTATATGTAATGTTATTGAATTTATTGTAAAGGATTACTTAGTATAACGGTTTCACTTGTTCAACATCGAGAAGGAGCGAGAAGTCAACTATCATACTTGATTTGTTTTGTTCAGCGAAAATATGTAGATTATTGCTATTAAGAAACACGTGAACAAGCATACAAACTTTGCCCCCTTTTTTCACCCCCTCAGGCGTAGAATTTCGCAAAATCCTTTCTTATCGGATGCCTACGTCATACAGAGAACACATCCTTCAAGTTTCAGGTCTCTACGATCAGCGGTTTAGGCTGTGCGTTGACACCTCAGTCATTCAGGACAAAGCATTTTATATGTATATATTATAAAAATAAAAACAAAACCAAATATTTCTTAATATACGAATTTATTATCTTGCACGTTAGATATTTGCACGGGATTAGGCAAGCAGCGTCTTCGGTGAATTCCATCGATATTCCAACACATTTACACAAAAATATACCTAAACCTTCCACTCTATCTATTGGTGAAAACTGCATGAAAATCCGTCCAGTAGTTATTGAGTTTACCGCGAACAAACGCGGCCGAGGACTTTGTTATATAATATCTATAGATTAATGAATAATAGTATTTAATAGTAACTATGTGAGTGGACAGGTTTTTTTAATTTTTGTAATTACTACTAATTCGATAACTACATGTCAAGCACAACACAATGGGAATCAAATAATGATTAGATTTTTAAAAAATAACTTTAAATTGATACGATACTAATTGGAGGTAAAATCTTAATAATCATTCACTCTTTCAAGGATTAGTATAAAATCAAATTTAAATCGATGTTTTGCGGTTGTTTATTTGGTTTATCGACATTATAAGACTTAAGATGAGAAGAGGCCATTATTTCGTCATGCTTTTAATGTTGTGATCTATTCCGAAATAAATTTCCAAATGAATCTGATATTTCGTAACCCTTTCACTGGAATGGGCTAATATTTTTGTTGCCTCCATAGGCAAATTAGTTATTATTACATGTTAAATGTAATTATATACATTATATTCGTTATTAATTATTTATTTGTATGGGAGCGGAATGGCTCGCTGGTAGAGCGCTGAGTTGCCATGCCGAAGGTCCTGGGTTCAAATCCCGTCCGCTGGCAGACTTTTCTTTATTCTTTCAGCTGTAAGAGATGAATCCTATGGGATCTAGGACCCTCCTGGAGCTCACATACCCTCTGTAAATTGGGTTACCAAAAAAGAAGGGGAAAAAATGTGGTAGTTGAGCGTGATCTAGGACATATCACCTCCCTGCACAAACGTTGTCCAAAAACAGTACAGTCTCTGCCATATATTGAACCCCAGACCCTTCAAAGGTTGTAGTGGTACAGGTTTTTATTTATTTGTTAATCCATAATATGTTGTTATCGTTTATAAACTGAGATATTTTCAGTAGTCGCAAATGTGTTTAGACCAAGATTAATATAAGTATTATTCAGCCATTACCATAGTAAGATCCCAAAGTATTATCATACAATGCTAACTTTCAGTTTTAAACATTTTTTTCCCTCTTGTTTAATTGCTGGTTAATTGTATTGAAATTTGTCGATCATCCCCCCGCGGCAATGCGTGTGTCAGACCTACAATGCAGTTTCAGAAGCCTGAAGTAAGTGATACAGGGAGGCCATAATCTTCATATTAGATCTTGTTGAAGCGAGAAGATAAAACAGCAACAATTGTGGCACTTCTTCAGACCGTGGGATATATTTTTGAATCTGCATCCAAGTAATAACTGATATTTGGAATTATAACGAAAATCTTCATTAACAACTATCAAGACAATAGTGTAAGAAGCCTACATATATGGTATGTAGTATCTAAAGTACATTCCGACTTCTTGTATTATCATTCATATGATAGCATTGTGTTATTACATCGTTCAATTAAGTTGTACTTTCTGGATTTCACAATCATCACATATTACGCATCTTCCAAAAGGAGAAAATACAACCTTCTTGTACCTTATGGGTCTTGGGTTAAGTGGATGATAGAGACTGTATTGTTTTTAAGCCAACAGATGTTCAGGGAGGTGATATGCCCGAGTCTCAACGTTTGTTTGATCTCCCAATTAAGGGCATTCATTTCAAACTGGCCGGTTGAGCATCAGGAGGGGCAGCAGATCCCAAGTTCCATCCATAGCTGTTAGCAGGTTAAATAATTTATGTTTCAGGTAGAACTGTTTGCTTCAGTAGAAATGTTTTTATTTTATGCTTTTGCCATTTTAATTTTCATTAAAAAAAAATGAAAAGTCTTGGATTCAGTACTAACTACAGGACTCAGTACTACTAAGTACTACATAAGTTTCTAAACCAATGGGCGTGATGGAGGTGATTTTGCTGAGATCACACTCAATTGTCATATTTTCCCCCCATTAAGGCTATCCACATTATAGAGGCTAGTTAAACCCCAGGAGAGGCTGGAGAACTCCAGGGGAGGCTGCAGAACCCACAGGTTCCATCTATGGCTCTTAATAGATCAATTTATTTAATTAATTTCTTAACCTCTCATAATCCAAAGGTCTATTGGGTTCAATTCGTACTAAAGCCTATAATTTTTCTAATCCAACGGACTTAAATATTGGCTTATAATGAAATTTAATGGATTTTAAGAGAGGGGAGCTGATTTGATCGGGGTCACATTTAGCCGTCACGTTCTTCCCTCAATTAAGAGTACCCACTTTATAGAGGCTGGGTAAGCCCCGAGTATCCGCTAATGGCACAAGATCCATATATGGCGGTTAATATGTAAAATAATTCATTTGTCGTAGTCGGATTTGCAACTCAGCTGGACACTGAGCTATCCCTGCTCCTAATTAAATAATAAAGTTGATAACTTCTATTACAATCCATCTTCTGGAAATAAGTAATTAGGCACATTAATCATCTGTTAATAGCTATTGAAGATATTAATTTCTATTGATACGCCGATAATATCTTCTATCCCGAGTACTTCAGAGTCCTTAGGTGGTATGTATTGTTCAGTATAATATGAAATATTCCCCCTAATTGTTCTAATATTAATGTATTGTGCACTTTCTTTAATTAATAATTATGACGTTTACTGGGTACTTGAAAAAAAACACAATCATTTAATTTGTAACATATATTATAATCCACCGATTTTGTTTCGGAAAATAATATATATATTTACAATAGTAAGTAATTAGCCCCGATAATCATCTCTTAATAGATATTAAATACTATCGTTAAGCCGATAAAATCGATTAGGTATATATCCCGACTATTTCCGAATCCTTAAGATGATATGAATTGATCAATATAACGTCAAAAGTTCCATCCACTTATATTAGAATTAATCACACATCGATTAATCCATGTATGCTTTCTCGATTTTATAATTAGGACATTTCATAAGTACTTAGGGCGGAATCATTAAGTTGATAATTATTACTATTATTATTATCCATTGTTTCCGTTTCGGAAATAATTCATTGTGACCGTCAATGATATAATAATTGCTAGTAAATACACTATCGATATGCCCATAAAAGCGATTATCTGTTTCGGCTACTCCAGAGTCCAGTTCCTTCAAGACTCGCCTCTGTCAACAAGGTACGTAGGAACTTCAAGTACTTCTTTGGGTATCGTAGGTTATGATTGAAAACTATATTACATAAAATGCTATTAACGATTTCACAATAGATGGCGTTCCTTATCTCCAGAATTTGAACGAGATAAGGAAGTATACCGAGTGACTCAATAGATAGTCTGGTTTGACAACTCTATTAGAATCTAATCGAAGAAGAATTAAGCAATAATAGGATTAACTTAATTCCGTGTTATGTTATTGCTACAAGGACTTAATAATGAAGACTAAAAATAATTACAAATCAAGAATTTGTGTAAAAAAAAAAAATTATTCTATTTATCTCCTTCATCGACATGTTTTCGAAAATCATTCACTGCATGTGAGTTTCCTTTTGTTTTTAAATTTATTGTTTTTTATGTAAATCAATGATTTTGATCCAAATTCAATGGGTTCGATTCTTATGACTGGCTAAAAATATTATATTTTCCAATTTAATTCTTTTTTCTACTAATAATTTTTTTTTTAAATCGACTACTAGAAATTGTAAGTTATTTATGAAATGCGTTATTTAATTTAATTTAACAAGTCGAAGTGAAGTGGCTAAGGGAAGGAGGGGAATCCTTGGACCCCTTTAATAGAGGCTACAAAATTATGAAACATTATTTTCTAAATTTTATCTTCTACTTATATTTCAAAATACTGTGAAATTTGTTTACATCTATCGTAATCTTTCCGTGACTCTAAAATAGTCTATATTGTTCCCCTTTTCTTATAAATGGCCCAGTTACAGCCATTTTTATTAGAAGTAAATAATAATTAGAAGATTGCAACATAGTAAAATTAAACTTCTGGTGATTTTTTTTTTCAAATTTTCATATAAATATAACTGTAAGATAATCTTCGTAACTGGTTATTACAAGAAATCTACTTTGATACATTGCAAACATAAGAAGACCAAGCATATATTATTAATGTTCATTTATTTATTGGATTAATTAAAAAATAATAGAATAAAATTTGTTCATAAGGCGTATTGTATAAATACTTTGGACCGGGTAATATCAGAGATATGAGTATATCGTATCTCATACTGATAACGTACATACTGAACTTCATAGACCATCTCTCTAAAACGCTATCGTCATCCTTGGCCTTTTGGGTTATCAATTGTGGACTCTCAAATTCATCAATTGATACTTCCATCCTCCGCTTCGACTTTCTCCTTGGTCTTCTTTCCTTTTTTTATTGTTATCATCATAGGACAAACATCCAAAAAGATCTGGCTTCTTTAATAACTACTTGACGTAGAAGAGTTATAATCTGTGTAATTTAATTATCTGAGGATAATTAGTCAACTGTTGCCAAACTGACCGAATAGTCCTGAATAAGGCCTGCAAGGTGGGTCGAAACGTCGGCTTTAAAAATAAACAGTTCTTCTTACTAAAGAGATTTTTTTTTCTGGCCTCCACCTGGACCATTTTCTTCCTCATGTATCATAAGGTCAACTAATATTATACTAATTTAATTACCTTCCTTCAGACAACAGCAGACTTCGTTACTGAAGTTTAATTTCTGCATATTTTGTTTTGGAAATCGGATCAAAAGGAAATGTGTTTAGTTATGAGATGTTAGATTTTCCAGAAAGACAACCTATTCAGTGACTCTAAATCGAAGTAATTAGGAAACTCTTGTGAATGGACATACTAGATATTTCTAAATATAAATATTTGGAAGTAATAAAGCATTGTATAACTGTTTTCTGTTGACACTTGATTTACTACTTCCTTATAAGCAGTGCAAGTAAATATTATGAATTTATTTACCATCATAAATGAATAAACATGTAAATGTGAATACACATCTTCGTATATCTGATCTGAAGCGCACTGTTTAGAAGGTCGGCCATTCACGCTGATCGCGATGTTTCTACACCATTATTTAATCTCTTCCGGCTTATCTCAATCCCTTCAGCCGGTCCCTCTCTCTCTGATCGTAACAATATGTAATTCCATAATGACTCTACTATTGTCAATATAATATTTACAACAATTAACATCAATTCTTATAAGCAACATCTATTCTTATTTTAAACTTATTGAATATTATTTTCTACTTTTTAGTTTTATTTCCCAATAAAGCGTATTTTTTTACTTTCTTAAACTATTATTTATTTTCTACTTTTTAGTTCGGCTAGCTACAAAAACGTGTTGTGTTTTAACTATTTTTTTTTTTTATAAAATATACTATGATCCCCAGTTGATCCTAGCAGTAGTCATTTGCTTGTCCCAAAGATGTAACTGTGTATGCCTTTTAGTACCTGGCTCATGACAAACCGCGTTTTCGCGTCTTCAGAAATGAAAAATCCCTAATCCTAAAGTTCAGGATAATGAGACAATCTATTCAAATTATTCTTGGTCCTTAAGAAGTGTGCAAAGTTTTAATTCAATTTAATGTCTTGAATTTGCCAAAAATCGAGTTCCACGATTCCGTTTTACTTACATACGTTCATATAGGCGAAGCTAATAAAAAGCAACTGTCGAATCCATCCAATCTATAATCAGGATTTTTTACATAGCCAGACTATTACTAATAATTTTGATACTATCTTAATCACAATTGAAATTAAGATGTATAATTACAAACATTTTTAACATTGATGTAGCGGACAAAATTTTAAGATGTACTTTACAGTAAAAACGTGGGTTTTTCTAATGTTTAAATACTTTTTAAATAAAAGCAACGTTGTGATTTTGTTGAGTGTTAACAGTTTATTTTGTTTTGTTGTTTTTTTATCACAAATCCCATGGTTGTAACGTAAATATCACGAATTTTTAACTTTATAAGTTATTCCTTGTTTTCTTTTTCGTCAGCAGCTAATTAGTAGACGTTTAATATAACATTAGGTAAATAATAATATTATAATAGAGGGTTAAATAACTATACAATACAAAGATTGGCAAATAATATCTAATTGATAATAATAATTGACATTATTAAGCTTATCACCTCTTCCATCTTGCTTTGGCCCAAATAGGATGAGTCTGTTCTAAATATGGGCGTACGGCAAGTAAAACACGTTTACGATTACGTGGGTTAAATACATTTATTAATGTATTCGTCACTTTCAAATCATGTACTTAGATATGTAAGACATATATAGGCAGATATTTATTTGTTATATAGTTAAAAGAAATACACCCTAATATATACTGCATTAACTTTTGTTTTAGATGGATTGGTTGTATCAGAAACTGCGGAGTATTAAAGAAAATGTCCTTAACACATTAGCCGTGAGTTTTGTCCTAGGAATGTTTTTTTTAAACATATACACATCCATTATACTATCGGTCTTTTTACTGTTATCACCAGCTTGGCCGTTATTTCCGTTGTATTTAATATGGATGTATCTGGATAGGGAGACTCCTTACAAGCAAGGAAGGAGGTAACATGATTTTAAACTGAATTATATTTTCATTAAGTTATTCAACTTAAACAGAATAGATATCAGTATAACATTTTTCTGTATATTTAAAGTAACTAGTTACTAGTTAAGTAGCAGTTATGTTATGTTTTTATAATTAATGGATGGGCTTCGAGAAGAAACCGCTACTGCCGTTAGCGAAGAAGAAGAGTTGGCGAATCGGGAGATAGACAAAACATATTTTGTAAGAAAATCCGAACTAAGTACCTCTAGTTACATGGCAACGACCTGAAGTAAAATGTTTATAAATTGGATTTGTTACAAGAAAGTTTCATCAATGCAAACTTTGTCCCGTGTTGTCCGCAATGCAAACTTCCTTGTCCTCCCTTCTCCTTCTGCATGTAGTATAGAGTATAGAGATGTAGTAGATTGTTTATAGTATGTAAGAGAGTAGTCTCTAAGTTAGATGTAGTCCATAGTCAATAATTTATAATGATAGTCAATAGTCAATTAGTCACCGTGTTAGTTAGTACAAAATGTCTCTTGGATATCCATATTATGATGTTCAGTAACTCAATAAATCAATATCTTTCTTACATGTCGTCCACTGTTTGTTAACTCTGTGAGAACCACATCAATCTATAAGAATTGTTTGGAAAATAGAAAGATGTATCGAAATGTACAAGAACAACACAATACGCCAACTACACGGGGGTCTCTCCATAGCAAGAATTTCATTATTTATAATAATGGTTTCGGTGATTCCAACTTAGCCAAAAGAGTTTGAATTTAAATGAGAGAAAAGTGTGTTTCTAATTTAGATTGGAAATATCGTGTTTATTGGATAGTTGACGGTATTTTCTTCTTCTCACAAGTGCAAATATGAATGTGAGTTGGGTAGGTCCAATGCTTGGTTCATCTGTTAACAAATAAAAAAGTTATTTATTTTGACATTATAACTATAATATATCTTGCATCTAACGCAAGAAGAATTCTATTAAAAAAATTTAACACATTTTTATAAATATAAAAGTATAAGAAAGAAAATGGTACGGACAAATATAGAAGAAATGGATTAACTGTCAATCCGTGACTCCATAATAAGCCCTGAAGAGACCTGCAATGTGGCTCGAAACGTTGCCTTTGTAATAAATAGTTCTCCTTATTTGAAAGAAGTTTTTCTGACCTCCACTCGGACCCAGCACCGGCTGGGCTATATATATATATAAATATATATACACTCAACAGCAAAAAAACCGGACACTTAGATTTGGTCTTATAATTTTTTTAAATATATATTTAAATGTATTAATCTTTTTAATTTATAGTAAGAATTTGTTAATTTATAGGTTATTTAAACAAAATCTGCCAAAAGTGGACAAGTTTTATTGATTATGTACAAAATAAAGAAAAAATGATAAATGAACACATTTTTTAGAAAACGTTATTCTTCATTTTTATTAGGTTTTCTAACGATTTATGTAATTCTAATAGCGGGTATTACTCCCTCTGGTACGGCGAAGGGCTCTAACCCTGTCAGGCATCGAAGAAATTAAATTCTGGACGTACTCCACCGCCATAGCATCCCATTCTACTCGAAGAGCAATTTGGAGCTGATTTAAGTCACTAGGAGGCGGATGACGGCGTCTAACACGCCTCCCTTAATTATCCCACAAATTCTCTATGGGATTCATATCTGGAGATCGTGCAGGCTAGTCCAGAACTGTGATTCCCACTTGCTCCAAGTATTCGGTAACAATTCTGGCGGTATGTGGACGAGCATTATCCTGCATTGCTCACCAATAAATGGAGCAAATGGGATCACAGCCTCTAGGAGGACTTCCTCGATGTATCTCCGAGCAGTCAGAACTCATTATTTATGAAAATCAGTTCAACCCGGGCGTGGAAATTAATTCTACCCCAAACCATAACTGATCTCCTTTCAAAAGGCAGTGATTCACGAATGGTACATTGAGCAAATCGCTCCAGGGTCGCCTTGATACGAGTTCATGCTCCCTCAGTCTCCGCCGCACTGTGTCTTCACTTACACGTGTATTTCGAGCCACTTCAAGCCTTTCCCGGACCTCAGGAGCCGTTAAAAGTCGTTCTCTCAATACCGACAGCGTAATAAATCGATCGTATACTGCCATTGTTGCCCTTGGTCGCCTACTGCCGGCCCTCCTATCGTAGTTATCAATCTCCTGGAAACGCCGGAGTGCATCGTGAATGGTAGACTTCGCTACTCCAAGCTCTGGCCTTCTCTGGCCAAGGCATCAGCTCGGGCTATGTCAACATTTGAAATAACCATTATTCTGGACCAAAATTTAAAAAAAACATGTCTATTAATCACAGTAAAGGCTTGGTTAATAAATTAAAGATGTTTAAATGTGCGAAAAACTACTTACAGTTTAGAATAGGTCCGACAGGTAAATCAACTTCAAGACAAATAAATCAAATCTGAGTTTTATCTAATTGTTTACTAATCCTGAAGGGATTAGTTCAATGGAATTAGACTCTACATTCTCTGTAATAACTAGAATACCCGAAGAAACAAACACATTGCTGATAATTAGCTTTTAATACGAAAAATATCAAGTGTCCGGTTTTTTTTGTTGTTGAGTGTATATATATATATATATATATATATATATATATATATATATATATATATATATATATATATATATATGGCCAATTAATATTATTCAAAATATGCATATATAACATTATATTACAATTGATTTTTTTTTTTTATCTATACAATATTCACCGATATTTTTTTCTACAGTTGGTCATTGGTGAAGAATGCAACGTTGTATGAACGTTTCCGAAAATATTTCCCGATGCATCTGATCAAAACAGCTGACATCCCACCGACTAAGAACTATCTCTTTTGCCACTTCCCACATGGAATGATCGGTGCCGGAGCAATCGGGCAATTTTCAGGCGAAAATCCTCTTTTCAAAAAGCTCTTTCCTGGGATAAGAACGGTATGTCATACACTGAATGTGAATTTCTACATGCCGTTCACCAGAGAATACACGATATCATGGGGTAAGATTTTAATGTCTTAATTTATTATCCACTATATCTAATGAGATTAAAGTTTCTTATATTATTTCATAGTAACCACTCAAGTTTGAACATGGAAATATTTTAATGAGTAAATTGATTAAATCAATCTTTAATAGGCAGATAAGAGAGAATTTTAAAAATATTTTCAGTCAAATTTTTTATTGATGGTTTAATGGTTAATTTTGATGACCTCAAATCACCAATTTTCCATGTTTTGGATAAAGTATTGATGGAATTCATCAAAATGAGCAGGTAAGTATTGGGAATTAACTTGGCAGGAGGAGTAGATAATTTCTGCCATAAAGATTTTTGATTTTTGATAAAATAATTAAACAAAAGAGATACATAACAAAAGCTATTTAAAGAAAAAATATTACACCTATTAAAATAAAGTAAAAAAATTATCTATATCCGTAAATATGAAACAGCAATTTAAAGGTAGGGCTCAATAGAATTTTCTAGAAGTATCACCAAAGAGTAGACGGGAACCAAAAAGTGAACAGAAGATCTCAAGATCTGAAGGTTGATCGATGTATATGACAGTATGACGGCCCTCATCCTTCCGGCGTACGTACTGTATTGAGGCAGCAGAGAAGACTATTATTCGGAGCTATATCCATAAGAGATATCCGGTGGGAGTCATTCTCCTCCCATCTGAAGTATCTTTCCAAGTTTCTTTTGTATACGAAATCGTCTCGCACAGACAAGCATGGCTATTGCTTGAGGTAGCCAAGGGTCGTCTTTCCTAGGGTCTTCGGTGCTCTACCCTGTCGTGGTCCACAATGTGCATCCTGATACCGAGACCCGCTTCGACATTCGACATGGGAGTTCCCCCGTTTTAATCGAAATGCCACTAACAATTTGCATGGCAGACCCCACTCGACTTTATTAAGGTGAACTTAAAGCTCTCGCCAACGTTTGATTTAAAGGGTTCATTACTCAGTACATTTCTCCTTTCTCTCCGGGTGGTTTTCTATTTTCGAGAACCTGTCATTCCATTCAAAGCATACTCTTCGTGTTTTTTTTGTGAACAATTTTATTGATTTTATCTCTTCGTTTACATTTTCGCTTAGCCTTTTTACCGCCACAAGTGTATCACCCGCAGAAAGTTCGGCTGCTTTCTGTTAAGGGGACCTTGACGGGTTAAGTATATTTTCACTACATTTCCCCTTGGTCACACTTATTATAGAGCCAACTTTTTAATTTCTTTTTCATTTAGGCTGCTGCATCTGCCCTGAAATTTTATGCGACATCTGCTGCAGACACATTTTTAAATGTTAAATACAACAATATAATATTGTTATTCACAATACAATGTTTGTCAAAGAGTATATTATTTATAAGAATTTAGTATTTATTAACACTTCCTTAAAAAAAACGTAAGCAATGTTACTTTTCTATTAAAAAAAAGAAGTACTGGGACATGTTTACTGATTGCTGTCTCACCAAACTGGCTATTTATAATTTGTATAAATATTTATTTAAATTTGCTATATCAATTTGCTTGTTACACAACTACATGGTGTTTATAGTAACATGGCAACGGTTTTGATATACATCTACAATCATGAAAACAGCGTCAATGAATTATTACTTCTGAAATATTTTTGCAGGATTTCGATCGGTCTCAAAGGAATCCTTGGTGAACAGCTTGTCCCAAGCGCCAGGACAAGCCTCGGTGGTCCTAATCGGAGGGACAGCAGAAGCGATGATTGCAAAGCCTGGACAGAATAAAGTTATCTTAAAGAACAGAAAAGGATTCGTTAAACTGGCCCTTACGAATGGGTAAAATTGTTTTTGGCGTTACGTATAAGTTTATTATAACACATTTTTTATTACTTTTATTTCAAGATGTTATATTATTTAGGGTAAACCGGAAAGATGTAAATAATAAAATTTAACCCTTAAACTGCGGACGACTGCCGTGCGATGCGGTCCAGAGGGACTGCGAGCGCTAAGCCCTTACTATCACTGTGGACGGAATACTTTGCACTCTTGCCGGCTCTATAGCTTAATTTAAAGTTCAAGGCGCGAATAATAAATTATTATAGTATATATTTTACATCTGATTCTATAATAACAGAACGTCATTTTCAATTACCCATTAACATGAGTAAAGTTTATAATATTACAACATAAAATTAAGAAAAAAAATCTAAAGTATCTTCGCAGCTATTTAGAGTCTCGGGCGATTAAGAACAGTATATCAATAATACCTTCCATTAAATTTATTAAAAATATCAGGATATTTGAACTAAGTATTTAGAGTAAATTTTATTTTTTTCTATAAACCTCATTGTTTCATAATCTGTTTTTTTAAATACCGTTGCTGAAGTTATGCATTTATATCCGTCTCACATAAAGTTATACGTATTATTTTAATCATATTTTCATGTAATTATTACAAGAAAAAAATGAAGAACGCATATACGCGTCCATAGTCCCTGTTGGTGACTTTAAAACAGACTCATACATGAGCCCATAGTACCCACCAATTGCTTTCGCCAGACATAGATATGCGTCCATAGCAATTTTAGGATTAAAAACAATGTTACACTATGAACTTGTTCGTTCAAGACTGTCAACGGACGACCTTTCTCTTTAAACGTTCTCTTGGAAAAGTTCCCTTGTGTAATAAGACCTATGGTGAACTAGGCGACACAGTAACCTGTTGGACCCGCTTCCCTTCACCTGAAAAGTAAACTGAAAGGTAGTACTTAGAATTTAGATCAGTTCAATAATAAAATAAATAAATTACATTTTATTTTTAATCTAAGACGGGAAAAGATTTTTACTTTTAATAATTTAAATAATTATTAGTTGAATTTAAAAATGAAGAGAGTAATTGGCCTCAGTGGTTTGGTCATGGAGCAGTTGCTGGACTCTCCTCGAGTGAAAAGAATGAGAGATATAATTGAATCGCTAACTACAGAAAGGAAACTAGTTCAACTTTTGAGATTTTTTTTTTAAACTTTAAACTTTTACCAGAGATAGGAGGAATTATTTATGACTGAAAGGACACTTTTCCGCAAGATAGCACAGTCGTGACGACGACTTTATTTTGTTTACTAAAGATAGGGAACAAGCCTAGGACAAGATCTGCCGTGTAAAATTTAGAAATGTGCCCTTGTTGCCTTTCTGCATTAGTGATTCAGGTACTTGTGTAGTAACGCCACCGCAGCTACAGATTTTGCGGTATTTAAGTGCCGCCAGTCTACACCTAAAATTTTAGCGACAAATCATAAAATAAAACACTTTATTAATGTGGCTGTTAAGAATGATATATATTTATGAAATATATTTATTGGGGTTAGAGTTTTAATTTTTTTTAAATAATCAACAATTAAAAGAATAAATCTGCAATGTTTTAAATAATTTTATCAAGAAGGGTAAAGCCAGTTCTATTAGGAACACTGACAGCAAACGAATCTTTTGTTTCTCTACATATACCGCCGAACACCCACTGCTCGGGTAATACTCGACCACAATTATTTTTACGTTTAATAAACAAACTTACATCAATTTCCACAGTTCAATCTGGTCCAGCTACCTTCATATTTGGTTTATTCTCCATATACAAGATACATAATTGGTACTTTACGTAATTTAAGATTCTAACCCCAATAAATATATTTCATGGATAGCATTATTAACAACAACATTAATAAAATGTTTTATTTTATGATTTCTCGCTAAATTTTTAGGTGCAGAATGGCGGCACTTAAAAATTAAAAAAAAAAACCCAAAATCTATAGCTGCGGTGGCGTTAATACACAAGTACCGTAATTCATTTACTCTAAACTAGCAATGGTAAAAGTCTTCTTCACTTATTTTCTAAACAATTAGTCTATTTAGAATTGTTATATCACAATTTTTACCTTTTTCCTATTCTGTTTTGAAATATAGATTTTTTTAATTTTATGTTACGCCAACTCCTTCGATAATTCGAAATTTTAGGAATTTAAAAAGAATAACTGCAGATAAATAAAAACTAATGAGGGGCAAGAATAAAATGATTAACAAATAAACATTTTAAACTTTAAGCATGACTCAGTTATCGGAGCACGCTGGTTCAAATCAATGTATTACTCTGGGTATTAAACAAGAAAAAACTTAAATTTTGGTCATTTCTGTAGTACTCTATGCTTAACGTAATCTGCTGAATTTTTCTGAGATTTCGAACGTGATATCAACACAATAATTAATTTGGAACAATTTCCTCCTTAGTTACAGTAATAAATTTTAAATTGCAATATTTACGGGCTGAAACTTGTATAATTATTACTGTACAAAGAATATCCGTAAATATAAATTGGACTGATTGCGCAGGTTAAAAAATGATTGTGTACTATTTATATAATACTCTATATAATCGCTAACTGGAGAAAGACAGCTAGTCCAATTCTCTTAATTTTACAAAAGACACCAAAAAAGAGATCTTGTACTGGACTAGTTTCCTTTCTGCAGTAAGCATTGGAGGCGTTCTCAAGACTGTGCTATCTTGCTGATAAGTGTCCAATCTGTAGAACACTATACCTTCTGTCTGTGGTAAAAGTTTAAAGTTTTAAAAACAAAACTCTCAAAAATTGGAATTGTTCCCTTTCTATAATTTGCGATTCCTTTATACTTTTGGCTATATTCTTCGCCAAGTCTTTCAAAATCGCTCTTTGATGAACATCAAGGCTCTGGTTCCAAACAGGTATGGTTCCAGATAGTATGTGGAATTTCTGTCATATCCTGCAATGAGGCCAGATTAACTTCTTCAATTAATTTCAGTTCCAACTTTGAAATGTTATCTGATATGAATTACATTTTAATAATGCTGTATCAATAGCCAACATTTGATTGTTGATAACTTTAAATTCTCCTTTTTTTCCCTCATTGTTGTAACCTATGCACATCACCAATTTATAAAGCTGATTGCTCTTTATAAAACGAGGATGTGCGTTCATCCACCTCAATTGCTAATCAAGAGGTTTATTCATAGTATATATTTAATTAACTAAGAAAGAGGTACATTCAATACATAAATTTAATATATTTTAAAAGCCATTATTTTTTCAATATTTTATTGTTTCAAGATTACATTTCTGTTTTTATTATGTCAGAGCTGATCTAGTGCCAATCTACGCTTTTGGAGAGAATGACTTATATAATCACCATATGTTTCCCAAAGATGGTTTCATATACAAGCTTCAGGAGGCGGTCCGAGCGGTGACCGGGTTAGCTTTTGTTGTAGTGTCAGGGAGAGGCTTAGCTCTTCCTTTTCAAAAACCATTATATACTGTGGGTAAGTATTCAGTTTTTAAACAATTTCTTCCTATTATATATTTTAATTTAGAACAAATTAGCATTTCTACAGAAGGACTGGTAAATAGGATTGATGGTATGTTTGACAACTGCATTTAAATGTTTATGGAGTGGCTTGCCAAGAGCGAGGGAAGAAGCAAAATTGAATTAAAAAAAATTAAATACAATACTGAGCTTAAAGCATAAACATTATTTTTGTGATTTGTGTGCATATAACATTTAATGATTAAGATACCATTTCATAATTTATTATAGTACTAGATAGGCTCTTCTTATATTTAACAAAATAATGCATTTTTTAAATAATTAAAAAGTAAAAAAAAAAATTTAGTCAATTTAGATTTCAGTAATAATTTCTGTGCATACAACTTACGTTTTCTTTGAAACTCAATGAGATTTTATCCCAAAAATCAATATTTCTAAATACATATAGAGTTGAGGATTCAATAATGAGATAAAAATATTGCTGATAATGTGAAAAGTATCCATTTCCTGGCCAGATTCGTAAACGTCAAGGGTTAAAACTAAGTTGTAAGGAGTAATCTAGAGACAAAGGAGTAGTAACCCATGGACAGAAATTTGTAATTAGTGATTCGTGGTATCTACATCGAGCCTTTGGATTTGCTAAGGCTTTTGTTATTATTACAATTATTAGTTGTTACAGAAAATAAAACCTAATTAAAGACATAAAGTCAATAAATATTATTTATGACCTATATTTGGGCATTTTTATATATTAAAATAATAAATGAATTTTTGTTTAATTTTCAGTTGGAAAACCCATCCCTGTTGAAAAGAAAGAAAATCCGACTGATGAGGAAATCTCAGCTCTTCATGCAACATTTATAAAGGAATTAGTTAACCTATTTGATGAACATAAATATAAATATGTATCAAATCCAGATTCAGTTTTCTTAGAAGTTGAATAGAAGTTATATTTTAACAGTTAAAACATGTATTTATAATCACAGTTACACTCAGATTATAATTGTTTTAATGCCTTTAAAAATTATTAATGTTAAATAAAGGAAATAGTTTCCTTTGGATCTTGTTAATTTTATTTACTTGCATATATAATAACATAGTAATGTTGTAGAATAATACAGAAGTAATATAAGAAAAAGCCAATTTAGTGCTGATCGCTACTCACTAGTGAGATCCTGTAAAAAAATAGGCAATTTCTTTCTCACTTTCACAAAGAAATATTTTCATGGTTTTCTACAAAGAACTTTTAGTCAATAGAATGTACTTTAAGGAAAATTAATATTTGATATTGACTGGAGTATCATGTCATATATATATATATATTACCATTTCTATTTTTCTATACAAGCATTAGTACTTAAAAAGAAATTAACTATAATATAACAATAACTGATATATGATAATCCACACCAATATTGTGTATTTAAGATATCAACATTAGCGATATGGAACCCTATCAACTGCAACTGGAGGAGGCATCATAAATAGTTGTAATTAATCAAAGCAACTTAAAGTTTTAAGTTAAATAAACTATTAACCTTAAAAGTTAAAAATAGCTGTACATCTGCTTTACAAATGCAATCTTATATCACAAATTTACTTTAAAGTAGGAATCTCTAAGACTAATTGATCATAGTTGTTACTCTGGAGAAAAGTAAACTGGTACCTTTTTTGGGCTGAAGTGATAAAGTGCTACTCTAAGCAATAGCAGGCCCTAATGAATAATGTCAATTTACATGTTTTTTATTAATTCGCTCATTTAGTTGTATTTTAAAATTATCTTAAGCTTAAAAACTTGCCTCCTTGTTGTTTTGATGATATGTTCCAAAAGCTGTTTAAAAAAAAAAACCACTTACTCGTGTTTAAAGTGTAATTATTAAAGATTCTAATTATGCACCTACTAAGCCTAACAAAATTCTGAGTTGTAATAAGGTATCCAGAGTATGGTAGGAATATATGTAGACAATAGATATGATTTAATTTCTGATTTATCTCCAAAACTGGGGCAGCAGATACATAGTTAGTTAACCATGAGCATTGATTCATACAGTTTGAATTGCCTTAGAGAAAGGAAATGTTATGTTCACACTCTATCAGTGCTTTTCTAAAATAGTTGTATGAACTAAAACTATGTATCAAAAGTTTTTCATCTTACAAGAGTATAACAAACCATAAAATCAAGCTCATGACACCTGAAATTATGCCAGAAGCAATCTGATTTCCTTGTAAAAAATATAAATATATTAATCTAATTTGTAATAAATTGTACAAAATAATACTTATTTATTCATAAGCATCTGTAGGTTAATTATTATAAGTAATTATAAGTATAAAAAAAAAAATTAAACCATCATTTACAAATTGTAAATTTATCTGTATAAATAAAAGATAAATAAAATCATTGATAATTACCTGTCTGATAATATCTATAGACATTAAGGTGAAGCACCACTTATATGTCAGTTGGTCACACTATCACCTACTATTGTGAGTAATCCTTTTCTCCTCAACATGGATAATTTTACAATATATAATATTATGTATATTCTTATTATTAGGATTTTCAATTAAAAAATTATGTATTTATTCTCTTTAATATAAGTGGTAATAGTTTTCGAAATCACGTTAAGAAAAGATGAACTAACTAAAAATAGATAAAATTTCAAGTTCAAGTATTTTGGAACACTAACAAATCTATCAATAAACTAACAAGATTCCAGGCAATTTCTTTTTTTTAACACCACTGTAAACCTTTTTCAATTTTATTTAAACATTTTCAAAATTCAATCAAAGTTCTTCATTGAAGTAAGATTCCCAATTTTATATTTAATTTATTCTATATTTGAATACGAAACGGTTGCCCAAATAAGCAAGTAAAACGTAGTTAATTTTAAATAAAAAAATTATTAATAAAAATAAAATAAATGCTCTAATATCAAATTTAATTAAATTACAAATAAGTGTTTTATTCATTATAATAAATAATAAATTAATCCTATTAGTAAAGAAAAAAAAGATAAAACAGAACTGTTTTTGTCTGAAACAATTTTCATTTGTATTTTTTCCTAAATTTATTTTAGATTCAGCCCAATAGTAAATTCATTGGTTAACTCTAGTTTTTCACTATTATTTTATAAATTAAAATAATGATATATTTATTTTAATTTGTTTTATAAATGCTGCAAATGGTGGTACGAGTAGTTCTACTATTGGAATGAAGAAAAGTATAAATCAATGACTTGCTAAAACGATGGTATTTCTGTATATACACTCAATTTTTTTTATATTTATACTTCAATAAAAATATACCTAAATCCAAATGAATGTTTTTGCAAATGAATGCTTGCCTTTTCATTTTTTTTTTCTTCTGATTTATAATATTTTCGCTTATATTTTAAGCTATGTTTATATCGGAAACATTCTATAATATTTTAAAAGGATTGAAATAGAGTAATCAGGATTACAAAATAACTTAAATAAAACTGGTCACTTATAATTAAGAAAAATTTAATATTAAATCACTTAAATAAAAATGATTTTTCAAAAGTACAATTTTAGAAATATTTTAAAATTATTAATAGTTAATAAATAATTTGACTAAAGTTAAAAAATTAATATTTAACAATGAGATTTGAAACCAATATATTCTTCATCTGAAAAAGAAATAAGTTTTTAAGTTTTACTACTAATAAATGCATAATATTAAAATTGGAATTGTGCTAATATTAACTTCTATGATTTTATATTGAAATATCTTCTATAGTAAAAAAAATACATATATTTAAGAAGTACCTTGGGATTTATTATTAAAACTGCTATTCTAGTAGTTTGTTGTATTGTCTTTTTAAGTCTTAAATGCCCTTTAGGAATCCCTTTATTTGATATTGAAGTACACTTCCTAGGATTATTCAGTAGTGACTTTGCAACTAACTGATCCCATGAATTATTTAATAATTTAGTATTTTGTTTTTAGTTTGTGAATAATTATAAGTGATAGCTTTACATTTATTGAAAAAATAACATCTGTTGTTATAGTTAAAAAATGGATATTCAAGTGAAAGAAAAGTACATAAGGGCATTGTGTGCTGGATATTGGATGGTCTCATTACTTGTGTTACCATTGCTTTCTGTAGGATTTCTAATTTATCTAGCTTTCTGTACTTCTTATTCATATCTAGCATTTATGTACATGTGTTGGGCATACTACGACAAAGAAACTCCTTCCAAAGGTGGTCGCAAGTGAGTATCTAAGATCAACTAATATATTTTTAAAATCCTGTAGTCAGCCTGTTGAAGAACAATACTCTGAAACAACTGATAAATTTCCATGTGTATTCTTATTGTATGTCAGCATTACCTTATTAGCTCTTTCTCAATAGTGTTGAAAAAAAATTTTGAATATTTATTTACATAATAACCATTTTTTTCTTTTTTTAAGTGAAGCATGCTTACTTCTATATTTAAACAAATCATTATTAAAATAATTACATTTTAGTCAGTGTATCCACTATTACTATATAGTACCTATAATTTATGTTTAGCCAAAAAAATTATGTTCTGATGTTAAAAGTGTTGTTCTGATGTTCAACTTCCGGGATGGACCATGTCTTGTTGATGTTATGAACCAAGCTTTCGCTCATCGTGCTGTGAGCTTCTTCAGGGTTAGTCAGTTAATGAAGAGCGGATGGTTGGAGTCGGGGTATTTATATCTGGGGGGCGTGGTCTGGATCGAAGTCGGCCTTCCCATTGGTTCGCTTGTGTCGGTCGTGTTGTGTTCGGGTGTGTACGTGTGTGTTCGGTGGGGTGGGGTTCATCTGTATGTGGATGGTGAGGTAGTGTATGGGTCTTGCGTTGGATGGCCGGATACCAGTTTTTACTGAGCTTATAGCCATCTTCCCTATTGAAATTGTTGGGTTGTTTGCCAATTTCGATAGCTTCTCTTATGTTACGGAGATGGTAATTAGAATCTTTAGTAAGGATGGTAGTGTTTTCAAAGGGTATGTGGTGGTTGGTGTTGTAAAAGTGTTCTGCTACAGCCGATTTTTCTTTCTTGAAATTTTTTTGATATTTTCTTCATTAACTGACTAACCCTGAAGAAGCTCACAGCACGATGAGCGAAAGCTTGGTTCATAACATCAACAAGACATGGTCCATCCCGGAAGTTGAATATAAGAAGAATAATAATGACCGTGGAAGCCTACGTGAACATTTTAACATTTGTTTTTCAATTCCCTTCGTAAAGACAAAAATAATTTTTTGAAAGTTAGTGAGATCACTAAGTAAAAATTGTAAAGTATGACCAATTAAAGTAAGAAATTGGCTACCTTATTTCTGCAAATATATGTGAAACTGGATTTTCACATCAATATAAATTTTCAGAGTATTTTGTAATGATGATCCCACCATAATATATAATTATGAAACTTAAAATGCATCATTATGTCTTAAAGGTTCATCACCCTACAAAACAAAGTTCTGCTACTTAATGTTAATGATAATCATCTAAGCAATGCAACATTTCTAAAAACAACTATTTGTGTGAGACAAGACCCACTTAATTTTCCTTGAATTATTAGATCATTACATTAGAAATTGTTCCTTCTACTCTTCAATAGAAAAATTTTCTAAGCATGCATAGACTAAGTTATATTAATTTCTTTTATATGTTTTATTATACTAGTGCAACATAACAGTATTAATTTAACATATTAATGTAGAGTGTCTAGAACTCCACTTCCAAGAAAACTGATTCTCTACTTTTTAATTATAATACATGATAAACAAGTTAACAACTAAAAATAATAATATTTTAATTTCAGGATTTCATTCTTGAGGAAATTATCGTACTGGAAATATTTTAATGATTACTTTCCCATTAAACTAATTAAAACTGAAGATTTGAATGGAGATAAAAACTATATATTCTGCTATTACCCTCATGGAGTCCTTCCTGCTGGTATGTTCGGATGCTTTGGGAATGAACTCTCCTCGTGTAAGGAACTATATCCAAAACTGAATATGCATTGTGCGACCCTTGATCTAAATTTTAATTTCCCATTTTTTAGAGAATACTCCATGGGTATTGGTAAGTGGAAATACTTTATACTTAATATCATATAATTTTTTAATGTAGAAACAATTGAACATATTCCTCAGTTCATAAATGCCAAAGTTTCTGTGATATGGGTGGCCAATCAAAATTATTTGATTGAGTTCATGTTTTCTCAATTTATGATTTTAACAAAATAATAGACACATGCACTCGCATGTAAACCTAAATATTTGTTAATTATATATAATGATAAAAGTATGCCTTAAAATGTACTATTAATTTAAGGCGGCCACTGAAGGTCATTGCAAATCAACTAATGGAACAATAAAATGAAATGAGACTTTAAGAACCCAATTGATTACTCTACTCCATCACAGTTATCAGCACTGGTGGTTAATTTACTTTAAAATTTCATTTATTTACTGTTTTAAAACTTTGTTTTCCAGTCCAGTGTTACATAGTGCTCTCAATTAATGTGCTACTCTTCCCTGTCGCATGTTATATAACCTTCCCATTATGTTACTCCATTAAATTAAACTTGATGGTTCCTATAAAAACAACAATAATAAAACAATCACCCGCCTATCACCTTATTCTACATTTATTATATATATAACATTATCATCATGGTAAAAATATATTCTATTAATACATTGTTAATGAATTAAAATTACCTATATATTTTGTAGGAGCAATATCCAGCTCAAAGGAAAGTATAAAGTATGTTTTAGACGATAGAAATAAGGGCAATGTAGCTGTTATAGCAGTTGGTGGAGCGGCAGAATCATTCTTTGCTACACCGGGTCCATACCGTATCGTGTTAAAAAACAGGAGAGGTTTTGTCAAAGTCGCATTAGAACAAGGGTAATTCTTTGCATTAAATTATTTTTAACCAGTGCATGTTAAAAAATATAATGATACGATCACGTATCTCAACAAAAAATCATGGTTGTAGCATAATCCAAAAGCTCTATTAAACAGAGACTTACATTGACATACTTATTTAAGCTCCTGTAGCTTTCCTTTAATGCAATGGATTCTATCTAGATAACGTAAAATATTGGGAAAACCCATCCTCGAACATAACTGATTTTTTTTCTTTCTTTTCAGGGCTAGTTTAGTACCAGTATTTGCTTTTGGAGAAATTGATTTATTTAAGCAATACAATCCTCCGGGCTCAAAGCTATATAAAATCCAAAATATAATGAAGAAATACTTGGGATTTGCTCCTTTGATTCCAGTTGGCAGAGGAATATTTATTAATACAGGTCTTGCTCCTTTCAACTCACCAGTAAATGTAGTTGGTATGTTTATTTTTTTAAACACATAATTATATCATTATTTTATCTCTAAGTAAATCATAATTATTGAAATTTCTTCTTTCTCTCATATTACACAAAGGATCATTTTACTATTAAATAGGTCTGATGGACATTAAGGCAAAGTCATTACTATATAGTTGTAATTATAACGTCACAAATATATGAAAATCGTATAAAACAAAACAAGTTTCAATGTGATATATAATTATAAATTCTTTTCATATTTGTAAGTGATTTAAATTCAGAACATTATTTCAGTAATAAATAATAACACTAGAAAATCAAGCTTATGATGTAAAGTAATATATACTGAATTTTTACTGATAGATAAAATTAAATATAAAAAATTTATCCATTTAAAATAATATTCACTTTTGTTCACGATTTTATAATTTTTTTTTCAGTTGGCAAAGAAATAGCCATACCTAAAATTTCTAATCCAACAAATGATGAAATAGAAAAGTATCATTCCTTGTTTTCTGAAGAATTGATCGCATTATTTAATGAGCACAAGGACAAATATACGGAAAATGGAGAATTAGTTATAGAATAAACGTGATAAGTCAGCAGTAAATCATGTAAGCATTCCCGTGTCACAATTAAAAACAAAAATTTAAGGATCCCTGATAAGACCAACTCAACTGTACTTATTAATATACATAACAAAAAATAAAAAAAACAATTTTTTAATGGTTATAAGAAACTAAAACTGAGAAAAGGAAATACAAAAAATTGTTTTAATTGTGAAATAACTAAAGTTAGTTTAACTAAATTAAATTTGTAAATATACTTTTATAATTTATTATATATGAATACCTATTGCTTCTGAGCATTAACATACCTATTTTCTTTTTCCCATCAGATTTGTAAAATAAAACCGATCTGAAAAGTATATAGAATCATTTATATAACCTTTTTTTTATTACTGACAACTTAAATCATTAAATCCATTAATCTAGTCAGCATTTATATCTTAAAGAAAAAATGAAGATAAGCCAATTCCATTGAAACAGCATCACATTTAATTACCTATTTAGTTACTGATCAAGATTTCAGAAATACCAGAAAAAAAAGAACTTGTTTTGTCCCATCTTGGGAGTCCTAAATTTTGCCTACCCAGTTATAATTAGAATAGCGATCTTTAATGAGTACCTGAAACCGCAAAGGCTCATGAACTTTATTAAACGTCCTTCCGAATGTTGGGATAACCAATGACTTTTTACTATCTTTGACACGTTATTTTTTATATTCAATGCATGATTTCTAAGCTAAAAGAATAATACAGGTATCCAAATGAATTTATAGTTATGAGTTAATTGTATTTTAATATACAGTCACTATCAGCTGTAAATCAAAATAATAAGAAGTATAGAATTCTGGTCAATCAAAATTTCATAATCTTTTGTATTCTGTTTACAACCAAGTAAAAATACTTAACATTAATAAATGGGATTAGTAGGATACATAGAAACCACTAATGTTATTTAACTAAATGACTAAATTTTAAAAAGGTATTTAAAAATGTCAAATTTTTTTAACACTTATATTCCTTAATAAAGTATAAATGGGGATTATAATAATAATTACATTAAAAATCCCAAATATTTATTAACAATAATAAAACTCAGAATTTTAAATAACAAAAAAGGCACATTTTATATGGAATGAATTGTCTTTAAAAATACTCCAACACTGTCAGGATCTACATCAGGATAAATACCATGGCCTAAATTTGCAATGTAATGTTGCTTTCCAAAACTATTCAACATATCACTCGATAACTCTGTTAATGCTTTTTCATCAGAATACAGAGCACAAGGATCCAAGTTACCTTGAAGAGTGATATTTGGCCCAACTTTTTTTCTTGCTTCCTGAGGATCAACAGTCCAATCTATTCCAACAACTTCATATCCACTGTTAGCTAAACTCTCAAGAGCATAATGAGCGCCTTTTGCAAATATGGTCATTGGAACTTTAGATTCTCCTAAACCATTCTTTACTATTTCACTGATTTCTCTGATACATGGTAAAGCAAACTGTCGAAAAAGTTCTGGTCCCAGATATTCGGCACTTGATTCAAACACCTGTAACAGCTGTGCACCTGCCTTCGCTTGTTCTACCAAATAGTCTGCTACAACCTTTGTAAGAATTCTGAGCAATTCCTTAGATTGTTCAGGATACTTATATAACCACTTTTTAGCCTTTGACATTGTCTTCGATCCTCCACCTTCAATCATATAACCCATTAGCGTCCAAGGAGCGCCCGAAAAACCAATAAGAGGTACTCTACCATCAAGTTTGTGTCTAGTTAAGGTGATCGCTTTCATCACATAACCAAGTTCTTCTTGAACATTGACAGGATATTTGAGTTTAGAAATGTCCTCAGGAGTGACCAGTGGTTCAGGAAGAACGGGTCCAACACTTGGTTTCATTTCAACTACCATACCTAAGGCTTGAGGGATCACTAATATATCTGAAAAAATTATGGCTGCATCTAAATCACTAAATCTTTGAATGGGCTGTAATGTTACTTCACAAGCTAACTCAGGAGTTTGACATATAGTAAAAAAATCGAATTTGCTTCTTAATTCTCTAAACTCAGGCAAATATCTTCCAGCTTGCCTCATAATCCATACTGGCACTTTATCTACATTCTCACCTTTTGCTGCCCTCAATAAACGATCGTTTTTAAGAACTGGAAAATTAAGATCCGCCATCACTTGCAAGTCAGAACACTGTAACCTACCTTTGAAACACGAGGATAAGGTTATGAACACTTGAATAAATATATGGTTCCTGGCTAATAATCCCATTTTGATTTCTTCTTGACGTAAAGCTCCTTACCCTCTGAGTCTACCGCTGGATAATAACCCATTCCTTCATATTTATTTCGCATATAAGCAATATAACTCGCACATCCAACAATAGCTATCAATCCAAGTCCCATAATAACTTTATTCTGAAACAGCAATTAAAAATAATGACCATTATAACTTAATCAGAATCTTTCCAAACATGTAGCAATTCATAAATTCCAATTTCGGTACTTACAGGAGCTGTATAAAGTTCGAAATTGACTACTCTAAACACATTAGTTGTTTTAATAGACCTAAGCCCATCTCCAGGTTTAGGTTTATCCATTTTCACATTCAGGAGACTTAAAATAAAAAGTTGATAAGATTCCAATAAATATATTTTGAACGATACTTACAGAAAATTTAGATACCTGATAATCGATTAATGCAAAGATGTAGAAATAGAAAAACTGGTTATCGATGTAAACATGTAACATCCTCACAAACTTGATTGTTGAGCCAATAATGAGTAAACTATTATAATTAATTAACATTCGAAATCACAATTAACACTACCAAACGTTAGTAATCAATAAAATAAAAATCAGATAAGTATGAACGGCAAGCATACAGCTTAAACTTTAACCATTTACGCTACTCAATTTTGTTTTATTTTAACTAAAAAATCTATATTTGAGCACCCAATAGTTGGCGACTATTATATTTTTATATTTAAATATTGTGCTAAACTCCATAAGGACCTAAAAGATAAGGAATATTAGGCTGTGGATTTAGGTACTTCGAAGGTCCATGTACATTGGTGGTGCATATCACAGATTTGTCAGTAGTTCCAAAGTCAATATAAAACACGAAAGTACAGAGGCCTAATGAGAAGAGATACCCCGAGGAAAAGGCTGATCCAGACGATGAAGGCACGGAAGAATAAGATCCGAGGAGCCGTGCAAATAGAAACGTCATTGAGGGAGTTTCTAAATACTAAAAGATTAATAAAGTTCAAAACCATTTGTAAAAACTTAGATAATATTGTAGACATCCTGTCAACGCTCTGTCACAAAATCACAATTTACAGGTCCTTAATGAAAGTTATTCCTCAGATAATAATGCATGTGGAGAAGATCCTAGCATCCCTGGAAATCTACAAAATCATTACGAGAAAATTTATTGAGCACCATCATAACATCAAAGCAGAGCTTAAAGGGGTCAAAGCAACATTGAAACAATCTTTACCACTGCATATAGCTGAACAATCTGATTTTGTGTTTCACAGCGTCGTGGAATTTTAGTAAAAAAATCTCAGATGGTGTGTGGCGGGTGGACACATCATCTAGGAATGATCAAGAAAGGAAAGGCCTATCCGACCTGTTTTAACTGCTTCCATGAGCCCCGCCTCGTTGCGCTAGTTCAGCTAAATCCAGAGGGCTCAGAAGATTGTGAGGACAAAGTATTTATAGAATCTCCATTGACTAGCTCTTTTTTCCGGCTCTAAGCCGGAGCTCATTCTAGACTTAATGGCGGTTCAGATACCGAAAGGCGTGCCAGTCAGGTGGTAGGAATTAGCCTCACATCGGGAGTTGTTGCTCCATACATTGAAGAAAGTAGGGAAAGTGACTGCTTATAGATAGTTTTTAGTAATCCAAACCACGATATACTGAGCCTCTGGGACAGGACAGCCCGCCATGAGGGAAATCACTGAAAGATTAAGGAAAGTGACCGAATTCGAGTACGAATTCCTGGAGCATGGTTTAGGATTGCAGTCGAACAATCAGGACAGACTCGGCGAATTTATCGCAAGAGGTCAGCTATTAGTACTAAGTAACTGCCGTATTTTCTTGACTAAGGCAGCATAATTGGTTAGTTGTGACCTTGGCCTACCCGACTATGATAAGAAATATTGTTAATTGGAACGTCAAATCTAAAACTGCTCCGACCACATCGTAATGGTATTCATCTCGGCAAACGATGCAAAATCTTTCGTTATAAAAAAAAAATATGACACAAAGAAAAGAGTGAAATTCCTTCCAGAAAATAAACTTGTGTGTCCCGCTCTACAACACTGAGTATAACTGGTGAAAGGATACCTGAGAGAGAGAGACGATCATGAAGAGTGCAACAGTTAAAGTAATAACCCAGTATTGGGTTACTCTTAGGGAATACTTTTTCACTGTCAGGTCTACATTGGAAATAAGATCCTCTCAAACTACTGGGTCTCTTAACTCCTAAAGGGGAGTGGAGGATTTCGAAGTTCTTTGAACATATACCACAGTAGCTTTAAAGCACTGGTGATAGTAATCCTAGCATAAGCACATAGATTTAGTGACAATCAAAGGATCACTTTCAAGAAAAATAGATATTTGTACTGAAGATAGCTGAAGTTAGCTACAGAAGCAAGGAATATAGAGCAGATGGCAGTCAGGCAAAATCGAAAATCCTTGTATTAAAAAAGAAGCAAACCAATTGAAAAGGGCACTACAGTCATGAGTTAATAAGGTTTAAAAAAATCCTGAAAAGCAGAATTACCTACTTAGTAACAAAATTCAGGATTTATAAAGCATTAATAAATCTATTTACCACTTATGTAGGGAAAACTTGGACATTAAATAGAATTTCTGGGGCAAACAGAAGCTTTGAAATGACACTAAATAACACTTTGAAGTTCTGGAAAAAAAACACTAAGACCAAAGGATAAAACAGGGAACACAGCAAACATCAACATAATAAAGAGCTATATGAAGCATATAATGTCAGCTGACCAAATTCCATATGGACATATGATCTTTAGAAATGGCAGAGAGAATGAATGATAATAGAGTCACAGGAAGGTAAATGAGGTTATTTCCAGCAGACAAAGACCTGGAAGATCAAAGAACTTGCGGAAGAACAGTAAGCAAAGCGATCTCAATCAGTTGGCTGGAGTTGATCGAGTTAAGGGCTACTAGATAAAAAAAGTACATGTTGTTGGGTTGGAGAAAAAAAGAACATGAAAGGCTCTAGGTTTCTCTAGGGCTCTAGAGGCTGAGTGCACTTCTTTCTTTTTTTGTAAAAAGGTTTTTAAGATTTCATCAATAAATCAGGTGATTGTTTCAAACAGACAATATTTTGTCGAAAAATAAAGTCAGATTGTTTCAAACTGACAAGATTTTGTTGAAAAATCAGATCAGATTGTTTCAAACTGAATAATTCTTCAAAATTAGAATGGACAATTTTTTGCACATTGGTAAGGTGCATGCATCACAGGATTCCCATATCCCCATAATCATCTATGAAAGTTATAATCAGACAATAATTGGCAAAAAAGCTTTTGTGTTTGCAGCAATTGCACTTATACAATCCATACAAACACACTTCAGTGGTGTCACAGCTCAGTGCAAGCAGTGAAGGGCTGGAAGGAAAGATGGTAGAAGGTGTCATTAGTTTTTGTTAACAATTCTACAAGTAATTAAGAGAAGATGAACCGGCACGGTCACCAATAACTAAATCATTAATATTTTTATTACTAGATCCAGGTGTTAATATTTTATTCTTTGATAAAATACTTAAATTTCTTTTAATATTTGAAGTAACTGAAGAAGTCAAATATATTCATTTCTTTAATTGCCTTCTGCAGGTACAATGTTATGTATTTATAAATTATTTGTAAATATTAATATTTAATTTTTAAGCATTGCCTTGTTTTCAGATACAGAGAGACTACTTTTGTTCTATAAACAATAGAAATAAGATCAGTACAGACAGTTATTCACTGTACCCTAAAGAAAAAAAATATTTGATTAGACAATGGTTGACTGTAGATATAATGATTAATTTAGAAAATTGTTAAAGGTGCAGTCAATATACAATGAAGTTTTCAGTAAAAAGGGTTAATAATTATAATAATAATAGCTGACTCTTCTTCTACCATCCACCTCGGCCTAAAGAGGCCCATTGTGCTCAATCCTAAAATTCCTATCGTAAGTATAGGCTTCTGAAATATTTTAGGTAATCATTAAATCTCAGTTCTTGAATTCCCTTGTGTCCTCCAGGGCAATGTTCAAATGTCCTTTTCCCAAAATAGTGCATTACATTCAAAGAGAAGGTGCCAGGGGGTTTCGTCCTCCTCCGTGCACCATCTGGCACCAGGGTTCTTCTTTGAGGTCCAGGCAGTGCATATGCTTCCTGAGTTTGCAGTACCCCGTAATAGCTTCAACCATACTCTTAAGGTCAGTTCTCAACATACGAGAAGCTTCTTTCTTAATTTTTTCAGAAATTTTATCATTGGGATCCTTTATAAAAAGTTTGATGTGCCTTATCTTGGCTCTATCCCAAAGCGTTTTAAAGTTCCACTTGGCTAGTTTGTTAATTACATCCTTAGCCAGTGAGAGGGGGACCCCGCACCATGGTTCTGGTCCTATAGGAGCAATTCCTGCTCCTTTCTTTTCCATTTTGCCGACCCTCTCATTTCCTGGTATATCACAGTGTCCAGGGATCCAAAATATATTAACTCTGTTGTGAACAGCTAATTCATCAAGTCTTATGCAGCATTCCTCCACTAGTTTGGATTTTGTCGCTATGTTTTATACTGCATTACATGCTGCCTGACTGTCAGTAAGAAAATTAATGACTTTATTAGTGAGGCCCTTCATTGCGAAGGCTCCTGCAAGTATTGCCCATATTTCCGCTTGGAAGACAGTAGGTATTGTCCCCAGAGCTATATAATAACCTGTGCTCCGGCATCCCCTATTCCAGAAACCTGAGCTGGTACCATGCTCCCCTTTGAATCCATCAGTGTACTAACTTCAGACCACTGGGTAGGTTAAAGCAGTCATTCTTGCTTTTGCAGATCGCCTGTGTATTAACACGGATATTATTTATTTACCATAGTAATACCATGCCTAAATAATTCATAACAATGAATATCTTTTCTAAACAAAGCTTTTGAGGACTTACCTGCATAGGAAACTTTTTTCTTGTTTTGAGATCCTCAGTTCAAATTTTCAGTTTGGCAACTTGACCCTGAAATACCCGGCATAACAAGAATCTAAACCCATCTGGACCATCAGATTTTGTTGCTAAACTACTTTATTCAGCTGAAATTGCTCAATAATTTTAGCATTGGTCAAAGTTCAATCTTACCAGTTGAAAATGTTACATTCCATATTGATTTATCAGTACATACAATCGAATAAATATTATAACAGAGAGCGGTATGAAAGTGCAACATTAAACTGCCTGATGTTACCATAATGAAAAGTAATCTGCTCTAAAAATAACAGTATAAGTAAAATTAATGCCATAACAGTCTAACATAAATTATTATTTAGCTGAAATTTTCAGTTGTAAATAAATGTAGAGCAGAAGTTTACATCACATGATTTAAAATAAATAATAGTAATTATTTCCGCAGGTTGTTGCTTTGAGTTGAGTGACAAGTATTAACTTTTCATTTATTTCACTTTTAATATTATCCAAAAATACAAATTATCATGAGGTTTAGTATGGAAAAAATATGTAATTATGGGAAATCTGTTTATTTTGGGAATCATTTCATCTATTATGTATTATCTATACTTCAAAATGTTAGTTGAAACTTTTATTCCGGATGAAATGATTACCGAAACCTACTCATTACCCATTCTTACATTCTCTTTCCCATACTAAAGCTCACGATAACTTGTATTGTTGGAAAATATTAAAAATGAAACAAATAAACAGTTAAAACTTGTTGTAACACAACTCGAAGGGACAATCTGCATAACCGATACCTAAATAATTAATATTGGAGTCGGTTTTTAAAAGATTTATTATTCAAAACACTATTATTAGGAAGGATAAAATGTCACTAATATGTAAATAAGCCAAAAATAACAATAATCTTTATTACTATTACAAACTAGAGACTAAAATGTACAGTAAATAAAAAAATCGGTGACTTAAATGGTAAGTGATTCATTAAGAACTGTTTCAAACTTTAATACAGTACTTTTAAGTACACCCATATTTACATTCAAACAATTCACCCATATATGGTGATAGATTTAATCTCTGTATATTAAAATAATATTGAAAAGTATATAAGTATTCATTAATCATAAATTGATTACCTTCCACATAATGTCTAAACTTCAACTTCTAAGCAATGGAGGTATTGCGATTTACTCAATACTTCCCCATTCTTCAGGATTTACATCAAAATCTTCCATATATTTGTCCAGGAAAAACCATTTGTTTAAGAATCCTAGGTCCAAAATGCGTTCATGAAACCTATAATAAGGCAGTCCTATATACTTACACTGTGACTTATAAATGCCTAGACACTCATTGTAATCATCTTTCCAAATAATAGAAAACAGACCAAAACTAAACCGACGAAGAGTACCTTCATTATAGCTGTTTTCAATATCTTTCAAATACTGAAGTGATTTTGGATTTCTAACTGAAGGCCCTACAAACATCATATTTTCTGAATATGATACGACAGCATCTCGATAACTCATTTCATCAGGGTTGTTCTTGACACAGTATGTACCAATTCCAAACACAGTCACTAATGCTGTAGACTTGAAAGGATGTTGCTTTATTGAAATAGCAGTGTCTTTAATAACTTCAGCATAATCATGAAGCAAATTTTTCCAGTAATCGGCCCATCTTTCCACAATGGTACCTTTTAGTCTTTCAGGAAACTGTGGATATTTTATATCAAGACTAAATCGTTGAGCATTAATGTACTTATTGACTAAAGATTTGAAATGTCTTCTTGACAAAACCTCTAAAGAGAGAGAAGCAACTTTCTTCTTATTAAACATTTTCAAATGAATCTGACTTTATAAACCGATGATATCGGTACATTTAAAAAAAAAGATTATATATCTTGAGTCTGTACTATAGTAACACTAAATTCAAAACGCAAATATATTCATAATCACATTTTAAACCTTGATAACCTTCCTTCAAGAAAACGTTTCGTTCCCATACATTAAAGGAATCGATGTGATGTATCGAAAAATATACTTTTTATTTAAAAATCATAAAATATTATGTTACAAAATATGGTGCCGGGTATCAGTAGTTGTCATCGCCCTAGAGCTGTTTACCACGATTCGAAACTAATGACTTTTCCTATTCAACTGCTAAAATTTCGTATTAATTGGAATTATCAAAGTTTTGACTGCGTTAACTTTGAAATATTTGACATTATTATAGCTTTGGCTTTTCGCTGACATGAGTTAGTTTTACATAAAGAAGTGTAAATTTAATAAAGATAAGGATTCTACCTCAACTGAATAAAACGATCGTGATTATAAAATCGTTAAAGGAATGGCTGAAATTGGGGTTTCTTCCAAACTAGATGTACTTAAAAATTCCTAAATGTCATATATAAACTGCAGAGTCAAGTGTTGTGGAAATATCTCGGACTCCTTTGCGATTGGGCTCAGGCAGGCAGATCCACAGACCTCTCTCCGTATAATCTCGCAGCTTTTTTCTTAAGCCGATAATGTGGATATGTTTAAGGTCTCTGAACTCTATCAAAGGGGCACGTGGGAGACTTGAAAATGAAGCAAGCGAAATTTGCTCTCTTGTAAATGATTTGGACAATCAATAACAAGAAAACCAAAATAATGGTTCTCAAACAGTAGAAACAAACCATGCATATTGAGAATTATGTAGGTACTCAAAGATGTGAGCATTTTACAATTTTACCTTCGATCCTTCGTCCAATGACGAATTCCATTCATTATATAATTTTGAATGTACTATTTTATTCTGGAATAAAATAGGAAACAATAGTTTAAACCTTAAACCGTATAATTTTAACAAAATCTTTTATTATGTGCTAAAAAATGTTTATAGAATACTTTAGTATTGCTTCGTCAAATGTTTTTTGAGCTGTTAATGAATAAAAACTGAGAGATTCGTTAGGAGTTTTTACACCTCTTGACAAGCAGATAGTAAACTGATGTGATCTAACTAAAGCGTTAATAATTCGGATCATAGGAAGGGTTGAACCTCAACTGAAGAGGATCATTTGGGCTTTGTGCATTTCTCGGTCGAATGTAGCAAGCATACGTCGGCAGTTGTGGTCTAATCAAATAAGTTATAATTTAAATTACTTATTCTACTTGACTTCAACTGAAAAGGATTCGTCGGGATTTTTTTTATCTCAATTAAATTTAATCTAATTTATACAATAATAATTTGCGCTCATTGGAAGCAAGGGGGGGTTCAGGGGGCACGGGGGCACGTGCCCCCCAGACAGTTTTTTGTGTACTATGGAGAATCCATCACATAATTATAGGCAAATCACATGATCGTAGTTGTTAAGATAACAGAAAGAACATGAGTAAAACTATTGTTTTGATATTTTAATAAACCTTTCTATAGATACTTCAAGTAACTTGTAAGTTATTGTTGATTTTTTTCCAGTCTGCCCGTTGTGCCCCCCCCCCCCCAGAAAAAAATCCTAGATCCACCCTTGATTGGAAGGTTCGTGTGAAGATCGGACTGCTAGCTAGCCCGTCAACCATGGTGTAAGTCGAAGATATGCTCTTAACCCCGAATTAGTAATGTTTCACCAATCAATATACATGTGTATTTACGCCACAAACTTCAACGGTTGTTTTCAGCTGAAATATCCAGAACTTTCAGTCATTCAGATGCTTAGGGTAGTTTTTAAGCTGCCTTTAAAAGATTCTATTTTGCTCACTTAGATTCAAGAAAGTAACCGCTCAGCTTGAATCGAAGGTGAATGGATTTATTACCAATAATTTTACGGATAATTTTTTTTTTGCGAGATCTTTATACTTTTCTCAATATTTACTCAAGTTCTAACCCAAAACATACAATTATACTTTTGGGGGGAAAAAATAATAATTTTTGTTGTGACATAATAGAATTATAATGTAAAAAGCATATTGTCCTTACATTTGCCTCTAAAAACTTGTACTACCTATTTGGAGTATGGGAAGGTTCCAAGACATCAGGTCCTAAACATTATCTTGTTTGAATTCTTTGAGCTATTAATTTTGGCCTGTGTAGTTAGGTAAATAAAAAATATGGAAATTAATGCTGAAAATAAAACAAATCTGGAAGAAGAAAAAAAAGAATATGATGATGAACTTGGTAATTACAGTAATTATATAAATTCTAGATGATCCTGTTGTAAATAGGATCTCACCCTAATGAAATTGAAATTTTCACAGAAAAAAATTATTATGTACAAACAATAGGAACCCTTTATTAGGTAAACCTATAAAAAAGATGTGTTTGTTTATACATGATTTAGTTCCTAGCAATCATTATGAATAGATGTATTGGGAAAGTATTGGCTTAGAAATAAATCAGATAACATAATGAGACAAATACAAAATTAATTATTTGTAATTAAGTACTTATCTCAAATAACAGTATCTGTTCCGTAGGTTATTGCTTGGAGTTGAGTTACAAGTTTTAACTGTTTATTCGTTTCGTTTTTAATATTATCCAAAAATACAAGTTATCTTGAGGTTTATAATGGATAATTAATTAGAGTGTAATTGAGGGTATTGAGTAGATTTTGGTGATCATTGAATCAAGAAATAAAAGTTTCAACCAACATTTTGAAGTATAGATAATATCTTTGTTGAAACGCACATTTCTAGATGAAATGATTACAGAAGTATACCCATTTCCCAAAATTACATTCTCTTTTTCACTCTAAAGCTCATGATAACTTTTATTTTTGGAAAATATTAAAAGGGAAACTATTCAAAAGTTAGAAATTGTAACTCAACTCGAAGCGACAACCTGTGGAGTAATTACCCAATTATAAGATAAAATATTAGACTATTTATTTACAAATGAAGATGGGTTAATATTTACATACTACAAAAAAATTTATATTGTAACATTAGGCTTTGCTATCTATGCTTAAGATCAATGACTTTTGTAACGTTTTATTCACAATGGAAACGAAGCCTTTGTCAATCAAATATCTGAGATGTTTTGCAAGTTTTAAGTAAATATATTTATTGCAAGGCTTTAAACTTTAACTTTAACTTTGTTGTTGCTGTCTGTTAAAGTTTTATGAATCTGGTTGATGCATTGCCACACTACCTCATACTTTAATAATTATTTGCAAGAACCTCTTTTGCCCTTCTTAATAGTTTACTCTTATTCTTACACACTGGTACATCTTTATTTTAATATTCTCTCCTACCCATTACCGCCTTTCCTTTTACCACCATAGCTTGTGGTAAGTCTGGGGCTTTTACGACATTCATCGCCTGTCATCTCAGTGTTTTTCTGGTGTTATCTCACTCTCTTGATGGATAATGCACCCTCTACTACTCCATTGGCCCACCACAGTTTCAGTCTTTGTACCACTGTCAAATAATAAATTGATAAATCAATAATTTTTCCTGGTAATTGATTTTTTCCCTAAAGGATTTCTTCTTGGTCACGAAGAAATAACTGTTACTAAGGAATTTCTTAAGGAAAAAGGAATTAGTTAAAAAATATTTGTGATATAGAGTTCCTGCTATATTTTAACGTTAGAATTTGTTATTTCGAGTTTGTATGTATGTTCTTATTTACAGGAATATTTCGGATTTGGTCAGCAATATCTTTCTCTGTAATGCTGATTGTAATCGGAGTTCCTTTATGGTGGAAAACAACTGAAGTATATAGAGCACCTCTCCCTTATGATGAGATACACGCACTAGACCCTTCACAGGCCGAAATAAAAACAACAGTGTTTATTTATTCAGAATACCCTACTCATGCTAATGCAATAACTCAGCGGCTGTTAATATCATTCGAAAAATTAAGTAATAATTATTCTTATTTATATGAATTATTTTTTGTGCTAATTTATATTTTAGTTTTCCTTTTATCATAGTCTTTAAAATATTACCATTTCAGGTATTTTTAATGTGGTAATTAAACCATATAAAATTGATATTGAACCAATAAGTTTCCAGGCTGTTGAAAATTCAACTACAATTCATCCTTCTAAACCTGGACAGATATTGTTAGTGGAAGTACCTTCATTGCCATATAATGACAAAGTTTTAGTTTCCACTAATCGTATCATTTACTTCACTTACAACAATGGTAGGGTATTGCTTTTATGAAATTAATTAATTTTGTCTGTTTATAGTTTTAAGGATTTTTTATAACTTCTAAATATAATCGTGCCAAGTTTTTTAATTTTTCCAGACTCTGATTTGATTGCACAAGTAATCATGCAGTGGTTCTTTGAAGAAGAAGCTCTCATTAATAAAATCACATCTATCATCTCACCACAAAAAGTCAAACCCGGTGAAGAAAATAGCAACAGATTAAGAGCTGCTCTTGGCTACGACATCATATTTACTATCATTAATTCTGATCCAGAAAATATTAACTTTAATTGGGATGTAAAACATGATGTAGGAGGTAATTTAATATATTATTAACATTAGCATTGTTATACAACTGGATAAAAATTATTTCTTGATTATATTTTTAAAGGTTATATGCAGCCACTTCTTTCTCAAATTTCTAAAGTAAGTGCGCATGCAATAAAATCGCAGTGGCTTTATCTAATGGATCTCGGAGAAGTTCCTAGAAAGGATGAGTCTGGTTGGTACACGTACAAATTTTCACAGCTCCCTCATATAATAACACCTCTTGAAAAAAAACTGGGATCAGGTAAAATTTTCATTATAAGTGTTTAATTTTAGGAATTTATGGTTGTGTTTCGTTATATGTTTTCATTTGGAACTAATTTTAATTAGACAAGACAAGTCATACATTCCTTAGGCATTAAGTACTATTTACCAGATCTTATTTTAATTTTTTCAATTTTAAGTTTAAAAATGCCTCTTTGTGCTGAGGATGTTGCACGTGGTGTGGTACTTATTGACGATGGACATTCCATTCGATATGCAGCTAATGCCATCAGAGTTCCCAATGAAACTTTACGAGATGCCCGGTTCTGGAGGGTCTAGGGTAACAGAACCACAGGATGACTGTTTTTCAACTTTAAGAATTTTACGAAACTGACACTTTACCTTTGTTCAAGCGATTCATCAGCTCGAAGAAGTTCGAGGTGTGCAAATTTCTGAACATACTGCTCGGAGAAGATTAAATGAGCATGGATTAATGGCTTTTTCCGCAGTTAGAGGTCCAGAGTTGACCAGAACTCACAGAGATTACACGGCTGGCTTTTTGCACGTTGAAAAGGTTGGCTCTTGGTAAAATTACAGGCTGCATATCTCTCATTTCTTCTTCTCAACACCGTTTCAGGCCCGTCTGGACATCGAAGAGCAAATCTTGATTCATCTGTAAAAAGTACAGCACTCCATTCTTCCATAGTTCAATGGCTGTGTTCTCAAGCAGAAATCAGCCGTGTAACTCTGTGAGTGCTGGTCAACTCTGGACCTCTTACTGGGGGAAAAGTCATTAATCCATGCTCATTTAATCTTCTCTGAGCAGTATGCTCAGAAATTTGCACACCTCGAACTTCTTCGAGCTGATGAATCGCTTGAACAAAGCTAAGGTTAAGGTGCTGGTTTCGTAAAATTCTTAAAGTAGAAAAACGGTCATCCTGTGGTTCTGTTACCCTAGGCAATCCAGAACCTTCTATGGCGTCTCGTGAAGTTTCATTGGGAACTCCGATGGCATTAGCTGCATATCTAATGGAATGTCCATCGTCAATAAGTACCACACCACTCGCAACATCCTCAGCACAAAGAGGCATTTTTAAACTTGAAATTGAAAAAATTAAAAGCCGGAAGCTAAGAAATTTGTTGCAAGAAACAGCACTGAACAATGACACTGAATAAACATTTTAATTCCTTAGAAAGTGAACAGTGAAATCTACAGCCCTTACATTGAATTAAGGATTAAGGGTTATTATCCTCTATATTGGCATTCCTAATTGAAAACAAATAAAGAAAATACATATTTACTCATTAAAAAAGAAATAGACCAATCCAAAGCAGAAATATTTTTTGATGAAAACATGAAAAAATCAAGTGGGTGGAATTTTTTGCCTGTCAGTGTATATTGCTATATTACATTATTTATTAATGTACCTCATATATGATTATAGTGAGGTGGAACATATAATTTGAAATGTTTCTATTGAATGAGGCAAATGAAAAACAAAATAAACATTAACAACATCTATAAAACTTTCTTTAGCTTAAATATATTTCACTCAATGCCCAAGAAGGCTTTTAAAGAAAAAACTTTAATTTGTTCTTTGAATTAGTCAACTCAAAAAATAAAATATATGATTTATTATAATTTTTTTAATCATTGCTTTAATTTTTAAATATTTTTATTTTGAAGAGAAAAGTTTTGCCCCCAGCCGGGATTCGAACCCGGATCTCCGCCTCACCGTGGCAACGCTCTAACCATTTGAGCCACCGGGGTCGCTCCCTACCTAGGACAAATCTGTTCTCTTCACCGATCCCATATCCCACATGTTCTCGCAATTTTCGGATGAGGTAATAGATTGATGTATAGTTATCACCAATTTCTAATTGTAATTTTAATGATGGATGATTCCTTATCAAGTACTTTAACCAAAATCTATTTGTTTGTTTATTTAACATTACTTTTATGCTGCTATGGCTAATCAGATGATGCTACAGTGGGAGCTTTAAATTTTGCCTATCCAGGTTTAATTAGGATAGTGATTTTTAACGAGTGTCTGACATTGTACAGGGTCGGGATCCTTGTTTGACGTCTCTTCTGAAGGACCGTATATCCAAGGATTTTTAGCTCCCTTTAAACAATCCTAGAGCCACTTGCTGGGCTACGAACCCGTGATCTTGGGCTTAGTTGTTAGTGGGGGTTGTTATGCTAACCACTAGACCACAGGTCACCCCTCCGAAATATGTAATTCCGATCACATTATTTCTTATACTGGATATTGCTGTAAAGAAGTCATTTCTTGTTGTCAAGGACTGACAAAGTCTCTTTAACAGAATTAATTTTTGAGACTTGAAATTAGAAGAACCACATTTTTTTATCCACTCTTATATCTCTAAAAGACCTTATTAATGTTGAAAAAGGAATAATGACAACAATGAAAGATTTGAATAATGATGACAAATTGCGCTAGCTATTGAATATTTCACCATAAACTTATTTATATTTATTATTTTTTCTATATCTGTGTAAAATTCATTTATTAATAATCTTAGTATTTAATAAATTGTTTTGATTTCTAACTACTCTTTAAGGAATTTCAAAGAACCCATGCGTTCACATGATATTGTACGTGGCCGGATGTTCAGTGAGTCCTCTTTGCTTTCTCTCTGCGGATGAGCTAAGGGTGGAAGGAATGATATCTCCTCAGTGGGGTGCAGTTCAAATCCTTAACCCATCTGAGGAAAACTGTGTTAATCATACACAGCTCAAGTTTTCTCCCAGGGATGTTATGTCTATATTTATATCTCAATTCCATGCTTTGCTCGGAATTCGGGAGAAGGTAAGGTAGAAACTAGCTCTAATTCCGGTCTGCTAGAATTAAAATATTTTAGATTATTAAGTAGAAGTGATAATGTTTACAAGTGACCTATTCATTTAAAATTCATGATATATCCATACGTAACTTTGATTGTTATACATAGAAAATTAATTTTAACTTAAAAATCAATAGCTTATAGTTAGGCATATTAATATAAACAGTTTAGTTTCTAAATTTAAAATGATTGCTATTTTTTCAATGGTTATGCTCTTTAGCAAATGTAGGAACTCAGTCACTTCATAAAATTTTCATTATCTTGATATTTGTAATGTTACTTAAAATCTGTGATATGAATAATAAAGTTATTTGTCATAAGTTAATAAAAGGTTAAATTAATTATATAATTTCAGGTTAGGAAAAATGGTGTAAATTTTATTGGGTTAAGAGGGCCATTGTTACGTAGCTGGGAATTAGATTCTCTCTATAGGATAAGAACAGTTGAACAAATAACATCAGCGTCTTTAACTTTACAGGTATATTTACTTCCTATTTATATTATATTAGTTTAATTATTATCTCACTTGAAAGTAGTTGCTGATGTTTTTCCTTTTTTTTCTGTAGTCTCTTTCCAAGCTTCTGGGAGAAATCAATAATATTGTGATAAATGAAGATGTTGCGAATTCTATTAATGTTGCGGTGAGCAATGTTAATAAAGCAGTGAATGCATTAAAACGAGGGGACCTCGATGGAGCTATGGAAGCATCAAGAGTAGCATTCAGTGCTGCGGAGACTGCTTTTAGTGATCCTTCTTTATTGTCTTTACTTTACTTTCCAGATGATCAAAAGTAAGTTAAAAAATTAATATAATTTTTTTTTTTTTTTTATTAATTGTTATCATTTTTAAATATTTTTATTTGAAAAGAAAAGATATGTCCAGGACCGGGACTCGAGCCCGGGTCGCCCATGTCTCTAGCATGGTGCTCTCCCAACTGAGCTAACCTGGCTCGCATCTTGGTCAGACACATCCTTTCTTTTCACTGATCCCATATACCCGTGTTCTCGCAATTTGCGATGTATACAAGGGGAAGAATGTTCATTGAACATAACTTTATTTAGGATCTTGTTGACTTATGTCATTATATATTATTATAATTTATTTTGTTATCAATTGTTATAATTTTTAAATATTTTTATTTGAAAAGTTCAGTTGGTAGAGCACCACGCTAGAGACGTGGGCGACCCGGTTTCGAGTCCCGGTCCTGGACATATCTTTTCTTTTCAAATAAAAATATTTAAAAATTATAACAATTAATAAAAAAATAAAATAAATTATAATAATATATAATGGCCTAAGTCAACAAGATCCTAAATAAAGTAATGTTCAATGAACATTCTTCCCCTTGTATACATCGCAAATTCCGATAACACGGGTATATGGGATCAGTGAAAAGAAAGAATGTGTCTGACCGAGATGCTAGCCAGGTTAGCTCAGTTGGGAGAGCACCACGCTGGAGATGTGGGCGACCCGGGTTTAAGTCCCGGTCCTGGATATATCTTTTCTTTTCAAATAAAAATATTTAAAAAAAAATAAAAAAATAATAGTTATCAATCAGTAGTTACAATAACCTTTTATTTAATTACTTATTTTGTTTTTTTTAAATCCTAGGTATGCTGTGTATATTCCCCTCTTTCTGCCTATTATGATTCCTGTCATAATGTCATTAAAAAGGACTTATTCCTGGATCGTTAACAGAAAAGTCGTCAAACATGAAAAGACTGAATAACATTAAGTGTTTTGAAGGGGAAAAGCTCCATTTTAAGCTTCTTTTAATTTTAAATTTTAATTTAAATATTCTATTTAGTCACATAATTTTGATATTATTTATTAATTTAAGTTCAATAAATTTTCAATTTTCTAAAGTTGATTTCAATACTTACCTTTCTCGTTCATAAACTTTGATACTACTCCGATTTACACGAAGAATTGAAGGTTTTCGAACTTCGTAAGAAAAAAATTGTTAAAACCCATCCCAAATATGGCAATTTTATTTAGTAATCCATTGTCTTTTTTAATTATCGATGCATACAAGGCATAAACAATATATTGTAGGTGAAACCTATAAGAAAAACTAATGCACACAAAAGTTTGTCTGTTCTAAACTTTTTCATTTGCCATTGACATACCACACCTTCATGCAGTAACTATGTTGTAAGTATGAGAAGCGAGGGGATGGTTGACTGGAAAGTAGACGTAAGGAAGAATATAGTTGGGGGTGCAGTCAAATGAAAACACTAAATAAGTGGTAGCTTATATTAAATATTAGATTATTATTATATTATATATTAGAGAATTAAATAAGGTACCACTTATTTAGTGTTTTCATTTGACTGCACCCCCAACTATTTTCTTCCTTATGTTGTAAGTAGTTCAAAGGAACAGAACTATGATGAGTACTCACCTTTAACCTGACTAATACATGGATACAATTCACAATAAAGTTTCTAATTTATAATATATAAGATTTATTCCAATATCCTGCCAATAGTCTTGTAACACATGTGAAGTAAAATGGATGAATGATTTATAACTTATATTATGTGAAAGAATAATTTTTAGAAGCCAGATCATCTCAGAGAAATATATTATTTTCTTTCAATATACCATGAGTTACTTAACTCCATCAGTACTACTTTTTTAAATTTATTACTGATATATCTAAATAAAATACAATAATTGATAAAATTCAGCAAGAAATCTTAATAAAGGAACTAAACTCCTGAATAGCATTAATAAATGCAGCAGATTAATTTTTGTTTTTTTAAACACAACCATACAAAGGAATGATTCTTTTAGAAGGTTCAAATAAAAAGTAAAAGTAAATATAAAATGAGGATGAATCCCAGGAAATTTTTATTGAAATTTAATAAAAGAATAAATCTATACTTAAAACTCTTATTCCTCAACAGTAAATAAAATGACAATTTTTTCCAAAGTACAATAAATTAACAAGCAATAGACCACACCTGCACAAGTGAAATGTGATGATTTAATGTTAATATGATTAACATATATAAAAAGTATCAATAGGATTTACAGGCTCATTGAGACAAAAGCCATAATAATACTAGATAAACACATAGGTATAGTGAAATAAATAATGCTTAAAAAATAAACTGATATAAATAAAAAGAAATAGCATAAATTAAAAATCTGATATAAATAGGGTCATATAAAATATAACATTACACTTATTATTCTCTATAAAGCAAGTTGATACAAATTTAGATTCTTCTTTCTTTTTATTTTTTTCAAGCTAAAATAGAGATTGTATACGTACATACGGGTATACATAAATAGTATGGGCTCTAGAAATAATACAATTTTAAAAGCATTAATTCTGGAAGATTGTTCGTGTGAATTCTATATAATCTAGAGCACCAGGTATAGACCTTTCGGTTTTAGGATCAACATAAGGTTTCATCCTCGCTACACAGTAGTCGGCCATTTCTTTAGTAAGGTTCTAAAAAAAAAAAAAAGATAGTGTCATTAATTGATATCTCACTAATTCAATACATTTTAAAATATTAAATAATTAAAAATTCAACGAAGTTAGCACACAGTAACTTTACTTACAGCATAAAGTTCTTCTTTGGTGACATAAGGCTTATCGCCAGCGGTGATAGATCTGAAAGCATTCTCGATTTCTTCAGAACTCTGAACATTTTCAGTCTCTTTACTAATCATAAATGCCATATACTCTTGAAGCGAGACATATCCATCTCTGTTAGGATCCACATTATCTAAAAATAACAATATACATACTAAATTAGAATTTCGGGCATAAATTAAACACACAAAAGGAATTTTTCATGAAAAATTAATTTTTTAATATGAATATATTTTATCTATCAAGTTAATAGCCGTGATTCTCAGATTATAATAAAGAAAGCAGTAAATTATGAAATTTGTCGACTCCAAGAGAGGAGCAAAGAGCGGATAATACACATACATTATTTATTATTTCCACTTTAATGCATCCAAGGGAATTTCGTTTCAGAAAAAAATCAAACAAAAAATTTAAACTCACCCAAAATTGCTTGAAACTCTGGTTCAGGTTGACCTTCTTCAACCATAGGTAGATCATAACCGAGGGCTCTGAGACACGACTTAAATTCGTGGTGATCGAGGCGTCCACTCTTGTCCTTGTCAAAATGTTTGAACATCATGCTAAACTCCTTAAGAGCGTCCTCGCTAACACCAGAATGGTTTCTGGCTTGGATTTGTTGCTCAAGGTTATGCTGCATTCGCATTCCCAACTGGTCCAGCTGGTCCCACTGTTGGGCCAAGCCAACAGTGCTATGTTCAGTATACCTAAAAAGATGTTTATATTAAAAAATGATTCATTAAAGCTACAGCCTTACATCTGCACCATAGTGTTTGTATCAGTTTAATAATTAGTGTCAGTAAATTAATGCTATATTCCTGTACAATAAAACAGTTTATTTTTTAATATTTATTTCAGTTAAATTTACAAAAAAATGTCACCATGTCCGTATTAGAAATCAGATCAAAACTGACATGATGCAATGTTATTGATACATATGTGAAGTACCTTTAATAATATTAACTGTGTGAGGGTGGGCTTAAGACCAGAGTCTTGACGGTCTGAAAACATATCATTACTGTAAAAGTTTCAAAATGCATCTTAATTTTGTCAACTTTTTAGAAAAAGATGAAAATATATAAATATCTCTGGGTATATATATTTTTATTCATTCAAATAATTTAAATTTCATTAATAATTGATGATATAAAACTTAAACACTTCAAAAACTAATTGATGCATGAACCTTCCAATAATAGATTTAGTATTTTTTTGTTATGTAATTTAATTCAATTATAACATCAAGCACATTATGTTAAAATAATTTTAAAAATTATGCAATTACCTATTGTCAAGAATGAGGTGTTCTTCAAGGATAGCTCCAAGTTCTTCAATTTTCTTAAGGTCAGATTTACGTGACCTAACCTCGGTAGCCTTTCTCTGAAAAAAATAAATTAACATTTTTATAATTCTAGAAAATCCAAAACTAATAAATATTTTTTATTTTGATAGTGTGGCATAAGAAAAATAACATTACCCAGTTAATATAAATTTTAACAACTAAGCCACTAAAAAAAATATAATGTGAGAAACAATAACTTACCATTAAAAGTAACTGATAAGTAAGTAGTTTGATAATAAAAACTAATTAAAAAGTATGAATAAGAGAATTAGTTAGGCAATAACAAAACAGTTTATTTATAAACTACTTAATAAATTCTCTAATAAATAAACTATTTTCTTTAAGTTAACTAGCTAAGCAATAATAAATTAACACATCAATGCATACCTTAGTTGCTTCAAGTTGCTGTTCTAAAGACCCAGAACCTTCCATCATCGAGGTTCTATAAAATAAATAAAATTATTAAATTCACCTTAATTGATGGCCTATTGTAATTACATAAGCACAATGACAAAACAACACATTATTAACAAAATAATTAGTCAGCACTTCCATTTTAAATTTATTCAAGTTATAAATAATAACATAATGTTATCATTAGGTTAATTATTAAATGTTAACATGAGAGCACATTCTCAAATTAAACTTTACTTTTTATTCAGCGTTTTTATACTATTTTAAGTTAAGTAATGGCAATTTAAAATACAGCACTCATCTATGGGGAATATAGAACCTTACACTAATGTGATCATTAGATCTTTATGTCTTAATTTGTTTAAGATTGTTAAAAATATTATTAATTTAATAAACAGAATAGTTATATATTTTTTAAATATTGTCGTAATTTATCAGCATACAAGATAAAGAAGAAATGATTTTTGATATTGACAAAGAACAAAAGACTAAGAATATCTTTGATTGGTTAGAGCAGCGTTCGCTGAGGCTAAATTAGGTTTTATAGCCTAAAAATTAAGGATGAATCTTTATTCTTAAAACTTAATGGAAATAAACTGCTGATTTCTTAGAAAAAAGTTAACATTTAACTTGAGAAAGTGCATTTTACACATACTCTTTACAACCACAAATGAGTTATAAATGTTTAGACAATTAATTATCACCTGAAAATAATAATGGTTATGGGATAAAAAAAAGTTAATTAGTTTTAAATTACACTTCTTTTTTTAATTGCTCTAAACTAAAAATAAATATTTTAAACCACAACTATATTCCAAGCAACATTGAAATTAGAGATGAAAACGACTTAGTTAAAAAAAAATGTTTGTCCACACACTTGACACGTAGTTAGTACTTTGGTTAAGAAGACTTTTATTAATCGTAAACTCAAGGAAATAAAATAATCACCCATCCCATCCAAGTAGTCGATATCTGTTGTTCCAGGTCAACGCCATACATTAAAAGAAATAATGACACATATGATGAATTATAAAATGAAAAAAAAATAATAAAACATTTATACTATACAGAAAAAACAAAATATATATGTCAGTACAAAACAATCTAATGTATTTCTTACTTGAAATATTTCTTTAAAAAATAAAGATGCTCATTTAATATAAAAACTAAATAATTGTATTAAGTAATTAAAAATAATCAATAAAAAATAAGCAGCATATTTTATATGCATAAATATGGCAAATTTTAAGCAATTATACAATACAATGCTTATTTAACTAACATTTGTTGTCAATCAATCAGTTAGTTCCAATTCAAACTATATTCATACAAATAAAGATTGGTAAAGAAATCAAAGCAGAAACTAAGACAAGTCCTTTTGCTAAAGCATAACTGGAGAACTGAGATAGCCATTGCAAGAAAATATGTATCTTGAAAATCAATGTTTAAATTGAAGTAAAATTTAATAAATATGTAACAAAATCATAATTTTGATTAACCGATTTTCAGGATGGAAAGTCAACCGTGTAAGGCACAAATTTTTACAACCTAGCCTTATTACAAATAAGGAGAACCACCACAAAAAATTATCAGCTTCATTGGTATTGGTTATCATCAGGATAAATTAAATTAAATTTTCATCAGGAAAATTATCAGGATTTTGATTGAACATTCAAAATATTCATTGAAATGTGAAAATAACTTTTTTAAATATAGTTAAAAACAAAAATACAGTACCTGGTTTCTGTGAGCCAGTGATGGAATGCATTTGCATGTTTAGCGAATTCTTTTCTTAACTTATCGTTCTCTTCTTGCCTTTGTGCTTCTTTGGCCAATTCAACATCCCTTTCCTAAATAGACAAATGATATACAAAAATTATAAAATTTATTCAATATAACATCCACAGGTTCAATAAATTATTAAAAATAGTGGTATTTAAAGTTAACTTTTACAATGCTAAGATAGTTTAAAATACAATAAAAAACCACTCTGTGATATCTACGGCTTTTCAAATTATACGTCAAAACATTTCCCTAGCTTAATGAAAATAATAAGCCTACAGCTATAATAATATAATATATAACTGATATATTGCATATAAGGCGTAAGGAGCCCTGTCTTCTGACTGCAATCAGCCACTGGTCCTCCAGGTTGGGGATTGGGCATAGGGTCAATAACCCTATCCCGTAAAAAAATAACTGTTTTGAAACCTAATATCAGTATCCAGAAGGTTTGTAAAGCCGGCCAACGATCTACAAGGTCTGTAGCCAACCGAAAAAAATTGATATAAGAAAAATTATTACCTTGATAATTTTTTGTAGGTTCCTCCATGTATCTTCTAAAGCTTCCATAGTAAACCATGTGTAAGGATTTGGTCCAACGTTGAAACTCTTAATTTGTTGGTCAAGAGCAGCTAAGGCTTCAAAGTCAGCTTGAGCAGATGAAAGTGATGCCTGAAATATTAATGTTGATGGTTAAATGTTAGAAGTGGAACTTCTCACTAACAAGAAGATACTAATAGGTGACAATATATCGAAGAAAAATAAATGAGATAAGAAATAAAAGCATTTAATTTTATAATCAAACTCCAGGAGAGGAGTTTCACGTAGTAAGGTCCAAACGTTTCCGGCCTGGGATAGAAGGAAAGGTGAAAGAAAAAAACTGGTCTTACTGTTTTTCAATATATTCTCCTTTAAGATCAACACACTTAATACAACCCGGGTTCGAGTCCCGGTCCTGGACATATCTTTTCTTTTCAAATGAATATATTTAAAAATTAGTAACAACTAAAATAAAATTAATTATAATAATTATAATGACGTAAGTCAACTAGATCCAAATTAAAATAATGTTCAAAGAACATTCTTCCTCTCGTATACTTCGCAAAATGCAAGAACGCGGGGACTTAGGATCAGAAAAAAGAAAAGATATGACCATGGCCGAGAAGCGTGCTTCATTAGGGCCCAGGATAGCTCAAATGGTAGTCCCAGACTAGTGATCTGGAAGACCCGGGTTCGAGTCCCGGTCCTGGACATATCTTTTCTTTTCAAATGAATACACTTAATACAAAGCTTTGGCAACATTTCTATACCATGAAAAAAATAATTTTCTTCTTTGTTAAAAAAATGTTCTTCCACTGCTGCTTGGAGCTCTTCGTCGGTGTTAAATCGCCAAAATTCATTGCAGCAGCAAACTCGTTCCTGTTTTTGAGCAGCTGGAAGAATTTTTGGAACCCATCTTGCACTAACCTTGTTCATATGCATATGTTCTTTGATGATCCACAAAACACTTGTTTTTGAAAGCCCCAATCTCGCTGCTATTTCCTTGGTTTTCAGTCACCAGTCAGACAGCAATTGCAGATTCCACAAGTTGGATTGTTTCAGAAGTGACAGCTTCCAATGGGCGACCGGGATGCGTGTCATCTTCTAGACGTTCTTTCCCTAACTTAAATAATTTTTCCCATTCTTTCACTGTGGAATAAGCTCGTATACACAATCCAAGCGCTCTTTAATTTGGGTAGGAGTAAGACCCTCTTTACAAAAGAATTTTAAAGCACGGTACTTAAGTTTGAACATTGTAAAAATGGGGAGATTCCTTCAAGGCTGGACACTGACTGACAGGACTAAGGAAGTGCGGGCGATGGGTATGGAGTGAGCAGGCATGGACCTGGATAGGCGTGCAGGTCCCGGTACGTTTGAAGGGGGGGGAAGCAGGACAGGCCGGAAACTTATGGACCTTACTACGTATGTTATGAATTTTAAGTTTGGTGAAAATGGCAATTTTTTTAAAGGTAATTTCTTCAAGATAGGATCAATCCAATCCACTGAGTAACTATAGGATTAATCAAACAAGAATCTACAATTTTTAATGTTCTACAGCCAAGGACATAATATTAATGAATATATTTATTTTCTTTCTAATCACTTTTGTTTTCCATTATTTTTTCAAGCATAAACAACAAATATGAAGTCAAATTCAAAGCAAAAAAAAAAATGTTTTGGTTTCAACAAGTTACCAAGCAAAAATTAAGAGAATTTTAAATAACCTACATCCAAGGATATAAATAGAATAACGGAAAATAAATAAAAATATTGAAATATATAAAAATTGTGTTAAAAGCTCAATAGAAAACTAAAGTAAGAAAATACAATATAACACTTATAAAAAGAAACAATGCTAAGCAATTTTTAAAATTGCTACTTAGAAAAGGAACAATTTTCCATATTATGACAAGTGTGCTCCGCTATACTAATTTGAAAAATAGCGTAAGGATTATGAATTATTTGGATAGTTTAAGAGTTAATAAAAATTCTTCATAAATTTACTAACCTGAAATTGTGAATGAGCATCTCTCAAAGCTCTGATTTCTTCAATGGAATTACACCGTACAGGGTCTGTAAGATCTTCCTCAGCGTTTTCAAACCAAGAGTTGAATGCAGATGCTTTTTTGGCAAAAGTTAAATATAATTCTTCAATTTGCCTAAACTGTTCTTGCATCCTCAATAATCTCTGTTTACGGGCTTCTGAATCTGCTAAGAGCTTCTGCCATCTTCAATAAATAAAAGCTCTAGTTACTTAAATTAAAATCAGCTTATATTTTAGACAAGATAAAAGTAGAATATGCAAAAATAATACCAGGAATTTCACTCTAAAAAGTGTAGAAAAATAACTTTAACTAAAACTTGATATACGCTATAATTGTATATTGAAAAAATAAAATTTGAACAGACCTTGCCATTACGTCAGCATGGCGTTTCAAAATTGCTTGAGACTGGTCATGGTTAGCAGCAACAAGCTGGTCCTTAAGAGATGTAATATTTTGAATTCCTTCTTGCTCAAAAGCATGAAGACCTATAGAGAATTATAATACAAAATCATCCACCAAAAATAAACTAATAACAGTAAAGTTTAATGAGTTTTTGATTAACAATTTTAATAATGTACAGCAGTATTTTACAAAAAATAATGATAATTAAATAAGTAAGTAAACAAGAAATATATACTTCTTCTTGTAGAAATAATAAGTATAGAGGAAATTAAAATTTGTATCTAAAAATGACGAAGTAATCATAATCTACTAAAATTGTTATTTCCGTCCAGCAAAAAAAGTCTATTGAAGTAATGTCAAAATTATATTTAATAGACAAAATGATAGTAATAAATTATCATTCATTAAGATAAAAGAGATTGTCACAAAAATAACCCATAAATTGAAAAAACTATTGACAATTGTAAAAGTATGTAATATAAAATATATCGAGCACCAATAATGAATAAAGCTTACCAGCATCAAAGGTTTCTTGTTTGGTGAGCAAGGTCTGAACTGTGGAAAGATCACGCCCATACTCTTCATTTCTAACGTGACTTTCCTTGTCTGCTACCCAAGATTCAACAACATCGGCCTTCCACATAAACTGAAGATAGGCTGAATTGTCCATCAGTCTAGCTTTGCGTCGCACTGCCAATGATGATAGCATTTCCAATTTATTCTTTAAAATAAAAAAAATATTTCATTAATTTTAATGAAGTTTATTCATATCAAAACTAGAAACATTTTGTTTAAACAATCAGAAATAAGAAATTACCTGGAGCTGAATACACCTCTGAGATATGCTGTCGGAATGATGGTTCTTAGCAGAAATTAAATTTTCTCCAGCACTGCAGATATCAGCACAGCGGTCACGATGAGCAGCGAAATCGGTTTCAAAAGCATCATGTTTCTTCAGCAAGCCTTGAACGGCAGCCATGGTGTCACCATAATCTTCCACTGATAGCAACTGTTGCTTTTCGCTGCAATTAAATAGCCAATGACAACTTGTATTGTTCTGATGAGAGAAAAAAAATAAGTTCATCTCCAAGATAAGAAGAAGAATTTGGTAGAAAAATATAGTTAAGTACAAAAACCCATTTAATATTTTAAATAAATGGCGAAGAAATGACTCAAATGTAAGAATACATCTCTTACAGAAGGCTTTAAGCAATTTTTTCTCTTACCCGCAACGCAGAACCAGAATTCAGGCAAAGTACTATGAGTCAAGGTATCTTAATTTTTTTAATTCAGCAATTACAAGCATATTATCTTTATTATTGAATAATCAAGGCTAATAATCAATTGAGATAAACAATAAATCAAGTTTTTAAAAGTAAGATGATAATATAGGAGGCACAAAATTGATATCTAGGAAGTCCTATGCTGAAATAACAACAAATTCAAACTACATTTCATGGAAGAATGTACGAAACAAGGAAAATCCAGTTGAAAATAGAAAAAAAGTACCTAATCCAGGCTTCTTCTTCTTCAAGTTTAGCGAGGAATTGTTGGTAAGTCAAAGATTCATCCAACTTCTGTCCTCTTGTGGCAGCTAACTGTTTCAGTTCTGACCAGGCTTGGTTAAGAAGTTTCAATCTCTAAAATGATAAACAATAAATAAGTCTTTAAACATTTTAAAAGGCTAAAAAAAGTACTGATAATAACTATTTTTTTTCTTTAAATTATATATTTACAGATAAATAAGATAATTTAAAAATTACAATATTTTAATAATATTGATAGAAGAATTAATATTTGCAACCAATAACTTAATAACAATTTAATAATAAAAGAAAAATATTTTTTTAATGCAATAAAGTTAGATAGCAAAACCAATTTTGCTGCCTTCCCAATCTTTTAAATTATAACAGTATTCAATGAACAAAATTCAAAATTTTGTTTAAGCCACAATGGAAAAAGATATGACATATTTAATTCACTGAAATTAAGAGATTGAGTCTATAATTCTTAACGTTACAACATATTAAGAAGATATCAACTTCATTAACTAGAAAAAATCAGAAACTGTTCTTTTTTGTTATATAGCTACTTCTCCCACTCATGTCTTTAATTAATTCAAATAGATCACCAATAGCACATACAAAGTGTCTGATTTATATTTTATATATATATATATATATATATATATATACATTTGGTTATATATATAATACCGGGTCCTCTTCCCCTCCCTCAACAGCCCTGAAGAATATTTAATAAATATTTCTCCTTATTTCAGAGAAATTTATTGACCTCCATCTGGACCATTTTCTTCCATATATATAATCAAGGTCAACTATTACCTATTACCATTCAAGATGTCTGATTTAGTATTTTAAATTTACAACTCAACCAATCGAACATTATCTATTTCATCTTTTCATTCAAAAATAAAATAAATACAACAAATTCTTATGAAATGTCTTTGAAATTACAAAGACATATTAAAAGTCAATACTTTTTAATAATAGTTTTTTTTTTAAATGAGACTGTTCAAATTCTTTGAGTTTTTTTTCAGAGCTCCTAGCACTTAATTAGATAACTTCTTTAATTTCTTTTGCAGTAAAAAAACACTTTGAGGCTTAAATTATCTAACAAAAATGTTTAAAAAAGTAATTTTAATATCTTTTACAAAAGAAATGATTGAAGAGGCTTTGAGGTGTCCACATCATGTTCTTGTGCCGAATTAATAATAATAATAATTACAAAACTAACCTGCTCAATCTCAGGGACACCCAAGTTTGATACATCCATCAGCTTCTCTCCAGCTTCTTGTACAGCCTGAATGGCAGGCTCATGCGAACCAAGCTCAGCTTCAAGTCGCTTATGTTTCTTTTTCAGATTTTGGACACCAGTCAAATCTCGACCATAATCATCAGAGCCAACAAGCAGTTTCTTTTCCCTAGTAAAAAAATAAAATAGCTTAAGCCAGATTTTCCCTTGAAGTTAATACACTAAAAGTTAATCATGTCTCTTTAATAACTTGATTGATTCTTTTAAATTTTTAATTAAATTGAATAAAATAAATCATTTCATTGAATAATTGAATAAAAAAATCAAATCCAACGTAATAAAATAGAAGGTATAAATATACAGTTGTTTTAAATTATCTAATTATTAACTTACTTTATCCATGATTCTTCATCAGCAATATCTCTGAAGAATTGGTGTAGCGTGTTAGCTTCATTGAGCCTGGCCTGACGGTGAGCGGCAAGGTTCTTTATACGCTCGTACCTCTCGTTGATGCTCTGTCTCTTTTCTTGGATACTAGCTGTATCAAACTGTCCACTTTCAATCAGAGAATCAGCTTGTGAATTCATGTCTAGAAGAAAGTAAAACATTAATATTTTGTAAATAGTTGTATTGGCTTTGTTCATAAATCATTTTGAATTATAAGGAATAATTAATACTTATTATCCTACCATAAGTTTATACACTAACTTAAAATTTTAAAGTAAATATTAAAATAATTTAAGTTTCATAGCATTAAACTATCTTATATTGTATAAAAACAGAAAATATAAATTATACCTTTGATTCTGTCATCATGGGCATGAATGTCAGCTTCAACGAGTTGATGTTTCTTAATTAAATTCTGAACTGAAGCCAAATCTTTTCCAGAATCTTCTGAAGTCAATAACGACTCAACTTCACCAAGCCAAAAGTCAAGATCTTTCACAGCGGCAATATATGTTCTCTGTTTATTGGCTTCTTTCAGTTTCAACGACTTTTCCGTTGTTTTTTGGGTCAAGAATTCCCATTGCTCTGCAATAGATGCCAGCCTTGCCTAAAATGATACCAATAATAAAACAATGAAACCTCTGAATATCATTTTAGAAAATAGTCTAAATGAATGGTTACTTACATGTACTGCGTCTTCAGAGCCAGCACACTGGTGCTTGTCGATCAAGTTTTGACCCATAGCCAAAACGCTCTGGATACGGTCGGCGTTAGCTGCCAATTCTGCCTCAAAAGCTTGGTGTTTCTGATGCTTTGATTGTATGTTGGCTGGATCCTGAAATTGTAAATGATTAATACATTTTTTAAAATTGTATTTAACATCCTTTTTCAATTCCTATTAAGAAAAACAGGAAGGGTTATTAAGACTATTATAACAAGAGTGGGAAAGTCAAAATTCATTTGGTGGGGATGCCACTAAATATATTTTAACCTTCCAAGACCGGATTTGAAATGCATAGGTGTCTCCATAGGTATCATAAATGCTTAATATTATACTTTATTAACTTCCAAAATCAATTTAAAATTACTAATAATGCTAAATTAAATAAATTCATAAATACACAATGACTACCTTGTAGCTCTCTTCAGTAGCCAATTGCAGTTTTTCGGCAATCCAATTTTCCATTTCATCAGCATCTCGACTGAACTGTTGAAGAGTCTGACTTTCACCTAAACGAGATCGTTTTTCTATCAGAGCTTCCTTCAGGTGCCTCCACCTGTCTAGCACTTGACGCCTCTTGTCATCAATGGCCTGAGCAGCATAATGGTCAGCAGCCATCAGCTGATCAGCCAGCGTCTGAAGAGCTGCTATCTTCTCTTCCTAAAACAGTTATTGACCATTAGTAAAGTTGAAAAAGGATAATGTACAATAAATTGCTTCTGTGAGCACCTACTCAGTTAGCCTAAAAGTAAGTCTTAAATAAACTATAATTTGCTCTTATGTATTGGCAACCCGGGGGAAAACTCACTGAATACTATGTAACTAATTTTTTTTTCATACCTTCCGTTTATATTTATATAATATTAAAATAATTCCATGCAATATAAAATAATAATTCAATCGAAATAAAAATAAGAGTAAAGTAAAAATTTTTTACTTAATGCATCACGAGGAGTTGCCACAATCTTGTAGGTAAGCTATTGAATGAAATGATTAAAAAATAATAGGTAAAATAAATATCATGTAAAAATTATGTTGAAAAATAATAAATTCAAACACGATTACGCACTGTTATTTTAGGAAAGAACCGCAGTATCGGTAATAACAGTGTGGTCATTTTAAAGAAATTTGTCAAACAAAAGAATGTTATCAATCAAAGAGAATGAATGGACAAAAATGTTTGTTTTTTTTTATTATAATAAGTCAAAAATTAAAATGATGCATGAAGGAAAGTTAATAATGATAAACTGCGCAATATCTATACATTAATTTAGTTATTTCAAGATAAAATAGATTATATTACGTGAGCATTAATAGCTTTGTCAAAATCTTCATGTTTCTTAATCAATGCTTCAACATTATCTCCTTTCGAATCAACTTCTTCAGCTGACAGGAAAGCTTCCCTAGCAGACATCCAATTCTCAGCTTGTTCACAGTCTCGATAAAATAATTGAAGCTCTAAACATTGATCTAATTGCATTCGCCTTGCAATCCAGGCCCTAAAAAAAACAGAATAAAAATAAAAACAGAATAAAAAAAGAGAGAAATAAAAATAAAAATAGGAAAAAAACAAATTTAAAGTACCTTTATGTATTTAATCTTTTATGAACAAAGAATAAATATGTAAAAATACTTGAACAGTTTATGGATTTCAATAAATAAAAATTTAAAAATACTAACTTCTCCAGTTCTTGACGAGCCTCAGCCATACTTTCCAACTTTTCTTGGATTTCCACACTTGCATAATGACCGCTCTGGAGTAATTGTTGGCCAAACAATTCAAAAGCTTGGAACGTTCCAGTCCTAGCATCTATTTCTGTACGATGCTCCTAAACAAAAAAGTAAAATAAAATAAGAGGATAACACTTTTAAAAAAATTTGACCAAAAAAAGTTAACCAAAATAAAGCTTCAGTTAAGTTGTTAAAGCTTCATCATCTTATTACTTATATTATAATTTAGTACAATAACTTTAAGATGAAAGCCACAACTGTGAAAAGTAAGAAAAGATTTTTATTTTGATGAATATAAAAAATAAGACAAAGTGGAAAAATGTAAAACCAACCACATCTGTAAAGAAAAACATTAAACATATAAAGAAAACAATACTGTTTAATCCAAGTTTAAAAAACAACAACAACCTCATAATGAATAATACAATATTAGTATAATACTCAATGTTAATCAGAAAAAGAAAAAAACAAAAAAGAAAAACAATCGAAGTTAAGTCTAAGATTTTCATCATTTATTAAATAAAACAGTAAAAGAAAACCAAACATCGGCGTTTATATTAAGATACCTGAGTTACGCCGTAGTGGGCATCTATCTCTGAACGATAATTCTAGAAAAAGAAATATTTTCTTAACCCAATTAATACTACTAATAATTAATAATAATTTATTTTGATATGTATAAATATTAGAAAAAAAAATCAATGATTTTTATTACTCATAAATATTATTCCTACATGAAAATTATTAAGTAAGTCAACAAAACAATTTAGTTCTGAAGTATAAAGCAGTTTTAAGTTAAACATCAGGGAGTTAAGCTCTTCCATGAGAAAATAAAATCAGCTACCAATGATCTCAACTAGTTATTTCAATAAAATAAAATAAATACTATTGAAGTTCCATTATCAAAATGTGTCTTAATTTCCTCAAGATGATGTACTTAGTTACTGTTTATTTAATTATTCATTTCAATGATTAAGATATTTTATTAGTAAGGGTAAAGTTGAGTCTGGATGTGATTTTATGAAGAAATAGGCGTCAGGAAAAGCCATCAACGAAGAAGAGGATCCCTATAATTATTTTTTATTACGATATCGCGCCCTAATATTAATTCAATAGCCAAAGCCCTATATCAAACATACCTATTCATATAGCTTATTTACAATTTTCCTCACTATAATATAGTTTAAATAATTTCTAATATTTTTTCAGAATAGAGACATTTCTCAAAAAGCAAAGGAAGTGAACTGGGTAATATATTAAAGTAATCTAACTTTAAATTTCTAAAGGTAATGATTTTTTGTTTTATCCTATCAATGGTATATCGAAAATTTTATTGATTATAGATTTTTAAAAAATCTTAAAAGTTCTTTACCTTATTTCAAAAATAATAGAATATCAACAATCATGTTTTTGAAGAGAAAATTATCGAAATAAAAATCAAGAAATATCAACATAAATGTTGAGAGGTATAAATGTTAATTATACCTGTTATTATATCTACACCCCCGGCAAATAAGTGGTTAAGTCTAATTTTCTCCAAAATGAGTTTCTTTTACTAAAGTAAGCGGAATCGAGTCATTGTACTATTGAATAAGGGGATAAGTAAGGCATTGGCTAGAAAAGAAGTTACTGTTTACATTTCATTTCAAGCCAAAAACTATGAGAATGATGGGATTCCAGTTATCTGAAAGCAGTTAACTCTCTCTGGAGAAACCACTTATTCACCAGGGCTGTAGATATAGTGGAGCTAATTATATACCATATCAATGATTTATTAAGCCTGGCAATAATAATAATACAATATATAAAGTTCCACAATATTATCTATTGTATGATGGCATGATCAGCCAAAATTTATTTATAAAAATAAGTTGGTGAAGTAAAAGTACCTGGTGTCTTTCTAAAAGAGCCTCAGCTCCAGTAACATCTGAGGCAAGTTCGTCGCTTGAAACAAGGCCCATCATTGAATTTATCCATGACATCAAATCTCTGTAATCGGATAAAAATCTTTGCAAGTCATAAGAATCGAGTAACTTTTCTTTTCTTGAATTTGCCTTAGCAGTCAATTGAGTCCATTCCTCATTGATATCTTTTTGTTTGGCATATGTTTGTTCAGCTGTTTCTGGGTGGTTCTGCATTAGTCTATTAGCTGTTTCATCCAACTGACGAATCTATACAAAAAAATTCGTTAGTATTATTAAAAAGAAACATTATCTAAAATAAAAACAAACTATTGCTTACAAAAAAAAAAAAGTAACTATAGAAACATGTTCAATTTGTTAATTAAAAATAAATAATTTAAGTACACAAAATAAAACTTTAGAAAAACTAGTGCAATACTATTTCTGCAACTGTCATATTTTTCAATGATTTTAGAATAACAGTATGCAATAAAATATAATAACTACCTTATCGCCTAAAGCTGCTAGATCTCTCTCAAGCCCTTCATGCTTCCTTTGTAAAGCCTGAACACTTCTAAGATCTTTTCCAAGATCATCATTATTCAAAGCTTCATCCTTTTCTTGAATCCAATCTTTAGTTTCATCAACATCTCTGTGGAATCTCTGAACTTCGTGAGCAGAACCTAACTGGGTAGCTCTCTCTTTGGTCAACTGTTGCAGGGATGTCCATTTCTCATTCAGTTCCTGCAAAAAAATAAAAATGAATAAAATGCTTTGTTTAGCAGTTACAAACAATTTTAAACACTATATAACTAAATCAGATGAATACAGATAACAAATGGATTTATAAAACACCTGAAGTTGTGTCTGAATCTTCACGGCTGCTTCAGTTTGTCCTAACGTCATCATTTGCACGGCTATTTCATTCATTTCGGCAAGACGTACTTCGTTGGCTTTCAAGTCTGACTGGAAATCATCAAACTTCTTCTGCATTACTTCAACTTGTTCAAGATCTTCCCCAATATCCTGTACCTGGGCATGATTTTCCTAAAACATAAAAGTGTTAAAAATTCTGAATCACATCTGTTATATACTTGGTATAAATTTTTTTACAAATAAAATTACTTTATCCTTAATCCAAGTAGCAAGTTCAGCCGCTTCCCTGACAAGAACGTATGCTTTGACGGTCTCATTAAGCTTGTTTTGTCTCTCCTTTGCCATATCGAGTAAATTCTTGTACTGACCATCTATCTGAGCTTGTCGAGCTGAAATAGAACTACCGTCAGCTAGATTTTGCTGAGAAGCAGTCAGCCCAGCTTCCATCTTTTTGACGTAAGCTGCAGGAACGAAGCCTTGTCTGTCATTAACCTCAACTTTCCACCAATCCTAAGAAAACAATTAAATAAGGAATCTATAATAAGAGTAAACTATATGTTTAACCAAATAATTAAATCTAAATCATAATGAATAACATAATTAGAATTAAATATTATCGTATAAAACTGAAAATATCTATGAGTAAAGGCAAGTAAAATAACTCTTATGTTATTCTCTTAATAGAAACTTGTTGAAGACTTTCCTCAATAGAGGAAAATTTATCACTTAATAAAAAAAATCAAAATAAATTCCATTAAATATTCAAAATTGAATTGAAATACAAATTAATTTTTGCATTGTAAGACGTGTTACAAAAAATTTGTCTTACCTTGTTATTGGAATTGAGAAGAGTAAGAACGTCTCCTTTTTTCATGGACACTTCACGCGGAGATTTTTCTGTGTAATCGTACAAAGCCATGACGCATTCTTTGCCAGTAACATCTACAACTGGTGTTTCTTGTTGCTAAAAAATATGTAAAGAAATGCTATTTAATGTCAACACAATTTATTACTAGTTTTACTATTGTAAACATTTAACATCTTCAGAAATACAGGAAGCCTTACTTATTAACAACTGAGATTAATCAACTACTGAATTCCAAATCACAATGACTATCTGAACTAAATAAAACAAGTGAGAATTTTAATAATCCTCCCAACATTTAACTCTATAATACATAAAAAATTAATCCATCCATTCATGTTTAGTGTAAAGCTGATTACTAACAAAGTTTAATTATCCAATAATGGCTACTTATCAATCCTCAACTACTAATTTATTCCTGCTTTTTACATAAATCATAAAGTAAAGATTAATTTAATAAAACTTCAAAATGAAAAAGTTGTCAATAGTACATACTTGAATACAATAAATTCTTAAAATGAAATTATAACTGAAAATAAAACCACACGATACTTAACAAGTTAAAGGGTAATACAATAACATAAAAAATAAAATACCCTGCATGATTCAGCCTGCTCTCTAAGTGATGTAATTGTGTTTCCAAATGCTTCTAAATCAGAAACTAAGGCCTCGTGCTTCTTAAGTAATGCTTCAGCAGAGTCTTCGTCTTTTCCGAAATCCTGATTCACAACCATGGGTTCTTTTTCCTTCATCCAGGATTCTGCTTCGTTGGCATCAGCAAAATATTGATGAGCTTGAAGAGAGTCTTCGAGATCTTGTTTCCTCTATAATCAAGAGAAATATAAAAATGTGTGCGGTAATATAAATATTTTTGTAGCCCAAAGAGAGAAGTTGGCAAAAGTCTACTAATCCACTAAGTGTGGAAATCAACTCACCTGCAAAGCCTTTTCTTTCAGTTGGTTCCAATGACTGTCCAACTCTTGAATTCTTCGCTTAATATCTTCTATCGCAAAATGTTCTTCTTCGATCATCTGATGAGCTGCCTGATCTACAGCAGCAATTCTGCTTTCATGATTATTTATCTCAGCAAGAACTGCTTGGTGCTTCTTCATTAAATTTTGGACTCCAATTAAGTCTCGCCCTAAATAATTGAAGATTAGACAGTTGTCAAACAAGATACAATATCATTTCCTAACAATCACTGACCTAATATGAGATAATATGAACTGAATGTTATCAACAATACTACGATAAACAGCTAGAAAATACTTGTACACATATGTTAAAAAAGTATATTAGCATAATATTAATAATAAATATTTATTTTTAGATATAAACTTATGAAAAGTTTAACTTCGTATTGTACGATTCAACTACTTTTAAGATGAAAAAATTGTTTTTGAATAAGAAAAAAATCACAGTTTCATCTTCATCTTTCCCTTATATTATTGGAATATAATAATAAATTCATTATATTTTACGTTTTACTCAATCCGAAAGTTATACAAATAGATAAATTGTAACAAAAAAAGATTTCACAGGTAATTATTCAGAAACATTTACCTCTGTTGGTTGATGCCGCAACAGGTTCCTTCTCTCTGATCCAAGCTTCTTCATCTTCTATATCCCTGTACAGTTGCTGGACTTGTAAGGAGTCAAGAAGTTTTTGTTTCCTGATGCTCATTGGCTTTTGTAAAGCTGCATAGCGTTCTGTCACTGATTCCTGAAATAAGCAATTGGCTAACAATATTTTTATTTATAGAATAAACTACTAAAATGCTATGACTAATATCTTTCATGAATGAGAATTTATAATTATAATCTGGCATAGCATTGTCACCAATACTGTTAACTATAACTCAAGTAAAGTGTTTGCAACTTAAAAATTAAATGACATACCTGTTTTGCTTCAATATTTTCGGCATCAAAATGTCCCTTTTCGACAAACTGATTAGCTGCAACTCTAATTCCTTCAATTCGGTCTTGATGAGCTCCAACATCTGCTTCCAACAAAGCATGCTTCTTTTGTAGATTTTGAACACTAGTCAAGTCCTAAAAAAAAATAATAATAAAATTTAATATAAATTATATTAAATATCACAAAACTTGTAAAAACCATCGAGTCTGTCCAAATTTTCTTACCTTGCCATAATCTTCACTATGAAGTTGTCCTTCGATTTCTGCAAACCACAACTCTATATCTTCAACTGTTCTGTTAAACTGTTGCTGTTGTGAAGCTTCTTGAAGTTTTGAGCCCTTCTTCTCAGTAGCGCCTACTAAAACTTCCCAAAGCTGAATGATTTCATCCATCCTTGTCTGAATACGATCTATAAAATAACAATTCATTCAGTTACACAAGTTGATTAACAATAATTCAGCCATTAAGTCAATGAGGAATATTGTACCAGAAGCATAATGGTTAGATTCAATAAGTTCTTGGCCTGTGCTGGTTATTTCTTCCATCCGGGAAGTATTAGCATTGAGTTCTTGTTCAAAATTTTGTTGTTTCTGAACTTTACCATTAAGGTTAGTTGGATCCTGAAATGAAATTGTGTTTAAAACGTAGTAAAAAAAAAAAAGAAGTAAAATTAGGGGTAATCTAACTTAATTTTTAAAAATATGAAATGAAAAAAATATATAAATACTACAAAGCTTACCAAATAACTGTCATCAGTAGCAAACTTCAGTTTCTCATTGATCCATCCTTTTGTTTCGTCACAATCTCGCTCGAACTGTTGGAGTCTAAATGAATCGTCTAAAATAGCCCTCCTGTCAGCTGACTTATCAAGTAAAGCAGACCTCCGTTCCAAGAGCTAATAAATAACCAAGAAGCATAATGTAATAAAAAATTAATATAATTAATTTAAGCATAATAAATAGCAAAACTTCATACCAATGACCTCCTCTGTGCTACTTCGTCAGCCGCATAATGCTGCCCTTCAATGAGTTTAGTTGCAAACTCATCTAAGGCTTTAATCTTCTCTTCTTGAGCAGCCAGAGACTTTTCAAAATCTTCATGTTTCTTTATCAAAGCTTCAACTGAATCCAATGAGTCTCCCAAGTCATCATTAGCAAGGAAAGCCTGATAATAAAAAAAATTATATTATGTTAAAGTATGCTTGAAACTATATTCATCTTATGACCAATATAGAGTTTATATACATAGTTTTAATTCTCAAAAAATATTCTTTAAAATAAATTTCATTAAAAAAAAAATCATGAGAAATACCTCTTGCTTAGCCATCCATGTATCAGCTTGCTCAGTATCTCTGTAATACAACTGAAGGTCCATGCACTGTTCATTTAATAATCTCCTTTCATTCCACAATGAAATTAGCGCTGCTTTCTCTGACTCAAGCATTGATAACTTTTCTTTAACTTCGGATGAAGCGTAGTGATTTCTTTCAAGCAACAATTCCCCTGCTTCGGCAGTAGAGCGGAAGCTATCCTCTCTAGCATCGATTTCACCCTATGATATAAATATATTTCCAAAATTAATTAAAATTACTAAAATTTCAATGTCACACATTAATACAAAAACTTCATCAAAAATTACTTTGTGCTCTTGATGTCTTTCAAGCAATGCTTCAGCACCAGCCACATCTTTTGCAAGTTCATCAGCAGAAATGATAGCTTTCATGTCATTAATCCAAGAGATCAAGTCTCTAAAATCTGCCAAAAATCTATGCAAATAATAGGATTCATCAAGCTTTTGTCTTCTTTCCTAAAATAGTACAAAATACTTTAACTATATCATAACAAAAACAAAATAATTATATAAATCTATATTTATATAGATTAGTAAAATCAATTTTTAAATAACTATTTATAAAATATATTAAACAGATTCCATCATTCTTTATGTCGAAGTCAACTAAATTGACTTTTCTTGTTTTCTTTTTAGACTTTTCTGTATTTAATGTGGGATTAAAATAGTTCCACTTAAGTTTTTACCTCTTTTATTACAAGAGGTATCTAATAAATAAAATTACCATCCATTTTTAATAATTATTTTTTATTATAACTTTTGTTATTACTTAGTGTGGTTTGACTATCATAAAGGAATATAACATATGGTTTTACAGGAAATATTAGTCATTTTCAAATACTAGTGAAAAAAAGCATAACACAAGTGTTATAATAAATATAATAAAACACCAAGTCTGGGAAATGGTAATTGGAGAATATACTTTGCTAATCTCTCTAGAAACATTTTGTTACCACATTCTTCTGCAAAATAATTAAAGTAATTGACATTGATAAGATAAAAGGTTCCAAACCTTAGATGAAGTAACAGTCTTACTATTAATAACAGTTACTTTAATAAAAATGCTATAAATCGGAACTTCATAACTAAGTTTAGTTAGCATAGTTATAAACCCGGAAAACTAAATAAATTATTTTTACAGAGCGTTATGAAAAATAATAACTTTCATTTGTTAATATGCAATGGCCCATCTAAATGAAAGAACAAACTTTAATTACTTTAGCTTTTGCTGTTAGACGTTCCCAGTAAGAAACAATTTCAGCTCTTTTAGCCTGGATTTGCTCTGCATGGTCAGCGTGGATGGCGCAAAGCCTATCTGCTTCTTTCCCTAATGTTGATACTTTGTCTTCTAAAGCAGCCAAATCTCTCTCTACGCCCTCATGTTTTCTCTGAAACGATCAAATAAAATTAATTAAATATAATTTTAATAAACATAATATTTAAAAACTATGACATAATACTTACTTGCAATGTTTGAACGCTGGCAAGATCACGACCATAATCATCAGATGAAAGAACAACATCTTTTTCAGCGATCCATGCAACTGTTTCATCAGCATCACGATTTAAACGTTGAATTTCATGAGCACCAAATAATTTTTCTTGCCTCATCAAGGCCTGTTGCTTTAGTCTTGACCAGGCTTCGTTAAGTTCCTGGACAAAAATTATAATATTATTATATTTTAAACAAAACATATAAGATAATTTTAAATAAAAATGCAATTGTTATGGATAGTATTTATTAGTGAAACTAACCTCTTTGCGTTTTAGGATGGTTTCCCTTTCAGGATGTCCATCAGAAACAAGTTTGTCTGCTAGCTCATTAACTTCAGTGACACGGTATTCTTGTGAGGCCATGTCTTTTTGAAATTCATCAAACTTTCTCTGAAGTACTTCAACATGTTCCAAGTCTTGTCCAAACTCATCAGTTGTTACGAACATTTCCTTTAATATTAAAAACAATAATAATTAGTAACATTTGTAAATAAAATAAATAAAGTATAAATTCAAGAAAATAAAAATTTAGTCCTATTCTAAAAAAATAGTGAGGTTACCTTATCTTTGATCCAAAACATGACTTCGTCACATTGTCTCAAAAACTGAACAAGAACTAGAGCTTGCTGAAGCTTCATGCCTTTCTCTGCAAGCTTCGATAGAAGAAGATCCCATAGCTGATGAAGTTCATCTAGAAAAAAAAGATGATCAACAAATATTACTTAAAAATTAACTAAAGGAACCACAAATAAAGTAGGATAGTTGAGTTGTAAATAAACAGATATCCATGAGTCTAAAACCTATATTAATCTATCAGAAAATTGTGAAAGAAATAAAAATCATTAACACGATAAAGAAACAATCAAAACCGATATAAAATGGCAATTTTTTTTTTTAATGGCTGCTGAGACTACGATTATAATGCTCCATGTTAAGAATACTAATGGCAGGCAGTTTCTCCTTTTCACAAGTTTAATCATAAACAATTCCTTAGTGCTACATCTTAGGATAGATGAAAACTATTCATGCAAAATTAGATAATGGGTCTTTTAATTATGGTTTTCCTAAGCTAAGCTTATAAAGCCTCAATCATGTGTTGAACATTATGGGTTGTAGTGGTACAGGATTTTTTAGCTAAGCTAGGTTCATCATACTGTGACCTGAATTATAGTTAGCACGTTCGGTGTCTCTTCCTCATTATATATTTAGAAACCTCCCTTATCAATGCTTATTGATGTTTATTTTTTGACACAGAGCCAATATTTATTTCTTTAAATATAATATTAAATTACTAAATAAAACTTATGAGAATGGACTACTTATTAATATTACCTAGTCTTTTGCGAATCACCTCGCTAGCATAATGTCCCTGATTGATCATCTCCATTCCAGTATTGTCAAGCACTACAATTGCATTGCTATGTGCAGCTACTTCAGCTTCAAAAGCTAGATGTTTCTGAATTTTAGCCTAAAAAATATACAGAAAAATAATATGAATGAGAAAGTGAGAAAAAATACTCTCAATATTGCTGGGTACAGAAGTCTATTTACTTTTAATGATCTTTTAAAATAAAACTTTATTTAGAATAATTATCAATTAGCATATTAATTATATGAAACAGAAAATTGTTTGGGTGTTGGAAATTCTCAAACGGTAAAAAAGAAATTTGGTATTTCAATATAATAGTATTTTTTTTTATTAGATACTTGAGAATTTCCTCTGACCACCACCTAGACCATTTTCCCCCTCTTAATTTTAATTATTATTTAATTTTAAAATACCTGCAAGTTTGTAGGATCTTTGTAACTCTCATCAGATGCAGCCTGCAACTTTTCGTGGATCCATGATTCGAGTTCATCGGCATCTCGTTTAAAGTACTAAAAAAGAACATAGGAAAAAAAATTATACAGTGAATTACAAGGTGATTTGTTAAGCTTGGTTAACAGACATGTGATCAGTTGTATTATTATCAATCTCAACAGTTAACGTGTTAGCAGAAGTTTTATTTCTTGGGTTATAAATTAAAGAATGAAAACTGAATATACATATGTCACAATTTGATTTATACAATTATCTATCGGAGTTTACATGCCAACTAATTTTTTTTTAAATAGAGGCTGAACAAGGAGAATGATGAGTTATAAACAGAGAGGAAGAAGTTTTTGATATTTAATCCCCTCGACTACCTCCTGTTATCACTATTTTGTGAGATAAACTCTTTAGGATGAATTGGTAAACAGGAAAACAAGTAAAGAGAGACTTTTCCAAACGAGGAAATCAGCAGGAAAATGACCAGCACTGGATATATCTACAGAAGAAAGAAGAGATCTACAGGGAAAATAAAATATGAATTGCTTGCGGCCAGCAAAATGTCAGGAAAGAGGACAGAACAGGAACTGAAAATCCAATGAAAAGCCTCAGGAACTCAATGCCTATTGCTGATCTCTAGAGATCTGTCAACTTACGGTTTATAGACGGATTATCTCAAGGACTCCGATTCTACAGATATGGGTTGTTTTTTAGGAAAATTATTTTCATAAACTCAGTATTTTTTTTTTTTTTATGATTAAGGCATAAATAATATTTTTCTGTTTTTCATAACTAACAGTTCAATCTTTAATTTACTTTTAAAACACTATTCATTTGTTTCCTAAACTACAATGTTTTTCCTCCAAAGTTTACATACTTTCCTATTTCCTCTCCATTATGTCTGGACTGCTTGTCATGTTAATTCCTAATTTCTTAGCATCTCATTATAACAAATTCTAATATTTTCCCTATAACTTTTACATATTCATAACACCGTAAATAACTTGAAAACAAAAAAAAAATACTCTCTTGTCTCCTCGCCTGGTTATTCCTTTATCTGCCAAGATTAAATTGGCGAAAGTATAAGACTTTAAAGTCCATAATAGACGCTTTTCTTTTCTCTATTTCCAGAATGAAGTGTTTTTCCTATCATCTATGCAAATTAAGATAATTTATTCTCTAAGACTTTGTGAATTACGAATGTGTAAACTTGGTATTAGTGTATAAAATAAAATAAGACTTCAGAAATTATACCATCAGAAAATTTCTTTAAAAGACTCATAAGTAAGTTACTTAGCAGTTAGATAATAACCTAAATAAAAATAAGGTCTTGGTTAAGGACATAGCGTATAAAGCAAAAAAAACAACAACTAATTGTTCAGGATGTTAGGACCTCAAGTCAAAATTTAAACAAGTGCCTACCAAATAGTAGGTGTTAAGGCCAGATGAAGTAGTAACCTTATAAAGTATTATCAGTTTTAATCATAAAAAATTAAATCATTTTTTCTTAAAAGATAGAACAATATCTTTCTTATTTTTCATATTTTTTATTTACTATAATAATTTAAACGTTTATTTCATAGTTGTTTAGAATAATTTAACTTTAAAAGTAATTTTATTTGTTTAGTTATAAGTGTAATATTTGTAGAAAGTTTGAAAACATATGTTACAAATGAAGAGAGAAAAACAAAAGAGAGTCGATCGGCTTTTGTTCGCTCCGGCTAGACCGAGCAAGACAGTGTTGACGCGAGCCCTTAGCCGTGCACATCGTATGCTCTACAGGAGCCCAAAGTTGTGTTTTGTGAATTTGAAGACAGTGTTGCCACGAGCCTCTTGACGTGCACATCGTATGCTCTATAGGAGCCCAAAATTGTTTTGTGTGAATTTGACGAAGATACTAATTTGCTGCCCACCTGCAGGTGTAATTAGTTTAAAATAAGTCATTGATTCGATTAATTCGAATTGACCCAGTCGATCATCTCAACCTCTATTGTTTCACCATCTTCGCTCGCTCTGCCGACGAAAATCTTCTGTCATCTCAACATCCAGCTCGCCCTGCCGAGAATTTACCATCTACTGAAAACTACTTCGACAGACAGATAAGAGTTTTCATTATTATATCATTGCAATCAGAAAACCGCATAAACATTCATTATTTTGTAATAGATTTTATTTGTAATTTAATAGAGTTAAATTTACTATCGTAAGATTAAATAATACTCGTTTTCTTTTTGTTATTAATTAGTTGTTGATAATTTAGTTAATATTAATAACTTCATTTTCTCATTATAAAAGCGTTTTAATTGTTCTTTTAATTTAATTAATTGTTTGTTTTTTCATTTTCAAAAATATTAGTTATTTAATTTATGAAAATTGATTTATGTTATTAGTTTAATAAAAGGTTACAATCAAAATGACATGCGATCTGGTATAATTGAATCAGACATTTATTTTCCTTATTCATTTCGGAGCTCTACTCGAAAGGTCCAATAACTATTTCGAGGTTGCTCAAACAGTAGGTATACAGATTAATAGTATTGACACATATGGCCCTATGGAATGCCACTCAATAGATAACAGCATAGATCAACTGTGTGACTGTAGACTTTCAGAGATTAAATTATTTATATCAAAAATTATATTATATTAAATGGACAGTGATAATATGTAATGATTTAGCTAACACTTATTAAGAAACATAATTGTAAACTTTTCTATTTTATACTAGCCAATAAATATAAATTAAATTTATGCATTTTGTTTATTTGTTTTTATATTCTTTATTTATTAATTTAGTCTTAACTGTTATAATTTTTATTTGTTTTTAAACTTGATCATTATTGATTAAATCTAATGCATCACTTTATAACTGATATCATTTATGTTTATTTTATTTGTTATTGATTGTATTAATGTTTAACTATTTTTATTTGAAAAGAATAGATATGTCCAGGATAAAAGATACCATTTAAAGTTATGGTAGTTGTTAAGATGGGGCAAAACAGGGAGTAATGATTAATGTTAGTCGATAGCATAAAAGTTATGTTTGTATTTATTATTTTACTAAATGAATTTAATATTATAGTCTTTTAAGGTGTTTAATTATTTCTATAAATGGTCTGGAGATTTTTTTTCCTGATTGGAATCTGTTCATGTAAAATTGTCCCTCTTACCGAAAGATAAGACATTAGTCAAATTGTACCCAAAAAATGTAACAAAAATATTTAAATAAAAGGTTCTCAGATATTATTTGAACAATTGCAATTCATCCTCTGGCACTAATAATACTACGTGCAACAAAACTTATTGCACATTTTTGAACAACACAATAGGGCACAAATAATGGACACTATTTATAAAAACTGAAGAATATCAGTAAATTATGAAGATAAAGGCGTACCTGAAATCGTCTAGAATCTTCAAGCTTCTGACGCTTAGCTCTGGCTTCAGATTTAAATTCGCCATATCGAGAGAGTACTTGTTCCCTCCTTTCCTGTATATCATCGGCAGTTTCTAAGATCCTCACCTCTTTGGGCGTGATCTGATCCATGATTGCTTATAAACTTTGAGTTACCTACAATGGAAAAGTTTTTCCAAAATCAAATAAACAATAAACTGCAACTTAAATTAAGTAAATTGAAAATAAAAAGAGAAAATTTAAAAGAATCTCAGACTTATTACACTCACAGCTCCAAACAAAAGTTGATAAAATAATTACTACTGAGTAAACCTCAATTTTAATTCTATACAAGGGAAATATTAGTACAGACTACTGCTTCCTGTCAACTACTTCCATAAAGCAATTAAAAATGTTATATATGAATTTCTTAATATTTTTAATCAGTGAAAATATAACAGAAAAAGTTAAAACTTTATATTGATTAAGTGACAACTATACTGACGTTAAAATGGTGGTTAGGACCGATGGGTGTGGCAGGTTAAACACTCAACACTCCAATCGAACGATAATACTGTTAAAATATCTTAATTAAATATTATTACCTTAGTTTCTTTTCATATATCCTTTGGTTATTAATAATATGAGAAGACGAGGTAAACTATTCACTGACAATAAACGGTACGGAGCAGAGTGTATGACAAAAAACAAAGCCACAGAGCGCAGCACTGATCAGCCGCATTCAAGTCTTAATGATCACTGACCTGTTATTTTGAGCAGTGACGTACCCTCTTATATCTACTTAAGTTGATTAGTTAATAGTAATGCTCCAGTTTTTGTCAATTAGATAAACTAAAATCGGGTAATAAATAGCTTGATTAAGTATTTTATTACAAAATCATGCTCTAGGATATTTATCTTAATTTAAATAAAATATTAAAAATTAATAATACATAAAAAATAAAATTGAAACCACTTAAGATCAACTCAAATGCCTTCGTACTATGCCAATAAATTGTAATAATATTTATCTATAAATAAAGTTGTTTGATACCTAATTGGAAAATTAATATTTACCTAAATATTTTTGAAATTAGTCAAATACCAATTATTCTTTAATTAAGAGTAAACTCATTGATGTGCAATGAATGATTTGACAAATTTTTATGATTATATTTACAAATTAACTACCTCTTTTAACCTGCAAGTTCACATTATTATTTTTTTCTGTTAATTATTTAGTAACTTATCATTGTCATCGCATGAATACAGGAATTCCTGTGTAAAATATAAGTACTAATCATAGCTGGTCACTGAGTAGTACGATATTGTGGGATCCTCTTGGTCTGACCGGAAAGCTGTCTGAAGGATCAGAAGGTAGAGGGTGTTCAAAATTACAAGTGTGTCTGTAATGATGAGTCATGTATTTAATTTTTCAATAGCGCTGTAACCTGGAAATTCGCCCACTATGCCACCCCCTCAATCCGCAAATCAGTATTAATTTGATTATTCGTCGCTACTCGGAAAAATCAGTTCTTAATATAGAAGATCGAAAGAATAATAAATGACAACTGACGACTATGTTAACCGGACTTGTTGTTCTGTTAGATAGAATTAATTGGTTTGAAGCAATGAGTAGATTTCATAATAATTGGTTTAACGGTATAGATTGGTCTGGCTTTGGTAAAAATAGCATCTTGTAATCGAGGTGTTCGTAGTACTCATATCATTCACGCAAGGGAAGGTCCGGAAATGGTTTTACTTTTCTAGAAAACAGTTCAAAGAATGGAATGTATAAAATTTATTTTAAATATTTTTTGTGTTAAATTAAATTAAAAATTTAATACCTTGGAGCTACAATAAAAATCAGACCAACTTACTAGCAAATGCTCCTACACGTTAACCTCCTGTGCTCATACCAATCATGTAACCAATTCCTGTTTTTAATAAATAAAATGATGTAATTTTCTTTTATGTCCAATCCGTCATCACATTCGGTAATCGTGTGTCTAAAGTTACTTTGGAACTAAATTAATATGATTTATTTTATCCATAGCACATAACATAAGTTGTTAAATGGTCACAGGGACTTGCACCCTTCCACCTCCCCGTGGACGTGCTATGAAAAAACAAACGTAAATCATCAAATTATTATTTTAGTATTCCATTACTCAACAACTGTTAGTAAAAGAAAATAAATATGGACAACGAGTACGTTGGTATCGTCTTCGTTCTAGATTTGGTCCTCAAGAACATGTTAAACTGGCATATAATTATCAAAGCAAAAAATGTTACCAGCATATGTTGTGGGCTAAAATATCTTCTTTGATTCACTTTGAGGCGAGAGCTTGCAATAAGCCAATAAATATTGATAAAATTTAAGTGAGACGCTCTACTAATGCCAACTGCTTTGACAATACATTGCTTTCCTTTCTCCTGAAGTGTATATGAAAATTTATGAAACGAATTTTTCTCGTCTTACATACATCCTTTCTTTTATTTAAAATTTAAAGGTTAGACTGTGAAACTCTTTTATCGCGGCATCGCCTGTGCTTCCTGTTAATATCACGGTCTTTTTATTCTTTAGTTTCATTCCTCTTATTAAGCTTCTTCCTCATGAGGAAAATAATTCCGTTCCCCAACTTGCATCATCTGCCTCTTCTCCATGTTCTATATGAAAGTTTTTTTTTAAATTCCTCCAATATCTCTCTAGTGTATCTTTATTTTCTGCGAATAGTTTTACATCTACATCATTTCATGTGGCGATTCTTCAATTTAACACAATTTCCTTCATTACATTTTAGAAGAAGTGACGACTTTCATAGAGTCCCTTGGTTTTCAACACCCTCCACTCTTTTATTTTTCCATATCATTTCATTCGTATGACGGATAACAGACTTCGTAATATGCAGTTGATCGAAAATCGGTGAAAATACGCCAATGAAGACTTCTAGGGTGTTTTAGAAAAGTTCATAAATTATCACAATAAATAGATGATATCTCTGGAAGTTTTTTTTTTATAGAATTTATCGGAATATATAAATATATTGTGGAAGAATACATATTACCATTACCATTACCTATCACGTATTATTTGGTTAAAACCTTACCTGATGCTTGATATGATGAATCCGGATTTTATGTTATTGTTTAAATGTTTAACCCATTAGCCATTTATTTCACTTTAGTATGGTGGTGAGCCAGATCAGATATCTCTTCTACTCCCATGGGTTTACCATTGGAGATGTTTTTTTCACTTTAGTTATTTCATCTGCTTTTGGAAGTTTGTAAACAATAGATTTGTTGATCCAATAAACATATTCTGGATCTCTATTTTCTGATTTTAAAAAACCTGGTAGAGACTGTACTGTTTCATGGACAACGGTTCCGCAAGGAGGCGACCTGTCCTAGGTCACCCTCAAACGCCAGATTTTTCCCCCTAATTTTGGGTATCCTATTTTTATAATACTTTATAGAGGCTGGGTGGGCCCCAGGAGGGTCCTAGATCCTATATGATCCATCTCCTGCTGCAAACAGACTAAATAAAAGTCATGGCCTGCACCGGGATTTAAACCAGGATTTTCGGCATGGCAACTTAGTGCTCTGCCACTGAGCCAATCCGTTCCCCCTATTTTCTAATCATAGCCCAAATCTTCTGAGTATGAATGTGACTATGCACGAACTTCTTTCGGTTTAGATCTCATAGTACTATTTTAATAATTATGACGAATTCCTTCCTACATTCAAATTCTATTTGCCCTAAAATCATCCAAAGATATATAAGAAAATTCACAAGTACTCATAGAGCCGAATATGTTTTTTTCCCATAGCTAAACGTGAAAAATGCCATCTATTAAAATCGTATGAACCCAAAATTCAACTGCATTCCATTACATCTATTTATTCAGAATCTCTTTGGAGATATATAATTGAAAAAAATCCTATAGCTCCACTCCTCCATCCCATTTGGAGTGATCTTCAGTGGAAGCCTTAAACAAGAGAAATACTAAGTATACCTCCCATCTATTAAGTCCATTGAGGAGCCAAAACTGTTTCTAAGCTTATGACCAAAAAATGTAGTGACCAACAGAAGAAAACCAGGAATGAAGCCACCTTGACTGCCCAATTCAAATGTATTAATATAAATAAACATTTTTTGGAATACAGCACTGTATTCTCAGCAAAACTGCTGAGCTGTTTTTTTCTTTTTAATTTCTTAGATATATAAAAATAACTTGTGTAAAGATATAAGGTGATACCAGTACCTATAAATTGTTAAAAAATATTTATAACATTTACTCAAGCCGCTGATGGTTTATCAAATAAAACAAATACATATAAAGCATTTCCAAGTCAACTGTAACCTTTTACAAATCAAATGCTACCCTTTCCAAAGCAAATGTAACGCTTTACAACTCAATTGTCACCCTTTTTATTACAATTGTAACCGTTTCCATTTCAATTGTCACCCTTGAAAATTTACCGTACTGGGGAATGGGCGAATTTAGGGCCTCAGAACTCGGCAGGATAAAATCATCACAACCTTTTTCTTCGCAAAAATGAGGGAAATAATGCAATAAACTTGGAAAAGGTTCAAATAGACTTAGAAATGCTATATGTAAAAATGTTCGTTTGCAAGAGAAATTTATGTATATTTTTGTATTATATATATATATAAATAAAAAATGAAAAATAAAAAAAAAATAGGAAAAGTACCCATAAGTATAATATAAAAGCCTTAAAAATGCCAGAGATCCAAAAAGAATACGAAAGGAAAGTGGAGGAGAATTTAAGAAATGTGGAACTAGAAGAAATAGAAGGCATTGAGAATAAATGGGAGAAAATAAAGAGAGCTGTTATAAATGCTGCGGAGGAAACAATAACAGATGGAAGAAATGGGAAAAACTGCCACTGGTTTGATCAGGAATGTCAGGGTTCAGTTGATGAAAAGAAGAAGGCTTACATAAAGATGATTCAGAGAAAGACTAGGCAAACTGTTGAAAACTATACAAAAAAGAGAGAAGCCACCAAAAAACTGTGCAGAAGAAAAAAGAAGACCTAAAATCAATGATAGATGATTTTGAGGGTAAAAACAGTAGAAGCTTCTACCAAAGGTAGAAAAGGCTAAGAAAAGGATTTCAACCCCAAATAGGTTTCTGCAAGGATAGGGATGGCACTCTATTGGGAGACAGAGAAGATATAGCCGAAAGGTGGAAAGAATATTTCAATGATCATTAAGCAAATTGGCTCCAGGGTTTATTCCATTGAATAAACTTATCGGAGCCAATAGTAGATGATATGTCTCTAGAACCACCAGACCCAGAAGAAGTGGAAGAAGTTGTCGTAAAATTAAAAAGGCACTAGGATTTGATGATGCAGAAATGCTTAAATATGGCGGTGACCTGTTGCAGTGTGAAATTTATGAACTAATCGTGGGAAATATGGCCTAAGGAAGAAATGCCCAAGAAATGGTATAAGGCTATTATTGTGCCGATACACAAAAAGGGAGATAAATTAGAATGCCAAAACTATAGAGGGATAACACTGCTTTGTTCAATCTACAAAGTGTTATCAATACTACTATTGGGGAGATTAACGATAACAGCAGAAGCAGTTTTGGGAGACTATCAATGTGGGTTCCGCCCTGGAAGATCTACTGTTGACCACATATTTACCATCAGGAATATGCTTGAGAAATGTGACGAATGGAACGTAGAACTACACCACCACTTCATTGACTACAAACGAAAGAAATGAGCTGTATGAAAACTTGATGTTTCTTGGGTGACCTAAAAAACTTATCAGATTGATAAGGATGAAACTGCAGAATAGTAGCGGTGTGGTTAAGGTCCGGGGAGAAATGTCCAGAGACTTCCCTATTAAAAAAGGAGTTAAGCAAGGCGACCCTATATCTCCAGTGTTGTTTAATTTTGTGCTGCAGAAAATAGTAATGACAACGAAAGCAAGAAGAGAGGGGTGTATTTATAACAACATGACTCAACACCTCGCATATGCTGATGATGTGGTTATCACAGCAAGAAATGAAAACGTGCTCTTGGAAGCATTATGGGAATGTGAAGAGGCAGCTAGGAAGGCAGGGCTCATTATAAATAAAGATAAAACAAAATACATGCTCTCATCCAGGAAACGGTCGTCCAGTGGATATCTCCAAGGAAGAGGGTGCAGTTTTGAAAATGTTAAGACATTTAAATATCTTGGCACCATTATTACAGAAGATAACAGACTGGAAGATGAAATAAAGGCGAGGATTGAAAAGGGTAACAGATGCTATTGGTCCCTCAGAAACGTGTTCCAAAATAGAGCTGTACCCCATAGTCTCAAAATAAGGGTATATAAGACGATACTTCGTCCTGTCGTTGCCTATGGTGGGGAGGCGTGGACTCTAACCAAACAGCATGAGAGATTATTGAATACATGGGAGAGAAAGATTCTTAGAAGAGTGTATGGCCCAACCAAGGAAGGAAATTGTTTCCGCATGAAAAGGAACCAAGAACTTAAGGACATATATGGAGAACCTGACATAGTTTCTTGTATTAAAAAAGCAAGATTGAGATGGTTGGGGCACGTTCACAGAATGGACAAAAAAAGGCTCCCAAAGCTGATTCTGGAGGGACGTCCAGATGGAGAAAGAGGGAGAGGAAGGCCTAGAATATGATGGCTGGACGATGTGGAAGCAGACCTTAAGCTCATGGGGGTAAGAACATGGAGAAGAGCAGCGAGAGATCGGTCTTAGTGGAGGAGAATTGTTGAGGAGGCCAAGGTCCTCCATGGACCATAGTGCCATGTGATGATGATGATATATAAATAAATATTTATTATACACTGGTCTGCTATAAATACTAAATGGGGTCTTAATAGGTTGCATATTGTTGGAAAATATATATTTTTTTTTTATAAAAAGACACTTATATTCATTTGGATTAGTTTGTACTATGATGTAATATAAAACAAATATTGTCATCTCAAAAAGAATTTTAATTTTAAAGGCTTAAAAAGTCTTTACAGCCATTAATCAGTCTGTTGCAAAAATTACTCCCAATACTAGCAGATAATGAAGATATTATAATCCAAACAAATATATATCTGAAAGAATGTGCAGAAAAACTAGGTTTGCATGTTTCATTTAAAAAAACAATGATTTTTTTTTTGCTCAAAATCAGATATTCAAAGTTAACATCGATGTGAGTCTGAACTCTGTAGAATTTCAACTGATGAATCTTTCTTACAAACATAAGGTTAAGTAAACAATACCTTGGACCGCACAGTTGAAAGTAGACCCAAAAAAGGCGCAAATAGATTTTCTGTAGACATTAAATCCTTAAAAAGTGAAATATAATGTAAGAAAGCCAAGTTCCAAAGAAGTGACAAGAAAAAATGAGAGAAGCGTGGAAGAATACTCAAAAATGAGTTATATAATATATGTCCAGGCTTTGTAAATTGAAGATTCAGTAAAACCTTAAGATGCTTGATTTGAATTGTTCAAAACAATATATAAGACCACCCTAATTATGTTTAAATATAATTTACTAAATTTCTATAATCCAAGATCTATTTTCTTCCTCATGATACATTAGATCAAATTTTCTGCATTATATTTCACTTCTTTAAAAAAAATTGTCAAAGCTCTGCTTATATCTCACGCATATAGTAGAAAAACATAATACATTCAATATCAAAGATATGTTCTAAATGTTTAAATTTATATAACTTTGGTTCTGTAACATGTAAAATAAGTCATTACTTAACATAATAACCAATAAAGAGAATGTGAAAATAAATACATAATTGAAAAATGTGTGTACGTTAATCAATAAATTATAATAAAGCTAAATATGAAGGGTAAAAATAAATTGTTTTCAACAATTTAAAAATATATTTTAAGATCATATTCTTATTTATGAAACATAAACAATTTTATTTTCATCTATTACAAAACACAAATGGAATATATTTATTACAAATAAAATAAAAACCAAACTATAGGCATATTGAAGACATTTATTCAACATCCTCATTATCAAGGACAGTCTTATCTAGTTTTCCTTTTCTTTTTTTTTCCTTTTACTACATATATAAACAGAACAGTTACAAAAACGCCTATTATTCTGTTATTTTTATTATTATTTTAACAACGTATCAATATTAATAGCACCCTAAAAATTAATACTTGATGGCAAAACAAATAATGTGAAAATAACATATATTAAATTATAATAGATAACATTAAACAATTGTTTTAAAGAGTTTGAAGTTGATGGCCATGCATGAATACACAAACAGTAACAAGCTCATTTTTTTAAATTGTTTGTTATTCCTCACCCCAACAATCCATAATTTATTATTTTTGCATTGACTTGTTACAAAATAAAATTAAAATATACAGGTGAGAATTAAACTATCAAAAGATAACGCTAACAGGGAGTGTTGAGAAAGCATTTCAGCTTAGTAACATACAAGTATAATTTCATATAATGAGGAGAACAATAATTGTTACTACTTAAAAATAATTCTTTACTTTCTCATTGTTACTTGGTAGAAATGGTACAGTTCAGTTTTCAACGGATTATGCTTACCTGGTATGAATAAAAAAAAAATGAATATTATATATGTGCGACACGATTATTTCTTGAGCGGCGAAATCAATTTTTTTTTGTTTAGTGGGATTTTTCTTCTCTTGCTCCTATACCGAATCAGGCTCCAACAATTTTAATAAAATGCTGAAATTTTTCTCAACACTTGAACTATGATTCATGAGGAGATGAAAAGCTAATAACTAAAAGTGATAATAGAGAGATGATTAGAGCAAATTTGGAAAGTTAATGCATCTAAAACGTATTTCTTTAGCTTTTTTTCTGGGAAAATAAGTGGTGACATTATATAGGTATGCTATGAACCTAAAGATTTTGAGTTAAATCAAAATATTTTACCTTTAAAATGTATTCTACAAAATAATTAAATTCACACCCTACATAGTACATTTCTGTGGAAAAAAAAGGGGATAAGAAAGTTTTTTCGGTAAATTCTGTATTTAAGCATTTGGAAGGTACTCATATTATGTTTTTTAAAATATATTCAAATTCAGTCATGATATGGAATTAAAAGTATTTTTGTAAATTTTTTGAGCATGTCCTCATGGAAACCCATTAATTTTACTTTAGTATTTCGAATAAATCAATAGGAAACATATTTTTCGTACCAAAGATTTCTAGTAAGAAATGAGAAATCATACCAGCTGTTTATGAAGGAACATTATGGAATGCACTACTACTAAGTGGAATGGATATTATATGGACAAAACCAGTATGCTTCATATGAAGGAAGAAATTACTTGTAGCAATTAGTATAATTTATAAAACAAATTATTAGCAGACTATCATAAAATTAAGTTTTAGCGACCAAAATAGGTAAAACTGGAAGAAAAACAAGGTATCATAATAATTAATATTCATAATAGAAAATAAATAACTTAAATTGAGGACCATAGTAGTCATAAAAGTAACTTTCATTGTTATCTAGTAGAACATTCATAGGCATTTGTGAAATTATATTCATGCAGGGTCTCCTAATTTATGAAAATAAGGATATGAAAAGGAATAAGGGTCAGTGAACTAGTGTTCAATTTTGTTACCTTCCAGAACATGAACCCTGTACCCTACATCTATCAACAAGCCTAGATTTAACATTATCCTCTATGTATTGCTACAGCCCTGTGCTGTTTATCAGTGAGTGCCGATTATATTTCTAGAGCTTCGGCTTTTATTCAGCTCAAAGATTATACAAGCCCTAATCAAACAACCATCCAGATATAGGCAAATCATGCAGTAAATAGATATAGATACAATACAAAATTAATACATAAGAAAGCACATATTCAAAACCATGATTAAAAATTTAGAAGACTTCAACATGTATAAATAAACTTTTTAATGATTAAAAAGTTACGATATTAGAAGACTAAAATAATTATTGTATTTCTTTCCATTTGCCATACTTTACAGAAGTCATAATTAGTAAATTTCAAAAGCAAAAAGAAATAGGGGCAAATAATATTAAGAAAAATTTCATTAGCCCCATAAAGCAACTATCACTTATTGAAACCTTATTTTTTTAGGAAAATAAAACATTTAAAACACCCAATGTTCAGACACATATTTAAATACACAAAATGGATTTGTATGAGCTTAATGAATACCTTTATACAGTTATATTTATAGTCAATTTGAATTGGATTGAACTTTAAAATTAAAATTAGTATAAATTTAAAATTAAAACAAATTATGGATGTAAAAGTTAGGTTACTTGTAATTTTGGAGTATAATTCTAAATAGCACTTCCTACAACATTAATCAATTAAATAATACCAGCTTATGAACAAAAAAAAAAGTTGAATATTAACAATAATAATAGCCTTCATTTTTCACATTTAAAAAAATAGATGATATAAACCATAAAAAACTTATTAATATGATACTAAATATTACTAAGTTACTACAATGAAAACACTAATAGCCTCAGTTCAAATACATACAGATAACTGCATTAAAAATATATACATGCATACATAAATATTCATATAAATAGTTAAATTAATCAATTTATACGAAAATTAATAAAAACAAAGTAGTTTATTCTAATATTAAGAAATTGAGCATTGAAATGTGGCACGATTTAACAATTGTAATAAAGCACCTGCTTGGAGGACAAAATGGAACAATGACACGGAACATCATTAAATGCGATATGGAAAGCTTCATTATTCATTTATTGATTCTATTAAACTCTATCATGTGCAAATTGACACTTGATATTAAAAAAAGATACTTATTAAAAATACATATACTATTATGTTAAAAGTAAAATAGAACATTTATCTTAAAATATAATAATGCTGCTGCACTTACTTATCTAAAAAATTATCATAGATAATATCCATGAATATTAAAGAAATAATTATAAATAATCTAAGCATATATCACAGATTATTAATATAAAAGCTTTTAATTAAGTCAATTAATTAAAACCTTTTTTTTATTTTTAGGAGTCAAAACAATGAAAATAGTAAACAATTATGACATTATAACTACTTCCAAACTCCTGTTCAAAGATTTTGACAGACTATCAAATGGTCACTCTGGTAACTAATATATCCAAGAGTTGGTTTGGTAAATAATAAAATATTACAATTAAATTCTAATATTTGATTAAAATAAATCATTCTTAGTTTTTTTTCTTGATGGAAATATGTAAAAAAATAATCAATATTTTTTAATGTGAAATAAAAACTTATGAGATACTAAGGAATAAATTGAAACAATAAAATTACACAAAATTATTAAAACCATCAAAAGCAAATATGTATACTCATTTAACAAAATTCTGGCAGTTCATTACTCAAAGTACTACCGAAATTAGTTCTAACATACAGTAGTCACTATGGTATAAAAAAAATAAAAATTTAAATCAATATATATATGATTATTGTCCTTTTGAAGTTCCTTTGTTACAATAACAAGATATTGTGTTACAATGCGGTCTAACATTGCACAAGATATTTCAGTCCAACAATGACAGACAAAAACTAAAACATTTGGCAAATAATTACTAAATATTGCAACAAATATAAAACTTCTAAACTCAATAATAACAATGCAGTGATTTCAAAAAATATATAATAAGACTAAGACATGCTTAGTTTAAATTTATGTCAGTCACTTCCACACAAACCCTCAATCACTATCAAAACCTATATCTCTTTATATTACAGCTCATCCTTACACATTTTCTAGGAAGCATTTAATTTTACAAATAAACTAAAACCTTCTTTAAAAATAAATTAAAAATCTTCCCATGGATGTTATAATGTCCTTTTATATAAGTGGATTAAATAAACATAAAAATAATTTCTTAGAAATAAATTGTTTGAGCTTATCAAATTTTCAAGAATAACAAAGAATTAAACTATACACAATTTATACTTATGAATCTTGTGTATTATAGTTTTGGTTATAAAAATGTCAATGCTTCAACCTTGTTCATAATTTCTTTTTTATAACTAATTAACATTAAACAATTTAGATGATTAACAAATTAACAATGGAGAAAAAATGAGTACAGTAGAAAGTAACTGAAATAATAATGCACAATCTCCTACATTAAAAAAAAATGTAACATAGTAAGTTATTAGCCAGTCATGCACATTTTTATGATTTTTCAATAGTCTAGCTAGATCCATTAAGTAATCTCATAGGAAAATGTCCCATCAGTTATTTACTTCATCCATTCTCTGGACTATTAAAAATCTATTACAGATCAGTGAGATCTAGCTTAATTTTTGTAATTCATGAAGTTGACTTAGATTACCCACTTTACAGAGGGTGGGTAAACTGCAGGAGGCTCTGCAGATCCTAGAAAGTCGATCTACAGCTGATAATAGATTAAATAAGTTATTAGGTAAACAGATCTCAAACCTGGGACCTAAGTTAAGAATAACATTGAGTATTTCTGCTCTTTTCTACAATATTAAAACTTCACACCTTTTTCCTCTAAGCTTAAAAAAAATTCATCAAAAATCTGTCAAAATAATCGACCAATATGATTTCTTACTTAAATTAATCAATTTTTCTGAATATCCACTAACAAATAGACCACATCAGCAAATATACAGAAAAATTAAGCTTATTGCAAAATCCATCTGTACATCTGTGCATTCGATCTCAATAAAAATAAATAAAATTCAAAAATAAATATTCATAAGTCTATCGAGATTCCAATCAAAGGAAGGTAGTATTAAAACTGTTAACGTAAAATACCTATAATTAGAAGACTAGTGAAATTCAGCAACATTCCATGTATTTGAAATTTCTTTGACATAAACTTTGGGGAAGAAACCAACCTAAAAACAATCAGATTAAACACAATTATTTTATTTTATTATGAATATAAATAAACACAAAGTATAAAAAATGAACTAAAATAGTTTTATAAAAATTGGATGAAACCATTATAAAAAATGTATACAGAATAATCTTAAATATTATCTTTAGTATAATATTGTTTATTGTAAATGGTAAATAATGAAAAGATAACTATATTAATTTAAAAAATAAATGTTTAACCTCTTGTAAAGAAAAGAGTATTTTTTTATTTAATATAAAATATATATTAACATAAAATCAACAAATTATTTAGCAGAAATAAAACCTTTTATAAAATTCTGAAGCAATTATTTAACAAGGAACATTGATCTTAGCAAAACCCAATGATAGTTCTTGTAAGCATTCACAAACTGAGGTAAATTATGGTGCACAAATATCAGAACCAATAATGTGCAATAACTACCAATTTGAAGGAACTATAAAAACGCTAAAAAGACAGGGCACAATTGCCAATGCAGAATTAGTTTAGAGCATTGTTAAAAATATTAATTATCAGATAATAAAGAAATATTATAAATCTTTTCAACACCCAATACAAATAATAATACACAATAGACCAGGAAGAATATAAAAAAAAAAATGTCAACCTTCATCATAATTATGTTTTAGAATAAGTGCCTGTACTTTCAGCCTTCAAATAAATATCTATTTATTATAATTTTTTATTAATTGTTTTAATTTTTAAATATTTTTATTTTGAAGAGGAAAGATCTGCCCCGGCCGGGATTCGAACCCGGATCGTCCGTCTCTCCGTGACAGCACTCTACCATTTGAGCTACCAGGGTTCAAATCCCGACCGGGGCAGATCTTTTCTCTTCAAAATAAAAATATTTATTTATATCGAGTCTTACAAAATGAAATAATATATAAATAATGGCTATAAATAATAATATTGTAAATTGGGAAGAGAGCTGTGTAGCAATTATAAATCAAACATCATTTCTCAGTTATTTTGAAAAAGAAGCAATATTGTATAAGAAATCTATATAAAAAAAAAGATTTAATAAAAATAAAATAAGTTAGGCAAGAGTGATGCACATTAATAAAAATTTGAAATATATGCTAAGAAAAAAAATTGGGCTTTATTTTTAATTAATTATTTTTATTTAGTAAAAAAATTAAATCAACATAAAGTTGATTTATTTCAAAAAGCAGTTATTTTTAACTTATTAATTAAGTTTATTAATGTTCCTTACCCGGTCCTGAATCATGCCCTTCCACCACCCTTTATGGTCTCCTTCCTTACTCAGGACAATAACTTGGCATCCTTGTTTAAGAGGCAATTGATTTGACTCGGCAGGATTGAAATCAAATTCAGCAATTGCAACAATTCGTCTGTAGGGCCATTTCAAACGGACATCTAAGCTAAAATGCAATATAAATCATAAGAAAAACCCATTGAATTGAAAGTTAAAAAACGTATAAAAAAAGTATATTTTAAAGACTATAATGTACATGGATTGATTTAAGTGCTCCAATCTGGATGTAAACTATTTGAAATATACTCATGATAACAAGCCTACTATGCATAAAAATATATTATACTCAAATTACTTCGCATATATTAAGATTCCCAAATTTTAAGATTCTAATTCATGAAAAACAGCACCATGTACAAGCTGTAAAACTGCGTAACTGTCATATTCCAATTTTTCAGTAGAGAAAAAAAATGCTTTAAAAAATTGAATTATCATTATGTTAAAATATGTTTTTTATGTTAAAAATTATACTTTGTACCAACCAGTAAATAATAAAAATATTGTACCTGTCAATAAGTAATAAAAATTAGCAATTGTTATCTACAACATTTTCATAAAAATAAATAAACAGTAAAATGAAACTTTATACATACACGGTTTATTCATTATGACCGACGGTATGCATTAAAACAACTGAGCAGTTCATGAAACATTTTTATACTAGTTGACTAAAAGTAAACCATAACACCAAATTACAAAGAATTTAATACTTACCCGACAAAATTTTCCCCAAGACTTGTGTGCTCATAACATGCTATGAGATCGACTAAAGATCTAAAAAATCGAGATTCTGAAAGATAGTACTGTATTTTTCCATCTGATTCCTTCTCATAAACTTTCATATGTTTTACTTTGTCATCAGCCCTATAACAGTAATTTTCAATGATGAATTAACAAGGTTTATAAAGAAAAAAACTTTAGTATTAGAACATAAGTAATCGTATTACTTCAAACTTAGAGCATAGACAGTCTCATTAGGATGTGTAGCGCCTTGAGGCCGAATCCTCAAGAGGTAAGTCCCATCCAATTGCCTCTCGAGTAGCTCTGCTGCCTTTTCTCGCCCCATTTCTCCAACAAACCTTTATGTTATAGGTAAATAAATTTTACTAAAGTTATTAGAGCTGTTAAAAATAAAACCTTGATCACTAAAACAAACTGAAAAATAATAACTAACCATAGGTGTTGAGCAAGTGCACCATGATCAGTCCATGTTCTCCCTAAATCTGGTGGCCCAGACACAGGCCTAGGCTGAAATTTTGAACAAAATCAATAAAAAGAAAGAAATACATGGAATATATTTATTTTGTCATTTTTAAGTTGATATAGAAATGCAAAAGATCGAAAGAGGGTTGCATTTAATATAAATAAATATTTAAACATTAATGGAAAAAATGCAGGAAACAAAAATACCTGCTGATATTTTGCCATTTCAGGCTTCGTCAGGACAGAAAGAGATTTTTTTTTAAAAGTTATTTATTGAAATTTACAACTGTTTAACAGTATACATCCAGTAAATATAATGAAAGATGAATAATGACACTAGATAAAGGCAAGTGGAGAAACTATCCAATGGTAGTACTCAAATAGCAAGTTCAACTTAATAGATCACGAGGCCATCTTCTTTTCAGACACCTCGGAGGGCTATCAGGAATTGAAGAGGAAGCTAGGTTTGAAACTAGAGGGTATGAGTGTGAATGAAGTTTGTTATGAAAGGATAGATACCGGGTTCAGGTCAAATCAGCAACAAATGTGAAATTAAGGTCATTATGGATGACTTTATTCTTAACAAAATAAGAAGAATTGAGGATTTTGGATTATAGGGATTGGATACGAGAGGAATTCGATGACTTAGTGGAGCCCCAAAGCTCTACTCCGTAAGTCTAAATAGGTCGTATGATGGTCATGTAGATGAGTCTTTTGAAGTTAATTGGGAGTTTAGAGCGTTTGTCTAATAAGTGTTGAAGTAGCCTCAAACGTCGAGCGGTTTCTTGTCTTTTCAGTCTTGTATGAGGATTTCAGGTTAATCGTTTGTCAAGGTGTAGTCCTAAGTACTGGACGTGTTCTACAGGAATCAGCGAGGTGTTATTAAACAAAACAGGAGGACAGGAAGTCATTGGTTTATGACTGAGGATAAAAGTGATTTGACTGGATTTGTGGGAATTTATTTTGATCCTCCAGTTTTGACACCATTTTTCAAGATCAGTGATATGGGATTGAAGAGTATGGGTTGCTATAACTGGATCAGTGTTGACCGATAATAGACATGTGTCATCCGCATAAGTGGTAAGACTAGAGGATTGGGTCGAGGATATTGCCTTGAGGAACACCAGCAGATTGAGAAATGTGGGATGAAAATACATTATTGTGATTTACTTTGAACGACCTGTTAGTGAGATAGGATTGAATAATGAGAAAATATGTACGAGGTAGGAGTTGGCGGATTTTGTAAAGCAATCCTGGGTACCAGACTTGGTCAAAAGCCTGTTCCACGTCAAGAAATACCGCTAAACAATATAATCTACACAAAAAACTTCAGTTTTTTCTTCTGGTTTAAACCGTGTCGGTGACTGCTGACTTCCTCAAGGCTTAATTGAGACTGAAGATGTTCAGCTAACCCGCGGCGTTATATAGTAGCCACTCGGGTCCACTCGTGATTCATCGGTTCCTTCCGTTAGTTGATCGGGTTTTTTCGTGTCCGGGGTCGGAGTCTGCTCTTCCATGCCTGTGATTGGCTAGAATTCGGCTTGATTGTCGCTGCTAGGTTAATTTGTTGTTCTTGTTGATTGTCTTTCTTCTGTTCTATGTTAGGGAGCCATAGTTTACTTAATTTGTACCCGTCCTCCCTGTTGAAGTTTTCCGGGTGTTTAACTATTTCTATTGCTTCCAGTATCTTCCTTTCTGTGGCCTTGCTACATTTCTTAACTACTCTGATTTTATCAAATTCTATGGCGTGGTTAGTAGTAGTGAAATGTTCTGCCAAAGCCGATGTTTTGCTGTCCATTTTCTTAACACTTTTATTGTGTTCTGTCAGCCTTGTGGATATCAGCCTTCCCGTTTGCCCAATGTATTCCTTACCACAGGACATGGAATGGTGTATAGTGTGTATATAGGTGTCCTGAGTCCTAAGTTGTCTTTTGGATTCGGCAAAACCTGACCTATCTTCCTGTCTGTGGTGTATATCGTTCCTATATTAAACTTCTTCAGTACTTTAGCTATTTTCTCTGTTGTGCCTTTGACATATGGGATCGCTGCTCTCTTAATTTCTTCTCTTCTTTTTTCTGTTGTGCGTGGGCCTACCTTTTGGGCTTTTTTGAATTCTCTCTTTATTATTTCTTCTTGATAACCATTTTTCATGAGAGCTTTCTTTAAATGTCTTTGCTCTTTCTTCAAACACACCGGCTCTGAAATCCTAATGGCTCTTGTAATCAACGTTCTAATGACCCCATGTTTCTGGGCAGGGTGTTGATGTGAGCCTGCATTCAAGTATCGGTCAGTGTGGGTCGGTTTTCTGTATACCGAGTATCCCAAACGGTCATCTTTCTTTTCAACTTTTACATCTAGGAACGGGATGCTTTCTTCAGTTTCAACTTCCATTGTAAATTGAATATTCCTGTGTCTTCCGTTTATGTGGTTCAAGAAATCATTTAAAGTTTCCATCCCATGTGGCCAAATTACGAAAGTGTTGTCCAGGTATTGGAACCAGTGAGACGGCTTTAAGCATGAAGTTTTTAATGTTTCTTGTTCGAAATTCTCCATAAACAGTTCCGCGACGAGTGGACTTAATGGCGATCCCATACTTGCACCTTCAATCTGCTTATAGTATTTTCCGTTAAAAAGAAAATACGACAATGTCAAACACAGTTCAGCCAGAACTTGATGACACGGTCGAAACCAGAAAAATATGCAATGAATGGATTAAAAAGTTAGTTGATGAGTGAGTTTATGTTGATCACAAGATAAAATGCATTCTTGTGATCAACAGGACTTATATGGGTGAATTTGCTGGAGTTCAAAATAGTAATTTCTCTAAAGATTGAGATCATTCAAAAAACCTCATTTGCTTTTAACGAACGTAGAGAAACAATTTTTTTTTTTTTAATGTACTGATGGTATTGTTTGACAACTTGCAATATTTCTTATTTGTTTTTAGAATATAAAATTTTTATCCTACTAGGAACAAAGTTTCAATTTGAGTTAAAAATAATTATCTTTTAAGAAATGTACAACATTATTAAAGTGATAAAATAAAGGTACAGATTTAATTAAGAATGTAAAAAAGATGTAGATGTCGTATGTTCTAGAAGACAGTCTTGTTGGACTGTGAGGTTAGGATGGGGTTAGTTAATTTTTTTTTTTTTTTTTAATTCTCTTTCTAAGATTATCCTGAAACAATTATACTCCATCCTTGATGCAAACCACATTATACCAGATCACCCATTCGGATTATTATATATATATATATATATATATATATATATATATATATATATATATATATATATATATAGTATTTTGAGATATATATATATATATATATATATATATATATATATATATATATATATATATAGAGAGAGAGAGAGAGAGAGAGAGAGAGAGAGAGAGAGAGTATGTTGATATATATATATATAGAATAGAACAGAAAAGTAACTTTATACTGGGACTAAGTCCCTTTAGATTTATATGGATATGAACAGAAAAAGAAACATAATATTTATCTGGCCAGAAGGCTAAATGTTACAAATCATAAAACGTGTGAAAAGTGACAGAAAATAATTATAATATTATAATTTAAACAAAATTAATAATAAGTAAATAAACAGTACAAATCTTGACAAGATATTAAGCAATTAAAGAGAATAGACAAATCCATAGCTTTTGTTAAATGCATGAGCTGGCATGCAATAATTTCTTTACATGATGTACAGCTTCTTAAAAAACAAAGTTAAAAGAACTAAATAACACAATGAATTATTCTATACATTACATTCTCAGCAAATGACTGACCTGCTTAGAGAGCATCTTTTCGGGAGGCTAGGAGGTGTTGGAAAAGCAAGGATTTAAATGACGATAGTGAGGGACTATAACGGATATTAGGAGGGATTGAGTTCCACACTGTGGTGGAGCGGGGTAGAAAGGAACGTTCGAATGCTTTAGTTCTGTGTGAACGTATATAGAGATTGGAAAGGCGGGATCTTGTTTTATGGTGTTGAATTGAGAATTTGAATTGGAGGAGACTGTAGATATATGAAGGGTGTTGAGAGAAAATGGATTGGTATAAGAATGAACTGAGGAAATATTGTCTTCGGAAGTGAGGGAACAGCCACTCACTTGAACTCATCTTAAAGGTGGGACACGCGCGATCACCTAGGAGTACCATGCACAAATCTTAGAGAGCAATTCATTATTCTCTTTAGTCTGTCTTCAAGCATTTTAGAAAGGCCTCCATATACCACGCTGCAATAATCAAAGTGGGGGAAGATACGAGAAGCTCACGGGAAGATTGTGTAAGGAGATGAAGAGCACGATGGAATAACTTCAAGGAACTAATTGACCGTCGGGATATCTGGGGGATGTGGGATTTTCAAGAAAGGTTTTGGTCGATGGTGATGTCTAGGTTTTTCACAGAGGAGGTAAACATGATAGGATGATCGTTTAGGAGTAATGTAAATATATATATGTATATAAGCGATTCAATGGGAAAAAGAGGAGTATGGATAAGTGTTTAAAGTTGAAAAACTAAGGAATATAAAATATTATGAGAGATATGAACTTAAATGAAGGAGAATATTTTGAAATATTAATAAGTAATGAATAATAATTAATAACATAAGTCAAGTTTTAATATACCATAACTGGCTGAATATTATTCATATCAACATCATGACGAACAGCTAATGGAGGTCTTGGTGGTAACTCTGGTGGCTGTTTGGATCCACATCTCCCTGAATAAATGATGCAGTTTTTGTGGGCAGGAATGCTACATTTTTCACATTTATAGCCCTAAAAAATAGTCATATTGAATCTATAATAAAAAACCAAAATCCAAAAATAATAAATACAGCACACAAGGATAGTTTTAGAAGCCAGAGTTAAGATGGATAATTTGATTTGACATATTATGTCATGAAATAAATAATCAGAGATTAAAAAAATTATGAACAGTCCCAATTAGGCTTGAGGTGATAGTTACGGGTTTATTTTATTATACAGCACCCTGTATCCATTGACTTGTTTAATCAAAGACTAAGAGGTATTTTTAAAAGTAAAAGCTATGGAATGCTTAAGGTTACTACAAGGTAAATTTATAATTAATCCTTTCTTATATGGTTGATTATATACAAATGATAAGAGAATTTTCCTAATAGAATATTTTGCATTAATTTTCTTTAAGATTTTGGTAGTTTGCTATTACAAGAAAACCTCAAATTGTTGGGTTACCTACAAAAAAAATAATAAGAAAAATTGTTGCATTAAAAAATTACTACAGATCTTCACTTTACTTACGAAACAAATGACTTATTAATAACATACTACTAAAACCTTTTTGGACATATGGAGCAGAACTTTGGGGTTCAGGAAAACAAGTTCACATACACAAGATACAAACATCACAGTCCAAAATTCACAGAAAAATTGTGAATAATAATGCTCCATGGTATATTCGAATCACACCATACACAACGATATTAACACTCTCACTATAAAATCATATATCCATAAAAAACACATAACACTCCACTCATCCACACAAAATCCGCCAAGTCCACTCACTCTTCCGCTTTTCTATTTCCTGTTACCTCGACTTGGTAGGAAAAGATTCAAAAGATATTGGCCAAGAGACCTACTCAACTATTGATATTTCCATTCCAAAACTTGATGTCCCTGTAGAAAAGTAAAGAGAATAACACTTAGATAAAATTTGCTGGATGCGCAATTGAGCAGGTGAAAATTAAAATTATAGAATAAATAAATAAAATACAAAATTAATACTCAGTTACATAAATGGCCTGTTGGGGATAATGTAATATAATGATTATTGTAGATTTGGTAGACTATAAAGAAAAAACATTGACAAAAAACTTGAAGTACCTGAAAAATTCGCCCTTTCAAAAATTTACTACAGTGTAAACAAGTAGTTGGTTCCTCAAATGTATACATTTGAAATTTATGATCTGTATTTCTACAACCATATGGTTCAATGTTATCCCTAAAATCCAAAATATTATGTAAGATTACATACAATTTTATTTAATCAATAAAAGGAGATAATTCTGAGAATATCTATACATGGATATGACTATAATTAAAACATAAATCATTATGATGGTAAGTAATAATAATAATAACAGTTTAAATTAGTAATAGAATACAGGAAAAAAGACATAACATGTTTAATAAGTTACTAACATGGCATCTTGAAGTGCTTTTATCCATTTCTTTTTATGTTCTTCATTTCGAGCATATAGTGTATAAGCTGTGCATTCAGTCTTACGAACCAGAAACCATTGATGTGTCCATCGAACATCTCTTTGTAAACTCTTCCTGTTACTTGAATCATCAACTTTAAATTCTGCTAGATTGAGGAATCCTTTATGACTGTATTGGTCCCCCTAAACATTCAACAATGAAAATACGTGAGAAGGATAAAAACAAATTTATAATAAAATAAAAAATCGAACTAAAATATTATATCTTACCCTCAGGTTTTTACACATGACCATAACTTTATCAAAAATAAACACGTATCTGGAAAAAATAAAATGAAAACAATTACATCTTGGTTTAAGCTTATAAATAAAATTAATTCAGTCAAATTCAACAAATTATAACACAATAAAATTACAGGGTGCCCAATGATAAGGCATGAAACAATTCAATAATCATTAAAGGATAACAAAGATTTGTACAGTAAAAATTAAAACCCTTTCCATCACGTTTTAAGATAAATAAATAGTAATAGTAAAGGAATCAACTTTAACATCAATCCTCTTTTCAACCATGAACTCACTTTCTTAATTGATTAGATAAAACAACAGGTAACATCTAGGCCCTAAATAAATAAATTTTACTAAATCCTATCTAATGATAAAATATCTTTATCAATGGATGTAATAATGTATGAAACAAACACACAAGTCTGTAGACAACAACTGATACGATTCATTTAGAAGAGTGTTCATTTTTTATATACCGAAGTGTTGCCTTTTATGAACAATAAAAGAAGCTATTATAGATTCCCGAATAGTTTTAAAAAGTTATGTACTTTTAAAGATAAAATACAAGGTAACACAAAGAACATATCTAGAAAGGAGTTGTGTTTAAGAATAAAATTCAAAAGCAGCAATAAAAAAAATTGTATTTCCTAACAATTTTTTTTATTGCTGCTTTTTTGTATTTACTAACCGGGTCAAGGAATTTTGTCCGGTAGAACCTCTTATAGGGTAGACCTGGAAAATGGTCCTCACAAAATTTCAGGGGTGTAGTGGAGGAGTTTGTGAAGCCAGGAAGGTGGAGACTCTAAGGATACTTAAAACGAAGGACCGTCCATGCGCGGTGAAGAACCGCATCCTGCTCGAGGTTGCCCTGCATTCGACTGAACACGGGGGATCTAGACTAGGAGGTCGATAAAAATCCCTGGTGTGAGGCAGCAGTAGCACCAGTACTATCATGGAGCCAAAGACACTAAGAGTCAGCTGGGTCCATGTCCAGGAAGCATCAGGCAGAGCTGGAGTCGGGCAAAAGTCAGATGAACTGCGAAGGGTGGATGTAGAGCTCTTAGCCGTGGAGAAGGCAACCCCAACTCCTGATAAATAGTGGGGCCCGTTGTCCCTCGGCAAGGGACCTCTTCTACTGGGCTAATCACTCGTAGGAGAGAATTATCGATTTAAAATACACAAAGTTGCCTCGGATCCGGACAGACACAACGGTTACGACACGGCACTCGAAAAGACATCAGATTTGGAACGTGGAATATAAAGATCTTAACTGGCAAAGAGATTGAAATAATGGAGGAGATGGAGGCCTACAAGGTAGACAGTCTGGATATTGGCGAAGTAAGGAAGAAGGGACAAGGAGAAGTGAGGCTTGACAAAGGCTATGTGCTTATTTACTCAGGAGTGCCGTCTGGACTGAGGGCCAAGGAGGGGGTTGGCATGATAATGACTGAAAGGATGTTTGCCAAAGTAGAAGAATAAAGGAAAAAGGAAAGAAGAAATACAAGAAAATAGATATTTTAAAGTTGCATAGACCAGAGAAGAAAATATAGTATGCCGAACTCCTGACTCAGAAACTCCAGAATTGCACAATGGATAAAAATGTGGACAGCATATGGGCAGAAATGAAAAAAGCTATCCTTGAGTCAGCGGAAACCAGATATGGAACAAAGGAGCCCATAAGGAATATAAAGGGTGAAGGAGGAAGGGATGGAACCGCCATTATGCTGAAGTGTTTTCCAGTGAAAACGAGGAAAGAGTTACGGATAGGGTATTACCAGAAGAAGATTACGGCAATATAATGTGAGGATGGGAGGGATGGTATTGCTCCAGAGCTAATTAAGTTTGTAGGGCCAGAACTCCAGAAACACATACAGGGCATCTTTCAAACAGCTTTTTCTCAAAAAACTGTACCGAAGGGGTGGGAGTATAACACCCTCATTCCTGTACACAAGAAAGGAAGCTCTAGCGACTGCAAGAATTACAGACCAATATGTCTCTGGCAGGTGGTTTACTAGCTCTACACATCGATCCTTTCACGAAAGCTGGGAGAAATTGTAGAAGGAAACCTTGAAGAGGAGCAGGCAGCATTCAGACCAAGGACCACATATTCTCTCAGAACTATTATGGAAAAGGCATGGGAACGAGGGAAGAGCATGTTTCTGGCTTTTCTTGATATCAAGGCGGCATTTGATTCGGTCCCTAGACATGAAATATGGCTATCTCTAGCCGCTAAAAACGTCCTTAATTCACTAATAGAGGCTATAAAATACACTTACCAAAATACTAAGGGCGTAATAAGAATAAATATAAAGGAATCCAAACCTTTCGAAATGAAAAAAAGGTATTCATGGATGAAATCCTAAAAATTTGCAAGCAGAGGACAGCATGGACAGTTGTTGGGAAGTGGAATATGAGGACTTTGCATGCCAGGATGCGTGGCTGGCATGGACTGAGGCACCTCCACGCTGAAAGGCACAAGGAAGAAGAAGAAGTATTTCCTAACTTTAAAAACATTTTTTATATAGTTAAATTATAAGGAAAGATGAGGAATTACCTAACTTTCACTTTTTGATTGTTGTGAGCCTTGATTCTAAGTTCACCATCTTTAATTAATTTCCCAAAATCTTTAAGTTTAGCATTCTCTGGCATATCAATTATACTAGACTAGAAAAAACAAACAAAAAAAAAAATTAACTATTTTTTAATTTTACACTGTCTCATTAAAATGATAAGTTATTAAAATAGGATAACAACATTTTTAAATCAAACAAAAAACAAATAACATTAATTTTCATTTGTGTTAAGACCAAAAAAATTTCTTTTGTGTTAAAAAAAAAATTCTAGTAAAACTCCAAACTCAAACAAAAATCAAATAGATTGCTGTATTTCTAAGCTAATATATACATTACACGTTACATAATAAATAACTTTATTTAAATGTAAGGAGATACAGTACTTGGATATCCGCCATTATTTGCAATGTATCACTGTCCCTCTTGACTTCATTAATATATTGGGCTACATCTACCATTGCTTCTCTAGCCCTCTCCAAACCACGATAATCTTCATGATTCTAGAATTAAAATAATAGGATCATCACTTAGTCCATAATATTGTGCATTATTAATTACTTTATACTGATAATTCCTTAATTAACAAAATAATAATAGTGCGAATATGAAGTAATAAATTAATCCCTTATTCATAAAGATCCCCTACTATATGCAACTAACTACTTTTGGCCTAAGAACTCTCTAGCAACTCTTGAGGTATATCTAAAGTTTATATTATTAGATATACAGATATGAAGAGGAAATTGGAATTTATGACAATGGCTTGAGTTTTAAGTAATAGCTAAGCTAGTGTTTAAATTTAATTTATTCAAGTTGGCAAATAAGTTGATAATGTCAAGGTTTTGCACAATGAATTTCCACACTTCTTTAGTGCATCACCATTCTTCTTCACACACACAATAATCCTAGTCCTATCATTGTCCTTAAATTAAAAGTGAAATCTGCAATCGCTTACTGGTTGAGTTTCACTCAACAGCTTTTCTAGAAGCAAATGATACTTCAAAATGCGTTGCATAGGAACAGAAAGAATATCCCGCAGCTTGAATTTTCCATTGTTAGCCTCTTCCTGACATCTCTAAAAAAACAAAACAATAATCATAAAAATTACAATAAAAATGTACTAAGTGTGCTTCACAAAAATAATAAATATTGCTAACTTTTTTTACAATCATGTCAAATATTATAACAAAAAAATTAATATTTCTAAAAATTGATATTAAACCTTTTGGAAATTGTCTCACTTGTTTGTAGAAGCTGGAATATTTGTGTATTAACAACATTTCTTATCATAAATTCTTACAGCTAACTAAAATCAATATACATCTAGATAACACAATTTCTTACTGTGAGCTGCATATTAAAATTATCATTCCTCGCTGATAATTCCTGGATTTTACTTTGTGCTATAGTAAGATTAGCACAATAATCACCATATGTTAAAAATTTTTCTCTCCAGTTTAAAAAAGCTTCACTTAAGCGATAATGGGTACCAGGAGTAACAGCTTTTGTAAGTTGGCTATGAAATCCAACATGAATTTCATACAGTTCCTAAAAAAATAATAAAATTAAATAAAGTAATTAGTGGCATGTCTAAAATTGAGAGTAATGTACACCTTAAGTCATAGGAATAAAGAATCCATAAGTTTGTAAAAGGCGAAAGATTTATTCGCTTTGAAGGGAAGCCAGAGATTAGCCATAGCAGCATAAAGTGACGTTAAATGAACAAACAAACAATCCATAAGTTTGCTCGGTTTTTGAAGGGTGAAATACAACTATTTTTTTCACAGAGAATATCTGTTAATGACCTCATGCCATTTTCCTAACAATTTCTTATATTGCTTTTGTAAACCATCGGGGGCTTAGTAGCAAAAACTGATCGAGGTACATTTTCACACCTCACATCAGCAAACGATTTCCCGTTGATGGAGATTTGAAGGCGGTATAGTGGTAGTCAGATGATGCTAAGTCCGAGTTCATACATGATGAAAAATGTTTACTTTTTGTGCTGGTTCAGAAGAGAGTGGTAGACTGATATTTGGTTGGCCAGATTTGGCTTAGTCAATTGGTGTGCACCCAAACATCGAGGCTGGACATGTAGCCAAACTGTTTTAAATAGCTTGAAACGGTTACGAAACCTATTTCCAGTGTTAACCACAATTTCTTGTCCTTACAGCAACAAGTTGTTGTTCGGTTAAGGCCTCAGGGGCCGAATCAACTTTAGTGAGCCAAACGCTGCAGGGTACGTCTTCAAGACTTGTTCTTCTGGAATGAAACTTGGCTAGTCATTTTTGAGCAGTACCTTCTGTTGAGGCACTGTCCCTGTACACTTTACATATATTTTGATGGGTTTCCAAAGTACACTTCCCTTTTTTAAAATATGATAAAATTACACTTAATCACTCGACCTATTTACTATCATCCCAGTGGCACAACAACCCAGTTATTGAGTCAGGGCCTCCTCAAGAGCAGCTTTCCCAATCCTTCACTATCTTGTGCAGCCACAATCCAATTCAGCACGCCAAGCAGATAGCTAGAATCCTTAGCGACTCTGTCTCTCCATGACAGTTTCCCCATGCGGATGACTCCATAATATCTGGTCCTCCTGTCAGTGTGTAGATTTAATTTAAGTTAATCCTCGGTTTCCGGTTCTCGCCTACTTTCATTAGGCCATAAATATGACATAGAATTTTCCTCTCAAACGCAAGGGGCCTTAGCTCATCCAACTATGAGACGGTTTAAGTAATTATCTATGCAAAAACAATGATAGAAAAGATGCCAATAAAACCAAACACAACAGTTTGAAAGAGCAGACTTTGAATGTTCTGATAAGTATAATTATTATCGGATAAGGCAAAGAGAACTAACTGGAGATATTTGAAAACAATTTGCACCCCACAAAATCAGAAAGATTGTAAGGATCCACAGAATAAATAATACTAATAATTCCATCAATACAGAAATAAATTTATGACATGCTACAGATTGAAAATAAAAAATAAAAACCACTGATTTTTTAGTAAATTGTTCACAAACAGGTAGTAAATATGTTAAAGGATAATCAGTATATCAGTCTTCAGGACACCAAAATTGAGAACACAAATCCTATAGATTACTTTCTTTACTTTATGTGTTAAAAAAATCAAATCAAAAGTTTATATAAAATAATTAATTGTATTGAGAGTTATGCTATGCTTTCCAAATTATTAATTAACTGATTTGATTGGTAATATTAAAATTAATTGTGACACATTAAAAAGACAGAATACCTTTATACCACCAAATATTGTTTTAATCTCTTCTTCCTTAAGAACCGTTGACAAAGGTCTAATAAAACACCGTTGAAGTGTGCTTAAAACATCAATGTAATTCTTCTCAGTTTCTACCAATTCATTAATTACATAATCTCGTTTTTCAAAACTATGATTAACAGCTGCTGGAACCTAGACATTTATAAACTAAATCAATAATTATAATTTATAAAAAATCAAATGAATAAAACTGATACTAAAAATACTCATAATAAAAAAATGACTTCTACAGCTTTGTTAATTGTATTTCATGACCCTCATTACAATACTTTCTTAGCCCACAATTTGTATTAGTTTTAAAAACCACTTTTAATAAATTCTTTGATTAAATGTTTAGTTTAATCATGAAGGAATGTCAAAGAGAACTTCAGAATAGAGAGAAAATTCTTTCATGATTACACCTTGCATTAAATCAAGGAACATACTTAAACTAATTTAAAAAAACATTAAATACTAAAATAGAGTTATGGGATTTTATAATTAGAGAGACAATATAATTTATATTTAAAAGTAACACATTGCTAAGGAGATGTTCAAGGAAGCAGTTAAGAAAGAAACACAAAATAAAGTATTTCTGTATGTTTCTAAAGAACTATATAAGTATATAAGGAGAATGGCATGTGGATGACACGAGATATAAGAAGGACAAAGTAGAAATAATACAAAAAAAAGTAACTGAAAACTGTCTCGGTAAATAAGAAGCAATAAATTATGTAATCAAAAGGGGATGAAAGATTTTATGAAAATAAAATATTATGTACTGACATCGAGCATAGCTGAAACAAAAAAACTGCAACAGTTATAGCACTCTATAGAACCCTAGCTCATAATGTAGAAGAACAAATTTTAGGCCTTATATACTATACATATAAAAAAATCCTGTACCACTACAACACATGGAGGGTATTGCCCAGGACCTTCGGCACAGCAACTCAGCGTTTTACTACTGAGCCTCCTTGTACTTGCATATAACACTATATATTGTCATGTTTTAATAAACATTTAATGCTCCCTTAAAAATTACCTTCCTAACCCTTCCCTCTTAGCTTTAAACTTAGTTTTTGACATTCGATTAAACTCAAAGGTTAACACATTTCATCCGGCATTTTATTTGAGAAATTGACTTTCATATATTTTTATGGTTATCAACATTTTAAATATTATCTATAAGTTTATCTTTAGCTAATCCATTGTTTAACTGAATCAGTTATTACTAATTTATCATTTATTACTTCCATTTTATAATTTATTATTTTATCAGTTGTTACTATCATCACAGATTTACTTTCTCATTATTTTGTCATTTAAATTTGTACTACTGCTACCTTGACCTTCTCCTTGTCCATAGCAATGTTGGTTTTTAATAAAGTATATTCAACAATAAGCAATAAATAAGTACTTCGTTTTATACAAAAAACTGCCTACTGGCTTACACGCACAAACAAACACGCACGCATATTGACAAAATTAATAAAAATTTACACAGAACAAATATTTGAATAAAAGCTTAATATACTCATGCGCAGAAAAGTCTGGTATAAGATGAAATTATAATAATTTAATAATAATAAATGAATAAAAAAAGGTATCAATGATCCTCACCAGCTAACTTGATGTACTGGCTGGTTGAGTAAATCATCCTCTCGTTTATCAGTTCAGCTGATTTTAATGAAACTCCATATAGGTTTCTTACAGACCTACTTGTAAATCAGCAATCATTGGGAAAAGAGGAAGGATAAAATCATTATCAGTACTTTAGAAAGAGTTGGTTGCATGGAACTTGTTTTTTCTTTTATCCCTACTATAATATATCCCTTAGTTCATAAGTTTCGACCCATTCAGCATGAAATTAAAGAAATATATCAGCCCAGAGAAATGACAATCTCACGGCCTGGCCATAGTATTTGACTTGAAGTGGAGGGGACATTGCTCTAACTGGCAATGTGGAGTAGGAAATCATTGAAGGAGATATTCTTTAGAATATTGATTGCCAGAAGAGGTGCGAAAAATGGTGGCAGCTAAATAATACACATGAATATGTAAGAAATGGAGTCCAATAGGTTTATACAAGGGACATTCACGGTTATCCTGTATTCAATGTTATATAATATAATATATAAGATAAAACAGCTATTCTATATTTTCATATTCACAAAACAAAGCAGGTGAAGATAATAAATACAGGCTAACAGTCTAAATTTTAATTCACCTATACACCAAGCAATTAAAGAGAACCAAAATAAGAGTTGTTCAGATAATGATTTTTTAAAAAAAGGAGAGTTGGCGTAAAATTTAAATTTAGAAAATGATAAAAAAATAAAACAAAAAATCACATAAAATCTAAAAATCTTCTAATAAATTGTTAAGAAATGTCGTGTAGCACACATTCTCAAAAATCTTTTTGTTGGATTGAGCAAATATTAAAAGAAAAAAAGTTTAAATTTAATTTCCAATAAATTAATTTAGATAAAAATAATTGCTTCTGAAAATTAAAGAAAGGTAGCAGAAAGGGAAAAAAACAAACATTAAGCCAACATGTAAGGCGAAACAATTCATTTGACAAAAACAACCTTATCTGGTGATGTAACTTATTTCAACACACGACAGATCAACAATCTTATTGGTGTATAAAAACATAAAATAAAATTTTTTAAATATTATTTACATGATAAAAATTGGATTATTATGTAAATGAAAAGCATGGTATTAAACCTCTACGGTAAAAAAAATAAAAAATAAAATCCACAAACAACCCATTTATCTAAAGAAATAACTGATACAGTTTAAAAACTGTTTAATTCAAACCAATGCCTTAAGAAAAAAATGGTTTTATTTTTTAACATTGAAATATTTATTCCAGTAAGGCTTAAAAATTAAATATTCTATATCTTGACCATAATTGCCTACACCTTGCAGAAGACATTTTAAGAAATTTATCCACCATTTTAAGTCATTTTTGATGGAATTAAATTCATTTGTTCTGGTGTAATGCCCTCTTTTGAACCATTTAACAAATGAAAGCTGTTTGTAAGTAACATCTTCTTGAGATATCCTTAGAAAAACCTAAATTAAAACATAAAAATCCTACTACACCCTTCCAAAATAAACAATAAACAATCCAGAAATAACAATGGATCAATGAGTGAAGAAAAATTGTCGGGAGTTTCCCAGGATATACATGTATGGATTAGTCAGTAATAGCGGGCATTTGGGAGAAATAAATGTTTAACCTGCTAATATAAAATTGCTTTTAATATTGAATTTGAAAAAAAAAATTATTTCTTTTTTTAATAGCTCTTTTAAATGCATCATTTGATTCTGCCCCACCCAGCTTTTAATGGATTAAGTTGTAAAAAAATAACTTTTTTTTCTTGATTTGTATTTTAAGTCTATCTGATGTTCTATGTAACATTAACATCTTGAGGATTCCTCCACAATTCGACTTTAAGGGATTTGAATGAAAGAATTCTGCATCTAAATTTTCAAACTGGCATAAAAAAATTAAGACATAGGTTGTCAAATGATAAAGGGAATATAAATAGTGTGACAGGAGATCAATCTCTGTTCTTAGTTCAATCAGTTCTTAATTGGTTTGCTTTGTTTAATGAGGAGGGTATGGCCAGGCATTATTTATTTTGCGGAAACAAAACTCAGAGAACTGATCATGGATAACACAGACCTATCATTATAGTGACCATTACTTGCCTGAGAAATGGTCATATTATTTGTAACAATGACGTTCTGGATCAATGGTTTGACCTTCTCCAATAGTTCATAATGTATTATGCCTTTATAGTTCCAAACCACTGGGAATATTGTCTTTTTATATGACTCACCATTTATAACGCCTATCTATATACTTCCAATAATTTCAGAAGAAAGTTTCGAGATTACAAAAAGATTAATAACAAATATTACATTTTAAAAATAAATATATAACAGAACTATGACTTACAAAAAGTGCAGGAGTTGCATGTTTATCGATAGAACAGAGATCTTGGTATATTTCTTCATTTCGGACATGAGTATCATAATGTGCATATTCAACACAATCCTCGATGACAGCACAGGCTTCATCTTCACCACTGCTACACATGCAAAATATAAATCATGCAAGAACACAACAAAAACAGTAAGCCAGCTTATTCAAAAGCCTTATCTATGAAAGCATTAATAAGAATAGAAAAACGATAACATAATTTATGCTAAAAAATAAAATTAAATAATCAAACAATTAAAACAAAATCAACAGCAGTGGCAGCTGAAGGAAAAGGTACAAAATAATTTTAAATAAATAAAATTAGAATAAAAAAAAGCAGGCATAAATCAAATGGAAAACATTTAGAGAAAAAAAACAAGAAATAATACATCCAAGGCCACAAAGAAGGCCAAGATGTACCTCGGAAGAGAATGTAACATAACATAAGTCTTCGTAAACTTCTTCATCTCGGTCATCAAGTTGTGGAGACTTAATAGTAAACTGCAACCAAGAAGGGTCTCCACAGGGTGTGCAAACTCCACTACTCAACCAACAAAATTTATACCATATTCAGAATCCGTTATGACAGCCAAGCACCATTAAAATGGAACATATACTAAATATGAATTGTACAAAACTACTCAGCATGCTTACTTTGAAGTAAGATTCCGATATATGTCCTCTTGTGATAAGGTCCTAGGCTTATGAACCGAAAATCCTCTAGGAACAAAGAAAAATAAAATAAATATAGTAAGAGGATACGATGATTTAAGAAAATAAGGATACATTTAAAACGTTAAGTAAACTTACAGAATATTGTGCCTCTGTACTTTTGGGCAGTTAGAAAGCTTGGATAATGTATGGATAACACGATATAGGTCAGTTAAATCAAACAGCATTGAAGGTTCAAATAAATCACTTTCTTTAAGCCCATAATATTCATGACAAGCTTGTAAAAAAGTCTTGATATTTCTCAAACAAAGGAACTGTGTAAAATAAACAAAATATGTATTAGATTTAACATTTATTAAATATTTTACCACATATATAAATATAATCAATTTACTTAATATTGTGACATATTTTCCAAAAAGATCAAATGTTATAATAAGTATATATATATAAAATTTACAAAAAAAAATCTTCATCTTAATGTGTTATAAAAACTATCTATATAATGCTAGAATACTGGAATGGAGGATTAGTCAACTTAATGTAGTCGCAAATTGGCTTATTAAGTACAGCTAATAATTGATGAAAATGAATCAGTCAAAAAGGATGCAAATTCTATTCTGAAATTGGCTTCAATTATCATTAATTACATTTATAATTCAAATATTATACCATATTTTAATAATCATTTGGAATGTACATTCACTCATAATGAATACTATATGGTAATAAGACAATTACAAGATGAAGTTAAAAAATATGACACAAATTTGACTTATAATAATGGTATACACATGAAGATATACTGAATGTTTAAAGGTCTCGTGATTCTTTACCTGAGCAAACTGTGGTTTTTGATTAACATCTTTCATATCAATACAGCCTGGGTCGATTTTATTAATGAAGTTACACAGCAAGACCCCATCTCTCAGGGTGTAAGCTAAATCTGTAAGAGTAGCTTCTGGCCAGTTAGCCTTATGATCTGGTCTTAAAACACCACATCTAGTTAACCAACTAACACAGTCTCTCCAAAGATCATTTGCCATTTTATTAGTAAATAATCTGACCCAAATAAACGAAACAAATATGAAAAAGTAGTGTCAGGTCATTTCAGATCACTTCAAATATAATCTGTATATCAGTACATCACGATTCGCTTTTATATCTTTCTTCTGTCAATATCAACCATATTAACACAACACCTCTAACTCAAGAAGCCCAAGAACTGACTTGGAATTATGATTTATGTCATTCGATGTATAGATAAGGGCCCACTAGCGCTCCTAAGGCGCTTTCGTTCTTTATTTCGTATCACAGATTAGGCAAATTTATTCTAATTAAGAAACAGATAATTTAGGAATTTCTAAGAGTATCGGCCAACTTTGATATTATAATAACCTATAAAATAAAATATACTGCGACTAATATTTGACAACCCAACAAAGACAGTGAGCACGCATCTAGAGTAAATTTCCATTCACTAACTGTTCAGATACTATGTAGTGTTTTTAAGTTTTAATTTAATTTAGTTCAAGGAAACCACTTTTTGAGGTCTTATAGGCATGATCTCCTTTACTGGTTGGATCAAATATGTTATTTATCTAACAAGCTCCAGTTTAATGAAAAAAACATTAGTGGAATGGAAAATATTTTTATCAAGTTAAAAAATTAACTCAAGATAAATGGTTAAAATTACGATCTTTTAATATTATATAAGTGTGCATTCCTTTTCTATGACGTGTTTTTTTTATCAATTAATAAAGCATATAATGTTGTTTTAGACTACCACCATAGTCCTTTCGACCATTCCTGTACGTTTAGCACAAAAGGCATCCTTGAAATTTCCTCAAATTTAGATCGTTTAAAGACGTCCACCGTTCGTTACTGGGTTGATATTAATAGGAGACTTTCTAAGGTACTCGCGGCCAACTAGCGTCGAATTGGCTTACGCTGGTGTTTGGAATGCACTTTTTTATTTCAATGATATTTTTTTTAATAACCTATTATTTTCTCCTGATGTTTCTGCATATTAACTGTTTTCTTAGTGGAGACAATTGCTTCTACTATCCTATTTTACTGCTGATCCCTTGGAGATGAATTTAAGCATCCGGCATCAATTGTGCACGCCATGCTACCATTCTCCAGTACATCAGTTGTAGACCAGTTTATTATGCCAAAACTATATTCTACCTATTGTGTTCCCATGTATTAATGGTATGGATTTTATATACTTTAGTGCTCTTAAACTTGACTGATATTTCGCTGAAACCTCTTTAATAGCTTGCTTATTACATGGGTGTTTGTAAAATTGTCCTAGAGAATGGTACCTCATCGGTTCCTGAACAAAGATGTTTGGGACTCATATTTTTTCTACGAGAATTTTTTTGTAACATCTGAAACACTTTTCGAGACTGAAAGACGTTCAGATGGAGTCGCTGAAATTGAAACTATTTTCATCAAGCATTGTAATAGACTCTTATTTTTGGTATACAACTTGAAGTCGTCCATAAAGACTAAGGCTAATGATGGATCTGTAGTCGCCTAATCTCAATTGTTACCCAATTTTATTCATAAGATGCGGCTCAAAGGCGCTAGAACTAACCAAAATCACAAAGGGCTTAATGAAGATCTTTCTTGAATTTCTCTAAATTATCTCTAAGGTGTCTTCTCTGTCGCATCTGTGTGTGTCAGATGTCTCATCTTTAATTATTTAGAAAGCTGCAAGGCCGAGACTTTGTCATTTCCCTTCATATTTTCTCTTCAATGTGTGAGCCTTTCTCTTTCCAGCAACCTTGGATTCTTCTTAGATATACTGCAGTATTTTGTTCTAGATCTACCGTAGCTTCATTTCTGGTCTTTACCTCAACGTTGTTGGAGATATTCTTGGCCCTGTTTCTGAGCACTCTCTTCCGTGAGCGTTATCCACACTATGGTTTGTTGGGTATTGCCGAAAAAGGCGGTCGAATAAACTGCCTGATGTAAACTTGGTATCGGGCTCGTCTGAGGCCACATTTATAATATAAACTCCCTGTCAAAAGTATCGCAACACTTTGAAATATTTGAATTTTACAAAAACGTCTGTCTTTTCATAATAAAGAAAGGTTCTGAAGTCTGTAATAAGCCTTTTTAAACTGGACATAAACAAGTTTTATTAAAATAAATTATAATATATCCTCCAATAAACAAAAATTTAGAAAACTTACTTTCTTAAATATTATTTTTCTGACAATTTTAACTTTTAAATTACAATTTTAATTTTTAATTTACATTTGATAAGACGTATTGCCCCCTCTGGCTTGAATGACTGCTTCCACTCGTCTTGGCATACTTGTAAAAAGGTTTTGAAGAAAATCTTGGGATATATTGTCCTACTCCTCCAATACAGCTGCCTTTTGCATTTCAAGGGTAGTAGGAGGTGAATCTCGTGACCAAACCTTTCTTTTGAGATAATCCCAAACGTGCTCGATTGGGTTAAGGTCAGGACTTCTTGCTGACCAATCAATGGTGTGGATATTTGTGGTGTTCAGGTACTCAGAAACACATCTTGCCTTGTGAGGGTGGGCATAATCATGCATAAGCAACAATTCAGAGCCTATGAACGGCATAAAAGGTTTGGCACAAACTCGGTACGTGCCTCCCAAGATATGCCGCTCCAGAACATGATAGACCCCCCTCCGAATGGCTCAGTTTCTAACATGCAGCACGGACTATGCCATTCTCCAGGCCTTCTCCAAACTCTTTCACGGCCATCTGGTCTGTCAAGGGCCACTCTCGTCTCGTCAGTGAATACAACTTTTTTCCATTCCTCTACAGTGCAAGATTGGTGTTGTTTTGCAAATCTCAATCTCTTTACGAGGAGTTCTACGGCGAGAAGTGGACCTTACACTGGCCTTCTTGAGATGAGGTTTGACTCCCTCAGTCTTCTAATGGCCGTTGAATCCGAGATTGATATCCCTCGAACACCAGCGATCAAGTTTTTAATGGAAGAAGCTGTAGAATTACGCTTCCGAAGATCTTGCATTTTAATGAAGCGGTCATCTATGGGATTAGTAATCCTGGGACGCCCTGACGTTGGTCGCCTCTAATGACTACCAGTCTCCCTGTAGCTTCTTATGTTCCTTGAAACAGAAGAATAGTGAATCACAAGGCGGTTAGCGATGTAACGCAATGATTTGACCTCTTCAGAGTGATGATTTTGAGCGAATCATCGCGGCTTAAACGATTCATTGTGGATAAAATTAATTGTTTCAACTAGACTAAAGAGAAAAGAGAAAACAGACCTGAGACACACGAAAGATAAACATGGACTGAGAGGAAATTTGAAATAAATAATCCAAAATCCCATCGTTCGTTGGTAAACAGTGAATAAGACTGATGTGTCTAATCCCTAATGTATCTCATCCAGTAAATAACATTACTATAAATATAAATAAAGTACGGATTCAGGTCAAAACCAAGAAAATCTCGAAAATTATGGCTGTTGCAGTACTTTTGACGGGGAGTTTAGGACTCTCTAAGCCCGTTCATAAACGGGACCAGACTAGGAAGTCGCCAGCTATGGTTCAGCCCCCTCCATTTAATTCAAGTTTTGGTCTGCCCCGAGTACTTTATTTCCCTAGTTCTCACCATGTCAGGTCGCCAATGGAGCTAAGATGGCAGCTGTGAATAGAGCAACTTTAGTCTCAACATTGATACTAAATACTGTCAAACGAAAAAGCTGTCACCTCTGATACGAGCTCCGACCATAACCCAATCGTATTCGACCTGGTACAGGATGTAAGTTGCTACTTTATCGAAAAAGTGGCCCTAAGTGGAGAGTTCTTTCCAAGTACTGGAGGGAAAATAGATTAAGTGAGGGAGGTAGCTCAAAGCCTGAGGATTCAAATTCATCGTAGAATCGCGAATCCTGTATAGGTTGACTTTATGAACTTACAGCTGATTATTGCATCTCTCAAGCAAGGAGATAATCAGATGGCCACAATAGATGATAACCTAAGATAATTATACAAGAGACCTAGCATAGAGAAGACCCATCACAGAATAATAAGAAAGACACCATCCTGAAATAGACCAGAGTATACCTATGGAGAGAATTTTGGGGTACTAGTGGAACATCTGAGACCTGCTTGATGCTTTTGATGTGGTAATTCTCAAAAATAGTATAATCTCCATACTATGGAGTCTATAGGCTGCTTGCTTTCGCTAATAATTGTCAGAAAGTTTGGAAATTGTGTAAGTCTGATTCCTCTGCATTATAGGGAGTAAAGACAAATAGCCCACTAAATTATATTGATCAAGGTATTGGAGAATCTAATGGTCTGGAGCTTTAGCCTAGATTGAGCCGTTCTCAACAGTATAATTCCACAAAAAGCATGATGATTGCCTGAGAGTACCACAGTTTGGAAGGAAGGTAGGTCTTTACAGACCTCTTTCTCAACTTCTCAGCTCTTTGAAAATTGAAATGATACTGCTCCAATGCCCTGGTGATTGTTGGATACATATAGCAGATTGTGTTTTGGGTTAGGCATTTACAGACTTAACTTCTTGGGGTTTCTGTATATATTTGTATTGTCAGAGCGTGTTCCTCCAGTTAATAACCAGACATCTACTCTGCAGAAACAACAGAAGATGCTTTGTAACATCTATTTTTTTTTTCAAAGACTTTGGGTACACTCATTTTATTATACACCCTTTGGAAATGATAAATTCACAAATGGTGAATTACTCTTTGATTGACTCATACTATACTAGTAAAGAAGAATTCCTTGTCTTGAGGCAACCTAGCTCAATATTTCTTGACAGATCACATTACAGCAACCCTATGTGTACCGTCATAGATATTGTTTTTCTTTAAGAATGGGCATATTTTTTAAACACTTAAAAAATGCTTCTTTAACACTATCGTTATTCTTTACTTTCTTGACAAGAAATGTTTGCAACCTTTCTGCTTTCCACATTTTTTTTTTTTTGGTTAATAATATAATTCACATTCTTTCAATTTAAAAAGCATATTTTGCAGCCACAAACTTGTAAATTACGTCTTCCTTCCCATCGATCCTCCTAGTTCACTAGGCTTTTATGTAACACGCCCACGCTGTTCAAATGAAACTCCACCTACGCCCTCTTTCATAATAAATTGATTAGGCATATTAAAATAAAAGAAAACAATAGACATACAGCTTGATTTTCATTAGCTAATTTTCTTGTAATCTAAACTAATAAAGAAAAAAAAATGAAACTACATGAATGAAAACTAAATTTCTAATGAATATGTATTTCATTACTACATCCAGCTTAATAAACCCTTAAAGAAAAAATATGTTGGCATAGTACAGCCATGGAAGATATGTTTTATTACTGATTATATATTTCTATAATGAGGATAACACAAAAGATGATTAAGTATTTTTCTCCTTTAAAAATCCCAAGCCTCAAAATCAGTTTAGGATGAGAATTTGGCATTGTTCACGGAATCTCACACATGTATTATTTATTATCAAGTGTTTGAAATTTGTATATAATTTTATTCTCCTGTGTCAATTTTTGTTCATGATCTAGTTTAATTAAAATTTATATTTATATACACTTTATAGTCATGTATACATCCATATCCTAACACCCCTATTTCTCCAATCTCAAATAAAATGTATTTTGAAAAAGCGAATATCCATTAATATAATACATCCTGTGTGAACTTATATACTCAGGATATTTTTTGATAGGTTTATTACAAGTTTATCTTTCATTCTAAATTTGAATAGCACTGCTATGAATAGTTTTTTTTAGTATCCTGATTTTTAGGTGCATTGAGGGATGGTATAACCATTTGATCAAGCTCAATGACCTTACCTAAAGTGGTCACCAAATGTATTTCGATCTGGGTAATTTATTTAACTGAAATCGTAGCCGTATGATTAGTATGATAAGATACTTCAGATATTCAAATCATGAGAAATCTATTTTAAATAAAAAAAAGATCTGTCATTTTAATAGGTTTGGTTTGACCCCACAGGACATAGATCAACATAGATCACAGAATGAAGAAAAAATTCTACTGTGAAAACAATTGTACCCAATGGAATTAGAAGATATTACAATAACCGTTTTTTTGGTTTTTGTAAATAAAAACTGTTTTTTGAAATATGAGCTATCAAAAATATAAATGTTGTTGCACACAAATTCAACAGAATTTTCTCTGTATCTCTGCTGTAAAGGTATAATGAAAATAGACATAATAATCACAAAACTAAACATAAAAAATTTATTTCAATACATCTGTATGTTTCCTATTAACAATCGTTAGCTAATAAAAATCTTACATTCTAAATAAGAAATTCAGTGTGCAATCATCTAAATAGTTCTCTAAACATTTAAAAACATCACATTATCACACATTTCTTAATTTAGATAATTTTATAAAAAGTCACTTTTAATATTTATATCACTTCTTCTTATGAAAACATCAATAAAAAATTAGTTCTTATTTACAACGAACAACAGCTTACAAAAAACTAATTGAATATGCACTTATGACATATTGATTCGCAAAAAATATAAAAGAATCATAAACTTACCTAAAGTATAAATAATAATTAAGAAATATGTACAATCGAAAACTCTGGCCTTGCAATTATCAAGAATCCAAATCTTAAACATAATTGACAAACAAATAATTGAGATCACAACATATCAAATTAGGAGGAAAACTAAACAAAAGTAAAAGAAAAATATTTGTACTTTCTTTCCATTCTACAATAAATTCTGAAACATGATATTAAATTATCTATTCACAATTAAATTATCTATGCAGAAAACTATTCAGTCCAACATCCTAAAACCTTTGAGACCAGAAGCCTATTCTTATTCTTATAAATAAACTTTATACTTAAGCCAAATTTATTACAAAGGTGGGAAGATTCAGTAGAAATTGAAAACTTACTGACAGCTCCTTAGCAAATCAAGGAAATAATGCCACAATTTTTTAAAGTGGTAACAGAAAGACTAGCAAAAAAAAGTATTAAAAAATTCTTAAACAACTTTTAATTATGTTGTTCATTACAGATTAATATTAACTACGCGAAATTAAACAATAATTTAAAGTTGGTCCCAATTAACATGAACATAACAGTATTCAAAATGCAATAATCAAGAAAGAAGACAGAATTTAGGTATATCAAAAAGACCACCCACCAAATCAAAAACATAAAACACCGAAAACTATAAAAATTAGAAAATCCTTAGAATTTATACTTAATGTAAATCAATTGTTTTCTTGGTTTTGTATTTATATTTGTTTTTTTTAATTTATCTTTTATTTTTTTTTTTTTTAGTTATCTAATTTAGATTTTAGTTGTTTTTTTTTATAATGGAGAAGGGGTTACCAATTTCTTAAATAAAAACTTTAAAATGCATCGGTTGGCTGATTGCGGGAGCAAGTAGGCCCAGTCCAATTTTCATCACTATTTGAGCTTGTGGATCTGAAGAAAAAATATATAAATTAGAAATGTATGAAATATATATTAAAATTTAAACTTCTTAAAAATGTATAAGTAATTATAGAAATCTGAAATCCTAAATAATTAAAATAAATATAATGTCTTTATAAATTCTGTGAATAGCCAATCCAAACACCAGAAGTAGATGAAACAAGGTGAATCTGCTTAATGACAACTGTCTATTTTTAAGAATAATAGGAATAATATAAAGAAACAACTTAAAAAAGAACCAGATGACATGACTAATGCCAGAATCTCATTAGAAATTGAATTTGCCTAATTTAATTAGATTATGTAATATAAAAATATAGAATGATAATAAAACGGAGCATCATGCCCTACACAATTTATACTATACTACCTGCCACCAAAGATATATAAATTAGACTTTAAAACACTTATCAGTTGCCAGCTTTAAATACATGATTCTAACAAGGTATAATAGTACCAACAATTTTTCAGACTTGTCACCTCCCACATGACAAAACCGCAGTAACAAAGAAGTGTTGTCATGGGATAGGTGTTTTATGACCGATAAGAGCTTTAAAGTCAAAGATATTTAGTAATACTTATTCAATGAAGACATGCCAAAGAAAGAACAATCTAGATATGGAAATCATTAGTTTACTCAGTCAAAAGTTATTGTGCTTCGAAAATAGTCATTTTCGTCATCTTTTGCTTTTTTACTTCCAAAAAGGGAAAAAATGGAGTGCAGACCATCCAAAAACTGTGTAGTGTTTAAGATGATGAGTGCTGGGATCAAAATTGTTTTACTCGTTTCTGTTTGGGAAATTTTTATGTTAAAGATAGTCTTCCTCTGACCGGCCAATCATGAAAATATCTAGGTCGACAAACATCTATTATCTTACAACATCTCTAGGGAACTAAATATCGACCATAATACAGTTTTGAACCAATTACGTAAGACTGGGTACCATAAGAAGCTCGAAACTGTGGTTCCACATGAATTATTAACAATTGGAAAGAACTTGGTCAAAGACCAGAGAAGCTTCAACTAACAGTGGCAAAGCCAGTATTGACACCAAGGAAGATAATGCTGAGTCTTTGATGGGATTGGAAAGGAATTGATCATCATGACTATAAATTAGACCCATTACTGCCAATGATAAGTGAATTGAAAACGAACTGAGGCCGAAATTGATTAATATGAAGAGGGTAGTCTTCCCATCACGGCAATGCAAGACCGCACATATCTCTAATGGCTTGGTGAAAACTAAGAGCTTAGCAGGTAAGTTTTGTTGCATCAAATGTTAAGCCCGCAACCTTGCCCTAATGGACAGCCATTTGTTCCGGTCTCTGCAGAACTTTCTTAATAGTGTAAATCACTTGGTTCAGTAGTTCAGTTTTTTCCTAAGAAGTTCTACAGTGACGGAATTATGGTTTTACCAGAGAAGTGGAATGAAGGTCAAACAGCACCACAATTTCCATCAAACAACTTAAAATGACAGAATTTTGAAACCTCAAAGGTTTTTATCATCTTTATTTAAGCCCAAATAAGAATTTGGTAATCAAAATTGGAATACATCGCTTTTCCATGAAATTATCTACCTCAAGATAGCTATTCCATCAAAATCCATCATTCCAGAGAGCTGGGAAAGGGATCAAAGACACCATAATAATATATACTAGTGAAATTAATTAATTAATAAGGGCGACTTGTGTTGTAGTGGTTAGCATAACAACCTACTATGCCCAACATAGCGGGTTCGTAGCCAGGCAGGTTGCCCTAGGATTTTTTAAAAGGGAGTAATAAATCATTGGTTATGGTGTCCTTCAGAAGAGATGAAAACTAGGGCCCTGAGCCGGTACGATCTCAGGTACTCTTTAAAAATTCCTATCCTAGTTAAACCTGTATAGGCAAAATTAAGGGCTCCCGCTGTAGCATCATTCGATTAGCCATAGCAGCATAAAGTGATGTTAAAATAAACTAACAAATTAATACCAAGAAAGGAACAGAATACACATAGTAAAAATATTTAAAAACAAACCTTACTCTATTTATATCTATACTCTATTAGTTTCTTTTGTTTCTATGTTAATTTTTCTTCTTTCTGACATTGTTTCTGAAAAAATATTAATTCATATATTAAGATTATTAATTCAATTATTAATAATCTTTTTATTTTTCCTAGATAAAATAATTGGTGATACTGATTATAATTATAGAATTTTGACCAATTGAATGATTTTATTTTTAAATGAGCGTGTTAAAAAATAAACAAATTATTTAATTATTTTTTAAGTTATTCAATGATATATTTTTTTGGAAATCATTGTTTTATTCGTTGACTGTATTAATGTCATATGGGTACTGGCACTTGAATATAACTGAAACTAGAAGTGGTTTCCTTGCTGAAGATACAAGATATTAATATGCTATTAAGATCTACAGAGAAACCTTTTTGGAATTATCTCCACTTCACTATTTTATTAACAGTTGTAAGTTGCTTTTAGTCTTGCGTCCAAAAGAGTTATAACAAGCCAGATAGATCGGTTCTTAATTCTTAATAGCCCTGATCTTAATCATGCACTATTAATTAAACACTCCAGACATAAGAGATTGTGGAGTGCTACTGCAAAAGAGACTTGAGAAAAAAAATCTTGTCTATATGTTTAACTTTTAAATCTTTTTACTCACAATTATTTTTAAATCTAATTAAATATTTGTCCCTCTGGTGTGATACATGAATATGAAAAATATAAGCTTTTTAATCTAATTGTGTACAGCCTCATGGCCTTATTAAAGCCTTTTTTATCAAGTGCATGTATATTTGGCTTTGCATAATTGATACCTTGTCTCATATACTTTTTGGATGCTGAACAAATCTATTATTCATTACAACTTTGTAAAGCTGTTGGCTTGAATAAGTAATAATATTTCTTTCTTGGGAAGGCCTCATGGAGTAAGTTTTGAAGATTAAAAGTATTTTTCACACTTGAGTCCTAACGACTCCCATCCCCAAAGCTCTGAATAATCTCCTACTTATTTATAAGTTAACTAAGTAAATTTTAAAGACTTAGTCATTATTCTAGAGTGATAATCAGTATCACCAAGTATTTATTACCTATGAATAATGTATTGTTTACATAATATTATCAATAATTGTTGATTTGAAATACTCTAATTATTAATAAAAAAAAGAAAGAAGTATATTACGAGTTCCTAGAGCGTGGCGCAATCTGTAGCTGTCCATGCTCATCAATTGTCTGGAGTGTTGTCACAAGTCTCCCAGTAGGTCTAAGCTGCTTCAAAGTTCTCTGAGAAACTTTCCATACAAGACGCTGACGATGTTGAACTTGTAGTTCTGCATTGTATCGACCAAGAACGTTTAAAACTGCTGAATGGCATGATAGAAAATTCTTCTCTGAAATCTATAACAAAAATAAACAACAATTTTTACAATCGTGTGAAAAAATTATCGAATTTTTTATTTCCTTAATATAAATTTAAATGAAAATGTTCAGTCTGACCATTCCTGATCCATTTAGAATAATTTCATCATGACATCTGTATCAAGAATGGTTAGCCAAAGGAAATTAAAATTACATTATATTGTTACATGTCATTGTACATTTCCCATCACTAGATATAAATAAAGTCTTTATTATTATATGATTTAAATTGGTAAAAGTAAATGAATGTCAAATTATATTAGCATTATTTTTTTAAATTTCATGAAAAACATCTCAAATTTGGCATAAAAGACTTACTAAGTGATGTAAATAAGGTCACGAATTAATAATGTTAACAAGGGTATAAAAACTCATTTTTAATTTTATATTATAAATTTATTTATATTGATTTGATTCTGAATCCAATGATAATATCCAAAAATACGGAAATACGAAATATTAGCCAGTGGTATAAGATGAATTTTCAGTAATATTGTAAATGTGTTAATGAGAAAAAGGTATTCAATTTTGGGTATCATCAACTAATCAAAATTCAATCAACCAGAAATGATATGATACTTAAAACATTAAACAAAAATGTGGTTATATTCAAATCTAAGCTAGATTAAGGGTGATTTTATGAATTAAGAGTAGACAGTGGTTGGAGGATAACGCTTTGTAAACAGCTATTGGAAGTTTCAGCATCAAAGCTCCAGATTCGATAAACCTTATTAATAATGGTTATTATTCTTTTAAAATTTCAATATAAAAATCAGAAAACTTCCAATGCGAATTTTGCACATCAAGAAAAACGGTTCTTTGGGTGGGAAGGGATTAAACTATTTCATGTTTTTTCTTCTATGGTATATATACACAACAAGGGTCGGCTGATAAGTCCTAGGCCTCACCCAGAGATAGCGTCATTAGACCAGTTAGACGCTAGGATCGCATAGTTTCACTTCAGACTATATTGTATCTATAGTTACAGGTCAGTAGCTTGGTAAGGCTTCGATCAGCATTTTTAATAAAACAACTTTAGAGTATCTGGCCCATGCTCTGGCCCATTGTTCAGTCATTGCAATGAGAAAAATATGTGAATTAAAGTTCAAATTGCTTGAACATCCACCCTATTCGCCAGATCTAGCACCCAGAGACCTGTTCCCTAACCTCCAAAAATTTCTTGGAGGACGAAGATTTCACAGCAACAAGGTCATTGATGCGATAAACAGCTATTATGAGGACCTTGATAAATCGCACTACTGAGATGGTTAAATTAAATCAGAACACCGATATGACAAATGTGTTAGCATTTCTAGAGATTATCTGCAGAAAAAAATTAAAAAAATTTCTTTACATACAGTAGTTTTCACTTATCAGCTGAACCTCGTAAAGAAACTTAAAAATAAATATTTTTTTTTATACTTTAATAAAGTATAAAAAAAAGGTAGGTATAAAGGATAAATTAATAGAGTATAAATTAAATAACATACGTTTGCTTTTTGTTGTATCTGCCCAATGAAAGAGACAAGGGAAATTACAGCTGCTGCAGGTGGCGGCGAAGATTTAAGGCGTGCGACACCTGTATCAATAACTGAACATAAAAGAGCTAACGCTGTCTCAGAGGGGCGGAAGTTTGAACACATAGCATCACATAACACAACTTCAAGTAACTGCCACAGTTCGAACTGATTAACAACTCTAAAAATAAAATATATAAATTAATTTAAGATGATAATAATATCAAACTAAAGTAACAACATGCCAGTGGCACTTAATTAACAACTTATTAGGCTAACTTAGGTAAAATTATTTCTCATGTTTTTTAATTATCTTCATAGATTTCATTTCACTTTTTTTATTTTCTCATCAATTATTTTGAAAATTATTAATTAAGGAATAGGCCAAAACTGGCACAAAATAAATACGTTTTACTGATCAGTGAAAAATTAATTTTCAACATTGCACAAGATACTTACAGTCAAACATTTTCTCAACAATGAAAATGTGTACTTAAATATTTCATACAAAGATTCATGATAAAAATGAAACAAAACAATACCTGGAATATACATTATCTCCATCAATTGCTGATAAAAGAGCATGATACATAGCCAAAAAAGTCAGAGGTGTAATAGGTGGAGGTGAAGATGGATCAGCGCCTAGTTTCGTAGAAACAACTTCTTGCATTCGAACCAGATCAGCTACACTACATTTGGCCTGAGATATTGCCAAAATATCCTGCAATTCTGGAGCAGAACCACCAGAAACCAAGCGACAAGCCAGTTGAAAAGATGAAACAGACATGCAAGCCATATGCTTTGCTTTTACCTAAAAATTAGAACAATTTCAGAAATCTTGAAATTAAGTTTTTTACTTAAAACTGCTTGCAAAAACCAAAATTATTCATTTTCATTTAACTTATTAAAAATCTTTTTTGCTCTGGATATAAAAATTTTTATTAATTTACCAAAGCTATGTCAGACAGAACCTAATTTGGAAAATGAGGCGAGAAACAATTTTTTCCATATTACAAACATTTTTGCTAAGAAATTTAAATTTTTAAGTAAAACAAAATCGGAAAATTAACTTATTCTAAATACTGATTTTATAGTGTTCAAAATGAAAAATTTACATCTTGGATCAGTTTTTTTCAAGTAAATGGACACCCAATCATTCTCATTCATTCATCAAGATCTTACTTGTTCAATACCTTTGTAAATTATATAATTATTTCTACAATTGACAGAAGTAGCGTTTTAAAAGAAATCTGAATATTGATCTTAAAAGTAATATGAATAGCATTTTACCTACAGGTACTTGTGAGGAGGTTATATACATAGTAAGGTTACCTCTTATAAAATATAATAAAAAAAAGAAAGAAAGAATAAGAAACATTTCACTTCTTTCTTTTATAACTTTTTCTTTATTTATCTCTAATGTTCTTTCCCTTTGGTCATACCAAGATGTAATAAAGTTAATCAGATAATAACAGAATTTTTCAATTCAGAAAGATAGTTCCTGCGATTATCAAGATCATATATTCGAACTCTTTAACTTGATTATAAAAATAATATACATACACAGACACACTCAAATATTAAAATAAACTGAAATAAAATTAAACAAACAGGTTTCGTGCCATAATTTCAAAACAACCATGGAGTTCTTTTTTTCATTTAATTAGAAATAATAGGAAATTCTCTAACTGATTTTGATTAATATTGTTTGTTCACACAATATTTTCCTAAAAATAAATACAAATATCCAAAAATAAATATAAATATCTTTAAGTTTAAAATAGATTAAAGAACTTATATCAAAGAAATCAGTTACAGACTACCTACGAAACACAAAAAATAGCTTTAAAAAATGTAACGTAATGTATATTAATAAAGGAGGTAATAAAAATTATTTGCTTAAAAAAACATTAATCAAATTAAAAATCAGAGATAATTCATTCAATTTTCATCACAAAAAATAGTTTATAGAAATAAATAAATGACAAAAGTTTATTGAAAGTGTATATTTGTGCTAAACTATTCAGTACTCAAAAGAGTCCAGATAAAGATTACTAAATAAAAAAACATTTTTTATCGCTTAATCACAGTTGGTAATCAGAGAACACTTTAGTTAATACTATGAACTTTTTTCTCTTTCCATTGAATTTATTTATAAGTGGAGTGTCTCATTGAAAAACATGCAATTAACAAAATTCTACATAGTTTAAGTATTTTTAAATAATAATGTTCAAACTTTAATTAGCAGTTACTAACCTTAAATTGATAATTGCTAAATCATACTTAAATTTCATATATATGTATATATACACTTATTACAAGATAACAGTAGTAACTTGAAATAAGGTATTCATAAACATAAAATTATAATTAAAATAAAACATTTAACAAGGATGAAATTAAATTTACTAAAAATATTATGGGTAACAACTACATCTTATCAAACATGTACAGATAACAGTCGAGGGAAAATAGTGTATAAATACTTATTGGAGGGCTCTGGAAATACAAAAATTTAAAAACTCAAACGTTGATAAGAGGGTTTGTAAATAAATTAATTTAGCACCATAAATTTACCTTCATTTTTGTAAGGAACCTATCCATGAGATTTGTAGCAACAAAGAAGACATCGGATGGAAGATCATACCAAATTTTAAGGCATCGTAAGACGTGTGCAGACCCATCTCTAATGCCAATAGTAACGTCCTGTCGGTCCTAAAGAAAACGATCATTTATATAAAATTGAAAAGACCATCACGCTATATGAAAATTTAACAATCCGTACAAACCCTTTGGTTCTTTGGTAGCTCAAGAAATGGCCGGAACTTGTGTTCTAGAGAAAGAGCTTCATCTAGTTGTCTCATCAAAGGTTCGAGTACATCCGGAATTGGCTCCGGGTCCATACCTGTGATGTTACTACGAGTGGACCAGTTACACCCCAAGATAGTCCCGGAGCCTTATACCTTTAAACATAAAACAAAATAAATTTATATTTATGAAATTAAATGCCAAGCCATTGTACAAAGTAGTTAGTTTTAATTTATAATAAATGTTAATAATAATATTTTTTTCCTTTGATTAAAACAGCTTACAAGAGACTGTGATTAAATTAATTTCTAAACTGTACTAGCCTCAATACTTAGAACTATAAATTAAACAAACTAGAACCTATAAATTAGGTAATAAAGTAAACAGTGGTTCAGTTGATTTATATATAATTACTTATAAGAACTATAGATGATATTATTAATTTACCCGGATGTTTCTCGTCAAAAATAGACTCCTCAACTACCAAATAATACTGGGATAGCTCCAAATTAAAAATGTTTGATGCTAAGAACGCAATCGTTTGTAAAACACTAACAGGCACAAACCTGCCTAACTAGATGAGCCTGCGTCTCTCGGACAAGCATCAGCTGATCCAAGGTCTCAATCTAATGTATGCGTCAATGAAAAGTAGTCCCCGCAATATTTCTATCTACTCACAACAATTATTTTTTTCTTGAAATTTCTCTGATTAGTGGATGAAAAAAAAAAAACCTTAAACTGTTAATAAGTCATATATTTTGATACTGATTAGTTTATCGAAATCACGCAATAACGTCGGTTTTTGCGTGGAGCGATACTCTACGAGAGAAATCTGTATCAGTCTTTAACAGCCTAAACAATGATATGGTTTCTCATAAATCTGAATTTTTTATTTTCACTATTATAATATAAAACTCACACCTACATTTGACTGGTGCGATTTATCCCGCAATTGAAAACAATCAACTTTTAAAACTCATTAAACTGTTGTATCGATGTGTGTTTACATACTGAAGGATTCTCAGAACTTATCTGTAAACATTAAAAAATAATTTACCACCTTTGATATTTGTTACTTTAAGTACCGATAACAACCAAATATAAATCCTTTAAATCTATATTACTTTGTTTTTACTAATTCATTTATATTAATGAAATGGCGTATTGACTTGGATGAGGTGGTATCTAATTAAAAGGCCATTTGCATAGTCAATTTTGGTAACTGGGACAATAACCAACTCTGTCAACAAATTGACATGGAATAATTATATCTATAAAATTAACTCAAGTATAGAAATATATGATAATTAGTATTTAATTTAATTCTATTTACTTTAATATAATGTTATAAGAATTGTAGGCCAGCGGCCAGGTGTCTGAAGGTCGCAAAAATTGAAGAGAGCTGCATTTTTATATATTGTAAGGCATGTCTGACAAGTGGAAATCCAAGTTTGCAAGTGTCCAAAGCCATTCCTCACGACTTTAATCGTTCGGCCGGCGTTCCTCACGAAAATCTACCAAAACTTAAATTTGGATTTTTTGAAAAAATTACCAATTTTCAAAGGGACGTAACTAAGAATCTATTAGACCGACAGAGCTGCGGTTGAGCTCAAATCATAGCAAATTTAATTTACATTAAAATGGTTAATAATCTTAATTATCAAAAACGCACCGATTAGGAGATATAGGCCAAAAACCAAGTTTTCCCATCCGTTTTTTCGGTAGCAAACTTAATCCACTAGTCATACATGCCCTTACAACATATCAAAAATGCAGCTCTCTTTAATTTATTGCAACCTAAAGCCTTTTTTGGTACCTGACCGCTAGCCTGTTAATAGCTATAACATTTGATTAATAGTTAATCGATAAATAATATTTTTCATAAAACTTTTGAATAATTATTTCAATTTCCGAATTATTAGCACGAATTGCTCAAAATAACGAAAATTCGTTTTTATCCAATAAAGTTTTTTAAACTGGAAGAAAAATGGTGACCTAGCATTTTAATTTTTTTTTATTTTAAAAAGCATTAATATTTATTAGAAATTATACTGCATTAAATATTAATGTAGTTATTAAATATAACGTATATTAATTAGCAATATCCCTATTCATTTTTGCGCAGTATATATATATTCTCCTTTTGATTTATCAAACAAAACATAAAATAACAAATGAACCATTTGTAAAAATTTGTATACTGCATTAATTTTATATTCTACTATAATCATTATTGAAATTAATATAAGTTTTTTTTTTTTACAATGTAGTGTTATTTGAATTTTTTCAGTTTCCAAAAACAGGTGCTAATGTGATTTAATTTTTTATTTTATTTAGAAAAGTACGGGGAGGGGTCCTGTGACATTGATTCGTGTAAATATTAAATTTACGAATTGGCCAAATAAGGACTGTCTAAACAATTCTGTTCTAAAAATATTCTCGTTTTTTTCCTCCTTCTCAAAGGTTGTTCTACCTGCTGCGATTTTTGCCAGATCCTGAGCTGTCAGTTTCCTATTGGTCATAGTTTTTGAAGCCTCCTGAAAAAACTAGTTCAATTATTGCCTTTTTGTACATGTCTCTATTTATTGCATCCTTTTCAGTTAGTTCAATTTCAAAAAGTTCAAGCTTTTCTTTCTTTATTTCCGGCAAAATTGGGTTTTTACTTCGCTAATCTTCTACCATCCATTCCATATTTAATAAATTGGTAAATCATCTCATTGCTCATTTTCTCGTGTCCACCCAATATCTTCCTTGGGAATTCTTTTTTTTCATTTTCTCAAGCTCCTCCACAAGTCCTTTGTTCTTGCAAGAGCTGCATATTGCATTTCTGTTCTCGTCACCGTAATAATTACTATTATTGTTCCATACTAAGAGCGGTTCTATTCTTCCAATGTACCCTTCCGGAGAGTATTTATAATATATAAAGTAATTATAAATAAACATTTTCGAATTGCTGCATTTGGAAATGGCTGAGTACGGCCGAACTCAAAATATTGTTTCAAAGATCATAATGGAAAATCAGGGATTGAATGAACAATAACCCATTATGGTTGAAATGGGCTTAAAATATAAAAAAATGAACTGAATTCACGATTATGTTTGAATTACTATTGAAGCTGAAACTTTTCCAAAATCTCTAGGTTATAGAAAAATGTAATGTTCGAGTCCCGGTCCTGTACATATCTTTTCTTTTCAAATAAAAATATTTTTTTTTTTTTTTTTAGATTCAACAATATTTTTCCTTATAGAATTATTCTTTTTATATTCGCAGCTTAAAGGAACAGAGTTGTACTACTGACGATAACGTTTTAATTGAAAAAACACAGATGAACTCCGACCGAAATATAGCAAACTACAATTTCAGATAATCAACACGTAGGAGATACGAGATACGTGGAGTCCTTGTATGATTACGATGTTTGTCAGTGATACTTATGACAGGTTCTCCGATAACGAATAAGTAGGTTAGCAGCTGTTAATTAATTTTGCAATGTTTATAGGTCCTTCTATTTTTTATAAAATGTGGTCATCGATGACTCAAATTCTGTTGCTTTTATTGCCACTCGTAGAATTTCACAATTTGAGATGATAAAAAAAATTAATACAATAGTGAGAATAGTCGTTTCCTCATCAATACTAAGAATGCCAATAACTAATTATTTATGCCTATTGTAGTTTCCAATTATACATAGAGTGTGTCTTTGGTGGAAAAGACATGCCAGTTATATTTTATAATGATATGATATTAAGTAGTTATAACAATAAAATTAGCTGTTATCTACTAGTTAATTATATTCTGATTAAATCATAAGTCAGCTAAGATATCATATATCGTTTATATATATAAGGTCAACTATTATTATTCAAGATAAAATAAAACAATGTATATATTCAAAAATAATGAGAAAAACAGATAATATGTATACATTTAAAAGTATCACTGATTAATACTAACTATTAAATAGAAAAAAAAATCAAAGAAGTCGCGCTAGTACTGAGGTCCTTGGACCAGGCATTGTTTATAGCTTATGAACAAACCTTCCACTTCCAATAAGGTACCCACAAAGTAGGAAGGTAATGAGTCATACAGGAATTTCCCTTGATCAGGAGGGTGAGAAATTCCAGAAAATAGCTCCCAAAAGGTCCCAAGGACCATGCATCAGTACTTGAGGGTTAAAGCTCTTCATGTTCTTGAACAAACCATTCTCATATACAGGTCAATAATCCTTATTAGAATCTTCCTTATGAGGATGTCACTTCGTTCACCAGACAGGAAAGTTCCTTACTCATTACATAATACTTGACTGGAATGGGTTTCTAAATTCCTCGTTTTAGAGCTTTGTTATCTCAATGATACTCACTCCTTTTAGAGTTTAGAGGTTACACTTGTTACTATCTCCAAATCCATGCTTAGACATTTTCCTTTTATCTTCAAAGAACATATTATTTATAAATTGAAAACCCTGGATTCCTTGTTTCACAGTTTTTTAGACAAGGAGTCAAACCTGAACTCATATCTATTTTCATCTCCACTATAATAGAAGTCAAACTCATTATTCACTATGTTGCATCAGGATATTTTAGGTGACCTGTGGTCTAGTGGTTAGCGTAACAAACTACTAAGCCCAAGATCGCGGTTTCGTAGCCCGGCAGGTGGCCCTAGGATTTTTTAAAGGGAGTAAAAAATCCTTAGTTAAGCGGTCCTTCGGAAGGGACGTTAAACGGGGGGTCTGAGCCTGTAGGATGTCAGGTACTCGTTAAAAATCCCTATACTAATTAAACCTGGATAGGCAAAATTTAGAGCTCCCACTGTGGCATCATCCAATTAGCCATAGGAGCATAAAGTGACGTTAAATGAACAAACAAACATCAGGATATTTGGCTTATCAGTTCAGTAAGGGTACTGAATCTATGAGGGGGGCATATACTCCTAATTGAAACACCTTTGTAATAGTTTTAAGTAATTTCGGTATGACTATGTCCAATTTCCAAGCCTCTGTTTATTTATAACTTGATATATTTTTAAGCATCCTCATTTATCCAGGCTGGGACAGGCAGAGCTACAGCTGAGTGACTACTGGTTATTGACTTGTGAAGATATACTTATATATAAAATAAAAATTGGCAATCAACAGATTGTGTAAATCACATTGAGGTCGGAAGAACATTACCTAGCAACATCTTCTACATAAGAAAGTATTTAAATTTAACTTGAATAATATTAGTTGACCTTATTTTTATAAGGAAGAAAATGGTCCAGGTGGATGTCAGGAAACAATTTTCTTCCTGTTATTTAAATTTACGTTTGACTAGCTTATGGAGGTGCCTCAAATTAATAAACTTTATAGAAATAAGGAACAGCATGATTGCCACTTGTATAAAGTGTTTGCTTAAGATGGCAAAGACTAGATTAAACAGTTTCATTCCTTTCACACATGGAACAATCACTAGAAAATTCTTTAAACTTCACTAAGGCATGTCTCAACTTTATAATAGCCAATCAATCAACTCGAATCAACTATACCTAGCCATCATCATAAAACTGAAAAATAGGTTTTATGTGACCTTTGTACATTTTTATTTCAATTTAATGAAAATCTACCACTTTTTAAATATAACATTAGTTTTCACAACTCAACTTTTGTATTAATTAACACACACATACTTATTCTCATGAGTATTTCAATAAATATGGGTTCACTTCTTTACTATTTAGAAAAATCAACGGTATGTTTTCAAAGAAATTCGATAAATTAATGATAAAACTATAATCTTTATTCATTGACGCAAAGAGAGAATAACAAATTAATTTTCTCGTTATATCACATTTATAACACTATCGAACAATAGGAAGTTACTTCGAATAATTATTTGTTCCTAGCTTCAGAGCTGTATCGTTAACAGACAGACAGGATTAAATATTTACACAGCTTTTAGAAAAACCTTAAATCTATCTATACGTTAGCTGGTACTTCTTCAATTCCACATTTATTATAGATTTTAACAATAAACAACAATGTAAAAACTGTTCCTTTCATAAAAAACTAATAAAAATCTAATCGATTCTTCATACGTTACAAACAATATTTAAGATATAAATGAAAAATTGGAATACATTTACATAACAATTATACATCATATACATTTGACAAATCTTCAATAAATATATAACAATAAAAACACTCCTCAGTTATATAACATTAAAAAAAAAAGTTATCAGAGCAGATTTTACATTAGATGGTATTCTTATTAAAAGAGACAGAAAAACAAGGAAGATCAAGAGCCTTAATTTCAAGTTAAAATTAGTTTTCTTCTGTTTTAAGTGACTGGTATAGCATCAGTTGCACAGGTCCGCCAAGAAGCCATAACTCGTAGCCATTCCCACTGCGAATGATCACCAGGTAGAGGTAGTTCCTTGACCAACTTTGCTAGTATATTGACACCTTCTTGCGATTCATTACTACAATGAGCAACAATAAGGTTCTGAATTAGACCAGATATTCTTTTGGCCATTTCTGCTTGACTCAATCTGAAAAGGATAGCAAGTAGTGGATTTTCAAATAATTAGTCATTAGTTTCAAAAATAATTAACATCAAAACCAAAGTCTGATTACAAAAGTGATGGTACCTATCTATAGGTTTGTTGACTTTGAGAAGTTTGATTTTTTTACAGAGATCTGTCAACTGCGGTTGTAATCTCTCTAAATGAAAACCAATAGACAAGTCCTGGGCAGCGACCATTTTTTCAACTTCTCTTACAACTCCCAGATACTCAAGAATAACTCCACCAGCAGAATCCCAATTGAATATTTCTCTGTACCTGTTGTTTCTATTTAATTCTTTTAGCAGATTCTCTAAGTATTCATATTTTTCTGAAAATGAAATGGATAAAATATAATTAAAATTATTTTCAATAATTTTTATTTTTATGTTATAATTAATTATAAAAAAATAAAATGAATGAATTGCGATAAATAAACTACAAGCAATGCTTTATCATAATAATTGAACTATTCACTATATTTCTAAAAGAAATAAAATCTGACTTTTGATTAATGCATTTTATTGTATTACCATTCACTATAGCTTTTGATGATATGTGTTCCACAATAATAGTGTGACTTTCATTCCATTGTTCAGACTTGATAAGAAATTTGGCTGCGTCATCGTATCTAAAAAAAATAAAAATTTATGCCCATTATTTTTGTATTTTCAATAATTACTGTTAAAATTATTTCAACATTTATTTTTTGGAGTGTCTTGTAAAACATACTAAATTTGTTTGTTTTGTTTAAAAAAATCAGCTTAAGTTTCTTGGCTCAAATTATTCTATCTGTTTTATCCATGAATAATTGAACATAAAAGAAATTTGTTGCGCATTAAATTTCCTTTATAAAAATAAAATTGTTTTCAGTTGTTTTTTTAATCTTTAACCATTCTAAAGATATTGATAAATCTTAATCCTCCCTGAAAATTCTGAATTTCAAAGAAAGCATTTTATTTTAATTGTTTTAATTTCTACCTCTGTTCTGACCAAAGTCAACCTTTTTTTTTTGCCAAACTTTGGTTTTGGTTGACTTTGGTCAGAACAGAGGTAGAAATTAAAAGTGGATTAACTCCAAATTTTGTTATTCGAGCTTAGAATAACTAATGTAAAAGGCATATGAAATACTTTCTCATTCAATTTAGAGGTTAGCTCAAAGTAAAACACTTTTTTAACTGTACTCCATTCATTGACAACTAAATAATTTTTTTTTTTTTTTAATGAAGTGGGTATGCTGAGTTGATGAGGATGAGGTTGAATACGCCATCGAAAAAATTAAAATAGGTAAAGCAGCAGGAAGGGGCGGCGCAGCTCCAGATTTACTGAAATTTGGAGGTCAAGAACTTATCAAATTTCTCCAACAAATAAGGAGTGCAAAAAAAGTCCCGGAGTATTGGGAGTTCAGCATTATTGTTCCAATTCACAAAAAATGTAGCTCCACTGAATGCGAAAACTATAGACCTACCTAGAAGCTTTCTTTCGGTGGCATACAAACTATAAACTTAAATCTTAGAAAGGAAACTAAGTCTTGCAGTCGAGAACCAAATAGAGAGTGAACAAGCAGAATTTCGCCCAAGGAGACAGACTCAAGACCTTTTCGTATTACGAAGCATCAGAGAAAAAGCATGGGACAGAAATATGAGTTTATACATGGCATTTTTTGATCTAAAAGCAGTATTCAACCCTGGCCCTCGACAAGAAATATGGGATGCTTAGGCGGATAAAAATGTGCCAGAAGATTTTATCACTGCGATTAAGTCAGCATATGAAGCAGCAAAAGGAGTAGTGAGGATCAACGGAAAGGAGTCCAAGTCTTTTCCCATAGAAAGAGGTGTGAGGCAGGGCGACAGCCTAAGTCCTCTTCTTTTTATATTGTTTATGGATGAACAGCCGAGAGGCAATACCCTCCAGGAAATGAGGAAGCTGAGTAGTGAACGAGAGACATGGCTAAATTGGGTGGAGGCTCCTCGACGCTAGTAATGGCATAAGAGGAAGTCAAAGAAGAAGAAGAAGTATGCTGCTTAAAAATGTTTTAGAAAATTGCTTAATCAGATTTGAATAAGATCGTAATTAATATATTGAACATGGAATAAATAGAAAAATATAGAAATATAACATTTTCCTTTCTAACCTTTCCAGAAAAACAGCTTTTTGAGCTTTTGCCTCATAAACCCACCCTAAGGGTATGCTCAACTTTTCCAATAGAAACTGTTCCTCTTCAGAGAGCTCACTAACATTGATATGTCTGCTAATCATGTCTTTTACAGCATTTTTTCGCCTGAAAACAGACAAAACACATAAAATAATTTTCAAAATTATGATCACCTAATTAAAAAAAAAATTATGTTTGATGAATTAAGTTGTTTTTCAATCATATAAAACTTAAAAAGTATCAAAATTAATATTAGTTTAAAAGAAGAATTTAATTTAAAAAAGTTATAAACCACCATCAACAATATTTTAATAACATAATATACAGAAATATCTGCATAACTTTTTTTTTGCGGAGAATCGATAAGAAGAGGTCACTTATCATTGGTGATTACAACTGCCTATAATCTGTAAACACCTTTCATGCTTTATTTCATTTTAAATCATTTCATCACTTGTTTATTTTAATTTTATGACTAACCATAAAATTATTACTTAAAATACTAACCCCATGTCGCTAACTATGAAAAATATATTTTTTAAAATAAATTTGGCAGGGGGAAATAGAACTCCCTGATCTATCCCTCTACATGGGTATATATTTTTAAATATAGGCATCGAGGGAGTTAAGATAGTATGAGCTCACATAACTTCCATGAAATGGGCACCCTTAATTTGGGGAAAACCTAGGGATTGAGCTTTAACTCACCCACATCATCTCCATGCACAGTACATGTTGTCCATGTTAGCTTAGATATATAGTACAGTTTTTACCGATTATTGAAAAGCTTGTAATAATAATAAATTTCAGAAACCTGAAGATTCCATGTCGATACCAAAAAGGAATGTTTACAAACCTCCGTCTAAAGATTATCACCCAAACCCAATGCCATAAATACACTCTTAAAGTAATTCCATCATCTATGCATCTTATAAAGGCCTCAGACCTTTAATAGTTGGCCCAGCACATATTAACTTTTTAGGGATCAGTGCTGAGTATTAGTAGTAGGATTAGTAATGAGTCCAACAACTTTACAAGCCCCTCACAATGTTTGTGATACTAACAAAAAAAGAAAAAAAAGAGGCTATTATCATTTCATTGTTTAAACAATAATATTTATTTGGTTATAGGTTATTTATTATACATATGTCTGGCTTGGTTACGAGCCTGGTAGCTCAGATGGATAGAGCACCGCACTAGAGATGTGGAAGATCTGGGTTCGAATCCCGGCCAGGACAAATCTTTTCTATTCAAAATAAAAATATTTGAAAATAATATTTATAATTTTATATTGCATTAACTCTTGACATACATCTTACTGAACACTTTTCTGTTTTATTTTTGAGAATTGTGGTCAGTGATATTTAATTCCCAACTTTATTAAGCCAATATAAATATTATAAAGGAAATTAGCAAAAGATATTACATTAGGAAATCAATAATGATTCATTTTATCATAAACTTTTATTATGACTGCATTCAGAACTATTCATACATAAGCATAATGATAATGTTAATCAACTTAAGTTTAAATTATAATTTTATTTTAATCCATTAGAAAAACATTGACTAATGTCATCTATTATAGAAATAAATGACAAGTAATAATTATTAATATAATTTACCTGATAGGATTAGCAACATGAAGGAGCACAAATATTGCCCAATACCATAAACCTTCAGCTTCAAGTTGGGCAGCGAAACTACTATGAACTAGACATGCAGCCTCTTCACTCACGTGAGAATAGCCCAGAGATGATAATACTCTCATTAAAAACCAACTAAAATGAAAATAAACAATAGTTGGTAATTAAAAAAAAAATTAAAGATAAACTGAATATATTGAATATTTTAGGAAATCTATACTCTGAAATATAAACACTAGTGAATAAACTTAAAATCTGCTTTTAAAAGTAGCATAAAATGCTGAATAAAACGAGAACTATGTTTTTTAGAATAATTGTATTCAAATAAATGTTTAATAATATGGGGCCATTAAAAATAATCATCTTGGACCCAAATGAAACAATAAAAATCTTGTGAAGATAATTAAAGTTTTTATTAAAGAATTAGCTAATTTAAAAAGAATTAAAGATGTTCAACTTTGCTTGAAACCTTTGTAGAATTTTATATGAAACCTGTGTACATTGATACCGTTGACTAGAAAATGAGTTTTCCAAATGAGGTTTTCAGGATCAAAAGCGGATAACTGATATTTCAAAACCAGACTTTTAAATTTTTTCATAAGTTTATCAAGCAATTTTTTCAAAAACGACACCTTGCCTCCTTATTTCGTACTGTTTTAATCTGCTTCTGAACCTGGAGTTTCGGGAGCATAATATATAACTAAACTAAGGAAAATGTGAAAGTTAATTTTTGAAATTTTGGAGTTATCTGCTTTTGATCATGAATGTCTCAAATAAGTATTCGTATAATTTATTAATGAAGGAATGTAACTCTTAAACAATTATAGTAACATAAAAAAGCTGTTCACATGACAGTAATTATTTTAAATAACAACTTTTTAGACAATTTTATTTAAAAAGAAAATTAAATGAAAAGCTAACCTCATGCTGTAGTCCAAGTTATCAGTGGTATATGTAGCAGGATTGAACATTGGTTCTAAAGGATGATATTTTGAAGAAAAGAGTTTAAGGAGATGAAACCTCACATCAAAAATTGCATTTTCATGATCATTAAGATTACCAGTACAATATGGTGGGTAAGGTGGTTTAGCATAATATCCTGAATTACTGCCATTTGGAAAAGCTTTCTCATACATGAGCAGAGCATCAGTAAGAGAACCAATGAATGGAGTCATATACCTGTAATAAAACATTAATTAAAATATATATAAAAGTAAACATATAGGCTAGCGGCCAGGTGTTTGAGGGTCACAAAAAATTAAAGAGAGTTGCATTTTTGATATGTTGTAAGGGCATGCCTGAGTAGTGTAAATCCAATTTTGCAACCGAAAAAACGGATGGGAAAACTTTTGGTGGCCAAAAAACCTCGGGGAGACTGGGTAGCTCCCCCCCCCTGCATAGTAGTGCCTACTAGTACTACCATTATTTTTTTTATAGGTAATTTACAAATAAATATTTATACTTTACAATAAACAAGCTGTTTTAGATCGATTCAAGGTCATTATCTTAAAACATCCACTTTCCCCGATTTTCCTTTTTTTTAATTAAGAAGAGGATTATAACACCTACAGGACTCGTTAAGCGTTTAAATGAAAGCTACTTAAATTTACTACAACTCCATTTCACTTGACTTTCATCGTAGGATCACTCCTTCGGCCGGTGCTCCTCACGAAAGTGGGTCATAACTAATTTGCACTTTTTGAAAAAAATTACCAATTTTCAAAGAGACGTAACTCAGAATCTATTACACCTACAGGACTCAGTTTGTGCTTAAATTAAAGCTAATAAAGTTTACTACAACTTCATTGCCAATGATTTCCATCGTTGGATCACTCCTTTGGCCGGTGTTCCTCACAAAAGTTGACCAAAACTTAAAATTTGGACTTTTTGGAAAAACAGACCAATTTTCAAAGACTACCACATTCAGACATGCCCTTACAACATATCAAAAATGCAACTCTCTTCGATTTTTTGCGACCGTCAAACACCTGGCAGCTGGCCTATGTTTGGACTATTTGGAAAAAATGACCAAGGAGTGTAACTCAGAATCTATTAAATCTACAGAACTGCGGTTGGATTCAAATTGTAGCAAATTTAATCTGCTTTAAAATAGTTACCAATGTTTTTTTTTATCAAAAACGCGCCAATTAGAAGATAAAGGCCAAAAACTGATATAACTCCGAAAATTTTGAGGTTTTTCAGTCACCAAAAGTTTTCCCATCCGTTTTTTCGGTAGCAAACTTGGATTTCCACTAGCCAGACATGCCCTTACAACATATCAAAAATGCAGCTCTTTTCAATTTATTGCAACCTTTAAGTACCTGGCCGCTGGCATAATACAATAAATAAAATATTCAATTTAACTTTAAACATTAGTTAAAAAATAATAAGAATATTATTAACAAGAAAACCTCTGAGGGGTAGACCGAGGTGTAAGTGGGAGGATTGTGTTAAGAGTGATCTGGTGGATTTGGGTTTGGGTAGTAGTCCGTGGACAGAAGTTTGTAAGCAGAGATTGGTGGTATCGGCATAGAGCCTTCGTGTTCGCTAAGCCTTGTTATTATTTGATAAATACGATATAGTAGTTGGATTCTTGGCCTCTATTAAGAGCCAGACAGTATATCTTCAAATACATTAGACTGACAAGGCTAAGATGGGCAGGCCATATCATGGATGAATGAGAATGCAATCCCTAAAAAAGTATTTGAAATTGAACCAGTCGGAAGAACGGAATAGAGATGGCTAGATCGTGTGAGTGGCGATGCCAGAACAGAAAGGAAGGAGAGCCAAGAAGCAGCCAAGATCCAGTGATGAATTGTAGCCTTTGCGATCAATAACCGAATGAGTCTCGATAAAATATTAATATAAACCACAAAATAAAATAAATAATTACAGGCCAGGCCTTTTCTATAATGTTTAATTATTTACTTTTTCAAGAATTAAGAACTTATAATTATTACCAAAGTACTAATATATAATTACTATATTAAATAAGACTAACAGTGGAATACAACTTAAAGCTGTACTAAATTTTATTAATGTTTAATATACTATATATGAACTTGGATATCATCGGGCTTAAGAATTTCCTTAGGGAGCAGAGTGGCTCAGTGGTAGAGCACTGAGTTGCTATGCCGGAAATCCTGGTTCAAATCCCGCTGCAGGCCATGACTTTTATTTAGACTGTTTGCAGTGGGAGATGGATCATATAGGATCTAGGACCCTCCTGGGGCCCACCCAGCCTCTATAAAATATTATAAAAATAGGGTACCCAAAATAAGGGGGAAAAATTTGGCGGATGAGCGTGATCTAGGACAAGTCACCTCCTTGCAGATCTGTTGTCCATGAAACAGTACAGTCTCTACCATGTACTGAACCCCAGACCCTTCATGGGTTGTAGTGGTACAGGTTTTTTTTTTTTTTTTTTTTTTTTTTAGAATTTCCTACAATAAATTAGCAAATGCATAGATGTATTCGAGTAAAAAAAAAAATTATCCAACAGGGTAACAAGTTTATGGTAATTGGAGGAGAAGTAGGTAAAGTTGGCCATGCCATGTAGCTTAAACGGTCCATTGTAATACACTTTATAACTATGTTAATATCTTGAGGTTGGTAAGAAACATTTTTATGGACTTAAAAACCTGATGCATCAATAAACAGTATGGAGATACTACTTATCAATATTCAGGGGGGAAAAAGGAGAAGGGTAGGGGCAATGAAAGAGCAAAAAAATCTGCTTACAATAGAGAAAAATTTACATTAAAAAAAAAATTAAATTAAAATTAAAAAAAAGAGAAAAATTTACCATAAATGAAGGGCAAAAGCCCGGAGCCAGTCTAAGTCAGAGCAGGTATTGATTTGCCTGTCGGAGGCGTTGTGGACCGGGATCCCAGCGACTACCATCATCGCCTTGATTCTTGCAGTGTTAATATGCTGATCTGATTCTGTTTCTCTCCACTGCAATAATTGTTGTTGAACCCTGGATTTAACACCAGGCCCACTGCTGCACTGTGACAAGAGCATTGACAGGCGGAAGTCACCTGACAAAATTTCATTTATTATATGACAATCATATGATTTTATAATTTCATCTAAAAATCAACTCATCTATACTAATATTATAAATGCGAAAGTAACTCTGTCTGTCTGTCTGTCAACGACGTTATCACGGCCAAACCGCTGGGCCGATTGTGATGAAATTTCATATAGCGATACTTTAAAGTCTTGGGATGAACATAGGCTACTTTTTAATGCAATAAAAGGGCTGTAAGGGGTTGAAATAGGGGATGAAAGTTTGTATGGAAGGCTACAATTTATTTTACACATGTTCCTTTATTTACTTATGTTCACACATGTTATACGTATATTCGTTATAGAAGCGTTTATTTATTTTTTTGAAATTTAATATTAATTAATTAATTTAACATGGTGCCGTGTAATTAATAATTAGTAATTAACAGACATTTCCAGTCATCCATCGCTCTACTTTTGCCAATGAGATTAACGCATGTTTAATACAATTGTCTTCATGGCGAAACACTGTAGTGTCTTAATTGACCATAAACATGAGAGTAGAATTACAAAATGATCCATCAGCACAAATATTTTCAAAACATAAATATTGCTGGATATTAGAATCGGTGAAATAGAACTGCATCCAAATACAGAATCCATCAAATTGCCACAAAATTTCAGCACTGATGTTCAGACAAAAATGAATTAATTATGAGTATCTTCCCGGAGGTACTAAATAATTACATGGACCATAATTGGCTCAGTAATCGTGTTATTTTGGGCAGCGAAAAATGCTGATGTTGACGAAATTAACTTTCAAATACAACAGTTGTTACCAGGTAATCTAATGTCCTTTAAATCAATCGATACTATTGTTGATGAAAACCAAGCCGTAAATTATCCAACTGAATTTTTAAATTCTCTCGATATTCCAGGAATGCCACCACACAATCTTCGGTTGAAGATCGGTTCACCTATTATTCTTCTGCATAATTTAAATCCGCCTAAATCATGTAGTGGTACACGTTTGGTCATCAATATCACCGGAAATGTTATTGAAGCAGCCATGTTGACTGGAATCTTGAAAGGAGAAATCGTTCTGTTACCACGTATTCCAATGATACCATCAGAACCCATAATACCGTTCAAAAGACTTCAATTTGCTATGATCATCAACAAGTCACAAGGCTAGACAATGTCCATTTGCAGTTTGGACCTAGAACATCCATGTTTCTCCCACGGGCAATTATATGCTGCATGCTCACGTGTTGGTAAACCATCTAATTTATTTGTATTAGCAAAGGACAGATTAACAAAAAATATTGTGCATCGATTAGCGCTCAATTAAATTTAAATAAATAGTTATAATTAACAAATAAATAAATAGTTAGAATAGAATAGAAAACAAACTTTATTCTGGGACCAAGTCCCTTTAGAATAACAATAAAGAACAAGTAAAATAAACATAATATTCATCTGGCCAGGAGGCACATAATGATACAAATCATGAAGTAATCATGAGTGACAAAACATAATAGAAATAGAGAAAAAAAAAAAAATAAATAAAATAAATAAATAACTGATTAAAAAGTAATAGACTTTACAGGATTTTAACTAATTTTCTAGAAAAATAAAAATAAAACATATATATAAAGGTTTGATATTAACAAAATAATAATAAATAACATTAATATAATAGTTAATAACGGAATTGCTAAATAAAGCAAATAAATTGCATAGCATGCGATAAAGTATTTACAAAGTTTGTATCTTCTTTGTTGTTGGAAAAATAAACAAACACGTAGGTAACGAGATCGAGTATTCGACACACATTAATTCAAGCGGAAGATTGGCCTGCCTGGAGAGCATTTTTTTGGGATGCCAAGAGATGATGGAAAAGCAGGGATTTAAATGAGGCCAGTGAAGATGAATGGCGGATGAAAGGAGGGATTGAGTTCCACACAGTGGTGGAACGGGCGAGGAAGGAACGGTCGATTGCCTTAGTTCTATGGGATGGAATGTAGAGATCGGAGAGGCGGGATCTTGTTTGATGGTGTTGGACAGTGGATTTAAATTGAAGGAGACTATAGATATATGAAGGGTGTTGCGAGTTAATGGATTGGTATAGAAAAACACTAAGGAAATAATGTCTACGAATGGGTGGGAAGAGCCACTTTAACTCATCATAATGATGTGACACCCGGGAACGCCTCGGAGTACCAAGGACAAATCTTAAAGCGCAGTTCATAATTCTTTTTAAGCGATCCTCTAGCAATTTCGAGAGGCCCCCGTATACCACACAACAGTAGTCAAAGTGGGGGAAGATACAAGAAGCTTCCGGGTAGATTGTGTAAGGAGATGCCGGGATCGATGGAATAATTTCAGGGAACTAATTGATCGTCGGGATATTTGGGCGACATGTGGTTTCCAGGATAGGTTTTTGTCCATGGTAATGCCTAGGTTTTTAACGGAGGAGTTGAAACTGATAGGGTTGTCGTTTAGGATCAATGTTGGGAGGGTGGGGATAGTTGCAAGAAGGGAGTTGGAACCTAGAACAATGGCCTGGGTTTTCATTGCGTTCAATTCCAATTTGTTCAGCTTTGCCCAAGCACTGATCCTATCGAGGTCTTGCTGAATACTGGCAAACGCGAATGATAGCTCAGAAGGAGGAAAGGATAAATAGATTTGGAAGTCGTCAGCATATAGATGGTAGGAACAGTGGTGAACGGATTTAGGAAGATCGTTGATGTAACAATTAAAAAGGATAGGAGAGATGCTTGAGCCCTGTGCCACGCCTGAGGATAGGGCTAGGAAAGAGGAAAGGGGTTGGTTGGGCATAGAAACCGCTTGGGACCTGCCAGAGAGGAAGGACTGGAACCATAGTATAGAGCTGTTGGAAAAGGACAATGACTTTAGTTTGGAAAAAAGGATAGAATGGTCCAAGGAATCAAAAGCTTTGGAAAAATCTAATAGGATTAGCACGGTTAGTTGTTTGTTGTCCATGGCTTTATGTATGTCCGTAGTGATTTTGGTAAGGGCAGATTGAGTGGAAAAACCAGGACGAAAACCAGATTGCAGCGGATCCAGGAGTTTGGACTGTTTGAGAAAATTTGATATTTGCGACTGGACTATTCTTTCGAACGGTTGGAAAGTATGGAGATTGGCCGGTAGTCTTTGGGAGAAAAAGGGGTAGAGGTTTTATTTATAGGATGGACTAGGGCTTTTTTCCAAGAAGTTGGGAATATTGCGTTTTGTAGTGAGAAATTATAAATGAAAAGAAGGACAGGTAGGATATCGATGCGGCATAGTTTGAGTAGTTTGACGGGTATCTCATCAAAGCCAGTAGAACTGGAGGAGGATTTGAGAACGGAGGAAATAATGTCGGTAGCTGAAATGTCAGAGAAAAAAAAATTGTCGGGGTTGAAAGATGGAGTTAGTGAAAAGACGGAGGGTGATGATTTTGATGTGTTAGTTGAGGTAGACAAAAATTCGAATTCATTTCATCTGGCGAAGCAGGAAAGGCTCTGGAATATGTTGAATTGCAGAGGGAGAGTTTTCGGAGGAGTTGCCATTTAGATTTAGGATCGGGAGCCGAGGAAAGGGCTTCGTGGAAATATTTGGATTTTGCTTGTCTGATTGTAGACTGTCAAATTGCGAAGAGCCCTGAACGGTTGGTAGTCATATGTTAGTTATGTAACATATAAATAAATAGTTATGATTAACAAAACATATTGTGCATCGATTAGGGCTCAATTAAATTTAAATAAATAGTTATAATATAAAATAATAATATTAGTCATAATTAAAAATCAACCATTATATACCTCATTCATTAAACTAATGTTTATATTTTATCTGTTAAGAATTTTGTATATTATTTATTTATTACATACTATACTTAGATATAAGATGAATAAAATGTGAAATCAAAAATCTATTTAATACCTTTTTTTCATTGATTCATTATTTCTTCAAAATTCAAATTTTAACGTAATATTTTTAAAAACTATTATAACAACCACAGCAATGCGTGGCCGGGTCAGCTAGTAAAATTATGAATGTACTTATTAATTTCTTATAAATATAAAAACATTGATTATATTTAAGTAAAGCTTTTCTGTAAGTAAAGGAGTCTGATATTATCCTCTCCACTAAACTGTGCAAGAAGCTCTTGAGACAGCTTCGCTTCAAGACCCTAAAATTATAGAATAGAACAATGTTTTTTATTCTGACACAAGGTCTCTTAAGATTAACAGATGTGTACAAAAATAATAGAATATACATTTGGCCAAGAGGCAACATAATAAGAATCATACAGTACTTAGATAAGTTATTATTATTATAATTCGGCACAACAACACATGAACACGTCCAGGCCTCCTCAATCATTAACTGCCAGTAGTCCCTGTTGAGTGCTGCTGCCATCCAGTTGTGGACTCCCAAGTTCCTCGTGTCTTCTGCCATACTATCAATCCACTGCAGTTGTGGTCGCCCGACTCTCCTACGTCCATGGATGACCTCTGTCAGTAAACGTTTTGGAACTTCCCCATCGCTCATCCTGGCAACATGTCCAACCCATCTTAGTCTAGATCGTTTCATGACATTAACCACATTAGGCACTCCAAAGAGATCATATATTTCTTTGTCTCCATCTTCCAACCGAGACCGGCCCATATATATTTTTCAGAGGATCCTGCGTTCGTATACTAGAAGATTTTGGTTCGCATCCTTCATCACTGCCCGTGTTTCTGCTCCGTATGTAAGCACTGGGCGAATCAGGGTCTCATATAGGATGATTTTAGATTTTCTTGTAATCACCCTACTTGCTAGATGTTATCTCAGACCAAAATAGCAGCGGTTGTCTACCAATATTCGTTTCCTGGTTTCTACCCCGATCTTATCTCCAGTATGTCTTGGGTGTTGTTCAGCTACCATATACTTGGTCTTATCTTGGTTAACTACTAGACCAAGTTTCCTCGCTGCTTCTGCTTAGGAAAGAAATGTTTCTTCAACTGCCTGGTTTGATCTTCATATAATGTCAATATCATCTGCATAGGCAAGGAGCTGTACCGATCTCTTTATTGTGGTTCTCGTTGTCTACACCCTGGAGTCTCTGACTGCCTTCTCGAGAGCAAGGTTAAATAATAGACAGGAAAGTGCAACACCCTGACGTACTCCTCTTCTAGATGGGAAACCTGAATTTTTAATAACAACTTCAAGGTCGGTCATAGTCATTTTTATTAGAAATATGAGGCTAGTGGGGATTTTGAATTCTTTCAACGCTCTGTAAAGCTATCCCTATCAACGCTATCATAGGCCGCCTTAAAGTCAAGGAATATAAGTACTTAAATATAAGGAATATAAGGACTTATATAAGTACTTGAAAATAAATATAAACTAAAAGGTATGTTCTGCTCAAGAAAAAACAAAACAAAAATCTCAAATAACAAGAATTAAACTGACAGAAAAACAACAAAAATAAATGCGCATAAAATATTTTTTTAAATATCATTATGAACGAAGGAAATTGACAGTAAATTTATAGTTACTTCTAATAAAAAGACCCCATTTCTTTCGATATGTTGAATATTATACACAGAATCTTCATCTTAGCTACTGAAAAGGACCCATTGAACATTGTCTCTCAAAATCCTCAACATTTGTGTGTGATAGACAAAACAGTAAAAGTCTTTTCTAAAGAAGTTGATATCTCCTGATAGAAGTGAATGTTAACAAGTGGCCAAAGCAAAAAAAAAAAAAAGATGAAATTTGCAATAGTAAGAATATGGTTGGATCATGCAATTTAAAGAATTCACCCCACTTAATTTAAACGTGTCCAAAATTTGTTCCTTAAATTTACACTGTAATTTATTTAGTTTTCCTGATACAAAAACGTGAAAAAATTACTGAATTATGTACTAATATATTTGTTCTAAAGTGGCAACACTCCCAACCATCTGCGGGGTTTTTTTTCCAGTGTTGGTAATTTTTTAATCATATGGGGATGAATTGTGAATCAAATATTATAATTAGCCATGTTAATAAAAACTTAGTAAAACGTTTGAGAGGATATTTCTGAGTAAAACAACAATAATAATAGAAAAGAATTAGGTAAAGTAAAATAATATCATTTATCATAATAGTACCTATGCTCTGAGCTGCCTGGCATGCCTCTGGCACCTGATTTCCAGTAAGGTAAGTGTAAACATTAACTATTGATGAATCATTATTTTCTAAATTTTCAGCTCGTTTTATATCATCAGAAACAATCGGCAAAACCACATTTTTTAGCCAATCGGATAATGCCAATTTCCTTTGCATAAGGCATAAGTGACTATTTGGCTCAGCTGGAAAAATAAAATTTATTAAAACTAGTTAATTGGGTTAAAAGAAATTTTTAAACTACTTTATATGTTTTAAAATATAGCAGTTATACATAAAAAAATAATCCTTAACAAAACCAAGTTCTAAAATAAGTATGAGATCTATCCAAACTTTATAATTAGGTATACAGTAGAATCCCGATAATTCGTATGGTCAAGGGACTGATGATTTGGTACGAATTATCGGGAATACCAATTATCGGGAGTACAAAATAAAAAAAAACGTATTAATGAATTTTTTTTAATCTATGGAACCATCCATCGCTTGCACGAAAGTCTTCAGGCTTTTTCCCTTCAAATATTAACTCCAACTGGTACATTTGAATTCTTTGCTTATACGAACCACTTTTTTAAGTTCTCTACAACTCTGGGAAGTGATTATGTCCTTGTTCTTCAGGATTGATGTGATCGTGGAACCAGGGACGATGAAATGCTTGGATACGTCAATTAGCTTACAGCCACTGGTCACGCCGTTTAAGATTTGTTGTTTCTCTTCAATAGAGAGGCTAACGTATTTTGGAGGTATGATTACGTGTCACAACGGTAACAAAAACGAGACTGAATTGTAAATAAAAGTGTGATTGTAAGAAAAGCTTAATAAAATTCCTAGAACTCCCCCTCTCTACTCCCCTCATTTCCTTTGAGTGAAAACAGTACGAATTATTATGAGACTTCTTAGAAAACTTGTCTCTCTCACTCGCTCTCCCGTAATAAACAATAGGATCTACTGTGCCTCTAAACAATACAAACATACTTGTGTATAAAAACAATACAAATTGAGTGATTTCCTAGAAAGCATTTATTCTCATTCCGATCCCTGGCATATCTGCTTCACTGTTCTCTCCCCCCCTTTCGAAAACAGTACTAAGTAACGAAACTTTAATGCTGGAAATACGAATTATATGACGTTGTAAGTGACCTCGAGCATAAAAATAATACGAATTATCGAGGGATCTGAAATGCATTGATTTTCTCTGGGGACCGACAAATTTGTACGAATTAGCCGGAAATATGAATAATCGGGATACGAAATATCGGGATTCCACTGTATTTGCTTTCACTACATTTATTTCAGAAATTGACTATATCAAAATCATTTTTTAAAATGGCTTAAATCCTAATTTATTACATATGGTAAACACAATCCTATTGATTACATAACAACAAAATTACCATTTTGGACCATTCATAAAATGCTCTTCATTTTAATATACAACCACTTTCTTAATAGAAAGGACAGTTTAGGAATAAAAAGATAGGTAAAAAAAAATCTGTTTTCAAATATTTGTTTAATGGCAAGATGTACTATAAACAATTTAAAATTAAAATAATTGTTTACTATAGTAATAATAACTGATTTTTTGAATGATGTTCGAGGTCCTGTCACTTGGCTATTGGTGAAATACAAAATATTAGCCCTGAGAAAAATTATGGATTTTTCTTTTTCTACATCATTAAAAAAAATACTACTATTGGCAATAATGCATGTTAAAGGTTAAAATATCATTAGTTGCACTTTTTGATTGGGTAAGAATCTCACTGAAATAAATAAAAAGTCACTAGATAAAAACAAAGCATCAGAAAGTTTCATGTGTGGCAACAAGATGGTTCAGGTGGATTCAATGAAAAAAAAAAAAATTAACACGTGTACTTGTTAAATTTAAATTTTACTAATTACTAATAATAATAATTACCATTTATTGGTAAATATCCCCAGAGCGCTTGACAAAGCCCCCAGATACTAGCATGAAGTGTTTCCGTGCTTCCAGTTGAAGAACTTTCCAAAAGCTGTTGGGCAACTGAGTGATGGTCATGGAGTTCAGAAAAGCCCACATTGGGAGTGACAAATGGTGATCCATCATCATTCTGAACAAAAGTGCTATGTTTCAACGAACACTCCAAATGTGCTTCAGCGGTGATCTGAAATACAGTAAGACTTATTGTATGTTTTAACAGTAACTATAAACAAAATTAAAATCTAGCTGTCATACCACACTTTCTCTCTTAAATACTTAGTAGCTCCTATGGACCACTGATAATATTTTATTTATCTTGTTTTAACATGTACTATCTTCTATGAATAATATAACATGTACTATCTTCTATGAGTAATATAAGTACTATAAAAACTTTTTTCATTTGTACATATTTGTAAGACAGCAGATTCTTAAAGTAACTGTTGAGGATTGAGGTACTTATTTTAACAAGTAGAAATAATTTATATTAATTATAGATGAGTTCATTTCATTATATTCTTGTCCACTCTCATTTAAAAGAATGGAATGAGATATAACATAGGTAAGCTAGATTAAGAAGGGGGAAGAGTAGAAAAATTAATATATATATTTTTTAAACAATTTCTAACTTTATTTCCATTGAATCGAGTTAGTATTCTATTTTAATCCCCAAACCAATAATAAAAAATTAACTAATAACTATTTATGAAATAAATAATAAATGTAAAAAAATATATAAGAAAGGAAATAAAAGTTTAGCATCAGTTTCTGTTAGTAATAACCCCCATAACTAACTACCCCGGTCAGCATCAGCTGGAATAAAGTCTCACAAAATTTGTAAATTAGCAAATTAAAATCATACAGACATTTTTGTGAACTTGGACTAGAAATAATGAATTAATGAAATAAAATGTTTTGTTGTTGCCTGGCCGTGTAAGTAATTTTACATTTAATTGAAAGTTATTATAACAATTCTTGTAATGAACTATCTCTGTAGTGTACTGATGATTAGAATAACTGATTTTATATATTGGAGATACCATTAATATCTAAAAACTTACAAGAAAAAAAAAGTATATTTCAGAAAACCTTTTTAATTTTAGGAAACTAAATATATATTTTTTCTTGAATAAAATTTACTAGATTTGAAAACTATAATATTAATTAACTCTAGTATATTAAAATTGAAAAACTATAAATAAAATAATAAACAAGTCACATTTGAAATTAAATTTTAAAGTAGAGAATAGCCCTCAAATTTCTTTTTAGAAATAATCAAAATATTCCATACTTGAAAGCCAGTGTTTGATTCTTCATTGTTATTTGAGCTTTTTAATGCCAGCCTAAGTAGGATCTGAGGTGAAGTGTCATTAACGGATCTCCCTCCAAGAAGCGCTTCTGTTGATGACGCTACAACCGTTGACAGTGCTGTCAGCTGTAAAGAATGGCCCCAGCCAGGAGTGAAACTCCTCCCTTTAAAAATGCCTACATCAGCAAGGCATCTGGCTTCTAAGCTCCCTGTGGTTGTCTTCTCAAAAGGTATAGCTTCTTTCCAGTACTTCAAGACATACATTTTTGGTTGAATGCCCTGTGGTATGTATTCTGGTATATCAGGAAAAGCATTGTCTTCTTTTTCACGAATACTAGCTGTTGAAACATCGTCATCCTCTGAAAATTGATTTCATTTTAGAGATCAACAAAGTAACAGTTACTTTAAATATTAGTCAGCTGACTAATTGTGGCAAAAAAGAGATGATGTCAATAGTCACAGATATTGAAATAATAGTGGTGACCCGGTTTTGCTTAAGAATTTATTTTTGCTAAATTGTTTTAATTTATATTTGTGTGTTTATAGTAAACTATAGCCCTTACAACTTGTATTACCATGGGTACAAGTATAAGGCATGTGTACTTGAGGCTATCCAAGCTTCTGTTACTCATAGCACCTACTTAGACCAAAAATGGATCATTAAGCCAAAAAATGCTTGTTTTTAAATTTTCAATGAAATACTTACAATCATTGATCATTCAATTATCAATGAAATACACATTATAATAACTTAGGCATTTCAATGAAATGCCTAAGTTATTATAATGTGTGCTACAAGATTTTTGTCTGTCTCAAATTTCAAACCATTTAGAGTAACATGAAAAATTCGATGAATAGATCAGGATGATCACTTTATATTTCATGGTAATGAGATCTAGCAAACCCACCAGTAAAAAATGATGTATTATCAGAGATATTGCCTTTCATATAATTAGTTCATGGTCATTAACATATGGCTATTTTTTTTATTAGAGATCAATTCTTGGGGAGTGGAATCATAATCCCCATAATTTTATCAGCAAGAAAAAATTGTGAAGATGGATAGTCTCCATACCCAATGGTCATGTATTAATTAACTTATTAAAACATATTGAAAAAGGGAAAGGTCAACAGAGACATTAAATAAATGTTAGTACATTAGTGGGAAAATTCCAACTAAAAACCTTAAGTCTCTAAACTAAAACAGGAAATTGAAAATACCTGGACAGATAGATATTTTCAATTTCCTGTTTTAGTTTAGAGACTTAAGGTTTTTAGTTGGAATTTTTCCACTAATGTATTAATAATTATTAAAACATAGTTAGCTTAGAATTCCAAATTTTTGAATCTTTAATATGATTTAATTTTTACCTTGTGTTTCAACATTGAAGTAAGAATCTGATTTCAGACGTGAAAAACCACTCTTATTGTACCAAGATAAAGCTTGTGCCAATTGCTTAGGTTCAAATGAATAACCGTTTATTTTGTAAGCAGGTTGTTCAACTATATCATCATAATCTAAATACTCTCCATCTGGAAAGAGGGAAAAAATGATTTTTCATATAAAAAAAAGAAAAGTAAAGAGATTCAATTAAAAACAACATGTAAGTAGTTAAAAATGAAATCTTACCAATGTTAATATCTTCGGGCTGAAAAAAAGATGCTTTCATCAGCTGTACTTTATGTGATGAACTACCAAGCTGTTTTGCAAGTTTAGATGTTGGACTAAGAGCCTTACTCTCCATTTTTTCATCTGAAAAAAATATATGAAACATTCATAATTATATCATAGTATACATACTAGCAACTTCAAAATAAAATTTAAAAGCAAGTATAAAATAAAGATTAAATTAAAATTTATATAGATTATTATGTTATTAAATGGTTAGGTTTGTTTCTAATTGTTTTTCTTTATGCTTTGAAATAGCAATAACCTGTATTCCTAGCTATCCTATCTTTGATCAAATTTGACAAACAGAAATAAAGTAACTAAACAAGGATACATACAACTTTTTTGATTTTCGTATGATTTTTTTTTATTTCTCCACTATAAAAAATCGTTGACATATTTTTGAATATCACATTATGGTTGCAATCAGATAAATGAACCATTTACTTAGGATTTTTTTTGGTGACTTTGTTAGTCTATCCAAATGATTAATATTGACCGTTATCTATTCACTTGCTACTATAATAATATAATTGAAATTAAATATAAACATTCAACATACAACTGTTCAAAAGGCTTCTTGAACTGAGATTACTCTCAAGTACTGAGACATGGTCCATGGGACCTTTTGGTACCTATTTTCTGGAGTTCTGATTAAGTGAAATCATTATCTTGCTAGTACCTTGTTGAATGTGAAATTGGAAGGTTGGTTATAAAGGTTGTTCACAAAATATAAGCAACGCCTGTCCATAACTCAGTACTTGTGCGACTTCTTTTTTTTTTTTTTTTCCATTTTTTATCATTCAAGGCAAGCTTTCATTTAATGTTATATATTTATACGTTAATATTAATCTGTGATACTTTTAAATTTACAAATGTTATCAAAATATCAACTTTAAAAAAAAAATTAATTTTGAATTTATATATTATTTTTTTTTTTTAGTTCAGTTACTATTATGGAACCCCAATCAAGCAAATTAAAAATAGTTATTAGGAATGATGACAAAATGTTTTGTGACAAAATATGCTTCTTGTTAGATGATTTAGAGAAAGAAGAAGCTGATATTTTCGAATCAGACCTTGATGACGAAGCCTACATTGGAAGTGATTGTCAATATGAGTACTAATAATGCCTTAGTTCTTCACCAGTCAAGCAAAGATAAGAAATTCACAGAAGGTCACCAGCTATTTGAAAGCTAGAATGGCCATTCGGACAAGAATTGCTGATTTGTTAGGCATAAAAGAAACCACTCCTTCTATTGATGACATGGGAAAACTCCCAAGAAATAAACGAAAAAATTGTTACATATGACCACCAAACAAAATTAGGAACTCATCTTTCCTTGGTGATATATGCAAAAAACCAATATGCTTGGAGAGCTCCAAGGAAACTACGTGTCGATTGCTTGGAATATTAATAATTTTAATTTTGAAAAGTATTTTTATTTTCATGGATAGATTGTTAATTGTTTAAAATCAAAATTATAATTAATTTGTTATAAATAGACAAGTTTTAAAATATGTAGTTTTCGATTTTCACTTTCCTTCATTGATTTTATTTGTAATATTTTTTTTACTGGACTTTGAAAAAATATCATATATTTGTTGATTGTGGGAAATGCAAGAAGGTTCATAAAAGTAATAACAATCAATAAAATGTTTAAATATTTTATTTTGTATTTATTAATGAATTTTTAAATTAGGTGGTCCGTGGGACCAGGTGTCAGTACTAGCATAAGGAAAAACTATGTCAATACTTGAGGGTTAAGGAACAAAACAAAGCTAGTATATTTTATTAAGGAATGAAACATTACCAAGGTCAAAAGGACTGGTAATCCCATCATCCATGTCTTCATCATCATCATCACCAAGTTGCATTGATGCAGGTTGTAGGATACCACTAACCTAAAACAAGGCTTAATTAGTATCACAAGTTTAGTACATTAGTTTAAAATTAACCTAAAGACACTTATTTTAACACCCTTTACTGTTATTAAGAAATATTATAATCAGTTAAAAACTATAACTAGATTTACTACTATTTTATTGCAAATAAAAAAGGAAGAAATAGTGTGACATATATAACAAATTATACAAGTTCAAATAAAAAGCAGCTTAATAACCTTTTCTAGTAAGATAATAAAAAAATTTGGAATCTTAAAAACTATAATAGTATTTAAGATAAGATGGCGATTGGATTTGATATCCTTATGTATTTTAATCCAAGCAAGAAGGGTGGGCTGTGCTGTTGCTTATGGACAATTTTGGCAAATCTTTGGGATTTATGGTAACCAGTCTTATTAAAATTCTAAAGGTAAAGTATTATATCTGCATGAATAAGTCGAATTTTGTTCAAGATGAGTTAACTGTACTTAGAAAGAGGAATCGTCTAATTCTCATAGCCATTGGTCCAAAATAAGCAATAAGCAATAATTCCATTTCAAGCCAAAAAAGCCTGAGCTAGACATTTATAGACAATGAGAATTACACGATTCCGCTTTCCTCAGTAAAATTAATTCATTCTGAAAAAAATTTGACAACTTTTTAATCACTGTGGTTGCAGATGCAGTCAATATGACACAGCATTTAGTATACCAAAAAAACAACAACAACGTAATATAAAACTAATATGCTTTTGGAAAGGTATATATTAAACATAACGGATATTAATACTTTTATACGACTAGAAACAATCCATTTTCAATTATTTGAAAAATTTAATATTTCTAAATACTGTACTAAGAACACAATTCACAGTTTAAGCACACTCTTTATCTATAGTCTCCTGCAACCTCTTTATTTATCTAATATAAACATATAATCTATGAATACATGATTACAACTTACAATATTATTTATATAACCAATACTAACTTGTTTTAAAGGAAATTGTGGAACAGTTGTACTTTGTAATGTGGGCTGTGGTGCTAGCTTTGGTCTCTTTAAATCTACAACACCATTATCTTCTTCATCAGAATCGCTCAATCCATACTTAGAAAAGTGATCTACCTAAAAAAAAAAATAATATAAAAATTATATAAAATATTAATTGTCTGAATTGGGTTCAAATACAACTAAATGTTTAATTTAAAATATTGTATGAATTAAATGTATTCAAAATCAAATTGAATCAAAGTTAACTAGTTCAAAAAATAATACTGATAGAAAAAATGTACAGAAGAATGATGAGAACATTGCTTTTTATGGAGTCAGGGGCTAGGAAATGTGTAGTGCATTTGTACTTTGTGTCTGAAACCTCTACATCCACAATTTGACCCAATTATAATATTTTACTAAGCTTAGGATCATGCTTAAGTGTGTGGTTCATCCAACCAACAGTGGTAACAGAACAAAATCATGACAATATTTAATGTGCTGTATCATGGTGCATAGAACGCTGTTGCAATAATTCTCCAATTTCAAAGGCAATATAATAAAAACAGGACTACAATGTGTCAATGCTCTGTACCTTTACTGATAACAGTCTGATTTCCCATGCTAACAAAAACATGACATCAATGTATACAGTATACTGTATCTAATCATAGTTCGATTTCAATTTTGTATAAAATTGTTTTTGTAGGAAATTTAATAACTTTCCCACTGATCACAATGTGCTGGAAAAATTATGTCATTATCCTTTTCCAAATTTTATATTTATAAAATAAAAAAGTTTAAAGAGAGATAATCAACAAAAAATGTATACTTTCTGTGCAAATAAAATACCGTTTCTGTCATAACTATTTACTTTATTTTGAGGATGCAGGTCAAGCATGGATAGCTAAAGGGCTTCAACAAGGACTTAAGGCGTTTTATTAAAATCTCCTGAAGCAGTGCCCGATTCGGTAAACAAGCATACACAATGTAAACTATACATTGTGGAAACACACACACACAAAATAGGCTATCTGTTCAAGAGATAACTGTGACACAGGCACATACCAGATAAACTAATCCAGAGATTAATTGTAAAGTGCATATAGAAATTTCCACAGAATTATACTTTCCTAATCTAAAATAAATAATTAATATAAAAATTATGCATCAAGTGGTGACACCTTAGAATATCCAGAATTATCATGAAGTACATCAATGGAAATCAAATCATATATTAAAAGTTTACTTGCCACACATCTACGCAGTCAAATGTCGCTAGGGGCGGGTATTGTTTAAGAAGAATTAATTAAAAAAACTTTATGTGAATTCATGAAATAATTCAACATGTGTGAATGAACACTTTAAACAGCATATTTGCAACAACAAGAACAACACATCTACCTATTTGTTACGGTATTCGTAAAACTGTACACATAAAATGCATGTTTTCTAATTTTATTCACATAACAAACACGATACTCCCTTCGTAAATACATTTTTATTTCCGAATATAATTGAGATTCAGATGTGTACACAAAACAAGTTAATTATAGTTCGATTTATCAGATAAAAAGAAAGTTTATTTGTCCCTTTCTTGTTTTTTAAAATTTGATAAGTCCATCATTTTTTCACCTGTAGTGACCCTGATGACCCAATATCCAAACTTGTTTGTGTTCAGAAATCATGGTAGTGGCCAAAAACTTTCTGTGGTAGGATCATACACATGCTGTGCGAGCAGCCATTAAAGTATTAACGAAAAAATTGAGATAAAAATAAACAATAGTCTGAAATTAAACTAAATTATGAAAATAATTATGCAAAAAACTTTACCTTGAATACCCATGATCCAGTTTGGGGGCGATATTCAACAAATGTAGTTTTATGCTTAGCTGACGCACGCCGAAGTTTATTTTCATAGTCAAGAGAATCTATCCTATGGGGGTCAGTAATAGGCAGCCTGTTAGTTTTATCGATCGGCCAAACTCTGTCCAAAGTCACTTGAGCTCTTCTGTTTAGGCCTTCACCAACAGGAGGTTTCTGATTTTCATCAGGATATACAATAACTTCCTTGTGTCGGAAATGCACTGAAAAATATTTTCAACCACATACATTACTATTTATTATGAACATATAAAAATATTAGTGCAAATTACAATAGATCGAAGGATTTATAAAGAATCATTAAGTATCACTTTTCAGCAGATTATTTAGTGTAGAGAATGAATAATGTATGAAATCTGTCTATTTGAATTTTAAAAACGACTTTTGTTTGTACTTTATAATATTATAGTAATGCAAATTATACCTATTTCATCCAGATTAAGACCTGCTATGTCCATAGGATCAGGATAAAAAATATTTCCATAATTTAAACGACCAATTGTAAAATTCTCAACAAAACAATGTCCTTCGCTGTCAACATGAACAACTAAGGCATCTAGATGAGGGATAGTGTAATAGCCAAGCCTCTTTAATGTCACTCCGGTTGGGTGAGGGGTTCCACTGTCATCTAAAACACCTGGAGCGGAATCTTCTACTTCAGATTCGACTAAAAAAACAAACAAAAAATTCAATTAAAATAAGTTGGTATTATTACTAATATAATATATAAGTTGGTATGCAATAAACAGAAATCATGTGCATATAATTATTGTTATTGGATATGTTTTGTTAAACTATAATAAATAATACTATAGTTTAACAAAACAGATATATAATAAATTTTGAATAAAATTAATAACCCAGTATCTCGACTATTTTTTTTTTTAAATTATTTATTTATTGATATTTACAACTATATTACAATATTATAACAAGTAAATAGGCTAAGCGAAACATAATGACAAGTAGAGAAACTACCCACTGGTAGTACTCAAATCGCATGTTCAACTAAGAAGGTCACGTAGCTATCTTCTTTTCAGACGCCTTAGAGGATTATCGGGAATTGAAGAGGAAGCTAGGTTTGAAACTAGAGGGTTTAAGTGGAAATGAAGTTTGTTATGAAAGGATATATAGCGGGTTTGGGCCAAATCAGCAACAAATGGGACATTAAGGTTATGGATGACTTTATTCTTAACAAAATAAGGAGAATTGAGGATTTTACGAAGGATTTTGGATTGTAGGGATTGGATATGAGAGGAATTCGATGGCTTAGTGGAGCCCCAAAGCTCTACTCCGTAAGTCTAAATAGGTCGTATGATGGTCATGTATATGAGTCTTTTGTAGTTAATTGGGAGCTTCGAGCGTTTGTCTAGTAAGAAGTAGCCTGAAATGTCGAGCTGTTTCTTTTCTTTTCAGTCTTGTATGAGGATTCCAGGTTAATCACTTGTCGAGATGCAACCTTAAGTATCGGATCTGTTCTACAGGCATAATTGGGATATTATTAAAGGATACTGAAGGGCAGGAAGTCATTGGTTTACGACGTAAGGTAAAAGTGATTTGATGCGATTTTTGAGAATTTATTTTAATTCTCCAGTTCTGAGACCATTCTTCAAGATCAGTGATATGGGATTGGAGGCTTTGGGATACAACAACTGGATCGGTGTTGACTGATAGTACATATGTATCAGCAGCATACGTGGTAAGGATAGTATTAGGATGAGTTGGGATGTCAGCTGTATAAAGGATTGGGCCAAGGATACTACCTTGAGGAATCTCGACTATTAAATTTATTTTATCTTAAGATTAAAAGCAGAAATGGTGAAACAAATAAAATCATGCAAAATCAATAACATTTTAATATATTATTTTTTTTCTAAAATATTATAAGGTCCTACATTTCATCCATAAAATAGCTAGAGCTAGCAACATTTATTAAAAGTGACAAAAGAGCACTAAAAATGTCTCCGACTTGTTGAATAAAACCAAGGTGGCAAAATATGATGCTACTATCCACTCATACAATACAATAAAATTCGGTGATTGGTTATATAACACAGCAGCAGTAATCAATTTGGTTCAACAATTTACTGGAGTTAGTTTTATCGAAATCAGATATCTATGAAGTATCAAACAAAAATAATATTTCACCAATCAATAGTAGAAGTGCCTAACAAGCAGCTCAGGAATATTTTATTTTGCAACACTATATTGTTAAAAAAAAAAGTCAAGACAAACATCAGTTATTATCCTACATAGATTTATTTCACAATCTAATCTAGACTCCTGAAGGCTAAAAATCTGTTAATGACCATATCTTACCCGAACTCGAAGTTGTGGATGGTTGTTCTATTAAATCAGTTTTGTTAAAATTTTCTGAAGTCAAAGAAGTCGAGCTCATTTGAAGACTTTGACTCTGATTATTAGACTTTTCTTTGGCAGGGCATAATTCTGCCATGGTATTTTCCATTGGGTTCGAATCCAATGATCTAAAATAAATGGTATATATAACCTTCAGTTATAAATTATAGCAAATCAATTTGCAATGTAATTAAGAAGAATCATTGTTTTTCATAAACTTAAACAAAATTATGTAATAATTTAATAGACATGACTACTGAAGGAACTTCTAAAAATTTCATTAATGAAATACTTACTTCTTAGATTGTTTAGGGGTGTTATCATTATTTGCTTCTGAAAAGATAGACACAGATGAATCAGCCTCTCCATTGACTTGCACATTTCTAAAAAAAATATGATTTTTATAAGGGAAACACTTTAAGGAGATAATAATCTTCATACCAATCGTTGTACCCAAATTTAAAACTAAAATATGTCTACAAATAGAACCGTAAGTCTGTCAACTTAAAAAAAAAGAAACAAAGTTTGATCATAAAAAAAAACAAAAAAACAACACCTAAATATGTTTAAAATACAGTTTAAACATTAATATTTATTATGCATACTTACACTCGAACAGTATTAGGTGTCCGTAAAGAAAACCTTGGACTAGTTTTAATAATAGGAGACAATTCGCTGACTGAATTTCTTTGATAAATCCCATTTGTAGAAATATCAAAATGTTGTTTATTTTTCAATACTAATCTCTTTGGACTAGGCCGAATACCATAGTTGTTCATTATGTCATTTACTGGTTGCTCTTCTTCTCCATCCAACCCATCAAATAAAGATTTCTGTAACATTGAATGAAATATCAGAACCTGAACTAGTTAATAGATTACAAGCAATATTAAATGAATAAACAAATAAATTAATAACCAAAGGGCATATTCAGATTCAAGAAGTCTGGTTTCAGATTTATTGTAGTCCAATTCCTTAAAATCTTCCAATTACAACATTTGACAACCAAGCATATTTTTGAGCCACACTTACTACTTTAGTTTCAAGTCAGCTATTTATGGCTTTATAGATATATTCTATATTATAAAAAAACTCTACGATGACCAGGGTAATTTTTTATATGATCGATTCAATTGCATAGTCTGCTAAATAGGGTCTTAGAAAATATGCTGACCTAATTTTTCCTCACAGGATATTCCCAGGGAAAGCCACTATAAAAATTAACTCCCACACAAAAAGCTCCAGGATCACACCATTTAGCTGACTGATGACTTTCAAAATCCAGAGAGATTATTTTAATAGAAAAGGTGAGACTTTTGAGTAATGCAGGACAGACTTCCTTCCAAAATATAATCCCATCAGACTGAACAAAATCCATTCCTCAACTTCCAGTTGTTTATGACCCATGAACTTTCAGAAACCTTCTTTTCAGTTTTTACCCCACAATATCTAAACATAAGTGCTAAAACTTTTGAATATTTTACTCTAGATGAAGAAGATATATAACTATGTATTGATGTGGATACAAAACTTGTAACTATATTGGTTAGTATTAAGGTATCAGTAAATTAATCTTATTTTTATATTTTAATTAGATCCTATTAATATATATTACCTTTGTATTAGATTCCAGAGGAATGACCTTAATTTTGGAATTATTTTTTGGAGATGCTTTGAAGTTCTGCCCTGTTATTATTGCCTTTTGAGCAGCTGGACTAGTAGGCTTTAATAATTCATCAGCTTTCCCAGTTTGCTAAAAAAAGAGAAAGAAATAATTATTACAATTTCATAAAAATAAAAGTATATATAAATAATTAAGAAAAATACTAACAGGTAAAAGATTTTTAAATAAAGGAGAGTCTCCGAATGGCATGGAAGCATATGCCAACATGTGCTGGTTTATTGGATTATTCAATAAAGAACCCTGATTACCACCAAGTCCACTAAAAAACAAAACAAAAAAAATTAAAAATATTATTGAGTCATTTGGAAAATATAAATTAAATTCATGATATAAAAAAAATAAATTGAATTACATACCCTTGTTGATTATTAAGTCCGCCTAAACTTAACGATGTATTTCCTAAGCCACCCAAAGTTGTTGATCCAGTATTACCAAATGCTGTGGATGTATTTCCGAAAGTACTTCCTCCGAACAGATTAGTATTAGTTTGTCCAAGCAAACCTCCTGGTTTATTATTAGACCATAAATTATTTCCAAATACAGAACCACCACCACCAAGGTTAGAAGTCCCTATTAAAAAATAACAATAAATCTTTCAGGAACTGTTTTATATAGATATTAATACTAAATACGAACCTAGTGTGTTCGTAGTTGCTGTACTTCCAAAATTAAAGGAAGTAGTTGGTTTGAAGTTATTACCAAAAACAGAAGTATTCTGATTAGTAGTTCCAAATGCCGATGTTCCAAAGCCTGTTGACGTGACAGTCGGGGTTCCAAAAGTTCCGAAGCTCAAGGTCGGTTTTGCCCCAAACAAGGAGCTCCCCGTGCTTGTCGTAGCAGGTTGATTAAAAGAGAAAGCACTACTGGTATTCGCACCAAGGTTGAATGTAGGCTTGTTTTGTCCAAAAAGACCAGTCTGAGAATTAAAAAAAAGGCTTAAAATCAAATTCTAACAACCAATAATTTTATGATTAATATACTGTAGTACAACAAAATTACTTTTATTAAGTAATAAACTAACATATAACATTATTAATGTAGAAGAGCAAATATTCAAAAATTCATAATACAACTATTGGAATATGAATGAAGGATTCTACAAACAAAGCATTTTGGAGTTTTGCCAATTTTAGTATCATCAAGATAGAAAGATAGATGACATATACGCAGACAAATTGTTATAAAAATATATATATTGCAAATCTACAACAGACAGTACTTTACAAAGCAAATATTTTTATTAGGAGTAATATATATCGAAATACTAACTTATAAAAACAAATATTTGTTACTTAAACAATGGAGCATCAGACATTATTTATTAAAATGCAACCACAAATATAGATTTAGTAATTTCTAATGCCATAAAAAATTAGAAAGATTTAAAAACTGAGTATACATTTTTATGAAGCCAAAAAATTAATTTTTGCATGACATCAAATACTAATATTAAAACATCTTCGCCATACTTTGAAGAAGGTAGAATGCTCGATTTGTAAAAATATTCAGAGAGTACAAATGATTAACAATGATATTTTATATAATAAAAAGTTCAATAGTTTAACCTACATTCTGTTGAGTACCAAAAGCACCAAAACCAGTGGTAGGCTGAGCCAATGTTCCACCAAATCCCTGTGAAGGCTGAGTTGTTGTTTGTCCAAAAAGGTTTGTTTGAGTAGTAGCTGAAAAAAAAGTTGATAAAATATTCATTTAGCCACATTACTTTTTATAAATATCATTCACTTCTATTATATACAGTAATACATTATTAAGAAAACTAATTTTTAAATTGAACATTTGTATACGGATTATCCAGTATATTCATATTGATTTAAAACAAGGCATGATTTAACATTATATTATTAATTGAATACATGAGTTTATAATACATTAATTGAATATATACTATGATACATATATTGGATTGTCACACATGAAATGACCGATTTTTGTAAATCTTAATCTTTATAGAGGATTAAAGTTTTGCCTGTTGATTCCTCGCAAAACAGTTATTATCTATAATAAGCACTTGTTAATCCTCTATTAGCAAACTGTTTATTTTTTTCCCAAGTAGGCATACATATTTTAGTATAATTTTAACCGTGGCCATGGAAGCACGCGAATTCCAAATTTTTTTTTTTATGAGTTCAAACTTGGTCATTCCGCTGCCCAGACACCAAGAAATATTAATCATGCGTTTGGTGAAGGAAGTGCTTATGAAAGAACCATCCGTCGTTGGGTTACAAGATATTCCTCCAGAGATACGACATTAGAAAATCTGCCCCATGGGCGGCCTCAAACAGCAATAGAGGACGAAGATCTTAAGAATGCTGTGGAAGAAGACCCTCATAAAACAGTCAGAGAATATGCGTCAGGCACAAGTCGTACCACAGTTTCCAGGCATTTAAAATTGATCGGTAAGGCAAAAAGCTCGATTCCTCAGTCCCACACGAGCTCAACAAACGCCAGCAGTTTAAAAGTCTTGAGACGTCTGTTTCTTTGCTTGCTCGTCAAAGAAGCAAACCATTTCTCGGCCGCTTAATAACTTGTGATAAAAAGTGGATCATGTATGACAATCGACGCCAATCTGGTCAATGGTTAGATGCCGATCAGCCTCCTGGGCACATGCCAAAACAGAATATCCATCCGAAAAAGTAAATGGTTACTGTATGGTGGTCTATGGCCGGGGTCATTCATTTTTCTTTTCTACGAAAGGGAAAAACAATTGATTCAACATCATACTGCCAAGAAAATGACCAACTGCATCAAAATTCGATCAAGCAACAGCCGGTGGTGGTAAACAGGAAAGGACCTATTCTCCTTCATGATAACGCCCGACCTCATGTTTCAATATACAGTGAATAAATTAAAGGAGTTGGGCTATGAAGTCTTACCACACCACCCATATTCCCCTGATCTATCACCTACAGACTACCACTTTTTTCGGACTTTTGACAACTTTTTGTGGGGAAAATTGTTTACCAATGATTTAGACATTAATAATGCATTTTCTGAATTCCATTCATCACGTGACTTAACGTTTTTCAAATCTGGGATAGAAAACTTGGTAAGCCGTTGGCAGAAGTGTATAGAAAACGATGGTAAATACTTTGAATAAAAAATATGTTAGATTTGATCTCAAATTTTTATTTTCTTCCTGGTTCTAAAAACGGTCATTTCATGTGTGACAACCCAATATTATATTCACAATATGAGAACAAAATATTTACATCATAATTTTTACTTTTATAATAAACTAAAATATTATTAATCAAATGATTGCATTTTTTTACACTTATTTATAGACATATTTGGATCATTCTTTTCTATCTGACCATTAAGTTTTTCTGGAAATTGGAAATGAAAACTTGGGTGTTTATATTTTATCTATTCAAAATATTTCAAGAAGTGATCATTCATTGATAATAATTTTAGATAAACTATAATAATGAAAACAAAAAAAAAGACATTTTAAGACACCATACTGGATAATGAGTTAAAACACAGGAAAACTATCTGATTAATTAGAATGGATAAATAATAAATATTACTAACTTCCAAAAGGCTTTTGAGCTGCATTAGTACCAAATGGATTTGAAGGAGTGGTTGTATTAAAACCAAAAGTACTTGTGGTAGTGGCAGTTGGTGTACCAAAGGCCGTAGCCGTTGCAGCAGGTTTTCCAAACAGGGTGGAACTTCCTGTTCCGAACACACTTGTAGTTCCTCCAGTTCCAAAACCTAAATTATCACATATTAAATTAATAAAAATTATTACTTATAACGTAACACATTTGGCAAGAATTCTTAAAAACTGTCTTGTCTTTAGCTATACTAAAGACTTCAATACAATAAATACACCATCCACCACAATAATCAACTAAGTAAATAATTTTAGCACAGATATTACAGAAATAGGATGCTATTATTAACATCTTACATTTGATTATTGATTTATATTGGACCATATATAAATCATGGTCAAGTAGAGATAATATATAATATAAATATAAGGCAAGTAGAGAAACTACCTAGCGGTAGAACTCATTAATATTTTTATTAATACAAAATAATAAATGTGATAATGTTATTTCTTACAACTGGATGGTAAGATTAAAAAAAAAAGTGTGTAAAGTTTTACTAATTGGGCAATTATAGTTTTAAATAATTAGATAGACTAATTTACCTGCGCTCGTGCTTGCTCCGAAAAGTGGATTTTGCCCAGTGGAACCAAAAAGACCAAGTGAGCTCTGAGATCCCTACAAAAAGACATAGTAAGAAACATTCAATCTGGTTTTTAATGTTACAATAAATAAAATAAAACTAAGCAAAATTGTTAAATAATCATCGTATAATTATATAATAACTATTTAAGTAAAGTTTTCATTAACACTATGAGAACTTGAACTATACAACAGATCAATGGCATAGCCAGCTTAATGATATTGTATCTAACTGTTACCATCATCTGAAGGACAAAAAAAAAGTAATTATCAAAGGGAAGAGTCCTACATTTTACTTAACTGCACACTATGTTTAAAGAACAAAATGTTTCCTACTGTAAGTAATTGCTCTCTCACAAAGGATGCAAATTTGAATTCCAATTCTTCAAAAAAGATGTGTGCTATCCTTGGGTTTAGGCAAATGAGGACACCACTGTATCCTTGGTTGGATGGAATGAGGAAAAGGCTTAATAAAAGAAAGTTCTAAGAAATTTCGTTAATGAACTGTGAACATATACCATTAATATTTATGGCCTACCCATCACAAGGCCATAAAAACACTCAGTAGACATCAGCTAGTGTTCTGTTCATGAAAAAAATCATCTATCCAGCAAGATGTTGTTCAAAAGTCTAGTAAAAGAAGAGTTAGAGATCAAAAATGAAGTAGAAGAGCCACTGTTAAGGCTAAAAGATTATGCCTTCACATGTTTAAGGCAAGATCCATATGGAAAGCAACAACATTAAGACACACGAAGACTTGAGAATAATTTGCAGGGCATTCGAGAGAGGTGGAAAAATCTGGAACTACAAACCAACAAAGAAGAAAGGAAGATCTCTTAAGCTGCAGAACATTTGGGAAGACACATGCACCATAGGAATCAACGATCTAATGTAAAGTATATGATAGACACCAAGAACGGAGATTATCATTCAAATGGTTTGGACTTATTCTATCTATCAGATGATGATTTTTAAGAAGGGGAAAGTGTAATAAGATTATTTAGAAAGCCAAGAACAGGACTGAGATCATAATTACGCTAGACTTGGTCAATTACTTGAGAACATTCAAGCTTACACCCACGCACATACAATAAATGATTATAGACTTAAATAAATATTAAAATTTTATTGATAAAAATATCCAAGAATGATTACCTGTTGGGGGCCTTTTCGATTAGCTGCATAATCTTCTAGACGAAGTTCTTCCAAAGATTTGCCCTCATATTCTTTCATGACAGTAATGCAATGATTCCTCGTATTGATACTTTGGCTTGTTCCATTTTTTATCATCGTATCTGTTCCAGTCACAGGATTAAACTTAATGGTTGTTCCACCAGAAGTTGCAGTTCCCCCAAAAGCTACAGATTTAAGAATATTTTGATTTAGGTAATACATCTTTAACACGTGATGCTATAATACATTTATATAAAAGACAAGAAAATTATTGAGACCTGTTGAGCCACCAAAGAGCCCTGTATTAGTAGTCTGTGCTGCTGGTTGACCAAATAAAGAAGGTTGTTGAGTTTGTGCTGGCTGGGGTTGCTGACCAAATAGGCCTGTAGATGGCTGTTGAGATCCAAATCCAAAAGCGGGTTTGGCTTGCCCAAATGCTGAAGTAGAGGATCCAAAAATGCCAGCGCTTGGAGTAGCATTTTGTTGAGTTCCAAATAAACCAGTACCTAACGAATACCACAAATAAATAACTAATATAATAAAAAATCGATGTGGACACAACACGACATCCATGTACATCTATTAAACAATAAATCAGTGGTTCAAAAATTGATCCAGAATCAGTACTCACTCCATTAAGTATTATTAAATAAATTAGTACTTATTATTTATCTATCTTTTTTGACTTAAAATAATAATATATGGGTAGGAGTTGAAGAAAGTATGCATGACCATGGTCTGAGAGAAGAGATATACAAGATAGAAGGAAATAGTAAAACCAATCTGAGAAAATACTTTTAAAAAAAAACTTATTTAAACTTCTTGATAGGTGATATAATTTATGAATCGCTAACCTTGTGGAATAAATAAAAAGCAGCTTAGAGTTTAAGTTATGCATCAATTCCGATTTATTTAATATATCTAAAACTGTATATTATGTCCGTTTAAATTAAATTTCAAAACAATTTGTTAATAATAAAATATATGTTTTTAACCAAAGTTGTTTAATGCATTAAGTAAAGTATCATTTCTGGATTTATTGGTTCTTGCTAAAGCCCAATATGTTATTACTGTTAACATAAAAGTCTTCAATGCCAAATTTAAGATTAAAGAGGTTATTTATTTCTGTAACCAATTATGTTATTAGCTTTAAGTTAGAAGATTTAGATTTTAACCAAAATATTTTGTATAAACTTGCATACTAATTTTGTAAAATAAATTTGAGAAGTTTTGCATGTTTAGATATAATTTATAATAAAAATATATGATGAACTACAAGTAACATACCATAAACTAAACAGATATCGATATTTTCTCATCGAAGGTACACCCATATTTTTTTATATTAAATGAGATTTAAAAAAAAGAGAGGATCATAAAAAATTGTGTGAAGTGAATTGTTAGCAAAATAATGAAAAATGATAAAAACAAATTGTTAAATTGATTGTTTTTAAAGATTGAATCTTTTTTAATCAGTCCTGAAAAAAATATTTAAAATGGAAGTAACCGGCTTTGAAACCAAATGCCTCATATATTAAATGTTTTTGAGTCATGGAAGATATTTCCATATAAATTAGAAAACTGCAAATGTTCATGATTGGAATACTTCACAGTGTACAAGGAAGCAAACATTAAGACAATTTTATCCATACATTTAATATTAAATCTTTATAAATTTTTTTGCTTTAACCATAAATATTCTTACTCTTAACCAGTACTTGGACTTGGAAAGCCCAATTACACTATGCAAGATTGATAGGAGGCAAACAATTTGTTATGAACATAATCATGAATGTCAAGGATCTTAAAGTGCCAATTTGTAATTATTTTTAAGAGTTCAATTTTCTCGTTGAAGTTGTATTGCTGAATGATCTATCTGCTCAAGATTTCTCCAAGCAATTTGTGACTGTTGGTAATGACAGTGTTCCTGTAGACAAAGTGCACGGATTGATTTTATTTCCTCCAAATGTTTATACTTTGCTATCATCGAAAGACGAGTTTAACAACAAAGTATTCCCTAATTGATGTTAGCAATGATTTTTTTAACTCCAAAAATAACAAATGGCTGAGTGAGCGAGCAATTTAGGTGGCTGAGAACAGACATGTGGATGACTTAAGCTTTCTAATTCAGAATTAAATCGTCAGTACTCATCATTCATTCAAATCTATTGAATGTATAACAAATAAAGAGAAAGCCACCAACTATCCAACTGAATTTTAAAACTCCTTGGATGTGGCATCGCACAATTTATAACTTGAAGGTTAGCTCATCATGTTTCGAAATCTAAACCAACCAAAACTATGAAATAGAATAAGTTTGGCGATAAGAAAGTTGATGATTAATGTGATTCACACGATGATACTCCAAGGAAATTTCAAAGGTGAAGAAGTTATCATTCCAAGGATTTCAATGAAGCCAACACAAGTTCAACCCATGGAGCAAAATATATAGCTTCAATAAAGCAAATATCTTACTGACATGCCACTAAAATACTTTTTTTGTACTTCTATTGAATTATTATTTTCTTTATATATATTATTATAATAAATTTTTATTAGGTTATGAAAATGTACGAACTTTAATGGAGTAATAACTACTATGAACTTATCTAATATAGTTATGAACTTTACCGGGTTAGCTGGTATAGCATAAAATTTGGATTAGCCAATATATTGCTTTTTTCTGATAGTCATTGTTTATGTTTTGATTTAAATTATACTGAAATCAATCATTTATAACTGACCATATGACCATGGCCCTCATTAGACATTATATTACATTGCTGGCTAATAATCTGAAAGCTGAAATAATGCTGCTTATTGTTTATATTAATTATTATATGAGAATAAACATGTAAAAATAAAAAAAATCTATCCAGGGAGACAGATTATAAGCCAAAAAGCCTCTAAATTTCATATTTTTTATTAAAAAAATGGTTTTTCACCTTTTATTCCTAAAAAAGTTTATTATTCAAGAAATGTATGGTATGATAAACTAAATCCTGTCAAAGAATTTATACAACATAATAATTCAGTTAGGAGTGGTAAAAAATCACAGTCATAATGCATTTATTTATTCCCAGTTTATAAAAAACTGAGACTGTGTATTATATATAAGTACCGAGTTATTTAAGAGAAAATTTCATAAGGTTAAAATTGAAGAGCATACAATTTTATGTTCATTAAACTTTAAAATTTAGTCAAGTATACCTTCCAAATTATTTTAAAATCAATTAAGTACGATTTTTAAAGTAAGTTATCTGACAGGTTAAATTATATGGCATGGGTTGAGAGAAAACTGTATATCATGTAAACTATCACTTATATACAATGAGTTTATCAAATTGTATGTTAGGAATGAGAATGATCTAAGCATTTATGAAATATAATACATAAATACAGTTTGACATTCCCTAAAAATATGATTAAGATAATTATTTAAATAATCGATTATTTTATTGTAGACTACATAGAGGTATTATATTATTATTAGTATTATATATATATTGTAATGTAATATTATTTTTGAATAAACGGAGATTTCGAAACAAAAAAAAAAAAAAATGTAGACTACATAGAGGAAATTAAAGAAAAGTTAAGCTAGCAATTAAAAACAAATTAAAAAATAAAAGAACTAAAATAAAGTACAAGGAAACATACAAAATATTGGTGACTCGCGGGTTTTTTAAAACTAGAAAAAGGGTCAATCGCTGGCGACAATGATCTCATCTTATCAATGTGACAAACTGCAATATTCCCCAAGCCTCATAATATTAGAACCTAAATAATGATCAACAATTTATAAACATATTTGCAACTTTGGTCTATATTACAGAAAAAATTGTTGCAAAGAAACTAGAAACATATTGAAAATATGTAAAAATCAACAATAATAAATAATTGTATCTTTTCATTGATCTAGTTAACTTTACATAACTAAATAAAATAAAGCTTGAAGTGCGCAGTTAATACACATCCACAATGTCTGTTTAATAAGCAATAAAAATATTTAAAACAAAAACATATCTAAAACGAAGGATCTTAGCAGTTTTCATAGAAAACAATGCACTAAAAACCTTTGTATTATGATGTGGACCGAAATGGAACACTATAAACAACACATTTATAACATCAGTAACTGCTTACTAGTACTGCTAAAAGCTGGTTGAGTAGTTTGTGGCTGGCCAAAAGCAGGAGTCGTAGTAGAGCCAAAAAGTCCTCCTGATTGCTGAGTAGTAGTTCCAGAGAACAAAGATGTTCCTGGTGTTGATCCAAACACAGATGCGTTAAATCCTGTAGTAGCTGGTTTCCCAAAAGCAGATTGCCCAAATGGAGAGGCAGTTGAAGCTCCAGAGAAACCAGAACCTTAAATTGGTTTGACAAGGTACTAGTTTAACATTAAGATACTATCAAGTGTCCAGGCTTAAAAATCAAAGATTCCAAGGAACATAGCAAGTAAGGGTTTAAGGAAAGTACAACATAAAATGTCCTAGAAGTGCATTTAAGCCTGGAATTCCATTACATTATAAGGATAATTCGACTAAACAACTAACACCATTACAACAACAAATGTAATAAATACCTTGGAACATGGTGATTTGTTTTTTTTACAGCCAAATCTACATTAAGTCCCACATGACATGTAAACGAAACGTGAAAGACAGATCTGACAAAATTTTCTATTCAAAGCTCAAGAATGAAGAAGATATTACATCCCATACTAACGCTCTGAGCAAAAGGTAACGTTGAGAATAAACAACCAGAGATGTAAAACAGCGCCATCATCAAACAATTTTATATCTGCCTTATTTTTTTTTATACGGTAAAGTTAAAATTTATAAATGGTTTAATGTTTACCAGAATTTAATTTTTAAAATTTTTAATTATTAAAATATAAATTATATCATGAACACATTGCATATGGTTGTTAGCGATCTAGTTGACCAATAAGAAGTGGAAAGACATTTTCTTGGCTGCACTTGATTACTAGAGAGCCAATCAGAGTTCTCCTTTGATACTCATTCAATCTTCTCTTTGTGAAGTAAATCTACGAGAAGTGGGGAGGTTGGGATAAGAAGATGTTATGGTTGTGTTCTTCGAATTGTCAACATTTCAATGGTTTCACCATTAGTTTAGTTCCGTTATTGTTTACTTCAATTTGTTTTGTTTTTGCATTTCTGATTTTAAACATATTTAGTTTCGAAGTGTAAATAAATTTGATATTTACTCTTAGGTTACAATGTTTGGGACATAGCCTGTAATCAAATTACCCATTGACTACGGTATTGTAATATTTATTTCCTGATTTTAATAAACACTGTTAAACTTTTATTTAGCCATGATAATACCTTTATATCTACAGAGCAGTAATTTGCTTTTATTGATTGATTCAAGGTGCTTTGCTTTTGCTAAGACCTTAATTTAAACTTTAAACTCCAGGACTTTCTCATTCTTGTAATGTTAAGTTATTTTACAGTAATCGAAAAGAGAGAGTTAAAAGACTATAGCATTTATGAAGGAAATGATAATAGAATCATAAACATGGAACACAACAGGAGACAGTCAAACATTATTATGACAAGTAACAATAACTCTTTAGTACATAGTGATTTCAAGGAAGCGGCTACCACCAGTGTTAAGAAGTTACCAAAGAAGCGTAAGTTTGTTCCGTCCGAAGAAGAAGTAGACAAACCTAGTGAGAATTATATTTCCAGAGTCGTTGTTCCTCCACAAGTGGCTGCTGTTGATTATTCTTGTTTAAGTAATTCTCAGAAAATAAGAGAATTGGAAAGAACAAGTTCATATATAGAGCCTCTAAAAGATGAGCGAATGGAAGTAAGTAACTTGGAAGAAAATAGTGATTTAAGGCGTACACTGCCTAATGCTATAGATCTTATAGAATGGGTTGACACTCATGTATTAGCGAAAAAAGACAATGCTTATCTTCCTGGTGTTATAACTCAAGCTGGAGGAAATGGAGAAGTGTGGGTTAAGTTTGGTCATTTCGATGGTGATCCATTTATATTTACTGATGTCCTTAGTTCAGGAAAATATGATGTAATATCAGATGCAAGCCCTTCAGCAGGTCAAGTGACTTTAGGTGCTAGGGTTTGTGTGCGTATATCGACTGATGATCATCAGCTTCCTCCAAGGGTTTACCTTGAAGGTGTTGTTTGTAAACTTTTAACATCTCCAGTTAGATTTGTTGTTAGACTTATTAGGGAAGGCAAAGAAACAGTTGTTAAAAGATCTGATCTACGGCTGTTACTTCCACCATGGTATGAAGAATTAGAAGATGTCGAGGAGAATTGCAGTATAGTTCACCCAGCCTCAACAAATGGTTTTTCACTCAGCAATAATGGGCATTTGCCAATGCACCATGTATCAACACTCCAGCCTGATTCTGTTAACTACTTTAGATCAAATCCTACTTCCCCAATACATAGTATGGCCACTCCCAATAGCCTTATGTCTGCTGCTCTGTCCAATGCTAGTGGTGATGATTTAAGACCCCGACATTATGAAGATTTCTGTGAAAGTGATGACGATTTACGGAGAGAAGATATTCTCTTCACTAATGATGGTATGTTTTGTCTATATTTATTTTTTAAAATTTTATTCTGTCTGATTAAAGCTTAGAGAATATGTTTATATAATTTTATTTTTATTTGGAGGTAATTCATTTAGTACTGATTTAAAATTTTCATTTTGAAGATGGTGGAAAATTATCTGGAAGTAGCAAAAGAAGCAGTATGCATAGCAGAGGAAGTAATTCTAGTTTAATGGAACATGGTAGTATTACTCCACGATCCACACCTGCAACTCCAAGGTTGGTTTATCGTTTTACTTCTTATTTTGATTGTCTTGTTTCAACTCATTAATTATAAGTTTTATATCTCTTATTATTGTGGGATCTAATTTAACCGAATTTACTATTTGGAGTAGCTTTTGAAAAGACCTCAATGTATAAGCATTAATTGATTGTTATGGTTGTAATCTATTATGTGGGATATTATTTATGTATTTTTTTTAATTTGGTAAACACCACATGAATGTCAAACAACATGTACGTTTCTTTTTACTACATTTTTATTGAAAGACTATTGGTGTTTGACAAGGATTATATGTACAACAGTTAATGGAACTCAAATTTAATACTGTTGTTTTTAAGTTTTTTAGTACAATAATGTTGGTTGACATTATATCCCTTGCTTATAATTTCAGGAATGAATCTACATTGATTATAGGCTTGTAATGATAAGAGAAATTTTAGCTAAATTGCAAATCTTGTCTCTTCTAATTGTATTGTATTTTACTTAGACAGTCTATTTATATGCACATTTTATAAGTATATAAATTTAGTATTAATCAATAACGTTTCCATTATTTAATGACATGAAGTGAAAAAACAATACAATTATTTACTTATTGTTGTTAATTTTGATGAATAGGTTTAGACTTTAAAAGTTTTTAACTTGGAGGCATGTTCAAACATTTCCAGATGTTTATTTTCCTGATACTTTAAATTGACTTAGTGATTCGGATATCATCTAAGAATACTATTAAGTTGAATGAGAGTTGGTTGCATGGTTAAGAAATTTAGGTTAAAACAATTTTTTAAATACATATATTTTTCACGAAACAACAAATGTTTATGACATTTCCAGGGCCTGAGGTGTACTTTAATTTTTACAATTGGAAATTGGTTAATGGTACTATTAATTATTAGAATTCTATGATGTGAATTATTTTTATTTCATATCTCAGCTACTAAGATTTCTTAACTATTTTATTTTTTTAATGATTTAAAGGAGCAATGAAAACTATTATACGTTGTGATTGATTCAAATACTTGATAAACTGTATTAAATTATAATGTAATATAAAATGTAGTCTGAATAATTATTCAAACAAATTGAATACTTAAACTAATCTAGAAATTTCAAACAAACGTGATTTTAAAAATTGATTACATAAATAATGCTGTTTTGTAGAACACATATTTTGTTAGTGCTTGGGCACAAAACAGTCTAGTTGATTCTGAAATTTGGATCTCATGATTATAGAAATAACATTGATTTATTCTTATTTTTATGATTAGGTGATGACTAATTTTCTAACTATTTGGTTATTAGGGTAGGAATTTGATTGATAATTTAAATGTTGGTTGTGTTTGAGGGTATGTTAAAGTGTTGGTGAATTTCATATTTATTATTATTCCTCCTTTAGCCTCCGAACCAATTATATATATTATTTTTAGTTAAATTCCTCTTTGATTATATTTAACATCCAACACTAATGTTTATTTATCGTAATATATATTATTTATTTACCGTGTTAGGTCTCAGGCAGCAACGCCCCACAAATATAAGAAAGGGGACGTTGTGTCTACCCCAAGTGGTATTAGGAAAAAGTTCAATGGAAAGCAATGGCGGAGGCTTTGCTCTAAGGAGGGTTGTACTAAAGAATCCCAGCGAAGGGGCTATTGCTCAAGGCACCTGAGCCTTAAGGGTACCACCCTTAGACCACAACCAACCAACTATCCTAGGTAATTTTACTTATTAACATCGAAGAAAAAAATAAATCAGTTTATTAAAAACTAACACCCGACGGGTCGCTGTATTTATTTTTTTCATTTTCATTGTTATTATATTTTTGAGATGCTTTTTAGAAACTAAAAGTTTAATTATTTTAGGATTTAGTGTCATTTTAAATGAATTTTTAAACAATTTTCAATTGTTATAGTAATGAACTAAGTAAATATATAAGTAAAAATTCATTATTGTGTGATATTCAGTTATCACAATATTTTTATTCTCATCTCATTTTGGTTTGAGTTAAAAATTACGATTACAATAGCTTTTGATATTTTATTTCCTTATGGAACAATTAAAATACCTTGATTGTAAGAAGATATATTACTAATCATGTTTTAAGTGTTTATCAGTATTGGAACTGATTTTATCATTTTTTATTGATAAGGTGGATAAAGTTTCTGACTTATTGCTTCTGAGCATTATTAGATTAAGTTATCTGTAAACTATTTATTGCTAATAAACTTGTATATATTTTATATTAGGATAGGTTTAATGTACAATGAATATTCAATATCAATAAATTTATAAACAACTTCTAATGAGAACAAATTGTTCAAGTATTCATCAAGGTCGAAAGGTCATTGACATGGTTAAAATAAAAAAAAATCATTTTATTTGAAAGAAGAAATTAAATATTGAAAATCATGCTTGAATATTTTTTTTTTTTTGTATATTTTAATACACATTTCTGTTGAGTGTTTTGGTTAGGTAGACTGTTGATGTTCATATTGATTATGAAAGTTTTGATAGTTGACTCTCAATACCCCTCCCTATACCTTATAATAAACAGTTAAAAGTTTATTTTTTCAAGAATATTTAATTTAGAATTATTTAAAAATTTGATATTTACCTTTAAGACAAATAGATTGTCTAAATTATATCTTGAAATAAATTCTCCATTTTATATATATATATATATATATAATTAGTAATTGTATATATATATATATGCTTTAAAATAATTTTTTAGATTATTTCATTAATAATTTTTGTATTCCTTGTGTCCACCAGCAAGGGTTGCATTGTATGGCATTTTTGTGTTAAAAAAAAAGAAAAGGAAAAATGTGCTAATTAAAAAAAAAAAATCATCACTAGCATTGTGATGCACACCTATGCCACAAGAGATCATATCCTTCAATATGCAATAATGCAGTGAATTAATCAGCAATGATGTTTTTACCATGTTATTTACAGTTTTAAATATGTAGTAAGAGTGCAATCTGTGTAATATATTTCATTCTGAATACTGACATAGGAGCCTAAACTTGTAAGCCATAATCAGGGCTAATATTACAGTGATACAAGATAAAGATTAACAGGAGAAATATAAGTAGGCCAGCGGCCAGGTACCAAAAAAGGACTTTAGGTTGCAATAAATTGAAGAGAGCTGAATTTTTGATATGTTGTAAGGGCATGTCTGACTAGTGGAAATCCAAGTCTGCTACCGAAAAAATCGGATGGGAAAACTTTTGGCGACCGAAAAATCTCAAAATTTTTGGAGTTATTTCAGTTTTTGGCCTGTATCTCATAATCGGTCATTTTTGAAAAAAAAAAAAAAAACTATCAGTCACCATTTAAGAGTAGATTAAAGTTGCTACAATTTGAATCCAACCGCAGTTCTGTAGGTCTAATAGGTTCTGAGTTACGCCCCTTGGAAAATTGGTCTTTTTTTCCAAAAAGTCCAAATTTTAAGTTTTGGCCGATTTTCTTGAGAAACACCAGCCAAAGGAATGATTCTACGATGAAGGTCAAGGTATTAAATAAAATTAGCTTTAATTTAACCTCAGGCTAAGGCTTGTAGGTGTAACAGATTCTGAGTTACGCCCCTTTGAAAATTGATCTTTTTTCAAAAAAGTCCAAATTTTAAGTTTTGGCCGACTTTCGTGAGGAACACCCGCCGAAGAAGTGATCCTACAATGAAAGTCAAGTAAAATGGAGTTGTAGTAAATTTAATTATCTTTAATTTAAGCTCACAAAGAGGCCTTACACTTCTCTTGTTAATTAAAAAAAAAAAAATAGGGGAAAGTGGGTGTGAAAAAATGACCAATTTTCAAAGAGGCGTAACTCAGAACCTGTTACACCTACAGGCCTTAGTCTGTGCTTAAATTAAAGCTAATTATATTTACTACCTTCCCTTTCCTTATTTTAGAATTTTAACAACTGTATTTGCTAAAACAATAGTACCTAGCTGCTCTGGATAGACATCAAGAAATAAGGTGAAATAGGAATGGTAGAACAAAGATGATGGAGGTAGACTTAACTGACATTTTTTTGTGTCTGTTAGTTATTCCAGGAACATATGTAACATAACCAGTTTGAGATAAATTGAGAGGTTGTAAACTAACTACTCAGTAAAGTGCGAAGCGAATAACAATAATTCGTTTAATAAACACAAGGGCATAAATAAATCATAAGAACATATTTACAAGTTTATAGTTGTTATAGATGGAATAACTTATAAATTAATGTGTCTTATATCATTTATGATTCTCATAACGAAAATATTTGTGAACTATTACTATAAGCTATATGAAAACAGACAAGTGAAAACCAGGTAGAAGAATTCAATTTAAGGAGGCAGAAAATATTGAAGTAGGTTCGCGAAATTACTTTTTTGTATGTTTCATGTTTTAACTATGAGAGAAGCTTTATAACCGTTAGTGTTGTCCTTCACATCTCAGCTTAGTTTTGCTAGTTTCAACATCGGTACTTAGGATTAAATATATTTTATTGTTTAAAACTTGCATTAGTGTTTAAGTAAATTACATGTTTATGCTGTTAAAATTAATACAGTAACATTACCATTAATTTACTTTTTCTTTTTTATTAATATTTACAATTTTAGAAGAAAAAAAATTTAGTATTTAAATATGAATCGAAATTCTAAGTCATAGACTATTCATTCAAAATTATTATTCAACATTCAAGGTATTTTCTTATTAATATAAAGCCAACTTATAATTGTCTTTCTCTAAAAACTAAGTAGTCCTGCTTAATTTTATTGTAATTTATAAATATAAATTAACAAATTTAGTTATATATTGTTAAATTTTTTTTTAAATATTTACAGAGGTAAAGGTAGTGTGATTGATGGTGAAGAAACCTCTCGAGATTCAGATACATCCCCCAATTATGCAGAGCGGCGTATGACTGGTAGATTTGATCCTGATGAAACAGAAGCTGCTAATATGTTGGGTAAAGTTATTTAAATTTTTAATCTGTACATTTTTGTTGCTAATCTACGGAGTTATATTTTTAGAATTTTTTCTCTATATATAGTGAAAATGTAAAAATATATTTTAATATTAAAATAAATCTTTTTATTTACAAGTAAGCTATTAAGAACATCAGCTCATAATAAGATGTGAATACTGCAGTGTTGAAATACTCTCATAAACCTGTTCAAGTGTATTGTTAATCAACATGAAAATCTTATTTGTTTATAATTATTGGTATAGTTTATGATTGAGAGAATTTCATAAAGCAATATCGCATTTGAAATATTGTTTATTAATCTCTCTATATATTTAGATATACTCAAATACATACACATATATATGTATTTATAAGGTGTTCAAATAAGTTTCTGCGATTGTTAAGAAGTGGCTCTGCTGACAAGATCATGTTGAAATTGTCAGATATATAGTGAGTTTAAACATTTGTCAACAACATTATCCCGCATTATGGTTAACTTTGTATTAGCAGCTAATATTTTTTTATGTGCAAAAATCTCGAGTTTTGTGCCCAATAAGTGTCATTTGTGGGAAGTGTTTTAATTTTAAGAAATCTGCAGCTGAAGGGCAGCAATTGCTTGTAGAAGCAGAACTTTATAGATATTCGTAGATAGCCTCAAAATAAAAAGAGAAGTTGTCATGAGTCGTTTCATAAGTTTGAAAACTGCAAGTTTGACGTAGAAGACAAAGAACATAGTGGAAGCCCGAGAGTGTACGAGGACGTAGAATTGGAATCATTAATGGAGGAAGATTTGAACTAAACACAAGATGAACTTGGTACTTACATTAGGAGTGAGTCAACAAGCAATTTCACATTGTTTGAAATGATTCAGAAAGACGGAAATTGGCTCCCATGTGAACTGAAGCCGAGAGGCATTTGAGGCCGATTGTGCACATGTGAAGTGCTGCTTGCCAATTATAAAAAAAAGTTTTTTTGCCTAGTATGGTCACTGGCAATGAGAAGTGGATCTACTATGACAACCAAAACAGTAGAAAATCATGGGGACCACGAGGTCACCCGTCAACATCATCAGGCAAACCAGAAGATATTCATGGAAAAAACTTTGGTGAGGTCAGCTTGGTGTCGTGTATTATGAGCTGCTCAAACTGAGTTGAACTGCTACACTGAGTTGGAGCTCTCTGGCAAACACAATCAATAAGACTGAGCGGAGTCTTCTAGGAATAACGTGCCCATTACGACTCTAGACATGACAAAATTATATTCTTACTTGACAATGCTTGTCCTCATGTTGTGGCACCAGTTAAAAATTATTTAGCAACTTTGAAATGGGAAATCCTAAGTATGACTCAGACTCCTCACACATTGGACTTAGTGATTATCATTTGTTCTGGTATATGGACTATTTGAGCAGCATTATATGAAGATGCTAAAAATTGTATCGAATAGAGGAGGCCCCTACTCAATAACTGGGTTGTAGCACCACTGATAATGATGATAATATAAATTATCATTGGCCAAATCTGGTTTCCAGTAATTATAACTAATGTGGGTATTTGTTTAGATTATCATGAAGTTGTGTCATAAATAAATAAATCAATCCTGGAAAAGGCCATGTTAGGGCAAAATAGCAGTTACCGGTCGATATTAATTGCATTTCAATGATTTCTAGTACTGCTAGATATTATCTAATTCTTCTCTCATTCCTTGCTGAAAGATTTTTTTAAGTCTGGCAAGGCTCAGAGCTGTCTTTGATAAGCCCAATCTTAGCAGGTATGCCTCAGGGATCAATACTTGCACCGCTATTGTACATAACATATACATACAACATTCCACAAAGTCCTAACACACTGATCGCAATCTACGCTGATGACACTGCCAGAACACTTAGAACCAGACATCTAGACGGGAAACAGGCCTCACAAAACTTATAACACAGTTTACAAAAGGTGAATGAGTGGTGCCAACTATGGAAAATTAGACTGAAGCACGAAAAGTCACAACACATCATTTTTACTCTTAGACGTGAAACATGCCCTCCCATTCACCTTAATAACTCACACATCCCGCACAGAGTACAATACTTTGGACTAACATTTGACAGGAGAATGACATGGGGTCCTCACGTTAAGATCAAACGCCAATCACTAAATCACAAACTCAAATTAATGTATTCGCTGTTCAGGAAAAGCGCCAAATTAGATTTAAGACAGAAATTAAACACATACACTTACTTACTAAAACCAGTATGGACATATGCATTACAAATTTACGGCATCGCTAAACAGACTCACAGAAACTTTTCAGTCATAAGTACTTAGACTTATCACCAAAGCACCATGGTACGTCAATAACAAAACTTTATATACGGACTTAAAAATACAAACAGTTGACGAACACATACGAACATACTACAAACGCTTTCAAGAAAAACTACATGGACCCATTGAAAAACCCATTGATACAATAAATTACCACGACCCTCATGCCTGAGAACACTAGGAGGAGACAAAAAAGAATGTTGATGAGGGATCTATTACAGTAGGAAATTAAAGCAAGCCAAAGGAGAGGTACTGCTGGGTACTGTTCTTCATCATGCCTTTCATGTCATTCTGTATTATTTTTCTGTCAGCCAATCTGCTGATTGTCAATTATTTCTATTTGACAGGTGTGGATGAAAATAAAAAGAGAAAAAAAAAAGTACTGCTAGAAATATTGCTTGAAGAAGGTAAATTTAAGAATGGCTTGAATGAAATATTGTTGAGTAATAATTGTTACATAAGTCTAATTTTTATGGTGATTGAGTTTTATTTTTAGTATTACATTTAGGGACGGGATGAGATAACTATAGTACTGTTACGATCAGAGGGGGAGAACAGGTTGAAAGATGGACTCAAAGGGCCGAGAAGGGTCCGGCCCCCCACCCCCCTTCATCTAGAACGTTCGACGGGGCTATATATGTACCACTACAACCCGTGAACAGGTCTGGGGCTTAGTACATGGTAGAGACTGTACTGTTTCATGGACAACGGTTCTGCAAGGAGGTGACTTATCCTAGGTCACGCTCAACCGCCAGATTTTTTCCCCCTTATTTTGGGTACCCTATTTTTATAAAAAAAATTATAGAAGCTGGGTGGGCCCCAGGAGGGTTCTAGAGCCCATATGCACCATCTCCCGGTGCAAACAGACTAAATAAAAGTCATGGCCTGCAGTGGGATTTGAACTAGGATTTCCGGCATGGCAACTCAGTGCTCTACCACCGAGCCACTCCGCTCCTTAATTGTAAACTATAGTGTAATTAAATTTGTATTTGTACAAATTTATGTAAATAGCTAAGTTATTTAGTATTAGCAATATCTTATATTATTTTAGGAATTAGATAGGAGTAAGGCTATAATTAGGTTATAATCTCTAGAATATTGTTATTGTTAATTTATATTAGTTTAATAATTTCATTGTATTCTTTTTTTCAATTTGTTAATAAATATTAGTATCTCGAATTTAGGAGTACAGTAGAACCTCGATTATCCGTCAGGGAATGGGACCTAGGTAGTGACGGATTTGGGAAATAGACGGATATGGGAGTGAGATATATGTTTTATATATATACACATAAATTGAACAATATATTTCAAACATTCGACATCATATATGTACTCGTAACTTATTTACGTACTGATAAGGTATACATATGTAGTAAAAATAATAATAATACGTTTTGTATCATTAACTGTCGTCCGAGGAATATCATAGATTTTTGCTAAGATTGAAGCACTTTCACCTTTTCGTAAACATTTGACAACTTCAAACTTAGTTACGAGATCTAAACTCTTCCTTTGACTTTTTTCCGACATTATTATACGTACTTTTAAGAAAACGACAAGTAGCCGTAAGACAAGAATGAAGACTGAAGGTAGTTCAACTGCGGAAGCTGTATTAGATAGAGATCAGGAGATTATTAATTTCTGAGAAATTTGTGCGAGGAAGCCTAGGTTTTGAGTAAACAACAGATTCTAGGAATCAGAGTTTTCAAGACTCAACGATTGATTCTTGATTAGCTGGCGCTTAGGACTTTAACAACCAAACAATATATACACATCTTTTTTTTTTCTTCTCAAAACTGAGGTGACGGATAATAGAGGTTTTACTGTAGTTTAATTGATTTTCACACCCAGCAGCCCGTTACAGTACAGTTTGTTCATTGTTTATTTTAGTTTGCCTGGGTACTTCTCGCTCTGCAACTCCTGCATTTTCACCCACTAATCAGAATGCTTCTCCAGGAATCACAATGAGGTCTCCAGTTACTGTAGGACCTCGACAAAACGTCTTCCTGCCAATTACAAGCATTCAAAGGCGCCCTCATCCATCACCCGTTCAACACCATTTTATGGTTGGGTCTTCTTATCAGCAGCATGTTATAAGGTAAGCTATTTCTCTTTAAAACTTTCTTAAGCTGTAATGATAAGTATAATCTAATTTTTATCTGAATAGCTTGCATATTGTATTTATTGACATTTTTAATTTTGTAGTGGATAAAAAAAATGTAATTGTCTTTTTTTTATATGCTTAAATGTATGTTTGGTACCTTTTTTAGACCAGAATTAGTTCGCCCTACAACACTGATGGTACAACAAAATCAGCAGCAATTAGGACAATCTGAAGGTTCCTCACCTGCATCAGGAGGCCTAGCTACCAGTGTTATTAGAATATCCCCAAATCCTCAACAGACTGCTTCTCATATAGCTTGGAAAGTTGAAAGTCCTTCTCCGCCTCCAGCTCCACCTCATTCCTCTCACGGCTATATTCTTCAACAGGCGCTTACCAATCATGATGTAAGGTTTTATTTTTACTCTCTGGCTCAATTTTTTGTTTTTATTTTATAAATTATTTAAAAATATCAATAAATCAATTATAGGGTCGTTTCATATGAAATGTCCATTGTTATTATTTCTAAAATTCAAAGTGAAAGTAGTGGACTTAGGTTGTTTACTATGTTATGTTTATAGATTATAATGAGCTATTGTTAATCCTCTTTTTTTATAATATTTACTATCACTACAATTGAACGAACATTGCCTAGTATGTCATAAAATATGATCATTGAAACAAGCGATCTTTGTGTAATTCTTTATTCCTTTACTGATCTTTATTACTGTATTCGGGGAAGGGTGTTGTAATGAACTGGCACTTCGCCATTGTTTTGTGAAATTTTCAGCTGGTGATAAAGATTGGTTTGGTGGTCAAAAGCAGGAATAATTCATTTCCCCTTTCTACCCAAAGGTGAAACCATCACACCCACAAGGTAGTGCAGGGATATTAACATTATGCAATAAAGACTTATCAAAAAGCAACTAGCATTGGTTCATCGGAAGGGACCTACACTCTTATCCGACAATAACCAGACCTCATGTTTCATAACGGATAGTGAAGAAACTAAGTGAGCTGGGTTATGAGGTCCTCCCACAGCCACCTTATTTGCCAGACTTACCTCTAGCAGATTTCTATCGGTTCAGAATTTTGGACAACTTCCTTAAGGGTAAAGTTTTTGAAAATTATTCTCTGGTCAAAACGCATTTTCTGACTATTTCATCACAAATCCCTGAATTTTCCAGATCTGGAATTGAAAATTTGATAACACGGGGAAAATCTATAGAAAATGATGATATTTTGAATAAAAATTTTTTTATTTTATAAAGTTGTTTTTCTAATAACCTATTGTTTGAAAACTGACATTTCATATGAAAGGACCCAATATGGTGATAAAAAGTAAAACAATGGTCTTTGTATTCCCCTGCCTATCCCTGTAACAATGTAAGTATTCAAACAGTGGTATCAAAGTATTTTTCGTGGTTTATTTGTATGTTGATTGACCCATTATATTTTATAATGTAGATCTTGGAGTTTCAGTTCCCATTCCAAAGTCTATTAATATTAAATGGTGAATGATTTTGTTAGAATTAATTATTTAAAATAAAACAAGTTTTGAAACAATTGATTCCAAAATTTTTATCCTAATCAAATTTATTTTATCTTAATGTTCATTTACAAAGTGTTAATTTTATAGATTATAAAATTATAGATGTAAGTAATAATGTTGCTGGCAGGATTGTGGAAAATTCATAAACAAGTTAAACGATCCTTTATTAATATGACTGCTTTATTTATTTATTATCCAGTCATTATTAATGTTAAGTATAACTACTAGGTTAATTTAAGTAATTATTTGTGTCTATGGCTAGATTCATGACGAAACCACTCAAAATATGAGACAGCAGCAACAATCTTTAGAGCATCATGACGTGCAGCAGCAAGTTAGTAACTTACGGGTACTTAAGATTGAAGACAGATTAGTTTCTAGAGGCCACCAAGAAACTGTAATTAGAAAGGATAACTCCAACCTTCATTCTATGAATGTTGATAAACAATCAACTGTTTTACATCAGGCAAGCATTTGTTTAATTGCATTATTCATTTTAATCTACTATTTGATTATATTCATAATTTGAGAATGTCTTACAGAACAAAGCACTGCCTTACTCTAATGATCATCAAATGATGGAAACCAGTGATAGTGAGCGTGAAGTCGCGTCAAAATCAAATGTATATCAACAAGTTATCGTCAATAATCCCACTGAACTCCTTCCCGTTTTACCACTTCAGCTTAAGTCAGAAGAACAACCCCAGAGAAATGGTGGGATAGGTTAGTTATTATAACTTTGTCCATTTCATTATAACTTTTTTCCCTTTATAGAGTCCTGGTATCTCCGAAAACAGGACTCTATTAAAGGGAAGTTAAGACTTTTTGATTGAGAAAAAAAAGTTTATTCATCAGCCAAGGTTTTTAGTGGTTGATACTGATTATCTTTGTTTTTGTAGTTTATTAATAACTGCAATCACTCTTAAACAATCATGTTATATATAGCTTAGTTGTTATTAACTTTTTTTTGTATTTTGTTTTTTAGCTGTAAACACTTCTAATGGGATGACAGTGTATCCGTGGGAATCACTTGTTCCACTGTTAGGTTCATCTCCTCCTTTAACACCACCTCTCCTCTCGCCACCACTATCAGCTCCACCTGTACCCGACACACCTTCACAAGAAGAAGAGGATGATGATGTTTTTGAGACAGTCAGAGAACCTCCTGTAGGTGCAGATAATAGTGGGAATGGAGGCAAAAGGAGAACCCAATCACTTTCTGCTTTACACAATAGTAAAGAACCACAGAGCCCATTGAAGGTATTCTTAGTAACTATTGAAAATCTATTATTAACTTTTTTTAGAAACTTCCATTATTTATTGTTTTTTAAATTTATATATCAATATATATTTTATCATTAAATATAATATATATCAAATTTTCATGTTTTGAAATGTATAATTTACTTGTATTTTGGTCAATCCTTTATCGATGCCGACTAAATCATGTTTTGCTTTAAAAAATTTCCTATTTTTGTTTGATTAAATTAATAACATAATATTACACATTAAGATTTTTTAATTTCAAACAATAAAGTTTAATTATTCCCTTTCTGTTTAATCTTAATTTGGAACTTCAGCTTATACTTATGTAAACTATTTACTTACAATTAATAATTTAAATAAATGTAAATAGGGCTTGTTAGCGAGGAGATAGTTGACTGGAAGATCTGAGTAAGGAAGGAAATAGTTGGGGATGCAGTCAAAGTAAACACTCAATAAGTGGGTACTTATTTTATTTTGTGCCGACGTTGCACAAAATAAAATAAGTACCCACTTATTTAGTGTTTAATTTGACTCCACCCCCAACTATTTCCTTCCTTACGTAAATAGGACTTAATATTTTTAGAAATTCTGTCTGTACTTATAAGCTTCAACCAAGTTCAACCACTTTGCTAACTATCGTTTTTAATTAAAAATGTATTTATTTAAAATTAAAATTAGTTAATATTTTTCAGGGAAAGGATCGCATCAGAAGGCCTATGAATGCATTTATGATTTTCTCGAAAAGACACAGAGCTTTGGTACACCAGCGACATCCTAATCAAGACAATCGAACAGTTTCAAAAATTTTAGGCGAATGGTGGTATGCATTAGGTCAGGAACAGAAACAACAATACCATGAACTGGCTTCTGAGGTATTTCTTTTTTATATATTACTAATTTAAAAAGCTGAACAAATTTCACTGTTATGCTAAACCCTGGCCAGTCTTTTGTTCCACAGCCCTTCTGTAATATTTAAAAAAATTGAACTTAAAGGGGTTTGCCATAACATGCCTCAAATAGTAGTACAAATCTCTATGCTTTTATGGGAGTTGATTTATACAAAACAAAACTTAATCTTAAATTTATAAAATTTATTAACTTTTGAGTTTCCACCTAATGTATAGAATTAGATTTTAAAACATAGCTGTATTTCTAACAACTATAAATATATATGGGTTTTTATCTTTTAAGCATCATAATACCAGTCCATAGCCTTAGAGATAATATTCAGATAGATAATAAAATAATTTTATTCTGAGTCTAGGCTTCATTATAGTAACAAAATATGTGTATCAAATAGAAAACAAATCTGGAGTAAATGTCGAGAACAATGGAATAACTCACGGGAACATATTGACTGTTATGTTTTGTTTAACAGCTAATTTGCCTTTTCTTTGGCATTGCTAAATATATCAAACTGATTATATGACAATATTAATTAAGGATTCAAATATGACCAATTTCATTAAGAGTTTAGGTATCTTACTTTTGCAAGCATGATTGTATATGATTTCTCATTTTTTTTTTTTTTTTAATTTCTTTTTATTAGTTATTAATGTATTCATAGGTCAAAGAAGCTCATTTTAAAGCCCACCCAGAATGGAAATGGTGTAGTAAGGATAGAAGAAAATCGTCTACTGGTTCAGGGCGAGGAAAGCTTGGATCTGTCGATGAGTGCAATGAAGGTCCTCCACCTCCCTCTCCTCAGATTAATCTTCAGTCATCAAATGAGGTGAGATTGCCTTGTATTACTCTTCTTATGCCTTTGTTATCAATCAAAAATAAAGCTCTAATAAGATGATTTTCTTTTTTTTTCTTCTTTTTTATAGAATCGTGTAGGAGTTTTTGAAAATAAATCTGCTGATCCGTCTTTACCAACCCCACAAAATAGTATGCATCATGAAGAAGAGTACTCAGATGATGATCGCATGGTATTTTAATTTAATGAAATTGATCTCTCGATTTTAAAACATCTATTCTATTTTACTTTCATGAAATCTTTTTTCTTTCGTCTTCAGGTTATTTGTATGGAGGATTCAGAAAATGATCTCAAAAGCAAAGAGAAGGCCATGGAGGGCGGAGATGTCGAAATGACATCTCAACAAATCTTCAATTCAGGGCACAGAGCGCAAACTCCTACAAATGATGTGACCTGTAGGCCAAAACCAATCAAGGCCAGGTAAGATAAATAATTTAAAATGTGTCTCTATAATTCCTTGATTTGTTTACTTAATTTTTGTTTTTGTTTTATGTTGTAGAATTGGTTCGACTGGACTTGAAGGTCCTAATAATCTCAAACATCCTACAACCCCTGGTGAGCCTGTGCCAATTGTCCACTTCCCCTATCATTCTCCTGTCAACCCTACTGGCATATCTGCATTCCAACCGACAGGTGGTGGTGCGTTTAAAACAATGCCAGTTTCACCTAAGGTAATCTTCTAAAACCTGTAAATAATGCTTAGGTTCTTTATTTATTTAGCCTTTTATTCAAAACCACCTGCCCTAGATTGTCTCTATATTTTATGTTTGTTTAGAAATATATATTTCAATTTAACACCACTTGACATCATAAGTGAAAAATGGATAAAATATAAATAAAATATAATCATATTATAGTTGTAAATATCAATAAATTAAATTTTAAAAAAAAGAGTAGGATAGAATAGAAAAGAAACTTTATTCCAGGACCAAGTTCCTTTAGAATAACAAACATGAATGGAAAAAGAAACATAATATATATCTTGCCAGAAGGCTACACAACAATACAAATCATGAAGTATTTAAAAAGTGCCAAAAAAATAAGTAAAACGATAATAAAAATGAAATAACTAAAAAGTACAAATATTGACAGGATATTAACCAATTATAGGGGTTGAATTTATTAATAACAACAGTTAATAAATAAAATAAATGAATGAACTAGCATGCAATAATTTCTTTACATACTATATTTATTTGATATAGTATAGATATGAGCTGAAGTGTAGTGCTATCTACAAGTTGAATAAAAGTTTCATGCAAAAATTAAGTAATCTAGTAAAGGATAGGAATGGCAAAGAAGTTGCCAGCATATTACTTAAGGTAAATGTCTTGAGAACATTAAGGGGTGATTAAATTGAGGAGGTCATTAAAAGAATGTTAGATGTATTAGGGGCGATATCCATTTAACATTAAATAATTATCCTATTGTTTCAAAAAGTTTCTTACTCTTTGAGTATTTACCATGACCACCATTTGGACCATCTTTTTCTCCATATAATTCATATAGTCAACCATTAATTATATAATATTAAAATGTCATATTTATAATTAAGTCAATTTTTAAAACTCAACTTTAAAATTCTTCTTGATAAGGTTGTTTGTTTAGTATTAGTTGATTAGTTTTAAAAATTGTTTTATGTTATGGGTGACACTAGTGTTAATCTAAACTAGAAGAAAGTATTTTGGTTTTTATATTATAGATATTTTATTTGATAATAGTAGATTATTATTAATTGAGTTTTATCATTATAGGTTGTAAAATCTGAAAGTTCTTTCTCATTAAATGGAAGCACTAGTGCTTGGAACTTGCCTTCTAAAGAGGCAGGAGGAGAATGGATTAAAACTGAGACTGTCGTTAAACCAAACCATCAGATGTATAATGTTACCTCGTCCCAACCAACTGTTTTACACCAATCAGTTTACAAATCTTGTACAACTCCAACTTCACAGGTACGTTTTTTATTTAATTGCCTATTGTTTATTTATTATTTTCATTGTAAGTTAAGAAAAATCCTCCAGGATTTTGAAATCATTATCCAGATAAGCAGACATTGCTTGTTAAGCCAAGATTAAACTAAAATTAATTATAATATTATTTAATTTATTTCAGGGAAATGTGAAAAGTGGTGTTGTCCACCTGAAACCTGCAAATAAATCTTCAATCAACTATTGTGGATCACAACAGCTCACCCTTCTTCTTCCTTCTACTACTTTAGATCTTGTTCTCAAATCATCTCCTGGAAGAGACTCATCTGAATCGACATCTAATGTAAAATATCTAGTCCAAAACAGGATACAAAATACGTATCTGCAATCTCAGGGTAAGATCTTATTACTTTAATTTTTAACAGGAAGTACATATTATTTAAATTGCTATTGTCATGTCTGCTAATTATATATATATATATATATATATATATATATATATATATATATATATATATAATAACTTAGTATTAGTATTATATTTTATATATATTTATATATATTACCAAAAAGCTAGGAAAAAATGTATGAATTAAAAAAGTTTCAATTCTTAATTTTTAATTTGAAGTATTAGAATAGTCTGACTAAATGTAATTAGAGTTCTTAATCAATTTTTAAAATTCCAATCCCCACTTATCAGTGATTTTTACTAATTCACTATAACAAGATCACCAATACATTTGACTGACTTAATGGTACAAGATATTATCGTAAGGATATGTAAAAAATCATAAAGGAAAATAACAATGAGGAAAAAAAACTTAAACTTTTATTTTATCTTTTCTCTTCAAAATAAAAATATTTAAAAATAATCACCACCAAAAGAGCAATAAACACAAAATTTAACTTTCATTGAATACTTGAATATCTGATGTATCCACTGACATGACTTCTCTACCATTTTGGACATTCTACAAGAGTAATTTATTTTGATCTAATTTTGTAAAATACAGTAGATTAAAAAACTAGCAAATAATTTATCTTTCGGGTTAATTTTTTTAAGAAACATAAATTCATTGTATTTGAAGACTCTGTGAGGTAACTCACTTTTTCCTAAAAATTCAGGAAAACAGATTTACCTAACTATTTAAGTCCAGGAGAATTCCTGGTCCTATTAATCTGACAATGAAGAGACTGTTTGAGGGTCTCAATGTCCAACTGGGGGAAGTCACCTTACCTCGTTTCCCCTGGTACCATTCAGATGAATTAGTTTTTCCCATTTACAGGTATGCTTTTTTGAGCCGTTTGAACTCATTTTTATCCTTTTTTGACCACACCATCGTGTTTACCATTCAAAAATCTATCAGTAACCGCTGTTACCAAATCTTGAGAAAAAATCCTTCCTGTTCACGTAGGCTTCCACGGTCGTTAATATTCTTCTTATATTCTACTTCCGGGACTTAGTGTCATGTTGGTGCTATATAATGGTTTATAGCACCAACATGATACGGTCCATCCCGGAAGTAGTATATAAGAAGAAAATCCTTCCTGTTTTCCTGATTCTGCTTACATTTTTTCTTGTTATATTTATTTTTAAAATTGTAAAAATTTTCACATGTAATTACTAATCTTTTTAATTACTCCCCATCTCTAAATGTTACTTAAATTTTGTTGTTAGAGTTATTGATGTAATAATTTTCTATTGTATGCATTTCTGTAAATTTAGATGTATTTTACTTAAAAATGTTTTTTAGGGAGCGAAGGGAACAATAGACAAGGATCTCAGAGCAGTGGTATCAAATTAGTTACTCCACAAAATGCTAACCCTACGGTTATTGTTAGCAAGTCTAATATTTCTCTGTAAGTGTTAAATCGTTTTAATTGTTTGTTCTATAATTATAGTAGACTCTCACTAATCCGGCAGATATCGGAGCAGGGTACTGCCGGATTAGTGGATACGCCGGATTACTGGAAGCTCATTATTAAATGCACAAAATAGGTGTTTTATTGGACTTGTACAATTCTAAACTATTGTTTTAAACTTATATTTAAATGCCGGTAAAACAAACCACTTTCATCAGCATTGTAGACTTGGTCAGGAGTTAGGGCTAGTTCTTTAATGATTTCTTTGAACTTTTCTTTGTACGGGTCGACTGCAGCAACATCACAAGTAAGTTTTTCACCTGTCAAACTTAGCAAACAAATTCCAAACGTTTTTTTGAATTTTTCAAGCCATCCTTCACTAGCCTTAAAATCGTCTTTCCCTATTTTTTTTCCGCAAAATATCTTTGCTTTTTCTTTAAGAATTTCCCCTGATATCGGTGTGTGCCTATTCCTTTCTTGAATGGACCAAGCATATAGGCTATCCTCAACCTGAGGGAACTCGCCCTTTTTCAACATTTTCCGGACACTTTTAACATTGTCACTACTTTCACAGAAAGGCTTAATTTTGTCCCCGTTCTTACGTATGTCATGTATTGTAGCACGGCCGACTCCATATTCATTTGCTAGGTTGGTAAGCTTGTCAACCTTATCAAGTCTATTTAAAATCTCGTTTTTATGAATCAGTGTTAAAGTTTTGTGCTTCCGTTTACACTGAGACATTTTCACTCATCAATACATATCTTGAAATATAAATTAATCTACACTATAAAATGTCACCACACTCGACACCACAAATAAAACTGGTAAATATGTATGCCAGTAAATATGTGAACCACGAGACGGCGAGGCAACTGAGTGATCGCTAGCTGTTTGTTAACAATAGTTTCAGTAACATGTCTCAACTTAAAACCCCCAACACGCCCTTAAAAATACGTCGGATTAGCGCTGTGCCGGATTATAGAGGGTCTACTGTAATTGTTTTTTGATGTACCCAATCATGCTACCATAGATTTGTCAAAAATACTTGTATATTAAGAAGACTGTTTAATAATAAAAAGCTGATGGAAATATTTGCTTTTAAGAGGTTACTGCTTACTTATATTTGCTGGCAGGTTCTTTATCATTTTAAGTAAAGCATTATTGCTGAGACCAAAAATAATAATGTTTTTTCTCCCTCACAATTCACATTATCATATTTTATTAAGAACATATTAACACAAGCTGTACAAAAATAAATAGGGATACTGCTGCTATTTTAATTTTAATGCAATATTTACTTTGGCTAGCATTTTTTATATTATATGATTATAAACTGCATTGATACTTATTAGAAATAATTATGGCTTTTTAATGTAGGAAAATTTAAATATCAGATTTTGAAAAATAACAAAATAAAAGGTTTTAGTTTTGGATAGTTTAAAACTTTTCTCGTATTTTCTCTACTCTAGCTATTTGTATTTCTATTAACCATGGGAAGACATAATCTCGAACCCAAAGTTCAAAATATTATTGTAAGAACGAGCAACAAAGGTAATATAAGTTGATATCACAGAGGCGATTGGCGTAGTGCGCATTCCATGTTCTCTGTAGGCTCTTCGGCACTGCTATACTATACAGACAGAAATGTGGCTCATCAATAAACATGACAGAACTCCAGATGGTGTCCTGTTCTATGCTTTAGCGGCACCACATTCTTTTGAGCTTCTAGTGGCAAGATGTCGCTGCAAGTCAAATTTTATGAAAAATATCTTGAATGATAATAGTTGACCTTGATTATATATGTGGAAGAGAATGGTCCAGGTGGAGGTCAATAAATTTCTCTTAGCTAGGGAGAAATGTTTATTAAATACCCAACCGGGCACCCCTCCCCCTTGACAGCCCTAAAGAATACCTGCAAAGTGGACCGAAACATTGGCTATTTAATAAACGTTTCTATCTATCTAAGAGAAATTTATTGACGTCCACCTGGACCCTTCTCTTCCACATTTATGAAAAATAGTGTTATCTTCTCTAATCCTATTATCTTTTAAAGTAATCTTAACATCTTGTTGCTAAAGATACCTAAGATATCTCATCCCGAAGAATGGTTATGAATGCTGGGATTAGATAGTAGGACTTATATCTAGTGTTTCTTAACCTAATTAGGTTTTATTTTTCTATTTTGACAATATTTTATTTCATATCGAATTATGTTAGTCTTTTATAATTTTTTAGAAAATTGACGTTATTATTATTGAGCTTCTAGTTTACTTCTTCATTATATCTCATGTCCATCATTTATATATTAATTTCTTAAAATAGTTTTAAGCTTATATATATATTTTTTTTACAATATTTAATTTTTATATATTTATAAACTTTTTGTGTAGGACAAAACCTGATAACTGTGAAGAACATTTAAGTAATAATGTAGTTACTTCTGAACATCAGATATTTTACCAAGGTTTGTTCACTACTCAATTTATTATTGATTTATGTATTGTAATACATATTACAATTGTTATGATCCGTTCTATTTTTTTTCCAGGAGAATATAAAATTAATGACCAAAGTATAACTACTTCTAATCTTAACTTACAAGGGTATACTCAAGTAAGAAAATCTCTCTTATTCTTTGTAATTTTAGTATTATTTTTTTACCTGTAGTTCTAAAAATTGTAGGTTTAAGTAGTTGTTCTGTACTTTTTTTCTTTGTTTTATTTACCGTTTCCTGTTCGTTGTTTACTACTTACATAAGCTACTTTTCTTCATCTCACCATTAATTAAGGGGTGAAATGAGCTGTCTTGAAACATTAGCCATGATTTTAAACCAATATTTAAAATTAAATATTTGTTTAAGTGGAATCGCCAGAAACAAAAATGGTTGAAATCAATGACCACCATCTTTGGGTTCCCATCGTTTGTGATATAATAAATCATAGAGATTAGAGACATCGTCATTATATTTACCTTTATTTCTTAATAATCTCGTTTCTCTACTTACAATGTTAATCAAGGAGGTAAAACAATTAAAAAAAATATTGTGAGGGGGAGGGGTTAAAAAACGCCAAAGGAGATAAGCTTTGACCCATTTGATATTCATTTAGTATGCTCTCATTTTCACTGATATTATCTTTGGAAAAATTTAAACTATAGATCCAAACCTGAGTAAATTTTAATACATATACAATCAAAAAATAATTTGATCACTTTGCTTAATTATCGCCTACAAAAACTGTTGAAATAATACATTCATAAGGTGGGATAGCCACAGTAGAGAGAGGTTTTATTTTGAAGTCATCTTTTCCTACTAAAAATATTAATAAGAAAACTTTAAAAAGCAGGATAGGATAAGACATTATTTTCTATAAAATCATCCATTAACATTAAACAAAAATACACTGATATGAGCTGTTATATTTGAAAGTGGTATAAGTCCATTTGTATCTTTAAAAAATTGATTATTCTTTTAAATGATTTTAATAATTATTATTTGATCACCTAATTTAAAAGTGCTATAAGTATTATTCGAGATATAATTTAAATGGTGCCCTCTTTGCTAAGTGCAGAGTGAGTTAATTAACATTTGCCTGTTTGTCCTATTTTTAAAGTATTTCAAATGGAAACCTGAAGATATTGCGAATATGAAAAAAGGGTCTTATATCCTACTTTCAAATATAACAGCTCTCATAATCCAGCATTCACTCTATAAAAAAATTTCCTTAGATGGATACTTCTGAAAGCCATTCTGAAGTTAACGTACCCACGTCAGAAGAAAGCAAAACATTTATATTGGATCCGACACCTGCTCAGCTTGGCAAGGCTCCATTACAAAGAAGACAATCTATGGGTATGTAATTATGTCCTGTCATTTTTTTTATTAATGAAATATTTAATTTTAATTATTTTCTTCCAAATTAAATTTGACATAAAATTTTATGTTTTCAGCTGTGACATCTGGAAATGATAAATCTTTAGAAAAAAATGATTCAGTTAATACTAATCAAAGCTTAACTCTCTCTAATGACAACAATAATGAAGATAAAGATATGGTACCTGAATCTCCATCCAGCAAGAAAAGTTTTTTCAAAAAAAATGTTGAAGATGGAATGGACAGGTATTATGTGTGATGATAATACATTTTTTTAGTGTCCATGCTAGTTTTGAAGCTATATATTTTGTATAATGTTTTATGTAGGGTCTTAGAAACAGTAAATTTTGAGAAGAAGTTTTCATCTTTACCCGAGTTTAAACCTGATGAATGTCAGTCGCCCAGTGCCATCTCGGTGCCATCAAGCCCCCATGTGTTCAATGTACAGAATTTAAGAAAGAAACATCAAGTTACACGTAAGAGTTATTTCTATTTAAATAATTGTTTTTATTTTTATTAATATTTCTGATTTTCAGTATCATAGATCGGGGAGGGGTGATTAGAGAGAGGAAATGGGGTAATCTTGTTCTTTTAAGCAAAATCCTTATATGTTTATAATTATACAGTGAAATAACAAGAATAGCTGTATAAAGTAACAGAAACATTACATATCACTATTAATGTGTTATCATTTATAATAATATATTAACATTTTCCCCTAATGATTTTAATTAATCAATATTTTTCATAGATCTTGAGTCTTTATAAATATACATTTCATTTCATTATATTGGATTTTCTTAAATTAATTTGACATTAAATGTATGACATACATTGAAATAGTGGAATACCTTTAATTAACGGTTATGAATAATTACTTAGTAGTATTTGATTGAAATATTTTGTCTTAAAATAATAAATCTAATATGAACAGTTTTATTGTTTACTTTCATTAATGTTTTCCCTATCATTCCAGAGGAAGAAAGTATGAATTCAGATGGACCTCCAACTAAATCTGGAAAACTTATTGGTAGCACATTTTTTGGTCCAGATTTTAATGTAGATGCTTTCAAAGGTAAGATTTATTGGCTTAATACCTATAATTTTATTTTAATAATATTAAATATTACACTATTTTTTGTTCATACATGAAAAGTATGGTAAATACAGTCTTAGAGAAGCTTTTTAATTTAAGATGTTATCAAACCTCATATTGCTGTAAATCATGGGTCACATGACAAATCAGCAGGCTATCATCAAGCCAAAAAATTGAATCTGTGGAGTCAGTTAGTTCTTCCCATCAGTTTTAAAATAATTTTCTTCTTCTTTCCATCCATGGTCAGCTCAGCTGACCTAAGTATTGTCTCCCGAGACAAGGCATTCATGGACAAAAAATATAAGTAGAGTATGAACTAGATCATCATATTTTTTAGTCAGTTAGTTCTTCCCAATCTGTGGTTCGAATTCTGTGAAATTAGTTAAAAGTTCATAAAATATCTGTTTTAAACAGGAATACGAAAGCCTCTAGTATAAATTATTCATCAATTTCCACATATATCTTTAGTACCTTTGATTACTTTCTTAATTACCCCTATAAATTTTAGTTGTTGAGTGTAATGAAGCACTTGATGGTTTGTCTCCACAAACGCCAAAGACACCCAGCGGTGCCAGGGACCAGGAGAAAGGCCATCGTAAAGTTCTGGAGCAGAGGAGAGGACTTGTTATGCAATTGTTTCATGAGCATGGCTATTTTCCATCCACTCAGGCCACAAATGCTTTTCAGGTAATACAATCATATTATCACCCTACTTTGTTTTCTATAATTAAAATTTGCAATTCTTATAAAGTACTTATTAAATATACTTCAAGGGAAAGAAAGGGAGGGGGTGATAATGTCTTGATTTATTAAGCATCATTCCCATAAGGTTTAACCAGCCCTAGTTCAAATCAAACCCACACCTCTCCTAAATGCGAAAATAAATGTATCAATTGCATTTTCTATTTGAAGTTTTTAATTAGTACACTTCCATAATTCTAATTCCTTTATTTCATATTGTGATGCATTTCCATTTATCAATCATCTATACTTTAAATGCACATTTTTTTTTATTTAGAGGGTTGTCATTATATTCTGAACTATGGAAGATTATTTAACCATTGTTCATTTTTTTTCCTTTCTTTTAAAAAAAAATAATAATTTGTTTGTTCTTTTTCTTATGAAGAGCACAGATCAAGAATGTGGCAAACCTTAATGTTGAGGTTTTTACAATAAAGAATATTTGGTGCAGTAAGTTGTAGATGTAGATCTTAATTATTTTAGTTTAGATACATAATTAATAATAATAAAATAGGCATCTTATGGAATGCACCCAAACTCACAAATAAAAGAGATGTTGCTTGTCTCATTCTTGTTGAAGTTATTCATATTTATATTAAGCATCCCATTCTGCCCTGGTTTAGTCTAGTAAAGAGTTCTAGGTTGCTAATACCAATCATTCTTCTTTCCATTAGAACAAATATACCTGTTTGAATTTTCTTACTTTTACTTCAAGTTCTTGGCTTTCTGTGATTTCTTTTCTATCCAACTTTCTTTGCTTCAATGATTTTTTTTATAATAGGTATTTAATTGTTATATAAGAAAAAACTTTTAGAATTTAATATTTTGAGGGGATGTAATATTTTTTGTTCAAATATAGCATTTCATTGAAATTATTTTATTAATTCTGTCTCTATTTATTCCATTACTGTGCTATAATATTTAATTATTCAAGCTTAAAAACAAAAAAGATTGTTCTCAAGTAGCAAAATTGTTATGGCAGTGATTGTGTACCACTTATTTACTTTATCTTGAATAAAATAAAGTCTACACATTTCACTCTTGCTTGTGACCTCATGACCCCGAAGAAAACCTGCAATCTGGGTCCAAACATCACTTTCTTATAAATAGTTTATCCCCATTACAGGAATTCTTTCTTCCTTTGGCCTCTCCCTGAGCCATTTTCTACCCTCTTTATTTATTTTATCTTTACTTCTGTTTACAGGCTGCACATTCTAACATTTTCCCTAGTAAATCTTCACTTCAACTTAAAATCCGTGAGGTTAGGCAAAAACTAAAAGCTCAGCCTAATTTGACTCCTGGAGGGAATAATCTAATGAGTCCGCTCGAACCATCAACCCCGGGTAAGTATTTTTCATAATAGTGTAAAATTTACTTGATACATGCTCTATTTACTTTAATAATGTAAGTTGGTTGCATAACTTGCATAACAATACTTAAACTAATTTATTTATTTGTTGGTTGTTTTTACAGAATCAAATTGATTAATTACACAAAGTACATGATTTGACCAATCTTTTACACTAAATTTATTAGGAGTGCAATACAAGTGGTTGGTGTTTTGAGAAAGAGGTGTTGGATGGTCAACTATTTTAATTTTTTGTGGCCTTAATTTTCTTATGAAATAGATTTTTTATTTATGTAGTTAATTATCGTAAGATGAAGGTTGTCTTTTCGCATCTACTGGGATAGTTAATTTATCTTACCTGGAAATTTCAGTCATTATTCTCATAGAGTCTATTTGAGAATACATTTTGTAGAATAATTTTTTTTTTTTTGTGTAATTTAAGTGTTGTTTTTTGTTTTGTTTTTTTGCAATATTGCAAACTGCATATAAACTATAACATATAAAATGTATATAAACTGTTTTTAAAAAGCAATATTCTTCAATATTCAAGAGATATAAAGTTGAGGCACAAAATAAAGTATGATAAAAACTTAGATGTTTTAGCTTTTAATTCAAAATAAAATTTAAAAAATATCTCCTGTAACTTTTTCTGTTAAAAATGGCCTAAATAACCATAAAAATTTGTTTTACTATTTTTTCATTGTTTTATCATTATACTGCTTAAATGCTTAACAGGAATTTTTTGGTTTATATTTGGAAATTGCTATTCTAAGAATTCTTTTTGTGATTGGGTTTACTTTTAAGTTGATCTTAGTTTATTGTCTTTTCAAATTAGTGAAATAGGAGAAATACCGATTTGAGACCTGAGGAATACACTCTTAGAGATTCAAAACTAGTGGAAAACACTTATTACGGCTATAAAATTAAAAAAACATCCCTCCTCTGGGACCATTTTTCTTTCCTTTAATGAGCAATTGATGTGGGATCAATATCATTAATCCAACAAGTTAACATATGTTAAATTGTTGAAATAAACAAATTGATCAGATAATTTAATAATGAGGAGTCAGTGAATTGCCAAAACTAAAGAATGGTATCGTTATAGCAAATTGATGGCCCTTGAAAAAATTAGAGAAAAATACATTCCCTCTTTGTGCACAAAAACTGGTGAATCACAGCAGATTTAATAGTTTCAATGCATTAGTTGATGAGGCTGGTTATATTTTTTTTCATTCTTGCAACCCTTTATGGTGCAGCTCCATTCTTATTGGGCCTATCTGCATATAAATGTTCCGTATTACATTTTTGTTAAATAGGGTTATCGATTAAAATATTTTCTTCATACAGCTTCTAATATTCTTAACATAAACTCATTAGAGGTTGATGAATTAATGGTGTATATTATTTTAAAGAATATAAATGTGTTAGACAAATTTGAGATATTTGATCTAGTGTAAATTTTTAATAAATCTACACCGTTTTGCAGAACCCCATAATTCATAATTCTGATGATAAATTATTTTGATTCCAGTGTAAATGTTAACATTTACTGAATAGTGGACCAAAACATTGTCCGATAGAATTGATTTGAATCAGTGAGTTGCCTAGAACAGCTCCTTTTTTTACATGCGGAAAAGTGGATTGGAACTTTGATAATTGAAAAATGGTCTTTAAAAAACCAAATTAGTCATATGAACTCATATAACTAACCTCTCTGCTATTTGGTAGCATTAATCAACACCTTAATCGCAAATAATTTAATCTTCTGATACCACTTATGAATTTATCAAAGGAAAGTAAGTTTTATTTAAGGTTATGTTCCTTAGGTTTGACTTTCAAGTTTTGGATATACTTCTCAGGAGTTTTTAAGATGTGTGTTGATAATGATTTTTTCATAAACTATTTTCTCGTGGATACATTCTGAAATTTCCTTTGTCACCAAACAGACGTAGGTGGTTCAGGATCTGTTTTGGCATGATTATTCATTATTATTATTTAAATATGTCCTGTTTTGTATATATTATAAATTAGTAATTTATTATACTATTACAGTTCCTCTCTTCAGCAGAATATGTGACTGGACCAAGATTGTTTTCGAATGAGTTTCATTTCACCAAGTTTCCAATGAGAAGGTCATTATCAATATAAAATTGTATTTAGATTTGACCATTTCCATTTACTCTCTTTTTTTTCCCTTGCTTATCCACTGTACTGTCTTTCGATGGTCTCTTCACAATTCAAACTATAAAATCTCAATAATCTTTTATTTATTTTATTCAAATATCTATAAAATGTACTTTATAAATTTCAAATTTGAAAGGTTTTAGGAGTGTGATGAAAATGGGAAATTGGAGATTTAACTGTATTACCACATGTCAAATTTGGTCATGGATTAGTATGTTTTATTAACATATTAAATTAACCATTTCTCTTACTTAATACTATTTTGGAGTTATTTCTATTTCTTTCAATAGATTTTAGAAAAAGGGTGTATGTAGGTTTAAAAAACTATTGATGAAAACATGATAATGAAGACATCAAGTTTGTAAATAGAATAATTATTTTCATTTAATTGAAACGAGAAAAGAACTCATAAAAATAGTCATACTTTTAAAATAGTAAATTTTTACTTTGAGAAAAAATTATTAAAATACATTACCAGATTACAATACCAGCAAAAATAATGTATTACTTTTTTTGTTTTTAAGGCAATGGTATGAGACTTGAAAATTATCTTAGTTATATTTAAGATTTCTAATTGTTTTGAGAGTTGCTGAAAGGTGAAAGTGAGATGATTTGGTTTGGAAGTTTCCTTTTATGATTTTTAAAACTAGTATACTATCTGACAGTTTTATTGGGTTGTAATAATATCTCGTAAGATGCATTTAGTGACAAATATTTTCTCAATGAAGTCTCTTTCTATCACACGTAGCCTGCAGTGCACTGTTTTAGGATTATTCCTATTTATCCTAAGTGTTACTTGTTACTGATCTCTCTCTCTAAGTATAATTTATTGATTACTTATATCTTGCCATTCTAATACCCTGCCGTAATACTAATCCCCTACTATTTTTTAATTAATAAAATGAAAACCCACGCCTGTCTGTTTTATTACTATCTTAATCAAGTTTCTACTCCAATAGTGATATTTTAGTTAGTATTGCCCTGATGTGTAAGTAATATCAGTGTCCTAATCACTGAATTATAATAACAAAATATCAATTAAAATTAGTTATATTTTTTCTTGGTAATAAGGATTAAAAATAAAAGGATTTATATTAAAAAGTATTAAGCAATAATATATTAACATTGTTGACCCAGGTCTTGCGCCGCATACAAATACGGCAGGGCAAACACCTACAGGAGGAGTACCACCGAGCTCTAGTTAGCCCCCGACATCACAGCTTATGTATCTTGTCCTCTGTACCATAGGGCAGCCAGTTTTAAGATAACTTTACCATATTTGATCTCAGCACGGTTACCGTTCTATCACTTGCCTACACATTGTCCACACTTAAATCAAAGCACTAAAATCATTAGATTAATTATACATTGTTATTTTATTTGTATTTTATGAAAATTTGTGTGTGCTTTGATTGGTATCTTCTATTCAAAGAAGCTTTTTTTTTCTTTTTTTTTTTTTTTTTATCTTGCCTTTAGAATCGGCAAGTTAATTTTAATTGTAAAGGCAAGTTGGTGAGCGATTGGATTGTGGTGCCTCAAGTTGTAATTTATTTTACTTGGAGAAGACATTTATAAAAGATTCACCTTTTCTGGCTCACTGTAGAATTAAATTAAATTAAATTACTACAATCCTTATTAGAAAAAAAATAAGTGGTATATTGTAAATTTGTGTCATATTGTACTCTTATCAAATCTAAATTAATTGTATATTTTATTATACTTACTGCAGTTGCTAATTTTTATTAGCACTGCAATATGTGCTTTATACAAATGTATATAGGTAACTCGATTGTGTTATAGTCATCATAGGTAATTATAGTATAAATTAAAAAAAAAAAAAAATCTTTCAATAAATGTTAATTGTTTATGCATTTAAGTGCATATTTCTCAAACATAATTTGTTGTACCTAAATATTGTTATGTAGTCATATTTTAGTAGGTGTTTAGAATTCGGTCTCACCTACAGTGCATGTTAATTCATGATTCCTTTTTCAATTAGTATTCTTTATTTTATATTAATTGACAGATAGGTGCTATATAATATAAGTTTTTTTTTTCAATTCATGAAGTTTAGCACAACTTGAATTAATTTTTATATACAATTTTAATTTATGTTCAGGATTTGTTTCTCCTTCAGATTTTATAAAAATTATATATGGAGATACTGTTTATGTGTATTGTGTTTTCCTGTCTATTTTATTTTATATTTTAACAGACTGATCATATTAAATAATAGATGCTCTATTAATAAATTTCGGATTGACATTATAACTTTTTTTTTTATTTTACTGTGATTTTTGAAATTTGTGTATTATATTTACGTATGTTATTTGTTCGAAATAATTTAGGTTGAAAGATACATTTATATATTATTTATTGTTTGTATCTAAAAGACAAATTTATTATATGCTTTGATATTTGTTATATTCTTTATATTTGTTTATAATTATGTACCAGTGAGAAAACATATGAACCAGGATCATAGTTAGCTGTTTTCACGTTTTACTTATCAGAAATTGTTTTTCCTGATTCCTATGGTTTTAAAAAAATATCTAAAGAAATAATTATGTAGGATATAAAAGTTAAGAGATTTTCATTTTATGTTCTAAGCTTTGTTGTATGTAATCAATTCTTTGTTTTAAAGTATTTTTGGATTGATCAGATAAATTGAAATTAATTATTTTTAAAATATGTTATTAAAGGTGCCTTACTGTTGTTTTATTTGAATTGAATATATAATGTATTTATCGTTTATCATTTAAATAGTAATTTTATATTCAACCAATACTTTTAACATTCTTAATTTCATTGTCTGTTCTATAACTTACATACGACAAAGTTATCCATTTTTTTTTCTTAAGTCAATGCTTATTATACTTGAAAATTGTAGTTGTAAAGGAGAGACCAAACCATTTTATGCTCATTCACCTTAACCATTATTTTAAAGAAATCTTAGAGCTATTTTGTAGTTTATTTATTCACTTTGTTTGATATAAATTATACTCATTTTATTTATCATTTTTGTTTTCAATATAAATTTGAATATACTTAAAAATAATAAACAAATCTCCTTAATTACGGTTTGGTCACTTCTTCCATAGAAGTAGTAAAAGCGCAGTGTCATATTATTCTTGATGTATACTTTTTAAAATAATTCTTTATGCAAAATGTGTGCTATAAAACCCATTTAATAAATGTGATAGCAATTGTAATTGACAAATCAGTGCCACTTTTGTAAATACACAGAAATTTTAAAGTTAAAAATATTTATGAATAAATTATATTTTAGTGTAATAATAGAACCTCTGTTATTGATGGGACTAACTTTAATAAATGGGGAAGTGAGTATAAATTCATCTATTATTAGCTTTAAAAAATATGAAATTATTTACTAAAATCATAATTGATACATATTATTTTCCTCTAACTAATTAAGTTTAGTATTGTGAAGAGCTTAGATTTCTCAACAATATTATTAATTTATGACATTTAGATGCTATGGTTCAATGAATTTTTCACTGTTCTGTACATTATTGGTATCTTAGTTATGTTAAACCTCAGAAAAAAATTATTGGAGTCTGAATTAAATAATTTTAAATATCAATTATAATTTTGCATTTAAGAATGATACTTGTGTTTCAAATGTGCTTTCTTTAGCTTTCATTTTGCTGTTAAAGCAAATGAAGGCTTTAAAAATATATAATCCTTCCATTAGAAAACATTAATGTAAATAACAATTTGTATTACATAGCACAACATTGAACAAGAAAATAAATGATACAGTAAAACATTTATGTTTTTATCATTTTAAAGATCGGCCAAGATTCTTATTTTTCACTTACTAGACTGTCATATGAAGGTAAAAGTTTGTTTTTTCGTCATAAAAATTAATTTAAGTTAACTAATTACCCATTAAAAATAATTGTATAACATTCATTAAAAAAAACCGCATCAATCCAAAAAGTTGTAATTCATTTAATATTTGCTGCAATACATAAAAGTTTGCAGACTTTTATGTATACCAATAATATTTATGGTATACATGAAAGGATTTACTGGGCCCAGTTTAAAGAAGAAATAATATTTTATTTTGTCATTATTTGTATGTAATTATTTACTATTTACAATGGCTCATTCTTAATTTCTGCAACAAGACCACAAGTTTACAGTATAAGAATAATTATAAAAGTGAATACAATATGAAGGCCATAAATTCTTTATTGTGAGTAGGGCGATATACTCTTTATGAAATCTTATATTCATGATACTTGGACATTTCCATGTAAAGAAGAGCTTACTTAATATCAGAAGCCACTCCAAAGTAGGTATAATAGATTCTGAGTAGTTTTAATAGGGTTTCATTTAATTTACTCATTCCCATTCAGTTTGACAAGTTTTCAAATTTTAAAATACCATTATATAGATTATTTGGTAGTCATTAACATTTGTATAAAGCTCTGACTAGAAGTTATAAAGTTTATATTAATTTATAAGTTTTAAACTCATGATTTGATAGGAGTTGGCTATTTTATTACAGTTGGGAAAAATAGCTTAGAGCTGTTCAGGAGAAGAACCTAAAGCTATGTTAATTTAAATTTTTGATAGGATGTAACTTTTAAGTTGGATCCTGGTGTCCAAAGAATGGAATCTCTTGGGGATTCGTAACTCAAAAGAGAAAGGGAGTTGACAGCTGATATAATTTGAATGATAATCATGAGCAAAAGCCAACCATAGTAATTTTGTCACATAAAATGACAACAGTATTAGTTTTTATAAATACAATGATGACAAATTTAACAGTTAAATTGAAAGCATTTAATTACCACAAATTCTGCAATCTATCAGTATCTCAGAAGTTATACTGACAGCACATTAATCATGAATTATCAATTCCTTAGGAGAAGTAACTGTTATATGCATATGCATTGTAAGAAAATTCATTATTTATTTTTTTTATATTATAGCCATCTTTCGACCATGTACAAGCAATAAGTTGTTTGTAATGATATATTACAGATGATCGTATTTTGATCATATCTATTGGGATAAATATTTTTGTATATAATAACAACTATGGATGTATTTGAAGAGAAAACAACGTCAGGGTGAACTAGAACTTGCTAAGAAATTCCTAAAATCCCAAAATTGTTTTAACAATTCATAACAGATAAATTGGTGATTATTCCGCATGTTGCCGCTTTAACTTGAGTCACAAGTTTTAATTTTTCATTTGTGTTCCTTTTAATATTTTCCAAAAATATAAGTTATCATGAGCTTTAGTGTGGAAAAGAGAATGTTATTATGGGAAATTTGGTAATCTAGAAATGAACATTTCAACAAACATTTGTCATCTATATTTCGAAATGTTAGTTAAAAATTCTATTTCTTGATGAAATGATAATAAAAATCTACGCATTACCCATTATTACGTTCTCCATTCTATACCAAAGCTCACAACAACTTGTATTTTTGTAAAATATTAAGAATTAAACAGTTGAAACTTGTAACTCAACTAGAAGCGACAACCTGAGGAACAGATGCCATTAAATTCTTTATTATAGCCTTGGGTTTAGAAAACATCACCTCGCCAGTAATGGATATGGTCTGAATTATCAATCTTTAAAAGGGGGTTAAATGGTATGGGAAGGAGACGATTATAGGGGAAATTAACAGATAATAATTAATAATAAATCCCAAAATGTAAAAACTCCAAATTAAACTTTATTTAACATCCAAATATTTAACACCTTCAATAGTTAACCCAGGAATAGTATCTTCTAACAAAAAGCACCTAAACTCAAAACTAATATTACGAACTATATTATTTACAACTAATTTCTTTAAATTATGAAACCTGTAGAAGCCATTTAAACCATTATCAGTAACATTAAAACAATCGCTGATATCCAAATATTCAAGAGTTTTAGCATATTCACCACTGATCTTGTCTAGAAACCAATCATCTACATTAGGACAATTTCTTAAACTAAGCCACTTAAGTTTTCCTAAATTAGTCAAATTAACAAGTCCTTCATATCTGATCTTGGTGTTTGATAAATCAATACATTCAAGATACAAGTTTGGAACATAGACATTTTTTAAGTCGGCACAAACATCTTCATCTTCTTTCATTTGTATCCACTTATCATCATTGCGAAATTTAACTTTACCTCCACGATAAACAATGAAATGGGCAGCAGCCAAATCACATCCTAGAATCTCATGTCTCTCTTTAATATATCTTTGATGAAAAATTTGATAGTTCCTCTTAGTATTATCTTTAATATCGTTTATTTGTTGTTGTGTTATAGTGAGAGGATTATATCTGAACATATTAGGAACTCGATTTTTCTTAGGAGCAAAAGCTTTTAATAAACGTGTCATAGGATATTCATTATCTCTATTTTCTTCTTTAAGAGGATCTGATATATCTTTAGATGAATTTGAAAATAATCTCAAACAAGAAATTCTAGGTATGATGTTTAGTTCTAAAAAATAAATAAAAATTATATAATAACACGCATGAGTGAATAAATATTATGTAAACAAATAAAACTATTTATTATTAACCACCTCTGCCTTGAATGGCATGGAACACAAATTGTCTTATTTTCATCCTTTCAAACTGAAAATTCCGGTTTTTTTTTAGACAAAAAGATAACCTACCACAATTCTATTGCCAAAGCCAAAGAGATCAACTCTTTAAAGATGAAATTAACTATTAATATAGAACAATACTTTTACAGCATTCTATCCTGTAGAAAAATACATTTTGAATACTGACTGAATTAAAATGTTTTAGTTAGGATTCTCAAACTCATTAGTTTACGGGATACAAGCCTATTTTGCAATGGGATTAGGTATTCTTAAATGTAATTTATCGTTAATTACATATAATAGGAAACGTATAAAATTTAACTCTACTTAAAATTGGTATTGACACATTTTCACGTTAAATGTTACTCAGGAATAAGTTTAAAAGTGCTTCATATTAATATTATACAGTGGCAGTCAAAAGTAATTGCACTAATCCAAATTTCATTAAGCCAAATATTGGCCCTTAAGTTATATTGGAATGAAATAAAATCACACAACTTTTTCAATTGAAAAATCTTTTATTTACACAGATCTTAAAGTGATAAATAATCAATTAAATAAAACTAATCAATAAAAAAAATATATAACCCAAAAAAAGGATCTTTCAAAAGTATTTGCACAAATTTAATTGTATTTGTTTACAAACATTATTTTGTTTGTTAAGAGCTTAATTCCATTCAGGATTAGGGGGATTGTAATGAAATTTATTTAGTCTATAATGTTCTGTATCTAAATAAACATGTCACTAAAGAAAGGCGAATTTTCTATTGCGACCTGAGAAAAGTATTTTTGCGAAACAGTGGAAAAACATTTCAGGAAATTGGTCAAACCTTGGGTATGCGCTTTTCTACAGTTCGTTATATTATTAAGAAATATTACGAGACAGGAACCAGCAGCAACAAGCCACGAAAAGAACGGCCAAAGGTATTGACACTCAGAGAGTGCAGACACATAATTAATGAGGCAACAAAAAATCCATAAATTAGTTCTTGACAACTGGTAGATATGTTGGCTTGTACTTGAAATAGGCAAGTAAGTGAGTCTTCTGTAAGAAGCGCCCTTTATCAAGCAAATATGCACGGTAGGATACCAAGGAAGAAACCGTTTTATCAGTGAGGTTAACAGAAGAAAGAGACTTGAGCTTGCAAAAGACTACATTAACAATCCTGTAGAATTTTGGCAAAATGTTCTATTTAGCGACAACAGCAAATTTAATATATTTGGGAGTGATGGTAGGAAGTACCATTTGGCGAAAACCTTACAAAGATTTAAAAAGAGTAAATGTTCGAACAACTGTGAAACATGGAGGAGGTCGTGTTATGGTTAGGGGATGCACTTCATTTCATGGAGCTGGTAAACTTGTTCCGATTGAACACATCTTAAATGCAGATGGATATGTCAACATTTTGCGCCATAATCTACAAATCAGACTAAAAAATTGGGGATTGAAAATTCTTACATATTTCAACAGGATAATGATCCTAAACATACTACGAATAAGACCAAGGAGTGGCTGTTGTATAATGTACGAAGAAGGCTTCTAACCAAAATCCGGACCTTAATGTCAGAAAACTTATAGCACATTTCAGAACAAAGGATTCGAAAATACGTCATAACCTCCAAAAAAACGCCTGATAGAAGATTTGCTTGAAGAGTGGGAAAAAATCGAGCCAGAGTTAAAAAAAAAATCTTGTTTATTCTATGCCAAGGCGTCTTCAAGCTTTTATCGATGGAAATGGATTGCACACAAAATATCGAAAAATAAAAACAATATACATATGCATTATATCATACAAATTTTAATTTGTGCAAGTACTTTGAAAGGAATTTTTTTGTGCTGTATTTTTTTTTTTATTGGTCAGTTTTATTTAATTGATGTTTTAACACTTTAAAACTTTTCTAAATAAAAGATTTTTCTTTGAAAAAAGTTGTGTAATTTTATTTTATTCCAATATAGCTTCAGAGCCAATATTTGGCTTGTGCAATTACTTTTGACTGCCACTGTATATAAATCCGATACAAATTTTGAGGGAATAAAAGTTTATTTATTTGATAGAAGCTCCTCATAATCGACCCTCTTCTACCACTTAAAGCCGTGAAAAGGAAGGAAATAATTATTATTTTGAGGTGTGGACATGACTTGGCTAGGGTTGTTTTTTATCAAAAGTTGAAAAATGGTATACACGTTTATAGGTGGACGACATGTTAAGAAAAATAAGATAATGCGTAGAATATTCGGTATGAAAAAAATTAGTACGCCAAGGAATTCAGATTTACACAACGCGGAATTGCAGTGGATTTACTCTTTTAATATTTGAATTTATAGCATCGCGAAGATTGAAATAAGCTAGTAAAATACTTGGATTCAGTAACGACTGTATTGTTAATAAGTACTAAAGCAACTACAAAATGTCTGAGGGATAGATCAACAATTAAATGGATTAAAGAATTGGGGTTGGGCGGTAACGTGTGGATGGATATTTGTAAGCAGCCATTTGTGGTAATGGCACTGAGTATTTGGTTTAGTTAAGCCTTTTACTATTATTAACATTTCTATAACAAAATATAGATTTCAAGTATTTTGCATAGCATTGCGCTTGGGAATGTTAAGTTTGCAGGGCATTTACATTAATCATGTCCATGTATTTTTGTCAGGTTATCTTTAAACAAGAACTTTTACTCTTTATTTTTCCACGTCGATAGCTTGTACTTTGTTTGACCCTTACAAAAATTATAAATTGAACCCGGATATTGTTTTGCTGATATTTACGTCTGTATATGTACGTTACTCATGTAAATTCTAACCTCTCTGACGATATCATCTGGTATTTTGGTTTACTCTTTTTTGAACGACAGTACTGGCAGTTGACTGATATAGCCTTTTTCAGATTTCGTTCGTGTTGTTTGATATGTTGATTAGTTAAAATAATGAGGTCTTTTCATATTTTTCGAAAAATAACCAAGAACGCTTTAGTTGGAAAAAAACAATTTTTTTCAACTATACCTCTTAATAAAAATGACAATACTTGTTTTAATTTATTGAAGTCTAGGATAAAATTTTCTGGACCCCTTACAGTGTATGATTACATGAAATATGTTTTAACTAATCCCGTCAGCGGTTATTATGTTACTAAAAATGCTATTGGGAAACAAGGTGACTTTATCACTTCTCCTGAAATTTCTCAACTTTTAGGAGAAGTAAGTATCTGAAATTTTAAAACAATTTAGGATTTAGCTAACCCTTAGCGTGCTTAGCCTTTATTTATTATTACTTGATATATTGATTGAATATAATTTTTATTTTTTTATTGGTCTTTAATGCTTTTTCCTACTCATGTTATGGCCAATAGGATATGTTACTACTATAGGTTGCCAGCTTTTCTAAGGAGAGTAGGAAAGTCAAGATTTATTCCATGGGTCCACCACCAAATAAATTTTAACTTGCCAGGTTTGTACCATTGTCACAGCAGTTTTGTAAGTGTAGCAGTATTGGTTGTGAACTTATTGATCTCCAAATTTTATAGTGGAGTTGCAAAATTTTTCCTTCTAATCCTTGAGAGTGTTGATGTAATCTGATAGCTATCCTCAAGATGACCACAAACTATAGAACATGATGGTTTATTATTTTTTTTTTTTACAATTTTTCCACAGTTATCTAATTATTGAATCCCAATTATCTATGGAATCAGTCAATATTTTCTAATTTGTAAGGCAATAATATTTTGTTCAACTGGTTCTTTCATTTCCCCCCACTAAACTTCCCATTACAGTTTATTAATACTTATGCACTTGCAGTTGCACAATAGTTCAATTTTTGGCAAAGGATGGTTAGGTTGTCTGTCGCAGTCATACCCAAACTGCATCCACTGTTTGTGAGTTGAAGAGTCACATTATAATGACCTACAGGGTGGCGAAATATTAATTTTTTTACATAAAATATTATTTGTTTAGACTCTTGTAACTGCTTTAGAAGAATTTTTCTTCTTTTATTCAAGGATTATTAAGCATAAGGAAGAAAATAGTTGGGGGTGCAGTCAAATGAAAACACTAAATAAGTGGTAGCTTATTTAATTATGTGCCGACGTTTCGACCCACTTTGTGGGTCATCTTCAGAGCTATAGGAAGCTGTAGCAAGAGTAGACGCTACAGCTTCCTATAGCCCTAAAAGCGTCTACTCTTGCTACAGCTTCCTATAGCCCTGAAGATGACCCACAAAGTGGGTCGAAACGTCGGCACATAATTAAATAAGCTACCACTTATTTAGTGTTTTCATTTGACTGCACCCCCAACTATTTTCTTCCTTATGTCTACTTTCCAGTCAACCATCCCCTCGCTTCTCAAGGATTATTAAGGTTAAGAAACATCAGGCTTCATAGTGTTGTGGAACTATTTTCTGTCTTTGTTGCCAGTATTGGTTTATCTTTTGGCAAAGGCGAGTTTTGGAAATCACATATCTCAGCTGTTACTATTCAAGCCCATTTTTACTTACTGTTATTTCTGAATGACCATCTCCATGGTAGACTTTTCAAATACTGCCACCCAATGACAGTGCAAAAAGTTATCGGCCTTTTAATTATTATGTATTGGCAATAAATCATCATTACACTGGTATTAAGTTTTACTACTATCAAACTTAGCATTGCTATATTTCTTATAGAATTAGAAAAATAATCCTTTAGTATTTAACTAACCTCAAGCTAATTATTTCCAATAACTCAACCTTATGGTAATTAACAGTTATTATTTTCCCACTCATCCAGAAAATTTAAAAATGACTGGCTACAAAATAGATCTGCAATTTTGTTGCTCTTCACAATTCCTGGATCAGATCGGTTTTGCTAGTTTGTCTAAGATTATTTATTTCTTATTATTTGGTCTTGTTCATTACAGCAATATAATTTGCCCTTTTAAATTGCAGATATACAACTTATTCAGTTATATTTATTTCACCAAGGTCCCATATACTCATCTATATTTATTTTTTGTAATTTTGTTCAGATAACTTATTTAAAACAACCTTACTTTTTTAGATGGTTGCTCTGTGGGCTTTCAATGAATGGAGAAAGGTAGGTTCTCCAAAACCTCTCCAGTTAGTTGAATTAGGACCAGGAAAAGGATCTATGATGCAAGACATTTTGCGGGTACCAAGCTTCTTTCTTTATGATTTTATTCTATCAATAATTATATATTTTTATAATTATTTTATAATGTGTAAATTATGACATGTTACAGGTCTGCAAGCAATTAAAATTGAGTGAACATATCAATGTTCATTTTGTTGAAGTTAGTGATGAGCTCAGTAAAGTTCAAGGAAATAAACTTTGCACGTCCATTTTAAAGCATCAGAATGAAACTTGCTATCAAGAAGGGAAAACAGAAAACAATGTGCCTATTTATTGGCACAAAGCGATTCAAGATGTTCCCAAAAACTATACTTGTATTTTAGCTCATGAGTTTTTTGATGCATTACCTGTTCATATTCTGAAGGTCTCACTCTGAACCTTATAATTAAAATATTATTTAATGCATAATTCAAGTATAATCAAATTTCCTGACTGTTAAAGCAAACAGTAGGTGGTTGGCGTGAAGTTTTAATAGATCTCGCTGAATGTGGTACCAAACTTCGTCATGTTATCTCATCTGGTCCTACCCCAGCTTGTGTCTTTAGTAAAGTAAGTTGTTTCCAATAGATAATTTATAGGATCTATTTTTCTCCACTCAACTAAGTAATCTGTAATTTAGTACTCCAATGGTCGAGATTATTTTGAAATTAGTCCGCAGTCAGGTCTTATACTTGAGCATATTGCCTGTACATTAGAAGAACATGGAGGTTTTGCCTTAATTATTGACTATGGTCATAATGGAGAAAAAAAAGATACATTTAGAGTGAGTAATATTACAGTTGCATTTGTGGATTTAAAAAAAAATGTGTATTTATTTTTTAATATTAATTTCTTTCTTTTTTTTTTTTAAGGGTTTTAGAAACCATCAATTAGTTGATCCATTAGAAGCTCCAGGGACCTCTGATTTGACTGCAGACGTTGATTTTGCTTTCCTTAAGAATGTGACTAAAGATAAGTTACTTTCTTTCGGTCCTGTTTCACAAAGATCTTTTCTGAAACAATTGCATATAGATGTTCGCTTGCAGGTTATATAATAATTACAATATAATTTTGCATCTAACCAGGTTTATTTTAAAATAATTTAGGAAAAAAACACTCAAATTCGTCGACGTTTAAACTTAAATTAATTATATAATAAAAACAAATACATATTAAAAGGTTGGTAAAGTCTGCACTTGGTGCCCTTAATGTAATAGATGACTAATAATTTACTATTAACTCCCTTTTCACCTAAGAAAATTGGTTATTTTGTGTGATTTATTTCCTTTGATATTTTTTCCAAGCACTATATCATAAAACTTTTGCTGATCATTCTTTTTTAGTTAGAAATGCCTAGCACACATTGTTGATATAGAAAAAATAGTGTCCCCTGTGCTTCCTCACTCATCAAATATATTTCCATTTTTCCAAATAAATTATTGCTGGTATCTTTAGCTTAGATCCATATATTTCTTTTGTCGTTGGTACACCAATTCCCCTTCCAATCTCTGAAAGTTGGCATTTAAATCCTTCTTATTTGCATCTTCATATTCGTTTGTTTTTTAAAAATTGAATTGAAAATTAATTAATCAGTAATATAATGAAAGTACACTTTTACACACACATCTATACATATAAAATGCTTTGTCCTGAATGACTGACTGACGGATCAATGCACAGCCTAAACTGCTGATCGCAGAGACCTGAAACTTGGAGGGTGTGTTCTTTGCATGGCGTAGGCATCTGATAAGAAAGTATTTTCCGAAATTCTACCCCTCAGGGGGTGAAAAAGGGGGGAAAAGTTTGTATACTTACACACATGTTTCTTACTCGCAAAATCTTAGTATTTTTGCTGAACAAAACAAATCAAGTAACATAGTTCACTTCTCGCTGCTGCCGTACGACAAGTGAAACCGTTATACTAAGTAATCCTTTTCAATAAATTCAATAACATTACATACTAATCCTTTACTGAGACGAACAACAGTAAACTTCTGTCCGTCCCGTTTGTTAATCAGTGTCAATGTATGTTTCACGGCTGTGCTGATCCGTCTGTGATGAAATTTGATATGGATAATCTCAAGCCTGGAGAAGGGCATAGGCTACTTTTTGTCAACACACCACTCAGGCGAAGTTTATATAAAACTTTAACCTGATTGACTAACACACCCAGCGGTAAACGCACAGCAGAGACCATTGAACTTAGCATCTTGAAATTCGCAGATAGGTTCTTTGTATAGCTTAAATGAGCACTAAAAAAGGAATTCGGACAATTCCACCCCCAAGGGTTTCCCCCTTAATATAATAGGGGTTCAAAGATTGTATGGAATCCGTCATTTTTGAAGTTAGACATCTGAAATTTCGGATGTACAAGTAACTTATAGTTAAAAAAAATTAAATTATTTATTTAAAATGATCTGTCACAAAACTTTATGTGGCAGACCAAATTCCACAAGAGGGACGCCGTGGGCAAAAGGTAGTATAAATATACAAGTATATCTAAATGTTTCTGGTCTATTAACCAAATTAAATATAAAATTCATTATAACTGAAGTACAATGATATAAAACTTGTTATATCCTTATATAATTTTATTTTATTTTTATCACAGATACTTTTGAAGAACTGTAAGAATGAAAAAGAAAAAAATGAAATCCTTTCAGGTTACCATATGATCATGGATCCAGATAAGATGGGAGAATGTTTCAAAGTGATGTCATTGTTTCCTGCTGTTCTCAAAGAATACTTTAATGATTTACCTGTTATAGGCTTTGTAAATAAATAACTATTTATTAGTTCTTTTTTAAGTATTTATGGTACAATAAAATGTTTTTTTTTTTCTTTATTTGGTATTAAAAATATACTTATTTGTAAATTATATTGTTATTAAAAATTTTATTTCCTTCCAAGAAGGTATTTTATTGAAATTATACAGCATCTTGTATTTCATTTATCCTTAAAGCATCCAGAGAAGGTTGTTTCTGAAAGGAAAAAATCACAATATGTTTTAATAGTGGGGAATTCCATACTTTTAAACATTGTATGTACAAAAATTACTTACAGTCCAGTACTCATCATCCCAAGTTTCAAAGAAATTAAGGAAATGCTGTGGTTCTTTTCCTTGTTTTATAGTGATCACTGCATTTTCAGTTCGTTGTTTTTTCCCCAGGTATGCCTAAAATCAGTTACATTATGTTAGGTGGATTTGTTACTTACTTCTTAAATTTGTTAATATTAGCTTACACCTCGTAAGTATAAAGTATTAACTATGAAGAATATTTATTGTTTAAAAATTTCTTTAAGAGCAATGAAATTTGCAGGCAAAGAATCATACACTTGCAAAAATATATGGGCTAATCAGCAAATATTGTTATTCCAAGGAAAGGAATGGCAATTTAACTTCCTATTTGCAATTTAAATTTTTTGAGACGTTTTATTGAAAAATAGGATACTATATAGCTTAATTGGGGTGGTGCTTAGCTCTGAGTCGCCTGTCTAGATTTGGGTCTTTCTGTGGAAGATAATTATCAAGTTTCTGCTGAAACTGGTGTCTTGGAAACACCCAGCCTCCATAAATTGTGTCCTGATTCTGCAGTGGGTTGAAGGATAAAACACGTGTGGAAGAAAAAGGTCCGGGTGGAGGTCAACAAATTTCCCTTAAGTAGGGAGAAATGTTTATTAAAAAGCCAACGTTCGACCCACATTGCAGGTCTTCTTCAGAGCTAGATATGCAAAATACAGACAATTAAAAATTATTAAATTATGGTAATTATAATTAATAATTTAGTAATTTTTATTGTCTGTATTTTGCATATTTAGCCCTGAAGAAGACCTGCTATGTGGGTCGAAACATTGGCTCTTTAATAACCATTTCTCCCTACTTAAGAGAAATTTATTGACCTCCACCTGGACCATTTTCTTCCACATATATATACAAGGTCAACTATTATCATTCAAGATAAAAGAGGTGGTTAAGTCAGACTACCTTCTCTCGTAACCATTCATCAGATTAGACAGTATGTCTATGGTTTTTTATAGATATGCAAGTCTTTTATTACTTGATGCAAGTTCTGGGTTTAACGTCCTTATTAATTGTAATTAAGGTAGGCAAGAATGGTTATTCCACTCATCTAACCTGAGTGAGAAGATCAAGATTCATTGTGTGGATCCCCCAAACGGTACTGGATAAGAGTAGGGATTGCTAAGATGATGCCGTAGCTTGTCAGCACTCATGCAATACTTAGTTAAGTACTCAACCTTAGACCATTCATGGATTGTATTGCTAATTTTAATTTTTTTTTTTTTTTTTTTTTGTAAGTCCTCTAGTGCTCCTCCTAATGTAGTAGGGGAGGGTGGGCCACAATGAGACATTGTAATTTCACAAATAACTACTTCACAGACAACTTCTGCCATTTAGGTGTGATAAGCAGAAACTAATTGCTACCCATAATTCCTTGTTGCAAATGGCTGCTAGCTCATGTTTTACAGAAACAGTTTTTTGTGATTGTATGTACTTGCAACTTTACTTTTATAGAAGTTTCCATCTCCTGTCATCTGGATTCATTTGAATAATAAGAGGTAAGTGTTGTCTATTTTTATATAATTTAATAATATAGCTCATTATTATAACCTATAGTTTTGTTAAATTATAGTGTGTTTTTAACAAAAAATAAATTTTTGCCATTTTGCTGTTTGGGCCACAATGAGACGTCTCATTGTGGCCCTGAGCAAACAAACCAGACTATAGAATTTAATTTTAATATATTTTTGGACAACTTGTAAAGATTAATAATTGGTAAATGTGTATTACATAGCAAACATTCTTTAAAAAAAGAAAGAAAATGTATAAATATTATTGCTTATTATTTATATTTTTTAGTTGTGTGAGGAATAGAATAGCAAAAAATGAATTTAAATAAAAAAAAAATAGTTATGCAGACAAATTTGTAAGTTTTAGTAGATATTGATAATGTATTTAGTAAGGTTATTATTATATCTGTGTTTATTTTGTCTTATTTTAGGTTAATCATGTCTAGAGGTAGAAAGAGAAAAAGTGACAAGGGGTCATTCTCAGAAGTAGCAATGCAGAGGGCGAGGGCTGTACAGCAAGTATTAGTTGGAGTAGATGCTAAGAAATTATCACTTCGGAAAGCTGCAGCTGAAAATGGAGTGAAATTTCAAACCCTTCAAAGGTATGTTAAGAAGAAGCAATTGAATCCAGAAGAAAAAATTAGGATGACACCAAATTATAAAAGTAGATTAATATTTACTGAAGCAGAAGAGAAATCTTTAGTAGAATACATGATTCAGTGTTCTAAAATGTGCTATGGAAAATCCACAAAGGATTTTAGAGAGTTGGCATATGAAATGGCAAAAATAAATAAGAAGAAAATACCAGATTCTTGGGAATCTAATTTAAAAGCAGGGATTGACTGGATGCAGGGATTTATAAACCGTCATCCTGAAATAAGTATTCGACAGCCAGAAAGCTGCACTATTTCTCGTGCCACATCATTCAATAAGAAAAATGTAAATAAGTTTTTTGATAACATACAAAATGCTTACAGTAGGTCTGAAAAATTTGCAGATGGCAGTCGGATATATAATTTAGATGAAACTGGAACAACAACAGTACAGAGACCAAAAAAGTTTTGGCACCAAAGGGTATGAAACAAGTCAGTCGGTGTACAAGTGGTGAGCGAGGTGACTTGGTCACAACATGCTGTTTCGTAAGTGCATCAGGAAACACTTTACCACCAGCGATGGTGTTTCCACGCAAAAACTTTAAAGCACATATGACAAATGGTGCACCTCCTGGAACTCTAGGACTGGTTACAAATTCAGGATGGATGACAGGTGAAGTTTTCCCTACAGTTATGAAACATTTTATTTTTCACAGTGGATCTACTGTCCTAAATCCAACCATTTTGATTTTGGACAATCACAAGAGTCACTTGACTATAGAAACACTAAATATAGAATGAATTCCTATAGTTCTATTCCAACTGACACTCCTGAGAAAAATAAGCTTAAAGCAATTTTTAAAAATCGAGAATTGCTAAAGCGTAAAATACCCTTTGTAAAAAAGGAAAGCACACAAATTTCTGAAAGAAATAAAAAAGTTGAGAAAATCACAAGATTACTACAGTGATTCAGAATCTGATGTCAGTGTAGAAGAAGTGAGCGAGTTTCCCGAAGTAGACTATTCTTTAGATACATTAGCTGTCAATGATTTTGTTCTAGTTCAATTTTCTACCAAAAAGACAACAATCCACTATGTTGCACGGATTGAGAAACTGGAATCGGGGGAAGTTTACGTTAAATTTATGAGAAAAAAAACTAATGAAACCTTTATATTCACACAAAATGATGACACGTCAGTGGTAAAAACAAATGATATTATTCTTAAATTGCCCCAGCCATCTATTTCAGGGGGTACATTTCGAGCTGCAAGTTCATTCTCTTTTGCTGTAAAACTAAACCAATATAATGTCCGTTAATTGTCTGCATAATTTGACACTTTTTTTTCTTCACTTATACATGAACTTTATTTCTCAATGCACTACATATTGCATTGGTGTTCATACCTACTACTAGTATTTTTAAAACCAATCATTTTATATAAATTTTGTACAAAATTTTAAGATTATTTAGTTGTCTCATTGTGGCCCACAGAATGTCTCATAGTGGCCCACCCCAGGGCCACAATGAGACTTTTATTTTTATTTTTTTTAAATGTAATAAAAGTACTTTTTTCATACACATGAGGTTAAAAATTGGTGGGATGTATAAGTATTTAGTGAAATATTGTACCTGATATGTTTTTTGTACCGTAGAGTTCAATAAAAAAATAATAAAAAATTTTAAGTGTTTTTTGTCTCATTGTGGCCCACCCTCCCCTAAATTAATAGATCCAAAATTTGTTATTTTTACCTTAACTAATTCATAAGCATTTTTCTTTTCTTCATCTGAAGCATCATTTCCAATCCAAACATATACTGCATCTCCTGCATCGAGGATCATAACATCATCAGCATTCATGTCCTGTAATGAACCAGAGAAGAAATTATTTATATTGCAATTGACTTTTGAAAATAGTTTAGGCTTATTTTTCCAACATTATATTCTATTTATTAGATAATTTATGTTAAGTACTGGATCAACTGTTAAAAAAAAAGAAGGTTTATTTCAAATATTTATTAATCTATATATTTAATGGAAGGGAGGGGTGAACTTATTTTGATTTAAATACTCTCTTAAATATCCACATCCAATATTTTGAATCCATTCATCAAGTGTTTCTTCTGGTTTCAACCATGTCGTAAAATTCTTTGCTAACATTTCGGTTGACATACTGCTAGCTTCCTCGGGTCTTAATCTGAGAATCAAATTAGTCTACAAATCTCAGATTAAGCCCTGAGGAATCTAACAGCGAAGCATTGGCAAAGAATTTGATTTGATGACATGGTCGAAACCAGAAGAAATACTCAATGAACGGATTATTTTGATTTGGTGATTATTCAATAGTTTTTCGAATTCGAACATTAGAAAAAAAATCAAACCATATTTTTCATGTTAATATTTATTTCAGATTTTGAAAGGAAGAAACAACTTTTAAAAAATTATCATCTACTTAAATAAAAATAATTCACAACCTTTAAATCTGGAATCATTAATAATTTACTAAATTGTATGAACAAATATATTAATTAATCTGGTCTCATAACCTAAATATATATCTAAGACCTTAGTGTAGAAGTGAGACCTAACAGCTCTAATAAAATACGGCCATTCCCACCCATTCGTTTATTTTTATTTTGTCATTAATAATAAAATAAAGAAAACAGAAATCAATAGCACACCTCCTGAGTGTAGTCAGGGATTTCATCAATCTTGATTCGTCCATAACTATTCATATAGCAGTGGAACAGGCGGGTTTGTAATTGAGTGGTAGATTCTTCAATTTCAGTTGTATACAGTCCCTTTCCTCCTAAAACTTTCCAGAAATCTGATGGCTCCTCTCCTTCCCTTAAAACGCTCAATTCTTTATTAGCGCACATCTTGCTCTTCACCTTCTGTCCAATAGCTTCTTCAGCATGGTTACAACCCTTAAAGAAGAATGTGTTTAAAAAAAATAAATCTCTGATCTGTTTATCTCAATTATTAATAATTTTAGTTTTTCCAAGTAATTATCATAATATTTACTTACCAACCCCACCCATAAATAAGCTTTTGATGGTGTTTCTAGAAGAAAAACATCATTGGTATTCAGAGATGCAGTTACTTCAGGTACCTGAAGGACTTTAATGTCATCTTCGCAGCTTCCAGATACCTAAAAAATTATATCAAACAAGTTCTATCATTTAAGCAGCAATAATTATGAGCAATTTACACACACATTTAAATAAATACTAATAGTTTTCTTTGTATGATAAAAGATCTAATATGCCATCAAATGTCCTTTGTAACTTTTATACTTTTTAATTCCTAAACTAAATTGGAGTAAGAATAATTGAGAATAAGCCTACACACCTACTATTCAGATAATTGGCAAAACTATTCAAAATAAAATTTGAATATAAAAATCTAAAGGATATTTGATAGTACATACAATATTTTCTCATGGTGATAAATTATTGTTTATTCATTGTTCTACACCAAAGAAAAAGTAATTAGCCTATTTAGCGATATAATATGCTCTATAATAGCATAAACATATTGTGAATGTTAAAAGTTTCAAATGCAAATTAGAAACATAAAATAATAACTATGCAAACATTAATGTTGATTTATAAATTTGTTTATACCTGGAATAAACGTACTCCGTCGGTGTCATAAGAGTCAGAGTCATTGACATTTCTAAAACCACTCTTAATACCTCCCTGAAGAATAATCATATTCCCTGTAAAATTAAAACTTTATGAAATAATTTGTTCAAAAATTTGTATTTAAATTAGAAATATTGATATATTTACATCAGGATAACATCTATTTAAATTAAAATGAACATCACAATAAACTACATAACAAAATTTAAAAAAACAACCTATAATTATAAATGGATATAGAATATCTTCTTGTTAATGATGCACATATGAATTTGCTGAATGCATTTATTAAACCGTGTTACTCATTTCACAATTTTTCAGATGATGAATTGGAATTTTAAATACTCTCACTAATTTCAGTAAAACTGTAATATAAAAAACATGTTTTTTGCCGTGTGTTCATTACAACTTTCCCTTTTGATTCTAATCTAAATTATAGAGTTATTTTTGAAAAAAGTGTATAGACGTCAATTATCACTTCTGGTGTCTGATTTGCATTATTTTTTATACAATTGGAATTATTTTTATTTTTTATTACTACTTGTATGCTGTAAATAAAGTACAATCTCAATAATTGTCTACTTCGATTGATAAATCAAATTTGAAATTTTTCATTATCCCGGTACCTAATATTAATATACACATCATATATAATAAATTGCAATAATTTGTGACTGTAAATATTTTTTGGGGTGAATTATTCTAGGAGAGCAATAAAAATTTTAGTTTTTCAATACATCACAAAGGAGCAGTACTTTACTAACTTGATATTTATATTTTACTTTATATATTTACCATGAAACATTTTTAGGAAGTGCGATGGCTCATTTCCATGTTCCACGCGAACTTGTATTGCCTTTCCCCCAACTTCATTATCAAGTCTCACTGCTTCTAATGCAGCTACTGCTTTTTCATCATTGGTGCTGTCTCTACCCTGTAGTGAAAGTAATGTAGTTAATAGATACTTAGCTAATTTAGTAAATAGCTAAAATTAGTTTAACCAATAATTTCTATGTAATAAGATGAAAATTAACAAAGTTTTATCTGGTCTGAGTGAAAATGAAAATAGTCCTGTCATATTATTAATTTAATTTATTAATTTCTGATAAATATAGAGTTATTAGATTTTCTATAAGATTACCTGCCAATAGTAGATAATATGCTTTCTTCCAGTAGGTGTATCGTAACTATATTTTACAACATATGAATCTCCCGAGAAGAAGATGCCATATTTGGTTGGTGGCACAGGGGCGAGTTTGAACTTTTCAACTCGCCATATCTCAATTTCACCAGTTCCTTCATCTGGCATGAATCCCTTTGCAAGTCCGCACTGTCTTATTGACCTTCCCTTCCTTGGTGGAGATGATCCTAAAACAGAGTAACACTGTAACCAAGACTAGAACTAAAACTATGGCATATGCTATCTTCCCTAGATAAAATAACTTTTGATTCTATATTCCTAATTTATAGATTTTATTTTTGTGATGTAATTTACCCCTTCCGATTCCGCTGGTTAGTTGAGCATTACTCCAGTCGGTGAAATATTCTCTGAAAGCAGATGGTTCAGCTAATTCAACAATCCTTTGCATCTAGAAGGAAAATAAATAATTTAATAATTTTATTGCTGTTTTTGGCTTAGTACTAACTAAAATACTTTTTATTTTAATTCCATATTTTAGATTAAATCAAGAACCTTTAGACTAAAGGTTTATCTATTTACTTGCTAATCTCACAGTAGCATGCTTCAGTTTAAAATTTAATAATAAAGAAAGTTTATGAAACTATTTTTTTTAAAAATAAATAAACCAGCCAAACAGACTTATTTAAAAATTAATTTAACTAATTTCAAAAATTAGTTTCGTTCAGAACAAAAATAACCAATGTTCACATTTAAATTTTGTTTAAATAAAAAAGTGAAAAACAGGAGTATCAGCCAATTCTTATGTCTTGGCGGACCATTTCAATAATAATAACATATTTCTTTAATTTTTCACTTAAGAATAATAAGATATTAAACTATACAAAAGAAAAGAATTTGCCGCCTCACCCTAGTCCAAGATGGGTATTTGTTCGAAGAAATGAAATTCTGTCCCTGTTCTAATGCTTTAACTTTTTCTTGTGTTGTTGATCCTTTTCCAACCCACACATAAATTCCTGATGTTACTGTATCAAGAATAAAGCAATCCTGAAACAATAATACAACTTATTCAGATTTATGTTTTTGTAAACCAGCATTTCTTGATTTTGAAAAAAAAAATAATAACCTCAGATTTTAACATTGATTTCTTCAAAGGCTTCTCTGAAATTTTCTCTGAGACAAGCTTACCACCAGCATCAGAAACTTTGTAGAGAGCGACAGTTGCCTGAAAAAAAAAATGTATAGTGTTTGATTCATCAAGAATATATTCAAAAAGGATTTCTGAATGAATAAATTACATCCAAATTCCTTTCGAATTCTTGGTCATCATCTTTAGAGGCTTCATTAGGAACTTGATTGGCGGATCCAGATCCTAATTCACTAAAGAACTTCTGGACTTCGGTTTCTGAACTTGAAGCATCTATAAAGAAATAATAAATCAAAATTACTTGAAAAAGGTCATTGAATATTTAATAGTTGATTAAAGCTATTAGATAATAAAGAATAGAAACTCAAAACAGCAACTAAAAGTTGACATTAAGATAAATTAAAAAATATACTACATAAAAAATTAGGTTAAAATCTATCTTCTTTTGAAAGTAAAATAGCAAGACTCTTAAATGTCGGTCTTAATTTATTATTTATTAAACATAAATTATTATTAAATCAAAACTTTAAGGAGTTTAAATAGTTTTCATTGTTTTAAGATTCTTTTTTTCCGTGTTCATCTGAACATATCATTTATTATTATTTTTTTTTTAGAAAGTAAATAGTTGCCACAAAACTATTATCCATATATTGTCATGGAATAATGGCCTTTTGTATTTTACAATGAGGTGATTTTATTTTGTTTAGTTTTATTAAAAACTTAAATTCCATTATAATTTTCAAGAAATAATTATGTGTGTGCGTACATGCGAGTGTGTGTTTATAAATAAGTATTTAGACTGTGAAAGAAAATCAGATAATAGTATTAGAGTATATACAAATAGATTCATCAGCTTAAGATTCATTATATAATTAATTTTATTCTTAAAGTTAATTATTAATCATAATTAATTAGTTATATCTTTTAAAAAGAATTTGTATTAATTCCTAGGATAATATTTTTATTTATAAAACTCCAAACAGGTCTTATAAAAAATACAAAATAAACATTGTGATGTATCAGCCATTTCGTGAGTTTGAACAATTTTCAAACTTTTCCATTAATTGATATAATTTATCAATTGTTTAGTAGTGTAATTTAATGAAAAAGTTTAAAAACGGTAAGCATTCAATATTCATTATATAGTTTTAATAACAAGGCTTAGCAAAATCAAAGGCTCGGTACAGATACCACCAATCTCACCCTACTAAATCCATCCACAGACCACCATCTAAACCCAACCACCTGACCAATTATGTATTTTTTTCATTATGAAAAACTAGTTACCTATTTCAAAATTTGTTTTGAATTTTATATTACAATTTTTTTCTAAGGTCTAATTGATGTACATTTTTCTATGTACAATTAATTAATAATCATTAACATAATTTTATAATTAATGTTGTAAATAATATCATTTATAATACAATTTCTGACCTATAACTGTAACATGTGCCCTTCCAGCATGATCTTGGTCTCTTATTTGATTGGCTGCACTTGCTGCTTTAATCTTTTCTGTTCCCTTTGCTTTTGGCCCGACATAAACATAGATCTCACGTCCACTGTCCAAAATAAAGCAGTCTCCTTTATTCATAGATTTAATATCCACAGCCACCTAAAGTTCATTTTATTAGTAAAATAGTCTTGTTTTTTATCCATTATGAAAAATTATGATTTCTTATAAAATACCTGTTTGACTCGTATATTCTTCTTTCCTTTAACTTGATATAGTTTCTTCTCTCCTGGAGCATTGATATCAACGTGTTGAAAGCCAGAAGCAGCACCTCCAGGAACATACCTGACTCCAGCTAAAAAATATGAGTAAATGGGAACTTAAAAAAAATTAAAAACATTTGAGCAAAAGATAAATCTTATGGCACAGAACTTTCTTTTATATTAATTTAATGAAAGGCAAACCTACCATTACTAGGACAGTAACTAGTAGGCGGATTTTAAAATAATATCTTTAATGATATTTTTTATTTATTTATTTATTGATATTTACAACTATATTACAATAATATAACAAGTAAATAGGCTAAGTGATACATAATGACATGAGATAATGACAAGTAGAGAAACTACCCACTGGTAGTATTCAAATCACAAGTTCAACTAAGAAGGTCACATGGCCATCTTCTTTTCAGAAGCCTCGGAGGATTATCGGGAATTGAAGAGGAAGCTAGGTTTGAAACTAGAGGGTTTGAGTGGGAATGAAGTTTGTTATGAAAGGATAGATACCGGGTGCGGGCCAAATCAGCAACAAATGGGACATTGTGGATGACTTTATTCTTAACAAAGTAAGGAGCATTGAGGATTTTACAAAGGATTTTGGATTGTAGGAATTGGATAGGAGAGGAATTCAATTGGTTAGTGGAGGCCCAAACCTCTACTCCGTAAGTCCAAATAGGTTGTATGATGGTCATGGTGAAGATGAGTATTTTGTAATTAATTGGGAGCTTAGAGCGTTTGTCTAATAAGTTTTGAAGTAGCCTGAAACGTCTAGTGTTTTTTTTGTCTTTTCAGTCTTGTATGAGGATTCCAGGTTAATCATTTGTCGAGATACAACCCTAAGTATCGGCTCTTTTAATAATATTAAAAATTAGGATGTAAAAATAACATAAGTCCACAAGTAAAATTTCTTAAATCTCACTGTTAAATCAACCTTCAACAGAAATTTTTGTTATACAAAAACAACTGGATAGAAAAAAAGAATCACAGTGAAATCTATTCCTGTTCTTTCGATTCCACGGTTGACATTATAAAAAAATAAACCTATTGATAAAAAAAAAAATTAAAACAAGCCTAAAGTTTTGTCTACTTTGTTGGCAAAAACAAATTTTGAGTAATAAACTCTATAATATTTTATTTTTCCAATAATGACACAATCAATAATTAAGCCCCTTAATAGCCTATGGGCAACCTAGAGGCAGGTACTTGTTAGAGTTTTGATTCTCCACCTTACACTGATATTGTGTGTCAGAAGTAGTATGACAGTGTGAGTAGGAGACATTAATCCTCAATGTAAGTACTATATAATCCTCCCCTCCTTCTCCACCCTCAACTGATTAGTAACATAATTAAATACTTAACATGAATTTTGCTTAATAAGCTAACAAAAAATATAATGGTAAACAAAAATATAAATGTTGTTTCAATCAATCAATACCTGGCTTGAAGAGACTGAGGAACTGCTGTGACTCATGCTCTTGAACCTCCCTGTGCTGTACTGGACCTCCTCCAAGGGAATCATCAAGTTCTACGGACAATATGGCTGCAGCTCCAGATTCGTCCTAAAATTTGACATAGCAAATGAATTTCCAGACGCCATCCGATACATGTATATTCCTCGAAAGCATTTTAGGTTCCAAATTAAAAAAAATAAATGTTATATCGAGCCAACAAATTAATAATTTTTGGGATCATAAAATCATAATAATGCATTATAATCACCTGTGATGTTTTAGAACCGAGCCAGAAATAAATGTCCCAGCTAAAAGTCCCTTTTTTGGATTTATTTTCTTTTGTCTATAAATATCAGTAAATAAAAAGTTAATTTAAAAAAAAAGTAAAACCAGAACTAAAATAAAAGGAATTTATGAAAAATACAATGTACTTACATGCAGGACTATGTAGGAATCTCCTTCATAGAATTTACCAAATTCTTTCTTATCAACAGGTTGTGGTTCAAAACTCTGTGAATTTAATAAAATTTGATTAAATTTTGGCTTTTGTTATTTTATATATTTTATTTAAAACATAAATGTTAGATCTCAAATTTAAATATTTTATATACAAAAGTTAAATAGCACTAAGCATAATTAAAAAAAACTACCACAACAACCCATGAAGGGTGTTGAGTTAAGACTACTTAACCTACCACTACCACTAGGTAGAGACTGTTTCTTGGTTGTTTTTTGTTGAAAAAAGTTGTGCAGGGAGGTGAATTGTCCTAGATCACACTCACAGGTTTTTCCTCCTATTTTGGTTACCCACTTTATAGAGGCTCGGTGAGCCCCAGGAGGTCCCAGATCCCAAAGGATCCATTCCCGACTGCTAACAGATTAAATAAAACTGCCAGCAGATACTGGTACCTTCAGCACGGCAACTCAACGCTCTCCCACTGAGCCACTCCACTGCCCAATGTATAATTAATTTATAAATAAATATTCAAATTTGAGGTTATGACTTCTATTTTAAAATCAGGATTCCAAGGCCTTAAGGACATAAGCACTATTTATAAATTAATAAATGGTTTCAAATTAAATATTTATGTTTAAAATATAAATACAAATTTCTTTCTTAAATCTTTATAAATACTTTTGCTTTATTATTTTCAATAATAAAAGTCAGTCAAAAAAAAAAACTTGAACCTTGACAAAATTCTCCAAAAAAAAAAAATTATCAAATTCGACTAGTATCAGTTGAGATATAGTGTATTGAACTTTATAGGTTATTTTCATAACACTATAGATTATTAATTGGCCTTCTGAGTCATCAATTAAGGACTCTCAGACTCTTCACATCTTTCCCCACTTTATGATCCAATGGATCAATGGAATCCATCCTTCCATTCGCATATGCTTCTTGGTCTCCCCCACCCTTTATTTCACTCTTTGAAGTATGCTCGCAATTAAAAAATAACTACCATTCCATCTTCTATTTTTATTTATATTTCCTGCTCATTTTATTCTATTTGATTTAATACAGTTCATTTTGAACATCCTGATTTGAAGGAACATCCAGTTTCTGTTCCATAGCCAATAGACCAATGATAGGTTTATATAATAGTGGATTTTTTCTTTTGAACAACAGTTGAGACTTAAAAACATTTATGATTTGTGCATTTAGCTCTAGTCACCTGCAGTGTAGTGGTTAGCATAACATTCTGCTATGCCTAAGGTCCTGGTTTCTCAACCCGGTAGGTGGCCTTACGATTTTTAAATGGAGTAAATAATACTTAGTTATCCAGTTCTTCAGAGGGCACGTAAGTGGCGGTCCTGAGCCTATGCAATGCCAGGTAGTCCTTAAAGATCCCTACCCTCATTATACCTGGATTGCCAAAATTCTCAAGACTCCCACTGTAGCATCTCCGGATTAGCCATAGATGCATAAAGTGATGCTAAATGAAACAAACAAACCAGCCATTATTCTGTAGTTTATTTTTAGGGACATTATTTGATCGATAACATATCATTATTATGTTTTATAAAGTGATCTAGACACGCTCCTATGAAAAAAAAATCACCTCTTAATGTGATAACTCAAAGCCATTATATTTCCTGGAATATTCCAGACATTCATTGAAAGACAATCTAATTATCTGGACTGTAAACCAAAGAATAAGGAAAGTAGTGAGAATGTGTGGAGCAGATGTACTCGGATTTTGAATTATAACTATTTGGAAATCATAAAACATTGTTTGTTCATTTAACGTCACTTTATGCTGCTGTGGCTAATCGGACGATGCTACAGTGGGAGCTCTAAATTTTGCCTACCCAGGTTTAATTAGGATAGGGATTTTTAACGAGTACCTGACATCGTACAGGCTCGGAACCCCCGTTTATTAACGTCCCTACCGAAGGACGGCGTAACTAAGGATTTTTTTCTCCCTTAAAAAATCCTAGGGTCACCTGCCGGGCTACGAACCCGCGATCTTGGGCTTAGTAGTTTGTTACGCTAACCACTAGACCACAGGTGACCGTAATAAAACATTGAGTAATGATTTTATAGGTTTTCGTAATGATTTTTTTATTTATGGTTATTTACAACATTTAGAAATGTTGAGGATATCTTCCTTGATCATTAGATCAAGAATTTGATTTTGATCGCTCAAGTGCAATTCAATTAACTTGCTTGAAGTTCATTAGATATAAAAACCTTTTATTAGGCTGTGTGAAATTGCTTTTTCTAACAATAGTTTATTAGGTTTACAGACCCTGATAAACCATGCCTACGCAGAAAATGTTTAATGCATTGGATATTATAAACGCGCATGCTTAATAAAAAATCTATTTCAAAGAATTTTTGAAATTCAAAAACATAATAATAATAATAATGCTTAGGAATCCCGAAGGCTCAATGACGATACCACCAATCTCTGCTCACACACTTTCGTCCACGGACCACTACCCAAATCCAAATCCGCCAGATCACTCTTAACGCAATCCTCCCACCAACGCCTCGCCTCGGTCTACCCTTCAGACGCTTCCTAGTCGGCACAGCGCTTATTAACTTTTTCAGGAATTCGTTCGTTACTAAGCCGAGCAACTTTACAGGCTCATCTCAATCTTCGTGACGCTATCACTTGAAAAACATTAGTCGGGTGCATGCTCCGCGTTGTGCAATCTCCTTAATTCTCCGGTCTCATCTTTTTTTGGACCGAATATTTTACGCAACGCTTTATTTTCGAATAACGATTCACATCCGTTAAGAAGAGTTGGAAGGATGATGGTTTTATAAATTCTGATTTTTAGATTTCGGGACAAAAGACGCGAGCTTAGTAATTTCGAGACTGAACAATACCAAAACTTAGTGAGCGATGCCAATTATCCACATATAAAAAATAGGTTATTACATTTCCTCCTATAGAGTGTTACTGGTCTCTGGATTGATTTCCAACATACTCATAAATTGTAAACTCACCAAATTCGTTAGAACAAAATTTGTGGAATCTCTGAATCATGTTATTTTTTATATTTCATATATAAAAAATATCATGTTAATATTATATTTTAAACTTGGCAACGAGTCGATGGCTAATTTCCTGCCTGGTTTGGGCGCCAAGCTACTGTCCAGATTAAATCACTACATTAAGTAATTGTGTAAGATGGAACATTATATACAAAGATTAAAAAGTTTTAAGATGAATGATCTAACAAATCTGAATCTTAGAGTAGTTGGCTCTTGGAATAGTATCGCCATATTATGAGCACGATTTACTTTTGTCATTATAAATCTTCGTTTTCCCCTTTCCGCCATCATCTCTTTTTTCGGGCCCTAATATCTTTCTCTGGCTTTTTATTTTTACTTCTCTAATTCTTGTTCATCAATATAATATCATCTTAATCTTATTTTCCTATTCAATATCATCTTTCTATTCATTATGATTCAGATATTTAAAAGAAGCGCCAGCTACATTCCAGGTCAGTGTGCCCGGGAAGTTATTTCGAAACTTGAATGCGCCGTCTAGATTCCTTACCACCTCAAAGCTTCTTACGTTTTAAAAATAAAATCCATTATAAAATATAAACATGCGGTTCAGCTACTCAAGGTTCAATGAGGGACAGTCATAAAAAAAAGGACATCGGTACCAAAAATAACAAGAAAGCTGCAGTCTGTATTTACTTTTTCTAGTTCTCAGAATGGAGTGTATTTATTAATACCAGCGGCCTGGGAGAGCTTATTTCGCAATAGACCCAAAATTCTCTCTTGTATTTAGCCCCTGTACATTTTATAAAAATTTAATTTAATAATAATAATATTTGGTTAAGAATGCCAATATAGAGGAATGTTTTCAATGCTATCATCAATAATTTTCGATAGTTTTGGGTAAAAAAGTATAAAACAATTTCCATCTTCTATAAAACATCCCAGCATCGAACTTAATTCTAATCAGTCTAACTCAGAAACCATGGGATACGGATTTTCATCGAAATTATATTTGACTCAATGCAGTGTAATACAAAAGACATAATTTTTTAAAGTCCCAAATTAGCCAAGGCTATTATAACAACTTCTTTTTTAAAATTATTTAATTTATTGAAATTTACAACTGTACAATATAACAAGTAAATATAATATAATGATATGGATAAAGTCAAGTAGAGAAACTACCCAGTGTTAGAACTCAACTAGTAATTTAATTTGAATGGACACGTGGCCATCTTCTTATCAGAAGCCTTGGAGATTAGCTGGGTTTGAAACTAGTGGGTTCGAGTGTGAATAAAGTTTTTCATGAAAAGACTGGAATCGGGTTCGGGCCAAATCGGAAACAAATGGAGCATTGTGGTCATTTATAGATAACTTTATTCGTAACGATTGGATTGGATACGAGAGGAATTTGATTGCTTAGTGGAGCCCCAAAGCTCTACTCGGTAACTCCAAATAGGTCGTATGATGATCATGTAGATGAGTCTTTTGTAATTAATTGGGAGCTTAGAGCGTTTTTCTAGTAAGCGTTGAAGTAGCCTAAAGTTTCTTGTCTTTTCAGTCTTGTATGAGGATTCCAGGTTAACCGTTTGTCGAGATACAACCATAAGTATCCAAAGCACTACTCCAAATAGGTCATATAATAGTCATATTAGACCAATGCAGAAGCCTTTAAAAATGCTAAAAAGTGAAAAAAATAATCGTAGGATGAAACCCATTGGTAAAGGAAGAGAATATAACAAAAATGAAAGGAAAAATAATTTACGGGTGAATCTGTTGCTGTCAGTTCGTTACCCAGCCAAATTTAAAGCTTATAATATGACCTGTAACAATGTTGTTCTGCTGCACCTTCTGTGGGTGGGAGATTTGCCAATATGAAAGATGACTTAATTTTTGCCAATTGATATTTTCGAAATTTTAATTGATTCAGTGTTATATTATCATTTTTACATTTATAAATAGATTTGATTAATTGTAATCCATTTTTTTTTCTATATCTTCTTTGTTTATATCTTTTTTATAAAAAATGTTGGCCAAATTTGACAAATTTTTATCGTCTAATAATGAATTTACAAACACTTTTTCCTTTTCCGGCAAATGCAGATGTATCGCAACCAGAAAAACAATGCAGAAATGCAACGATATTTTTGAAGGATTCATATTTGAAACCATTAGATATGAAAAATATATCTTTACATTTCCAAAACCTGGCTTGAGATAATAAATGTCATGATTATTTGAATTTAATTGATTCAAAAGGACCAAAAGATCAATATCTTGACCCACAACAATGACAGTTTTATTAGTATCTCTGCCAGTTTCTATCGAGGTCTTGTACATTGTACATAATGTTTAAAATAAAATTTTCGGATTCGAGATTTTTTCGTTTCTTTGCATTTTCTGAGAACATTTACCAAAGTAATGTATATTTTTTTACACCGCCAGAAAGTAGAGATTTCAACGAACAAAAAGCCTACCGACTTTTTTAAAAAGCAGATATTATGACGTTGTAGATCCTTTTACTACCTACAACTTTGCCATTTAACTGTTTTCCAAAGGACTTGTAGTTTTGCCGGACATCGAGATAAACCGTTTTTTACCCTTAAAACCTCCCCCACCCCCTTCCACTTCCCAACCTCAGATCGCCCGTAAATTATTTTTCCTTTCAGGACCATTTACAGTGCAGCGAACAAATCTCATAAAAACCAAGGATTCTTCTCGGTCTAATATAATAATGCTAAGAGTTTTATACGATGGTACAAGAGATTTTCAAATTACTTCTGATGAGGATTCTTGCAGTAAGAAGAACCACTCAGGGGGGGTCAGAGTATTAATTGCATAGTTGTTTATCTGAAAAGCTGTAATCAGATAATCTTATAAAATATGCTGATTGTACAAAAATATTATTATTATAATGATTTGTAATGAACCTTCTCCGCACACTGAAAGTAAACTGCTTATAGGAACTTGGTAAAACGTGGCAATTTTAAATATATGAATATGAATATTATACATTATCAAGCATGTTATTCTACGATATATTTAGATGAAATATATCTGAGCTGAAATCATCGAAAGTGACAGCTGTCCGGGCACAATGGTTGAATGAAGGAGCAAATCAGTAGAGGGCGGCCAAAATATATGACTGTCCAAAAACACATTTCTTTGAAGAGGTTTCGGTTGTTAGATAACATGGAGTCGAGCCAGATTTAAAAAAATATATATTCAGGTCTATAATTAAACCAAAATCTCCATGGCTGGAAACATTTGGGACATGGGATCAGATGGGAAACAAACCAATTCCCACTGTACTTCCTCTTGGACATGCTACTTCGACCGTGAAGATGGCCTCCTTGGATAATATAAATGGATCCAGATCTTTGTTTATTTGAGGAATCTATAGTCCTTTTGTTTAAATATTTATTTTGGATACGATGCTTTGATAAGAGAAAATATAATTGGGTAATTATGTAGCAGCAACGCCAGTTTGTATTTTTTTTTATTTTAACTTTTATTACTTTCAGTTGCTTCCTTATTTATTTAAGGTCACTTTATGCTGCAATAGCTAATCGGGCGTTGCTACAACGGGAGTCATAATTTTGCCCATCCAGGTATTATTAGGATAAGTAACTTTAATGAGTTCCTGGCACCCCATTTTACCCCCCTTCCGAAAGACGAAGGATTTTTTAGCATCTTTAAAATACCCCCGGGATACAAACCCGCGATCTTGGTCATAGTAAGTTATTTTGCTAACCACACACCTTCTTTCTAGGTGATAATTAATATAGAACACACATGCTACTATTTAGTAATCAATTATTTTTTACTTGTTATATATGAAATAAATTAAACCATTCTTAATTTTTACATGTAATTATCATAGTTTGATCATATTTCAAATAAATTTATCTTGAAGGTATTTCTTCACCAATAAAAATTAAACTATTTTGGGGATTCCAGCATTTTTTAAATAATATAATTAAGAATGATTAGCTACTATAACAACTGATATAAATACAGGTGCCTCATATCTAAAGAGCCTTATTTCAAAGAACTCAATCTTTCTTTTAAAAAAAGTAATATCGGATTTCCGAAAAACTAATATCCTGGCTCCGAAGTATTTAAATATCATTATTTTTATAGGATAACATACCCTATATCTGCAGCGAATAAGTGGTTAAGTCTAATTTTCTCCAATGTGAGTTTCCTGTACTTAAGAAAGCGGAATCGAATTATTTTCGTACTGAAATAGGGGCTAAGTGAGGCTTATATTATTCCATTATTGCTTATATTACAACTCCATTTCAGGCCAAAAACTAGGAGAATGATAAGATTCCGACTGTCTGAAAGCAGTTAACCACTTGTTCACCGGTGGTGTAGATACATGGTCTTATATTGAGAGAAATGTCTATACAATGTTGATTATCGAGGTTACAACCATAAAATTTAAAATATATTTTGTTTTCAAGACCACACAGTAGATACCTATTATTCAGTCCCCTTAATCATTTTTCGTTTATTGTCTTTGTACAAAAGATTAAACGGCAATAAAATTGTTATCTTCGCCGTCTGCTCAGTCATCATGAGAATGTCATCAAAATTAAACGACCTACGAAACATGTAGCTCATCATCATTTCCTATTAATAGTTTAAAAAAGTATTCTAGATTTTTCAAATCGTTTGAAATCCTTGATATAATTGTGATGGGCTTGCTAAGAGGCACTCACTAGGCAAATATATGAGGGATTTGCCTAGTACATGCAGTAATTACATTATGAAATATTTTTAACTAAAAATATTTAAATAGCGAATCTCGGGGAGATGGTATGCTTGATAAAAATTCTACAGTTTATACGGGATTTTCACACGAATGAAATGGTTTTCGCAAAAAATTTAAAGAGTTAAGGCTAATTCTGACCTCCTATTGTGATTTGACTTAATTTATGAGCATATTTATTTTCCTTGAATTATCTTGGGAAGGAATGTTCAAAAAGAGTAATCAGCTTACTATTTTCAGTAAAGATGATTGCTTTTTCAACAGGGTTGATTACAACTTAATGTAAATGTAATTGTTAGAATTTCTGCAATGGAGGAAATCACAATAAATAATCATCAGAAAACATTACTTTGAAACTTTGAAACTAAATTCAAGAATAGTCTTGGGTTTAGTAAAGACTGCACTATTTCCATGATAACGGTTGTGCAGGTAGATGATTTGTCCGAGATAACGCTTGATCTCCAGGTTTTCTCCCAATTAGGGTTAACTTAATAGAGGCTAGATGTGCCTCAGGAGGGTCTGTAGATCCCCCAGGGCCGTTTAACAGATTAAATAATTTATCTGTAATAGCCGGATTTGAACCATGAATCAACTCCACAGCAACTCACCACTCTACACACTGAGCGACTCCCCTCCCTTCAAATTTATAAACTATTAGCAAATGAAATGCAGGTTCTAAGTTTAAGGGTTCAGTATCGTTCTAGTCCTGTTAGTATAGACAAAACTAAATTAATTGATCAAGTTTGGTGCAGTTAAGCGCAACTTATAGTATTTGCTTACCAGAATTAATGCAAGTAGAATTTAATTTTTTTCAACTAATACCTGATAAATAATTCGATTTTTGCACATTATATTTAACGGCAAACAAATTAGACAAAGCAACTCACTACATGGTTAGAGTGTTAGAGAAAAAACAATTCGCATCTGGATTACTTCTGGATATTACTCAAGTTTTGATAAAGATTTCTGGAACCAGAGCCTTCTCTTTATACCCAAGACCAAATCCTCTCATAATTGTTATCTTATTTTTAAACAATGGTTCTGAATGCTCCAAACCATAACTACAAATAGACGAACAATATAAATAAAAATGTGGTTGTCGGAAAGAGGCAAAGATGTTCGTGGAATTAGCTCCAGGACAATGTTGTGAATCATACCTAAGGATTTATAACCATTTGATTATAATTAGAAATTCAGAAATATTGGAACTCATGGGTTTCCCCCGTGTACGGTCACCCATCCAAAATCCTTCCATTTCCTCTCACGAGGACCTTAATCCGCTCGGGTCTATACTCCAAGAGACGTCATTCGATCTTCCATACCGATGACTATAAGGAAAAGACGTCATTACCAAATGTGTGGTGAAGTCCTTGAATTGGGATGTAGTCGTAACAAAAGATTTCATGAGGCATGAAATTTGTAATTGTAGTAAAAAATATATCTGACTTTATACATGATAGATCGAATCTTTAAAAAATAAATATGTAGAAACAAAATTCTAAAACCATAGTAGTACCTACAAGGGCTTTAAGAAAGTCAGTACTTATTTTAACACTGGTGGTAAAAGCTATTCTAATTTTGGCTTAGAAAGGCTTGGTGAATTTTCAAAAATTTGTTCATGTCATTTACAGATTTTTGTGCGCAGATTTGAGTTTCAACTTTGTTGTCTCAATTTGTTTTATGAAATAACATTATTGGATCATCATTCCATTATATTAAGCAATAGAAAAGCACCTTACAATCACCAGGGTTCCAGAAAATATGGGGTGTATATAATAAGTGAAATATTATTATATATTTCATATATTATATATCCATAACGATATATTATACTTTAAGCTATACTTTGTAGCTGGAAATATTAATTTAGTTTCTTTCCTAACGAAAAATAAACCGAAGAAGTCCCCAGAATTTACATTAGTTCGAACAAGATATTGTTAAACGCCTTGAGGAAGATAGCAAGCCTGTGGCTTTACCTTGCCGACAAGGTCAGAGCAAATTGGTGCTCATCAGTTAGGTGAATTCCGTTAAATAAAACTGCAGATCGCGGGTTCGCCGCCATCCAAGAGGCCATTGCATTTTTGTAAGGGAGAGTAAAAATCCTTGGTTATGTCGTACTTTGCAGTGGACGTAAAATGGCAGTCTGGAATCTTGGCGGTGAAGATACTTCATAAAGATCCCTATCCTAATTATACCTGGATAGGCTGACTTCAGGACTCCCACTGTAGTATCGCCTAAAATGACGTTAAATAAAACAAACAAACTGCAAAAAAAGAAAGAGAGAGAGCATGGGTTGATACTACAGGTACTGATATAACAAAGAACCTTGATTTTAATTATTTTTTAATTAAAAAAAACATGATTTTAAAAAAAAGAGATTAATATCTATTTACATTCTTAGTTGTGAAGTCGAGATGGACATCTTATACCAAACATATGCTTAAGATTGCTCTAAGATCTTTATATACAGGAAAGACGTTTGTCTCCGCCAGAAACTGGTTCCTCGACCATTGATTTTCTTGTTTTCGCTTCCAGCTCTATGTCGGGGTCCGCCTTGTAGAAAAGTGAATGTTTTAGTTTTAGTGAATGTTTCAAGACGTATATTTCAATTTTTTTAATCGTTATCTCGAATGTCGTAGAAAAAATTGTGCCATTCCTATTCAAATATTAGAAGCTATGCCGTCGCTAAGGAACAGCTGTTGTCAGCAACGTTGACAACTATCTCACTAATTTTTTTATAAAACATAAGAAGAAGAGTTATGTGTTACGTTGTCATATTTTTCGTCTCACTTTTTTTTTTTTTTTTTAGAGTTATAAAAAAACATTTTATATTAAAGAACTTTTAAATCCTAATGCTGGCTTTACAGGTAAAGATATACAGAGGTGGTGAAGTAATGTAAGGCATTTAAAATTGAGCGTGTGCTAGAATTTTTTATACAGTTGTATTTAGTAGCTCTATCTGCCAAATAGTGAATGTCAAAACATCAACAAGCTATCAATTCCTATTTCAGACTGATTTATAAATAAATAATGGAGTAATACAAAAGGATGAATCTATTAATATTTCAATTTCGGTCATTCAGTTCACTTTTTGGGGTCTTATGTTGATCGAAAGAGCATATTACTTATTAGTAATAATTATTCACCGAGTTAATTTTAATTGTAATTCTGATACTATAATAGTAAGGGGACAATAAAAAGATCTCCATTATTTTTATTATTCCAAAAAATAATTGTGATATACAATCACAATTATAAAAATAAACATCATATTTTCAACTCCAACAGACAGAAGATAGACAAATATGTTCAATGACAATGAAAAAAAAATGACTAATTTCAATGTTTTGAGGACCGATGTCAACAAAACATACTTGCGGATTGTTGAATAAATTTTATCAGTATTAAAATCATAGTCATTAGCCATATAAGTTTTATTATTTGATTTTTGTTATAGGATTTTTTATATTTTGAAAGTTCAAACTATTGGATTTCGATGAAGATTAGATTCACAACTGTCGAAAAATAAGTAGAATCATTTTGCACTTAACACCTAATTCTATTATTAAAAAATAAAATAAAATATGGAAAACAACAGACTATGCATAAATGATGTAATGAATTTAGAGACGAAAACAAAAAAGGTATGCGGCTTTTTCCCCACCCAATGAAATTTTTTTTACGTAAAACGTTCTTTTTTTTTTTTGACTGGTTATTTTTGAATATGGGATAAATCTAAGTTTAAAGGTTCGCTTTTGAATTAACTAAAATATATGGGCAAACGTTATGTTTTTAACACTTAGCAAAGAGTGATTTTTTTAAACACTATCCACCTTTTAAACGATTTATTTTTGTTTAGATCCAAATGGACTTGGAAAAACATCAGCTTAAAGACAAAACAAGTAGTGTTTCTTTTGAAATGTATAAAAATAAAAACACACGAAAGTACAGGGTAACTACTGATTTCTACGTTTAAGTAAAACAAAAATGACAAAAGGACATTATTATAAGTATTTCATTTTGCAGCTAGGCTTTAACAAGGTCACATTTTATCTCGTCGAATCGATATAGTAGATTTAGTCAATCTCAATTCATATCTCAGTATTTTTCAGATACAATTTATCCAGTATATAGAAATAGAATTCTAGGAATACACATCAAATCGCGATAATAATATTTCATCATTTAATAAAATGAAAATATGTTTTCTGAATAATGAGTAATGAAAATTATTATTACAACACATAATTTCAGCATTTGTGTGAGAAAATAAAAAAATACCTTACTTAGTCACAGTTTTGATGAACATTAATCATATTAATGCATTAATTATATGCTTACTTATTTCCCTCTTTGAAATGCTAAGTAGATAGCGCTTTTAATGGGGAATGACAAAAATAGAAAGAGACTACTAAATCAATTTGGATTTTAACTCAAAAATAGTTTTAAATATCAGTGAGATAGGATAAAATGAACTGGTAGAGTTTATAACACTAATATATGCTAAATTGATCTAAAGGTTCAATTGATTAATTTTTCGTGATTTTATTGCAGAAGTATTACTAAAAGTACACACTTTGTGTTGGCAAGCATGAAACTGATATTTTTTTAAATAATTTCAGAGGGGGAGAGACAAACCTGATCATCTCTGCATACTCAACGTCAAGGTCCGGTAGTGTTTTAAATTAATCTCACGTAAAATCGCCATAGCATTTGAATTAAACTGCTAATGAAAATAATGTAATGACTCATTGATCTTTAATGGCGGTAAAAAGACTTGCTTTTTTGTCCAGGTTCTATTTCGTAACCTCACAATGGTGTCCACTATATTAGATTTAGGATGTCATAATTGCTGTTAAGTCAAGGTAGAAAGAATACTTTCGGACATGTTGGAAATCATTGACGACAAGGAAACCCATTCTTTTCAACTCTATTTACTAAATGAGTTCTCACATCTGATTTCTGCAGGTTATGTAATAACAGATATACCAAGGTAGAATTATTTTGGGAAAATGAGGATGCGATTGATGAAAAGACGTACGTTAAGACTGAGAAATCCACTAGAAAGAATGGAAGCCAAACTTTCAAGCAAGTTTAAGCACTATGGAGCTATTGCCAAAGTAGAGAAAGAACACCAAGCAGAAATCAAACAATTGAAACGGCTACTAACGGCCGTTTTTCACTCTTAAGAACAGTTGAAGTACTGATACCTTACTAACGAAGCTCAAATAATCTTATATAAGCATTTATTGAACCGCATTTATCTATTGTTTAAAAGACTTGAGTACTTATCTCAAAAGATAACCTGAGAAAAAGTTAAGTAGATAAAAATGCACACGTTTCTTCCGACTCAGTTTGTCACTATGTCAATGTAATATGTAGATATATCTTCATCAATTCTTTAAAAAAAAAATCATGTAGCTTCTTTGATATTCAAATGCCAGTTCATATAAGTCCAATTCGTTCTATGTAAATATTGTTTATTTGTTGTTTTACTTTCATTCATCGTTTCGGGCTGCGAACACGCGATAATGGCACAGTAGGTCGTTATGCTAACCACTAGACCACAGGTAACCCTACCCATAAATATTTATTGGATTATCACCATACTACACCAAGTTTATTAAGGAATCACGTTTACCGGTAAAACTATCCATCTAATAAGCAAAGCAGTAGTAATAAACTGTGGAGAACAACTTAAAACATTACATTTCCGACAATGAAAAGACCGGAATCATGCTATCACTATTGTGATAATAGAAGCTATTTCCACAGAATGGGAGAGGGGTTGAGCTAAAATTATTCACAGGTATTCCAGGGACTGGTGTTATCAACAGTAAACATTGTTCATTCCCAATTTTTGTGTTCTTCAAGTTTAAATCATGATTGCCAACTCATTCGGGTTAAATTAAAAATTTGCAATTTCGGAATTATTAAGAATCGCAATAGACAATCTTTACCCAACAAGATAATCCATGGATCTAGAAAAAATTGTTCGCCAGTTGTAAGAAAACTGGCGAATCGGGCCCAAAGGAATCGATTGTGGAGTTGTGGAGAGTCTCCGTTCCATCATGGAAACCGCGATTCCCTCCAGGCTCTATTTTCTCTCGCAAGTAATATAGAAGCGAATAGAAAAATAATTTTATTCTGGGATCTGACCCCTTAAAGACAACAGATGTGTACACAATTAATTGAATATACATATAGGTCAAGGGGCTACATATTTTTGTAAATCTATATGAAGACATCACACGGTCAAGTTTTTAAAAAGTGTTTACACCTAACTGTTCCGTTGAAAATAAGCCAATAAAAAAGAAATGATTAAAACAATTGACGATGCTGCCGGAAAATGGTCTATACTGCAAAGTTAAGGTTCAGAGATACAACATTTTTATTATTCTGAAGTATTAACAGTTAAATGTTTTTCCATAATGTCTTCTTGTTCTCCTTAATCTACAACTATTCAAAATGGGTAAACAAAATATGCACAGAACCAATAGACAAGTAATGTTAATAAAATCATGAACTATGACGTAATAAAACAAAACACACTTAAATTTTGGAGAAAAAAAATTAGTTATTTTTTGTTCAGAGCAGCTGTCGCTTCTCTTATCTTTTACTAAGACCATTGTGCATTGTGTGAATTTCCTGTTTTGTTTTTTAAAAGATATAGAAGTTTTTCTGAAGACAGATCCATACCTCTAGATAAAATATAGTCTTTACCATCATATTATTCCAATGAAATCTTTATATTCTACATAAAATAATTTTATATATGGAAGTCTCAGACATTTTCTTGGAACTGGCGCATTTCTATATGATTCTTCGATTATCAGTAACGAATGCATCACACTCAAGTATTTGGGTAAATAAAATGTCAGTGAATTTTTATTCGGTTTATTCCAAGAATAGTTATATGGTAATTTTTATTTGTAATAATAACCTTATAAAATGTTTGATACCAATCAGGTAACAGAACGAAATTAATTAATCGAAAGTCATTGTTTATAAAAAAGATTAATTAATTGTTTACATCAGAAAATGCAATAAATAAGTTATATTTTGTTATTTTAAAAATAAATAAGTACATAAACAACACTGAACAAAATATATTTTAAATTAAAACACGTCAACTTTTTTTTATTAGTTCTTATGATTGGTTAGTTCTACTAGTTCGGCAACGGCAATTGGTAAATTATTATTGGAAGAAATGAATTGTAATTGTAATTATATTTATGCGACAGTTTTTATTTTAAAATGCCACAATACGGAAAAACTTTTTTTTAGTGAAGTGGGTAGTTTGAATATGGGCATATTAAGTCCCTTTTAGAATTTACGGGAAGCTTAAGAAAAGTATAATAAAATGAGAACGCAATAAGGTTAATAGTAAAGTTGTAGTCAATTGAAAATCGTATCTATCTTCTATTTCTATTTACGTTTAAGAAAAAATAAACAAATAAAATTTCTAATAATAATAATAAATGGCTTATGGCTAAACTATCATGAACAATACAAAATACCATGGTAGATCGAAAGGAAGAAAACGTTGTTATAATTGTAATAAAAACGAAAGTACTCTATTTGTTAATTCATTAAACGTTACTTCATGCTACAATAGCTAATCGGTCGATGCCATAGCGGGAGTCCTAAATTTTGCCTACCCAGGTATTTATAAATAATACATATGTAGAATCTTTGACGAGGCACAGGCTCGGAACCCCCATTTTATTTCCCTTCCGAAGGACGGCATGCCCAAGAAATTTAACCTTTCAAAAATCCTAAGGCCACCTGTCGTGCTAGAACCCGCAATCTTGGGCACAGGTAGGTTGTTATGCTAACCTCTAGACCAGCTGTGACCTTATTAAGTATACGTTTTGGGAGCGTTGAAAATAATTATATGCTAGTAAATACAAAATAAATATCACCCTAAAAACTAAAATTCATTAAAGGGGATTGACAATGTTTTACCAAATATTTATTATAATTAACACAATTGCACCTCACTTAAAAGATTTCAGTTAAATTTTAATTAAATGGAGATTTAAAGTTGAAAAAGATAAAATATTATATGAGCCGTTATTTTTGAAAAATAAGCAGTCCAGTTGGAGCTAAAAAAAAATTCCTTATTCGTTTAAACAATTGTATTGATTATTACTTCATAATAAAACTTGAAAGGTGTTTATTGTCGCAAACATCGTTAAAAACCTTGTTGTTTTAAAAACCTTACATTTGCCGGTATTTTAAAATTAAATTTAAGTGCAAACCCTTTAACATCATCTATACTTTAAAAAATGGACTTAAAGCACTTTCAAAGATAACGCTCATATTTGCTTGTATTGTTATAATATAGTTGCATATTTCAATATTTTTTTTTTTTAAATACTACAAATAATAAATGAGGGTGTTTCAATAATTTAATTTAATTTAATTAAATATTGCCAGATCTTAACTAACGAAAACATTATGTATTTGTAAGTAAAGTAGAAATATAGTTATCGAATTGGTAAAGCTGAAAGTTAATTTCAGGCTAGTGAATACAAATATTTAAATATCTTCTATTAATAGCTAAAATCCATAAAAGAAAAATGACAAGCTTTTTACCAGTTAATATTGATAATTGACAGACACAATTGCACCCCACTTAAAAGATTTCAATCAAATGCAGTTTTAAAGTTAGAAAAAACAAAACATTATATGAGCTGTTATTTTTGAATTCAGAATTAAAAAAAAATCGCTTATTCTTTTTATTTATTCTTATTGTTAACAATTTTAATAAGCTATTATTTCATAATATTTTTTTTTTGTATTTAATTTAATGATATTTACAACTATAATGCTATTATAACAAGTGAATGTGCTAATATGTACAATATGACATGAAAAACACTTGTGGAGAAACTACCCATCGGTAGCACTCCAATAAAGTTCTATAGTAGATGATCTCGAGGCCATCTTCTTTTCAGACGCCTCGGAGGGTTATCAGGAATAGTATGGGAAGCAAGTTGAGAGATTAGCGGGTTCAAGTAAGTATGGAGCTTGTCATGGAAGTATAGGTATCTAGTTTGGGCCAAATCATTAACATATGGGGTATTAAGATCATGATGGATGAGTTTTTTTGTGACATAATAAGGAGCATTGAGGATTTTACGAAGGGTTTTGGATTGTAAGGATTGGATACGAGATGAATTGGATGGTTTAGTAGAGCCATAATGAAATTTAAATAATTAAATAATTTTTTAGTGTTATAAACATTACTCTCAAGTGGAGTTTTAAAATTGGAAAACATATAACAGTATATCTTTGTAGTCAAGAAATTAATTGGATGAACTTAAAACAAAATGTCTTTAAAGCACGTCCTTACAAAAATGTAAACACTATAAATTATTATTATTTCTAAATAAAATAACATACATGTCAGTAGTGTATTATGTAAAATATAATATATAATTTACTCACGACAATCCTCCACATCTCGATGCCATCTTTTCTGCCGGCGCTACTGAAGGCTGGGTGCATGATCGTCTTGGTCGGTGCCTTGGCTCCAAATGCTACGCTCGCTACCACCAGGAGCGCTAGTGTCCAACTGAATCTCCCCATCTGCAACAGTTTCCGGATAAATATATTTATCCTATTTTATTCACAATGAGTCTCTCATCTTCGGAGAAGTTCAGTCTTAATAGTGATATCAATAGCAACTTATTTGGCATTCGGTTCTTGTTTAACGAGAAATTTAAATATAGTATTCGATAAAGGTGAAAACCTTACTCAGCATTACATTGGATTTGAGAACTTAACTAAAAACATGTAACTAACGGTTTGTTTGCTGTTAATTCTAATATTTAGAATTCGATAATATGGTAGATGAAAAAAATAAAGAATTATTTTACTCTTTAAATATTTTTTTCGAAGCCCAATTTAAACACTAACTCTTATACGAAAAATCTGAACTTATCATAGCGGTTGTTATTTATATTTATCATAAATTTAAATTTTGTTCAATCTTCTATGGTTCTTTTTTATTGTTTTAAATAATAATGCAGAAGCAAAATATCCTTAATATAATAAGTAATTTTAATATCAAATATTAACTAAACTTATTTGAAACACATAATCGCTAGTTTTGTAGGCTATGTTATTGAAAAGATATTTACATATTGTTCCTGTTAAGTTTCACCTTTTTGTCATTAATTTTTTTTAAGATAGATTCATGAAAAAATGTATCTCTTTCAAAAGAACAATGTAATAACTCAAAAGACCTAATTTTTCAAAAGAGGTGTTAGAAAGATCCATGTCTTGTCAAAATTAAACCAGATGAGTTAAAAAAATAAAGATTTGGACATTGATAAAGCAAAGCATTTTAATGATGGTATTGAAATTCTTTTATTAACCAGTAGAAAATTTTGTAAAGCTTGAAGTTTTTTAAATTTTAACTTATGACATTATTCCCCTAAAATTTCAAGTTCAAACATTATACAACTTAAAAAGCGACTTATTAAAAAAAAAACATGTTGGAATATACGGTATGCCGTTCCTGAATTAAAAAGCTTCAATGAATCTAATTGCTACTGTAGGGTTAACTTAAAAAATGTCAATTTTTTAATTATGCCGATGTTCTTTTGAAGGAACGATAAAAGGGTAGTAGCATTCAGTCAATGATGCAAACAAAGTCTTCAAATGCCACATTTTACAATGTATGAAGTCAGTAAAAATGTATCGGAAGATTTATTTAAATATTTCAATAGTAGCATAATGATGAAAGTACTTAGCATACCTAGCATTTACACTGATACAAAGTCATAGCAGTACACGGTATCTATTTTTATTTTCGTCCTTGTTAATTGAATATGTTTATGGCTTAATTAATAATTGAAAGCATAAACATAGCCCTCGATTGGAATAGATCTCGTTTAATCCAGTGTGGGAATAAGCTCAGGTCGGACGACTATAATCGACCGTCCTTGGGGTTGACCTTCGCTGCCCTAGCTTCGCCGATGAACCAGACCCTCTAAAAGGTTGCACACTAATAACCGACATAATTTGAAATAATATCAGCTATAACCTCACTTTATGATGCTATGGATAATCGTACAATGATTCAGTATGAGTCCTAAGTTTTTTTTTAGAATAGCGATCTTTACCGAGTACCAGACAACGCACAAGCTCGGGACTCCCATTTTAAGTCCATTCCGAAGGACGGCATAACCAAGATTTTTCGCTATCTTTAAAAAGTTTTTGGACAACCTTATAGTGTTAGTTACACCGACAGCTTTATTAAGAAAGAAAACAACCCGTTTCCAACTGGCCTACAAAAAGATATTATTGACAGCTAAGCTGTCCTCAATGGCCTGACAAGATAAATTGACTGACTATTAGGTTTATTTGTGACTGTGGGTCTACAACATAACTCAAGTTCGCTAGCACAAAAATTATTTTTTTAAGGATTCTTGGATAAAAAAACAAAATAAAAAACAAGTTATTTTTATTGAATTACGAATGAAATTAAGAAAAAAAATAATTTATTTACTTAAGCTTTTGAGAATAATAATTTATTTTAAAAAAGAGGTACTTATCAAAGTGGCAATTGCGAGAAATATCATATAAATTGAACAAGGTATTAAAAATAAAAATAAATAATAGAGAAATAAACGAATAGAGATTTCAAAGGTCTACAATTATAACTTTTCAGGAAGTGTAAGTCTTGAAACGCAATATAGGTCTCAACGAAGACGGATAATATCCATCATTAATTATTTTATCCTGTATAACTACAACCCATGAAGGGTCTGGTGTTCAGTACATGGTATAGACTGTATTGTTTCTTCGACAACGGTTGTGCAGGTAGATGATGAGCCCTAGATCACTTTACATAGGAGTTGGTCTACTATACATACTATATTGAGGACCCCAGGAGGATTCTAGATCCCATAAGATTCATCTCCAGCCGCTAACAGATTAAATAAAAGCCTACCAGCAAGTGGGTTTTGAGCCCAGGACCTTCGGCATGACAACTCAGCGCTCTACCACTAAACCATAATTTTAAATTTATACAAAATTAAATATTTATTTTTTTTAGTGATGTATTTATTTATAAATCTGAAGGCAATAGGTTTTAGTTAATAATGCAAAATCTGAAAATAGCATATTCGAAACGAATATTCCCTCAAATTTTAAATAAAGAATAATTTTGAGAAATAACATATTAGGCATTGAACAAAGTATGATATCTTTTTTTTTAGATATACTTAATTGAATTGTTACAATCTGGCTCTTGTGGGCAATAAGTAATAGTGCTGTGTAGGTATACAATCAGCGTATGAAATCTAAAACTGAATAGGAATAGAGATTTCAAAGATCTATATTTATATATATACTGCGCAATAATGAATAGGTGCATTGCTAATTTTATAGTACCTTTACATAGCATTTATATTATTAAATATTTAATAACTACATTAATATTTAATGTAGTATAATTTCTAATAAATATTAATGCTTTTTATAATAAAAATAACATTAAAATGCGAGGAAAGGTAAATACAACAAAATTAGTGGTATCCCTATTCATTTTGTTGCAGTTTATATTAAGCAAACGTTAAGGCTCGAAAAGTTAGACTAGCTTCGACGAAGACAGATTCATATCCGAAACTTCGCAAGTTTTTTTATTTTTGTATAAATCTAAAGGCAATAGGTTTAGTCAAAAATACAAAGTCTGGAAACGCCATATTCAGACAAATATTCCCTCAGATTTTAAATAAAGGATAATTTTGAGAAATGACATTTTAGGCAATTGAACAACGTATAAAGCTTAAAATAAATACGAATAGAGATCACTAAATATATTTATAATTTCTAAGCCAAAAAAAATCTTGAAACGCTAGACTAGTCTCCACGAAGACGGTTCCATATATGAAACATTGGATGTGACACATTTCAAAACCTTAGGACCTATTTTAATACACAAGTAAATATAATAAATAATTAAAAAAATATTATCTAAGAACCTTATTACTAGTATATGAGCACCGGTAGTGGATCTAAACTCGGCGTTGCTCAGAGCGATATAATATTACAGGATCTTGGTCAAAGAGAGGGAATGTCATGGGACTTGAAATGTGTGGAATACTGACCAAGAAGAAGGAAGAGTCCGTACCTTTAAGCTTTAAGTTAAACTGTGATTAATTATTTAACTTAATGTTTGAATGGGCGTGGTCCAAGCCAGTATTGACCTCTTTGCCATTCGGTTATTATACGCGTTCGTCATTACAAGCGTAATCGAAAGCGGTGAACTTGTATTGTTTTAACATTTCAGAAAGACTCAGTTGCAACAAAATTGCAATTGCTGTTTGTAAATAGAAACAGAGGCCAGCTGAAGAGTGAATCAGCCAAGGTCACAGCTGGGAGAATACCATGACTGTGTTACGTGAGGTGACTCCGGGCCAATATTTCCTCAACTATTTATTGTATCAAAGGTTTTTTTTTAAATATAAAAATGAAAAGCTGCTCATTTCAGTAACACTGTTATAACAGCGATTATTTTTTAAAGTGGTTAAGTCCATTTTTTCATGTATCTAGATGTTTAAGAGTTTGCATTTGAATTAATTTAAAAATATAGGCAAACGTTATGTTTTTAAGGCTGAGCACTAAGCAAAGGGTGGTGTTTTTAACACTATACACATTTTAAATTTCATTATGAAATAATAATCTTTAAAATAATTTACAAAAATAAACGATATTTTTTTTTATCCAACTGGATTTATACCGCTTTTAAAAAGTAACAGTTCATTTCTGACATTGAAATCCCCAAAGCTAGGAAACGAGTCAACATATTGATTAAAAAAAATTCTTGTGAGAACTTCATAGTAATGAATTCTCTTGAAACCATTATGACAAAACTCTTAGGTCCTTTATACATAATCCCTCACACGATAGTGACTGTATAGCTCGAATCGAATGGATTTCTAAGTTATGCGTAATAAAAATACATTTATTATCGTCTGATACTATATAAAGATTTTCTACAGGTAAAGAATATCTGTAAAAAATAGTTTATGGATAGCCATATATTAAGTTAGCTAAATTAATAGCTATTATTCCATGGGACTGGAACCACTCCTCCAAGTAGACAATAACTCAAAATACGTTCTACCGAAAGAACCGATTAGTAAATTTTAAGTCGTATTTTTCTGTTAAATAATATAGTATTAAATTAGAAGTCAAAGATTTTGGTTAGTAGAGGTTTCCATTGCATTAAATGGGCTGAAAATGTTATCTAAACAAATCAATATAACAGAAGTGGAGATAAATTTCGGTATAAGTTTGAATATAATTACCCATTTTTCAGACTATCGCGATACCCTGCACTGAGCGAGAATGCTAAAAATCGTTTGCGAATTGAAATGGCATCAGAAAAGAGTCTTTTCGGGGTCATAACTATTTTTTATGATTTAAATTACGTATGTTAAGTGAAAATATGACCATAGTGTCTTAATCTTCCTTTGTAAATCTATTAGGGGAAACAAATGCAACTAAAAGTTTGAAAAACTGTTTGGAGTGGGAGTAAATTTCATAATTAAAATTCAGAACTTCCGGGGCGTCTGAAAATAAAAGTGCTCTAGCTGTATTCTATTGTTTTAAAAAACTCCATATATCTCTTTCAACGCGGAGAGCTTTACATAACGCTGTGTTTTAGCGCCTGCCAGAGAGCATCATTTTATGCTCCCGGCTTTGTACCTTCCAACTTACGTGGTTTGGGCTCCCATCGTAGTAATTGCTTTAGAACCTTTGTCCAATCCTCAGTTAGGTTTTCACCACCCAGAGTCAATGTCCAGATCCGGATACTGCTTTTCTAAAAGCTTCTGTTGATTAAAAATTCTAAAGATAAGTAAACCCTTTAAATCTCAAATGTCCGTTCAATATGCACTTGAACTGTAAATAATTGTTACTTTCAACGAGCTTAATATTGGAATCTTAATTAAAATAAATAATAAAAAATCATGTAATAAGTATTTTATGTTTTCAAATTTTGTTTGTTTGTTTTTTAGTAAAATCAACTGGTAAAAAAAATCCCTGTGCCAAGACCATAAGGGATTTCAAGAAGTGTTCTGTCATTTTGCAATTTTTAAAACCACGCGAATAGCACAACTTATCTTTTCTCATTTTCGTCTTTTTTTTTTTCTCCCAGTATTTTCTCACATCTGCGTGTTTTTACTTCCCTTCTTCTGACCGCGCAGTATCCTTCCGTTTTTCTTTCTTTTTTCACATAAACATTGATTTCTTTTAATTTATTTCCTTATTGATCTCTATATAGCCAGTCTTTGTCTGTTGTTTTTACTTTTTCTGCTTACTCAGCAAATGAGAGCTTTACATACCCTCGTAGCTGTTGTATTCACGGAATTTGTCAAATACTTTCTTCGCTTGGTCCATTCTGAAAGCATCCCCCTTTACACATTATTATTTGTTTATTTCAACGAGTATTTTCAACCACTTTTTTATATATATCTTAAACACATATATATATATATATATATGTAGAGCACATTGTATACACATGTATTTAAACAAAGGAAGTTAGAGCATTGTAAACTGAGCCAGGGCTACGGTCCACCGCTCAAGGACTCCCTGCTCCAGTTGTGACTAAGAGCGATTAGCGAGCTCAATGGTTCCTCTTCATGACTAATACATGAACCTACGTTGAGCAATCTTCCCATGCATTTTATCACAGTTCACATACTAACTCCATTTTTTAAAAATAGAATACGGATTATATACAGTCATTTCAAAAGGAAAAATAATTTGACCTTTTCTTCAAATTTTGGCACCTAGTTGAAAATATTAAATAAACAATTTTGCCTAGTCTCCAATCATAAGCAGCTAGTTACGTCCTTAGCATGATACTTTTTTTTAAGAGCCAGTTTCCCTGAAGTTGAGGCTTTCTTCAATCAAATTTTACGATAGTATTTTTTTCCAGGTTTTTCTGTCAAGAGCAACTTCTACAGTGAGGCTGTATCCTGCCATGTATTCCCCCAAATTCATGTTTAACCCTGTGTTTATGGCAATGGCTGTGTTTATTAGGGATTGCACGAAAGTATTGGAGCATTAATTTAAAACTTCAAATAAAAATATTAAATATAGTATAATATTTAAATACATTTGTCATATTATGAAAATAATTATTATGGGGTAAATAACCCTATTAATTATTAAGATTCTTGAAGGGTTAAATAAGTCCCTTTACACCAGATTGATTATTAAAGTCCAAAAACGATTCTTTGTTACAGATGTGTTTAATTATGAGACAAATTATTTGTCAGTGTTTTATCACTAAGTGAAATATTCAGTAGAAAAATGACTGTCTATATGTTTATAGAAATCAGAGATGTAGCTACAGTAGAACTATTTAGAAATTGAATATATAATTGATAACATCCTTTAACTTAGTGGCGATCTGCAAGCCATTAAATGCCTCAATACATGATAAAATGGACTTATATCACTTTCAAAATAACAGCTTCTATACTGAACTAATTGCAGTATATTTTTCCAGTAAGTGTGTGTTAGAAAGAGAGAGAGATATTTTAATTAGCATTTTAGGGGTGATGACGAGTCTTGAAGAACAGCGAAGCTGAGTCTGGTTACAAACATTTAAATAATTGGATGGCAAATATCAAACTCAGTTCTATTAAAACCATTGGAATAGATAATAATCCCTGGGAAGCGTTGTATTCGCGAGCAGCACGAAATAGAACAGTAGCATCATCCAACAATTAACGATATTCCATAAAGTATGCATTGCAATGTTGGATTAGAAGGTTCAGTTAGAACACGATATGGGATGTAATCAACGATATGTAAAAAAAATAGAACATCCTCTAGACTTGCTAGTGGTCGTAAAAACTGTGTATTGTTTATTCCAGTGAAATTTTTAAACATTAAATAGATTAATACAAATGGTGTTAATATACATTTTTATTACATTTATGCATTATTATATGTACTTTCAGGGAAGACCAGAGAAAACCTTTAATAATAAGGTGACCTTTGGTTTAGAGCAGTGATTCCCAAAGTGTGCACCGCGGCTCCCCGGGGGCCGCGAAATATTGAATTAAACAATTCGGGAATTTTTATGGAATTTCCAATTCTTAAATTATCGTGCCAACAATCATGTATGCTGACTAAATTGCAATTATTTCGTGTTTAATTTATTTTCAACTATTCTAACCACATGGTGGCTGACCAGTCACAATATGGATATTACCAAAACAGTTGATATTAGATATTTTTATTATCTCAAGGAACAAAGGAAGTATCTATTTTTTTTTTTTCTGTTAAACGGGTAATCGCTTTTAAAAAGGAAAATTTTCCAGTTTTTCAAGAATGTCAAAAATTTAGAAAACATATCTGATGTATTAAGGGAGCTGCGGAAATAATCCGATTATTTAGGGAGCCTCAAACCGAAAAAGATTGGGAACCTCTGGTTTAGAGGTTAGCATAATAACCTACTGCGCACAAGATTCGGTGTTGGCAGCCCGGTAGGTGGCCCTAAGATTTATTAAAAGGGAGTAAAAATCCTTAGTTATGCCGTCCTTCGGGAGGGACGTAAAATGGGGTACAGAGCTTGTACGATGCCAGGTAGTAGATAAAGATTCCTATCCTAATTGTCCTTGGACAGGCAAAATTTATAACTCGCACTATAGCATCGTTCGATTAGTCATAGCAGCATAAAGTGACATTAAATGAATAAACTTAAATCTTCAATAATAAATAGGCAGTAGGAAATGTTCGGGCTGGATCCAGGTTTTCAGAATAATTCATTAAATTTAACAGAAGTTACGTGGTATATTGAAGTATGAATAATTAGTGTCATGTGAATCTCCAAGCAAAAATGCTTCACTGCGGACCGAAATGGTAAAAGGTTCTATGTCTATGATGTTCTATATCGTTTTTCCGATAAGATAAGGAATCATTGTGTGAAAGAAATAGCAAAAAATATATAACGTTTCCTTTGAGAAAATTAAAATGTGTTTCATATTCCCTAACATTACCAAAATTTAAAAACAAAATTTTATTGGCCACTATGGATATCATAGTAAATGAAATTATTATTATTTCTCGTCAATAATGCTATGTATCAGACAACGTATCAGAAATGTAAGTATCAGACAAACTGTGCACTCGTTCAGCGACCACGACTCTTTTTCATAATGAAGTCAGTGGCGGATTATCCGTAAGGCAAACTAGGCACGTGCCTAGGGGCGCGTAGTTACAAAGGGCGCGCGAGCTCAGAATTTTTAAATAAATAAAAAAAATAACATATCGACAAAGAAAGAAAGAACTAAATGCTGATCTATAATATAATACAAGCATGATGCTATGATGCTGACAATCAGTTAAAATTAAGATGGCCATTTATGGCCGGTACAGGGGCGCCGATAAAGTTATTGCCTAGGGCGCTCTGGACCTTTAATCCGCCACTGAATGAAGTACAAGTGAAAATTTAACTATATCACTTTGTTTACTTAATTTTATTGATCTTATTGGTTGTGTTTATTGTATTTCAATATTACTAACTAAATTTTAACAAGCTTCAACGGTTATTGGATTAGTAAGTTGTTGGTACGCCCGCACTTGTACTTTATTATGAAATAATATCATAGAAAACAAAGAGGAAACTCAAATAAATTCAAACTCACTTTTATGAAACTGCACCTCGTAGAGTCCAGCTGATTCAATCAATGAATTCAATCAACTGATTGAATTGGAGTGCCAAGGCACCTAATTGTAATTGATTTCAATATAGACAATGAAGTAGTGGGGAAAAGCCATAGAAAATAGACAATACAAACGGTGTGTTAATAGCAAATCTAAAATCGTTTTTGATTGTTCTGAGTTTTTATTAAGTAACGTCCTACAAAAATAAAGTATTTTATATTGTAAGAAAAATATTATCACTATGAAGTTTAAAAAATATTTTATTGATCGAACTTCGCCTAGAGATGGTAAAGTTTAAAACCACAATTTAAAAAAAAATCCTGTCTTATCATTCTACAGCTCTATCCGTGAAGGATTCGAGGGTATTAAATATGGGGGGTTTGAATCTCGGCTGATGTTTTTTTATTTTTTGCTTACTCGACCGCAAATACAACCTGGGACTCGGTCCATTGAATCTGAGGACCCTCCGTTCATTGAATCGAATTTAAGAAAAAATCAGGCAGTTGAGCTAAGCTTCCTCGTATTAACATAGGTCAAGAATCATTCCACTCTCTAGTCTAGCTATTATTACACCTCAGAGTTTTAACGAGGCCCAGTCATGAATTATACATGCTTTAACAACCGTTAAACCAGAAAAGTTTTAAAATTGAACTTTTTTGTTTGTTTTTATGTGATAATTAATATAGGTAATATCATACATTTTTTCGCCTATAATTTACATTTATTTAATAAAACAATATGTTCCCTCCAATTCATTAATGGCTGAAATATGCTTGAATGATCCAGCCAATGGGTCGCCATTTTTGGAGAAAACGGCTGAGGTTAATACCCAGTTCCGAAAATTGTAACAACACACCTTAAGCCTGTGGCAAATGCACCAATTTACATACAAACAAAAAATAAACGTACGTAAAGTTCAAGAGAAAATCCACACTTGGGAAATGGTTGATTTTTTTTTAAATTAATTTTTTGGAATTTTGAGGGGGAACTAAATTTTTTTTCATGGACGATCATTAAGGTCCATCATAGAAAGTAGATAACCATTTGGAAGGAGAATGATTACAATTTTAAGCAAATTTAATCTAAGAAAAGTGAACATTTAAATTGAACCATAAAGCTCCCTTAAAAATGAAAAATCCGGTTCACCCAAAACGCATCCCTAATTTTGACTGTGCCATATAGATAAAATCCAAGATGTGGAATTTAAAAAACAAGATTGAGAAGCAATTTTAATTGGCTAAAGTCCGATCTACGTTGCAAGTTTTCATCAGAAAGAAGTATCTATTTAATCAAAAGAAAAAGAATTCGCCATTGGAATAGAATTTTACTTCGTTGAATAAGCAAATATATTTTTGTAATAAAAGTTTCAATCTAACAGAACTATCTGACTTAATAAAATATTAAGAGACGTTCATCTAAATAAAGCAGCGCCAAATCCATTCAATTTTATAGACAACAATAAATTACCAAAGTACGAATTGTTGCAGCTAAAATTAATGTCTTTATCACCTTTGTGCCTACAAGATTTACAGTAAGCTGTTGGGTGCAAAAACAGGGACTGCAGCTTATAAATTGAACTCCACATTCTTGACTGTTTTTAGTACAAGACATCCTCCCCTTTGAGCTGAAGTGCTTTTATTTTTAACTTTAGAGTTTGTCTGAGCTAACAAATCATAAAGAACAGTGGTAAAGCACAACGGGAAATCGTTTCTTGGAGGTTCAGATTTCGAAAGACTCTTTGAATAGGAGAGTAACATTTTTTTAGATGATTAAAATTAATGATGTTCTCAATGAAGATAAATGGTTCAAATCAAAATTAATCTAGTCAAAACCAAAATTCAAAGAGTTTTTTTTATATTTTTTATTTCCGTGCTAAACCATAATTTCGTCCTTTTTTTATTTTACCGCATGCAATTTCTAAGCAGTCCATCTAAACATTAACAGAATAATAAATTAAGTAATTTATGCGTCAAATCAACCCAAAAAAATTTAATATGCCTAAGCAGTAAGGTCGAAAACTGAGGTCATAAAACGGTGATTTTTTTCTAACTGCCGGGATGCGAACACTAGATTAAGGGCATAGTAGGGTGTTATCTTAACCAATACGCCACAGGTACCTTGTCCATTTTTTTTTTAAAATAAACAAAATCGGTATTTTTGTTTTTTTCGTTCCTTTATAATACATAATGTAATAATGCTATGCTATGACACTTAAGTGAAAACTAACCTAGAAAATCCGGATTCGACATTTTTCACTATCACACTACTTCTGTTTTCTACACAATTCCTATTTATGATTAAGGTACCATAAATTAATATACATAGGAGAAGGTGGGGTAAGACGGGGTAGCGAGGTAAGATGAGGACCCTACCAAAATAGTTAATGCAGTGTCACTACAAAATTTATTTTAACACCATCTGACAGTATTTAGCAGTACTTGTTAGTGTCGCACAAAGTTTGGTCGGAGAAGTGCACGTAAGTATGTTGTTTTAATTTTAAGTGGTTGTATTTAACTATTGACGTATGTAAAGTGCGTGAATGTTCATAATTTATGTTACACAAGATGCGTGACATATTTTTTTATTAATGTTTGTTTATTTTACTATTCTAAACTCATTAATTCGTTCCGGTTCGCTTTGATTTATCACCTCAAAAAATTGTATACAACTTATAAGTCTAGTTTGGGAAAGATGGGGTATCTATTTGCGGGGAAGACGGGGTTGGTATCCCATCTTATCCGCTGATTTGTTATTTATATTTAATTCAAAATTATCGTTATTAGTTGGGTTAATTTCATTATTTTTTATCGGTTATGGTTCGGAATTATAAAAGCAAAACTGATAGAGGACAGTGGAGTGAAGAACAAATGAAATTAGCCATTAAGAAGTTTTGGATGGAAAAAAGGTTTATACATCGACCAGCAAGGCTTATAATGTCCCTCAAACAACACTCATTGGCTGAATGTTCAGACTATGGGTTGATCACTGCAGACATTTTCTTAAGATGGTTTCAGAAGTTTGTGATACTCACCAACGCTTCTAAAACCAACCCAGTCATTCTGATTTTAGATGGTCATACCTCTCACACCCAAAATGTTTAGTTAATCGATGAAGGTCGTAAATACGGCGGGACAATAATATGCTTCCCACCACTCACAAACTACAGCCAGCAGATGTTGTTTTTATGCGGCCTTTGAGTATCTTTTATGATCAGGCTCTAACAGAATGGTTAAGATCTAATCCTGAGAAAGTAGTTTCTCATTTTCAAGTGGCTGAACTCTTCGGGAAAGCGTTCATTCGGGCAGCAACAATGCCAACTGCAGTTAATGCATTTAAAGCATGTGGGATCTCGCCTTATTATGCACAGATTTTTACCCAAGTTGACTTCATTGCTGCAGAGGCCACCGAAATCGAATTGAACGCTGAAAAGGAACCCGAAGCTGATACAACTCCAACACCATCGATAGCAGTAATCTCACAACGAACACTGACAGTTCCACCAACAGTAACATTGTCAGCTTATAATGCAGCATTCCATGTGGTTAACCGGAAACAGTTAATGCCTTATCCACGAATGGCCAAAAAAAGACCCAGACAAGTTCGAAGAAGAGGAAAAGCAGCTATTATCACTGCTTCCCCATATAAAACAGAGTTAGAGGAAAGACAAAACAGTAAGAAACCGAAACCAAATGTAATAAACAAAAAGAAAATGAAAAAAACAATTAAGAGATCTTAAAAAACCAAGAAAGCTGACGAAGAAGATACAGAATGCTTGTACTTCCACGGCTTGTATTCGGAGTCTACTGAAGGATGGATCACTGGCCAGACTTGCGGTAAGTGGGCGTTGAAGTTGATATTTCTATGAGAAGAATTATATTTTTTTGTTTTGACTGATTATAATTGAAGGAAGAAAGACTGATTATTTTCTTAATAAAAGTTTCTACATTGTCCAATTAAAAACGGAGAGTTTTATTCATGAAATACCTTGAAGTCCCCATCTTACCCCCTCCCCCTATATATAAAAAAAAACCTGTACCACTACAACCAGAGAAGGGTCTGGGGTTCAGTACATGGTAGAGACTGTACTGTTTCTTGGACAACGGTGGTGTAGGGAGATGATTTGTCCTAGATCACGTTCAATAAATGAATATATATCCAAACCGGAATAATACACATTAACAATATCCTAATTTGTACCCCATTACATGTTCTTTATAAACAGATATGGAAAATTAAACATGATTGATATTTCAGGAAGGGAAACATATCTATAATTTCCTGTGACATATGTCTGGCAAACATTTTGACAAAAGTGGAGAATAAATTATTATAATAGAAAAATTTGGACTTTTTTTGGAAAAACATAATTGCTTTTGGGAATTGCAGTAGGAAAACAATTTAAAAGATCATTGAAATTTAATTACAATTAAACACATATGAAGGTGTCACTGAACTATATTTTTGATATATCTCTCAATTGTTGACATTCCCTCATGGGAGATCTTGCACACAGGTGTAGATACAAAATTTGTAGGTAACAAACTACTGGCGGAGTTTGTGAATCATTATTAGATATGATTTTAGCTGTTGTTATTTAATCTGAAATCTAATAAATTTTATTAATGTATTACTATTTACAATGGTTATTTCATGGATCAGTTATGTATATTTGTTAAGATTTCAAGGGCTACAGTACCCTGTATACAGATTTGCAACATGGATTACAAAAATTCATTATCACAAGAATACTTATCATTGATAATTAGACATCCATTTTAAAAAATAGTCTGCATAAACTGGTTTCTAATTATATATAGAATATAACTATATAATTAATAAGAATATAATTATATACAGGGTGTCACATACTATGTCCATAATTAAAATAACCAGTGTTGAGGAATTAGGGTGTTTTAAAAGACCCTAATTCCCAAAATGGCCAGTTTAGCATTTATACAAGACATAAAATATTTACTTAACATTTAAATTTATGGAGAAATCTTGCTCTGCTGATATCCATTAAATTAATTAAAAATTCAAGATGATAAAATGATCAAAGGGTGTATATAAAATTATTATGTGCATATTATAATATTTGTTTTATTACAACACTTGTACAATAGAATGTGCATTATAGAAAAATTATAAAGTGGATATAGATTAAAACTTAAATAACTTGTATATTTAGCACTGTTCTTTAATGAATTGCAACCTATAACATGAATTATTACCTGGGAAAGTAGCAGATTTTAAGGGTTTTAAACATGGTTTATCAGCTGTAACAGAAAACAATGAGATGTATTGATACAACAATAACCAAATAGAGTATCAAGTTTTTAGATTTTTATGAAAATGTCCTGATTAAATGATAAAAATGGAAATCTGCCCTAAAAAATACTTCTATCTCACAATTAGGCTATACATTACTTGGAATCTTTATCCTTTAAATTTGAGACAATTTGAGAGTTAAAATCATGTAACATACTTTGATTAAAAATAAAGAAAAATGATTAGAAATAAATAAAATTAATATCTAAACTCATTAAGAATTATTAGAGACAAACAGGATGATAAATTTTATAAACAATATTGTAAAAGATGAGAACTTTGTTAAAATTGTGACAAGGAAAAATAAGATAATAATCTGAACAAATTGGTAAACGTCAACAATATTACATATAACGTCAATAATACCTACTGGTCCTAACTTAGAAAAATAAGTTACAATAAACTCCATACAGCTAGCAAAATTTCAGTGAAACACTCGAGGATTCATCACACATACAATAATACTAAATCAATATTGAATTTGTTTTTTGAATTGGTGACAATTATGTATCTTATGCATTTGGCAAATCCCACAAAAAACATGGCCTCATTTAGACAGGAGCAGAAGTTGAGGAAGGAAACTACCATGGCAGTGAGGTAACAATTTCCAAATTCAAACTACTGAAAAGATATGCGCAAGGGAAAGAAAATACAAAAAGAAGAAGGAAGATTGTATTGTTCCACTGAAACACTCAATAGATGATGTAATACATCTCCAAAAAGAGATTATGCATGGTGGAAATGTTACAAGCTCATTTTTTTTAGCCTTCTGGCCACCTTTGGAGTCATGTTTCCTATTGTTCTGCTTGGAAATAGAGGAATTGCAGATTAAGAACCTTCTTCAGTCGTTGACTCAGCTTAGTGAATTACTTTCCATGATTAGTTTAAAGTCACTGATACAGGCATGACATGACAATGAATAGAGCCACAATAATTAATCAACGGACGGCTGCACCAAGAAAAAACTACCTGGCAGAAATAAAGACCATCTATGAGTGAATTCGTAGAGGGTGGCCAAATGATAATCTATGATAAATCATTGAAATTGATATACTCATGACCATTCAAGATTATGAATAGTGTTATCTCTCTATTATATAAAAAAAGTATCCCATATATAATAAATTTACATAAGTCGTGCGGGATGATTTAACCACAATTCCGAGTACACTTTAATATAGAATAAGCAGGACAAGATACTTAGGCTTGCTTGTTTTTAGGACAATCTCACCACTCTCTATCTCCCCATCCCTTCAATCCCTTTGCTTTTAGGTTGTTATTATTTTTAGGGAAACAAGTTATTGTTAATACATATAGTATATATGTGAATATTTATTTCATTCCTGATATGATTAATGTAAAAATTAAATTTATAACATTAAACATCCCAAACTATTAAAACTGAATACCAAAATAATTACTGAAATATTTAGCTGTTTAAAAAAAATCCTCTTATATGAAATGATTTCAAATTTAAAGATTCTTTATTCCAAGTATATTTTAATATAGTTGGTCATGTATATTGTACATAGGTTTATATATTTGTTTCTTCTTTCTTATTATTTGTATATTCCATATATTAAATCTGTTAGTAAACGGAGTTGTATATATAAGTTGTATATAAAAGTTGTATGTATAAACAAGCTAGTTGATACATACTGGCCTAAATATCAAACCAAAATAATTAGACACAGCAGCAACATAAACCTTTCTTTTTGTAAGTTCAAACTAATAAAATCAATTCCATGGACAGTATATTTCTTTAAAATATCTGCATCACAAATTCCATATAAACTAATCTCTTGTAAAAACCTTAGAGATCTTTAAAGTCAAAACATCATAAATGAAGTCATAAAATCAAAAGGAATAGACAAATATCAGTAATGTGTTTTGATTAATGGCTGATTTACTGTTGTTCAATTTAAAGTAATTCTTCTTTAGAAAGCAGGGTACTTACAACAATGTATGTAAAGTTAAATTTAATTCCATTTTAATAGAATAAGCTTGTTAGTTATCTGAGGATATTCTGGTATTTAGAAAGTTTTGTGATTAGCAACATTTTATTATTGGGTTGGCCAAAATATTTCAATAAATATTTGAAATGTACATTAAAAATTATTTTAACATTTATACAGCCAGATGTAATATAATCTTAACAAATTATTAAAATAAACTGTACCACCATTATCTTCTATAAAACTATAAATAACAGATTCTATTCCTGTATTTATAAAAACAGAATCAAATTTTACAATTACTGGATTTAATTTGTTTTTAATGACTTCAGGTAAATAATATTAAGGCTATTACCAAAAATATCTTTTCAGAACATTTTGGCTTTTATTGTTCAAATATTCTTCATTAACAAGGATGACTATACAAATATTTTCGACAAATATTCATATTATTGCACTAAATTTAATTTGTAAAACTTCAAATTGTAGATATTTGCTATTGACCGATATTAACTTTAGGGATATAAGTTTATTAAAAAAGGTGTTATCAGCATGAATTTTTTTAATCTGGAGTTATCAGTAAAATGACAAAATAGTTATAATATTATTGATATAGACTAAGCAAAAATGAATAGGGATACCAATAATTTTGTTGTACTTACTTTGCCTAGCATTTTAATATTATTTTTAGTATAAAAAGCATTAATAGTAATTATAAATTATACTAAATTAAATATATAATGATATAGATGCTCGATAAAGTATATACAAAATTAGCAATACCCCTATTCATTTTTGCATAGTATATATTAAAGCTGGCATAATATATTGTCTTGAAATTAACAGACATTGTATGTTAGTATTCAATATGATATTATTTTAGATAATTTTAATGTATGTATATACGAGTATATAGTTGTAATAGGCTAATGAAACATCATAAAGGAAATGTTAATTATAAAGGAAAATATAACTGGCTGGGAGATAAAGTTTGTACATCATCTCGGGTTTGTTTAGATGGTGTAAACATAATATATATAATTTAACTCATAAGGTAATAAATATTATCATATAATTGGTTCCTATAGGTGGCAATGCCTTCTTTATTTTAAACAAATAGTACTTGTGAATAGTTACAAGTGCGTTTGGTTTTATAATAATATCTAAATTGTTTTTTAACAGTTTAGCTTAAAGAGAACTATTTAAATGTTGATAGACGAAAATAAGTTTTAATAAAATGCTATTTCTTTATATATTAAACACTGGTATGAAGAGGAGGACTTACCCTAGTGCTGGAAAGATGCAAACTAATAGCTGCTGAGTGCCAGTTTCCTCCCGGGTGAAGGTTATCGTCTTCCTTGGGTCGGGGTCTTTGCCCAGTTTCTAATCTTCATTATCCCCAACGGCCAGGTCGAAGATAATCTCCTGACACGCATATCTCGCTCAAATAATGTAAACATTTCTAGAAATTCAACAAGTTTAAATAAAAATTACTATCATAACATACTAGGAATACGTCATGTAAATAAATCGTGTGAGGAAGAGGGGAGGGTGCGAGTTGTTCCGATATTATTCCTCAATTTTTAATCCAATTATCAATCTAGGTATCAGTTCCGCAGGTTGTGGCTTCGCAACAAGATTTAACTTTTCATTTTTATCTTCGAAACTAAGCTCGCGTCTTTTGTCCAGAAATCTAAAAATCAGAATTTATAAAACAATTATAGTTCCATCTCTTCTCTAAGGATGTGAAACGTGGCCACTAACGCTGAAGGATGAACAACGTCTTTAGGTATTCGAAAAAATAAGGTGTCACGTAGAATATTCGCTCCAAAAAAGGATGAGACCACTGGGGAATTTAGGAGATTACATAATGCGGAATTGCGAAGCATGCATCCGGTAAATATTATTCAAGTGACAGCGTCGCGAAGATTAAGATGGGCATGTAAAGTTGCAGGGCTTAGTAACAAACGAATTCCCAAGATGTTAATAGGCGCTGTACCGACAGGGAAACGTCTGAGGGGTAGACCGAGGCGTAGGTGGGAGGATTGCATTAGAAATGATCTAGCGGGTTTGGGTTTGGGTGGTGCTCCGTGGACGGAGGTTTGTAAACATAGATTGGTGGTATCGGCATCGAGTCTTCGGGTTCGTTAAGCCTTTATTTATTTTTATCTTCGAGAATATTAAAACCTTGTCTACTGGGACCAATGAAGGGTCTTGGGTTCCGTAAGCTGTAGAGACTGTACTGTTCCTAGGACAACGGTTGTACAAGAAGGTGATTTGTCCGAGATCACGTCTCCCCTATTTTGGGTACCCTCTTTATAGAGGCTGGATGAGCCCTAGGAGGGCTTTTGATCCAAAAGGAATATCTACCATAGCCGAATTTGGAACCAGGACCTTCGGCACACGGCATCTCAGCACTCACGCCACCCCCTAAAACTACCAATGAGAAAAAAGGGGGATTAATGATTGAAGATGAATCATTCTATTTCTTTTAAAATCTTATGTAAAATATTTGATAATGGTTTTAGTTGTTTTTATCGTGTTAAAGACAGGTGAACTCTCCCAAAACATTTTTTTTCAATACTACTTAAATATATTAATAATCGAACTGAATTCATTGTAAATTAATTTTAAATAAAACCCAAATATCAATGTTAATAGAATTTGAGTAAATTCAAAATGTTATTAAACTTTTTTATCAAACTTAAACAATCACTGACGCTATGGCCCTACTATTTTGTTTTGTTGTTTAATGTAGGAACTGTAATATTATTAAAACAGCTCACAAATTTTAAATTGTGCTTGTAATATGCAGTTAAATATAAACATTTTTATCGTAAGAACAATGTATTCTTCACCTTCACCTTGAATTTTGTCAGTGCTGGCTGGAATGAATTTTGTCAGTGCTGGCTGGAATGTACGGCAAATTAATGAGAAGCTTCTTCTATTTAAAGATGTTTGGTATGCAGTCCACCAACCAAATGTCTCCTGCATCTATTTATTAAGTGATGTCAACTTTACAAGGACAACTACTCATTCTAGATTTGCTATTCAGTACTCAGATTCGTCAATCTATATTCAGAACTAACGTATATTTCAACGCCCTGAAAAATTTATTTATAAATATTGTTATATTTTAATTTTTCTATATAATATCGGTACTTGTTTGTTACCGCCACCGCAGTTATACTTCCCTACTTGAGCGGTTACATTTTGTAACCGTTATATTTCTAAAACATTTATCTTGCATCACATTTTTAAATCTATTTATTGGGGTTACAATTTTAAATGTTTTAAATAATCATCAACAATTACAAATCAAAATAATTTATTTACAAATGGAATATATCATGAACAATTAAAATAATGGATAATATAGAAATAAATAATGGAATATATCACAAATGGGATTCTGCTATTCTCAAGCCAGTTGTCTTTTCTCAGTCCCATTTGCTCATCACACTGACTTAAATTACATTTCCAAAAGTTACGTTTACCAAAATACAGTTTCATCTCATGCGAATTGCTACATTTTCGTTTTGTTGGTCAAATACTTCGCTCCTGGAAAATACAATTGCTTCTTCTTCTGTTTTTGGCAAATCCTAAAGACTCATTTTCGTAGCACAAAAATTAGCGAAATAATAACAACAAATCTAATAATAATATAATAAATAAATAAAATAATAACAACAATGAATCTAGAACAAATCAGCAAACAAACAATGAATCAGCAACAAACAAAACTCAGCAAACAATAACGAACATAGAAGTAATCAGGTGTTAGAAATATAACGGTTACATAATGTAACCGCTCGCGCATGCGAACAAGTAGGGAAAAATAACTGCGGCGGCGTTAACACACAAGTACCATAATTTCTAACAAAGTTTGTTAGCATTATTACAGGCGCTAATTATAAAAATTCTTCAAATATTAAAATAACTAACCTGAACTAAATGAAAATGAAATCAAGTCGTTTGAATAAAATGCAGGGGAACATAAAATGACGGAATTTTCTATATCTACAAAGCGGTCATTGAAAGTTTAATAATATGCTTTAAATAATATTTAATGAATTATATCATGATGGATCTTTTTCACTAATTACCCAGTTACGTAGTGGAAATGCAATGCAACGACATTCTATACCTGACATTAGGTATGCAGCGTTATTATGTGGAAACTGCTCAAACTATTCGTTGATATAGCATGAATGTTTTGAAACATTTAGCTTAAATACTTGACAAATATCGTTTAGTGGGTCCGTTTGAGAGTGGCTACGATTTTTTGAGAAACACCTTAAATTCTACGAATAGTAACTTGGTTAAATGTTCTGAAAAACTTGAAAACGTTGGTTAAAAACTTGAAAAATGTTCTGTTATAGTTGAGGAATTTGGAGTATCTGTTCCTTAGATTGTCGCTTTTAGTTGAGTAACAACAAGTTTTAACTGTTTATTTGTTTCCTTTTTAATATTTTCCAAAAATACAATTTATCAGAGCTATGGAAAAGAGAATGGAATTATAGGTAATGAGTAGATTTCGGTGATCTAATTCATCAAGAAGGAGAAGTTTCAACTGACATTTCGAAGTATAGATGACAAATGTTTGTTGAAATGTCCATTTCTAGATGTAATGATTCCCGAAGTATACACATTTCCCATTACATTCTCTTTTCCATACTAAAGCTCAAGATAACTTTTATTTTTGGAAAATATTAAAAAGGAAACGAACGAAAAGTTATAAGCTGTTGTGACTCAATCCGAAGAGACAACCTGCGGAATAATTACCGAATTTGGAATTTCACTGAAAAAAAATATGCATGGTTTCTTGGAAAACCTTTCAACACCTCATACCTCGAAATCGGATTGGAACAAGAAGCCTTGTATAGTGACACTGGACATAACTTTTGGTAGAATATACAATCTTTAATTTTGTTTTATTATAAGGAGTTTTCTTCTAGAATGTTATGATGAAAAGATAAAAACGTGAAATCTTCAGGCTCCAGTTGAGGAAAAAGACTAGAACGTAATTTAAATATGTATTGTAGGGAAAAGGGCATTTAAATATTATGTTAAATATAAATATTAAGTGATTCTTTAAACGAGGTAAAAGAAAAGGAATAAATAGAAGATATAAACACAAGGTGAATAACAACGTACTATAGAAGCTTTCTGATGAATCCAAACGTCCCTGTTTCTTCCTTACAAGACTGGTCGGCCTCGACTTTATTTTTCATTTGTTCAGTGACGAACTACACGAATTCTATTAATAAATGAAAAAATATCATAGCCATTAGAAGAATCCAAATATAACTCGACACAAATATTTGTATTTATTATTATTATATTTTTCTTACTTTTAATAATATTTCTTAATACATCCAAAGGACTGATATGTGTCACTAATTATAGCCCAATCAGTTAAATTATAATTTGAGTTATCATCATCATTTTGATATCTCTTATTGTTATGCAATGTTGAAGGCCAATGATTGAGACCTTTATCATCAGGTCTAAATATGTTTTGTATAAGTGAATTGTTAATAGGTAAATAAATAAATGAAATAATATCGTATGTATTTAGTCGATCCAAAGCCAAGGTGGTGTAAAGATAAAATGTTTGGGTTACTTTACATTTCAACGTAGTGATCTTCCCTTCGCAAAGCCGAAAATACTTAACTGAATGTGTAACATCAATAGTTAGAAATACAAAGTACGAACAATTCAATTTTAAAATTATATATTTTACATCAGGAACCATAATATAATACCACCATAAGTTACCAACAAAAAAAATTGTCAGATATGTCATTTTAACTTTAGAACGACAATATATAAATCACAGAAATGTGTATACTTAGTTACAAACTTTTTTTTTTATAACTATAATTATACATTGTCTTCTGATTGTAGTATTTGTTCATAAATATTAATCAATTAATACTTTTTTTAACTCACGGAAATTAGAAATTAATACTAATTTATTCTTAATAACAAATTGTTTAAGACAATATTATGAAAAAACTCGACCAGATAAAACTACTCTTATAAACTTTTAGTTAGCAAGGAAATGGATTGTTAGGAAGGGTTGAAACATATGATGAAAACTTAAATAAATATTTGTTGACAAAGCGATGCTGCAAATGTGCTGATAATTTATTATTGAAACCTGTAATTGCGAATTATGAAATTATGAACCACTAAATAATTCCAAGACATTCTTATCAGCGACGTCAATACCGAATAATTGGATAAAAACTGGGAAATTTTAGGGTTATCTGTTATTTCCAATAAATGCACAAGAAAAATCTTTTATAATATTTTAAATTACCAGAGACTACTCCTGTTTTTACCACTCGCATATTTTCTAAGATAATAACAGGCGCTGGTATTGGTGGGGGAACTAGTCCAGAAAGTGGTCTTTGGGTCGATTTCGCCAACGCCTGAGGATAGCCGGTGTCTAATTTACAAGAAAGTTGAAAAATGATCTATATTGCTAATAATTATTTAAACATGATAAACTTTATAATATTAAATTATATATAGAGTTATAGGAAACTTCTTGTTTACTCACTATTACATTAGGATACCGATTAATATACATTACTATTGACAATCTTATGGTTATTTATCTCCTTATCAATTGGACCAAAATTTATATATTTTTTTAAAGACATCTTTCTAATACCTTAAGTTTGTGAGTTCTAAAAACAATATAACCCGCGAACCAATTTTATGGATTCCACAATGTGAATAGAATAAAGAAAAGTCGGGGTAACACTGCGTTTGCAGAAAGGGCAAATACTAAGATTTTAAGTTCCGTTATTTATAATTTATTCTATTAGTCTATAACTATTAGAAAAAAAATGGAATTTTAATCGTTTTAACTATCTACTAAAGTATAATTACAATGAATCAATTGAATATTTTTAATTATTTTCGATATTTTGGCGAACGAACCATGTATGGTAACACTGTCGAAGTAAATGCATTATTTTCAAATCTTAATAGAATTAGACAACAGTTTAACGAAAAATTATTCAATTCCAATGAATGATAGGATATAATTATATAGTAATTAAAATAGGTGATTCATTAATATGGAATCGAACTTTCTGGTATTTTCCAAATATTATTATTTTGTGGAGTAAATTTTGGAAATTCTATTACACATAAACATTAACAGATGAAAATGTCAAAAATTACATATGAATCTTTTTTATTTTATTTTAACTAAATTGATATACAATAGATTATAAAAAAATAAAAATAAAAATAATAACTCTTTGAATAACATTGCTGAAAGCATTGTAAAAAGAAACAAACATATTTCAGGAAGAACTCTTACTGAAGGTGAATGATCTTGGAAAAAACTTAATTATATTTCTCACAGAAGTGAGAGGGACAGTTCTAGGACCTGATATTTCAAATTTATCAAAGAGTATATACACTCTTAAGAATAATCTAAACTATCTCCTTGGTCAACTGCCGAACTCTCAAGCTAAAGGTAATGGGAGAAGAGAGGGATGAAGGTTGGTGAATATGTAAAATGATCTCTTCAAAAATATTTAGCATTTTATTATAAAATATACTTCAAAAGTATAAATGACATTCAAATAAAGTGAACAAGTTATAGTGGTGTAGGTGAAAGTCATAGTTCTAAAAAAAAAAATATTTTGTGAAACAGCAATGAGCAATTAATTATGCGATCACTTCTAATCAAATGAATCTGTTTTCACTGCAAATAATGAAATATTTTATTAAATTGACAATTACATATACAGATGCAACTTGATTATTCATTGACAAATGCATTTTGTATAGGGAGTGTGATAGTTCAATGTATAAGGTACATTGCTCTGATATCCTTGGCCAGGGGTTCAGTTTGGCTTTGGAAGATAATTTTTTGTTTTCTTATATCAAAAGTGGATTGGCCCTCTGTAAATCGAGTACCCATGATTAGGAAGGAAATGTGGTGGTTGAGCATAATCCTCAACTCCTAAATCACTTCCTTTCAGTAATTATTAAAAACAATATCCTGTAGTAGTTGTGTTGATAGTAGTAGTTAAAGTTGTTTTTTTAATTGGAGGACAGTTAATTTAACATGAACCATCCCCACAATATTTATGTGATCCTGTATTTTAGTAGATACATTTACTTTTAATTTAAAAATAGTTATAAATGAGTGCTTTTAAATGGCTTTTTTTCAATCATAGCAATTTTTACCATAAATGTTTATATATATAATTTTTTTTTTTTAAACAGAGAATCAACTTAGAAATGACCTTCATATGCTGAGATATAAGTATTTAAGTCTGCAGAAAGAATGGGACAATCAGCAAGAGCATCTTGGCCGAATACAAGGAGAAGTGTTCAAATTAAGGAATCAACTAAGGACACAATCTTCTTTTTGTGCCTCACTGGGATCAACACTTGGTAATCTAGTCTGGAAAGCATCACGACTACAACCTGTAGTTGAACTTTTTCTAACAACTGTATGTACCATTAATAAACATTCCATTATTGTGTGAATTAGGACCTTAGGGAGAATTATAAATTTATATAAGCTTTTAGTACCTGTTGTCATATCATAATAGTAAATTTAATACAATTACTGAAGAAAATATAACCCATCAATTATAAATGTAATCACCTTATTTACAACAGTACATTGGTTGAGGATTCTCTTCAAGTTCATTATTTTTAAAATAAATGTTTACTTTAATTTTTCTGTACAAAGATTTCTTTAAAAATTCGTTTTAAAACAAAACGTAGATATAAAATACTAAATCAGATACAAATAATTTCTTTTTGTAGAATAAGCTCCCTGAATTGTTTTCCATGACCAGCGGGACCCTGATATCTTTTTTGGAAACTTATTCTAAAGACTTACCAGATCTTCATTCAGATGAAACTCAATTTATATTATCAATGGGAGGAATAGTAGCAAACATAGCTGCAGTCCCCGAAGGAAGGCATTACTTGGTCAGTGATTTTTCAGGAAAACAATTAATCGAACAAATACTTCAGCTTCTCCCAAAAATCCCTTTAACTACAGGAGATCCTTTAAAGAGGTATATCTTAATAACTAAAATCATATTTTTATGGAATGAAACATATATTTAATTTAAATGGTTATATATTATATCTGCAGCCCCAGTGAATAACTGGTTGTTTAATTTTGTCTGCAATGAGCTAATTTTACTGAGAGAAGCGGAATTGTATCATTTAAGTGTTTTTTTGATTAAGTGGAGTTATAATATAAGCAATAACTCCATTTGAAGCAAATGCCTGACTAAGCACTTATGCACTTCTAGAAGACAATGCCGGTTCCTTAAGTATAATTAACTTATTTTGGAGAAAAGTCTATTTATTCAACCACTTATTCACTGGGGCTGCAGACATATTTGATTATAGCCAAAAAACTGATTAGTGTTGTTTAACACTTTAAAAGAAATATTGAACTGTTTGAATGGTTACTTCTACTGTAAGTGATGAGGAAGTGGAAAAGAACTAATCATCGGGAATAACTTTAAATTTATGAGATTAAGTCAGGATGATTGGAACTTAAACTATAAGTTTATCTGAATTAAAAAATACTTTAATCATACTTAAGGAATATTGAGTATTATTTTTTAAAACTAGTGGGAGTGTAAAACCCCGCTAGGCTGATCAATCCCTTTTCTTCAATTTGTATAATTGTTCAAATCACTCGAACTCCTATTGCTTAATTGCTATAGTGTATATTACAAAAAATACATTTGTCTAGTGAAAGTACAAAAAAAAAAAATCAAATGTTTCTTCCTAATCAATTCAATTTTTTATTATTCCACCTTAAATGTAAAATAAAATATTACACAGTGATCACTAAAAACTTTTTTATATATTAGAGATACCAATAACACTCATGATTCAATTAATTTATACATATACTTTTGAAATTAACAACTATTGTGATTTAATTAAATAACGTTTACAAATTATTGATTTCAGGATTCTGCTTATGATCCTATATAACCTGAGCATAAATGCAGCTGGTTTACTGTTACTGCAGGATAAAAAGCTATTGTTGGAAGCTCTATCTCAAATAATAATGTGCGATCGGACTCCAGAGTTGAAGCTTCTTTCTCTCAGGCTTTTTGAATCTCTCACGTACGAATTTGGTTCTATCGCAGTGTTCAACATAAACAGACAATGTGTGAGTTTTAGTATACATGATAACAACTTAAGTGTTATACTAAACAATATTGTAATTACATTATATATTTCATCTAAATTAACAAACTGCTTTAATTATGTTTTAATATAATTTAGAAAGTGAAATCAGTACAAAATAATTCATTAAAAGAGGTTATCACAACATCTATCGTTTGTTACAGCCTATTCTATCATTGACTTTACCTATACTTTTTTAATAAATCAAGTTGTTTCTCACAAAATGTAATAGGTGTCAACTCCTCACACCAGCAGTATATAAATCTTAACACTGAACAAAACGGGATTCTGGTGTTCTCAAACCAGTTGTCTTTTTTCAGTCCCACTGTCTTGATGGAATTGCATTTCCAAAAGTTACGTTGACCAAAATACAGTTTCATTTCATGCGAATTGCTACATTTTCTTTTTTTTTTGTGTGTAAAATATTTCGCTCCTGAAAAAAAACAATAGCTTCTTCTTCTGTTTTTGGAAAATCCCAAATACGCATTTTCCTAGCAAGTAACAACAACAAATCTAATAATAATAAAATAAAATAATAACAAGAAATCTA